>OU342740.1:285762014-286962014 GCA_910589775.1 Avena eriantha
GGCGAGGCAAAGGGCTCCAGGGTGGCACCATCCATGGAGGCGGTCGGAGGTTAAGGGCGACACAGATGATGAAGGAGGCGGGGCTCGCGTGCCTGTTCAGAGGAGGCCGTCGTCGGTTCGGGGAGGCGGTTGGGCACCGAGGCACGGTGGAGGATGAGGGCCGACAGCGCCCGCATCTGGCGGCTGTTGGTGAGGTCGATGATGGGAGGCGTGGCGAGGTCCTGGTCCTGTAGAGGAGCAGGCGGCAACGCCGGTGAGCCGGAGAGGAGAGACACTCGCGGGGTAGAGGGACGACGTGGACCTGGCGGGCGGCGAGCTTGAGCGGCGGCCGGAGAGGAGACGTAGAGCAGCGGGAGGGTGGAGAGAGGAAGACGCGGGGTAGGTGGCGTGGGATCGACACGTGGTTGTGGTGGGGCCAGGCACGGTGGGATTTGGTGCGAGGTTGGTGGCGACTGGGTTGTTCGGAAGCAATCTCGGGAGCGTGTCGGTGGGGTGGTTACTAGCGAAGCTAGGGCATGCAGGGTTGCGTGTACTGCGCAAGTGGGTGCGATGCGGGGTGGAGCGTGGCAGGAGCGACACGCGCGTGGGACACCGACGAGGTGGGTCAGGGCTGAATCAGCGCTGGCACAGCGGCGGCTGGGTAGGACTAGGGTTTGGTTGGCGGGGCTGGCTGCTACGCTTTGGGCCTGGCGGCTGGCAGCCTCCCCTAAATATTTTTCTTTCAAAGTCTTATTTTTAAAAGACTTTTAAAATTTGTTTTTATACAAACAAAATATCTAGGTAGACTTAGAGTTTTAATTTGAATTAAAGGAGGAGACATTTAGAAAACAAAGATAGGCTTTTTGAAAATAGTTTTAGGCAAAATATGCATGATGACATAACGATGCTCAAATGCAATGTGGTATGATGACATGAGCATGTTGTCATGATGATGCACAAAATAAAAACAACACGTGATTTTCTAGTTGTGATTTTATCGGGGTGCTACAGTTCCACGGCAGAAAACAAAAGAATTCCTACGATGAGAACACACCTAGCCAATATCTATCTCCGCAGATGTAATGTAACGAGAGAGATTTGGTGTTCATACCTTTAAATACCGAAAGCGGTTAATGTTTCAGGAGAAACATGGATGTTGTAGTCGAACGATGTAGCCGACCTCAAGGTTGTGTAGACGTCCAAGCTCCAAGATCCAAGTGAATAGCACCAGAAATGGCGGTGCCTCGTGGCCTTACACATATCCGGTGTAAAGACGTCTCGCGGACTCTGGTCCAGCAAAGCAATGAAAGAAGATTGATCTGGACCAAGTCCAACAGCACGACGACGTGCGTATGATGGAGAAAACCCTATCCCTGTATGTAGTTCCAATCTTGGCAACTACATATGAGGAAGAGAGAGAATAGACCACCTCCCTTAAAGTCCGAGGGTGGGACTAAATAGGAGGGAGGAGATGGAGGGGCGGCCGACCAGCCTCCCCACATGGGGCCCACATGGTGGGAGAGCCTACTAGGGCCGGTGGCCTCGCCTAGCCTTCCCTAGGGCACGACCCCTTCTTGGGCCTCCTCTGGTGAGGCCCATTTAGGTGGGCTACCACATAAATCCAACTAATACATATATTTTTAATACCTATCATTCTGAAACACCTTTCAGACCCCACCAATCATCATCGGATATCTCCGAAATTATTCTGATATCACCTCGGAACAATTCTGGAGTTCTCTGTCTTTTATCCTACAATCTAAAGATTAATCAACTATATTCTGATATCACATCGGCACAGGTTCACCCACACAACACTTAGCAAGCTAAAGAAGATTAATCAACTATATGAAGCGAAAGCACTTGCCGATATTCCCGTGTGTCCTCGAGAACATTTGGTCATCTTAAGTAATACAACCGGCTTGTCCTTTGCTGAAGAAAGCATTGGGCCACTTGCTGCATTCATTATTATTGTCTTTCATTTACTCGTACTTTATTTACCTGCATTATCAAAAATCCCTAAAAATCCATTTGCTAAGTATTTACAGAGAATTCCTGCTCCAAGCCACTCGACACTCTTACTTATCAAAAATACTACAATACACCTCCTATACTTGTGGGTCATCAAGACAATTTTCTGGCGCTGTTGCAGGGGAGTGAAGGGCTATTGGAGAGTGGAACTGGTAAAGGAAACTTCTACTGTGAGTATTGTTTATTTCTGTTAGTTACTTTATTTTCAATATGGATAATTCGCTGAGTTTCTTATTTCGTAATGCTACTACCACTGCTAAGGTAGTAGATGAACCACCACCTGCTGAGAATGATACTTTTAAATACCTACAAGAATTATTGATCGTGTTATGGATAACTACTTTTTTGGAGATGGAACTGTCCATCCCGATGATCATTTGCTCTTTATACATGAATTATGCGGGTTGTTTAAGTGTGCAGGTATTACAATAGATCAAGTCAAGAAGAAGTTATTCTCATTATCACTAAAAGGAAGAGCTGAGGAATGGTATAAGCTGCTGAAGAATGGTCAAGCTCTTGAATGGGAGGAAATAGTGCCTCTCTTTTATTCTAAATTTTATCCTCCTAGTGAGATTCATAAAGATCGGAATCAAATATATAACTTTTGGCCTCTTGATGGATAGAGTACAGCTCAAGCTTGGGGGAGATTGAAGTTACTAATGCTCAAATGTCCTATTCATGAGCTCCCCAACAATATTATTATCAATAACTTGTATGCAAGACTTTCTCTTCATGATAAGGATCTATTGGATGCTTCTTGTGCTGGATCATTTACACGCATAGAAGAAGGAGCTAAATGGGATCTTCTAGACCGTATTCAAGACAATGCTGAAGCATGGGAGAATGATAAAGGAAGAAAGTCAGGTATAAATTATGATTATGAATGCATTGAATCTTTTATAGGAACTGATGACTTTCAAAATATTAGTAATGCTTATGGTCTTGACTCTCAAATTATTGAAAATTGTTTTAAGGCTTTTGTGTCATATATTGAAATTCCAAAAAAGGAATGGAACAAGTATCATGCGCCATATAAATATATTGTTGATTGTGTTCCTGCTAGAAGTACTGAATTTTGCACTATTGATCACGTCTTACCTGAACCTTATATCGACAAAATACCTTTTCCGGATAAGGTAAAGGAGCATCCTATGATAACTAGTGTAATTAATAAAAGTACAAAGAGAACTGTAAAACCTGATGAACAAATAAACATTGAACCTGCAGTAGCAATTGTGAAAGACCTTGTCACTAAAAGTATAGAAGATGGACACATTGTCTTCTGTGAGGACGCCTCTAATATTGTCTCACATCCTAATAGAACTAGAAAAGCTAGTGTCCATGTGCTTTCTGTTAGAATTGGTGATCATTGCTATTATGGTTTATGTGATATTGGTGCAAGTTCAAGTGCTATTCCTTATAAGCTTTGCAAAAAATTATGCATAAAATTAGTCCTTGCGAACTAGAAGAGATTGATGTGGTTATTCACCTTGCTAATAGAGAGATGTTGACTCGTGTACTAACGAGATCATTGGGGAACCCCAAGAGGAAGGAACGATGAGCACAGCAGTAAGTTTCCCTCAGTTATGAAACCAAGGTTATCAATCCAGTAGGAGCAAGGAAACACCTCAAAGGTGTTGCTAGCTGAACTTTGGCAGGGCGCACTACCGGCGTCAGCAGCAACGTGGAGACCTACACAACACAACCAAAGAAATCTATCCCCAACTTATGATGAGGATGTCAATCTCACCGGTTTTACTGAAAACAAAGGATTAAACGTATCGAGTGGAAGAAAGTAATAGTTTGCAGAAAGTAAACTCAAAGCAGTAAACAGTTGTAGATTGATGGTAAAAGAAAGGACCGGGGTCCATAGTTCACTAGTGGTGGCTCTCCTTAAGATAGATAACATGTTGGGTGAACAAATTACAGTGGGGCAATTGACAAACATCGAGAAAGCAATCATGCATATACTAATCATTTTGACTCCTTCGAGACTTGATTGGGCATTACAACATTATACATAGACTGCCATCTGATGGCTCAATGCACGGCGCCCAGAAAAGTGCTGGTGCGTGGTTGATGTAGAGCTCGTTGGGAACCCCAAGAGGAAGGTATGATGAGCACAGCAGCAAGTTTCCCTCAGTTATGAAACCAAGGTTTAATTGAACAAGTAGGAGCAAGGAAACACCCCAAAGGTGTAGCTAGCTGAGCTTTGGCAGGGCACACTACCGGTGCTAGTAGCAACGTGGAGACCTTCACAACACAAGCATAGAACTTTGTCCCTAACTTGCGATGAGGTTGTCAATCTCATCGTGTTTTACGGAAAACAAAGGATTAAACATATCGAATGGAAAGAAGTAAAAGTTTGTAGAAAGTAAACACAAAGCAGTAAAAGATTGTAGATTGTATGTAAAAGACAAGGACCGGGATCCATAGTTCACTAGAGGTGGCTCTCCCTAGATAGATAACATGTTGGGTGAACAAATTACAGCGGGGCAATTGACAAACATCGAGAAAGCAATACATGCATATACTAATCATCTTGACTCCTTTGAGACTTGATTGGGCATTACAACATTATACATAGACCGCCATCCAACTGCATCTATGACTAATAATCCACCTTCAGGTTATCATCCGCACCCCCTCCAGTATTAAGTTGCAAGCAACAGATTATTGCTTTACAAACTACGTGTAAATTAAATAATACGATTGTTCTATGAACAAAGGATTGTTGTTTTCTCCCTAGTAGCAACAACACATCTAGTACCTTAGAGATTTCTGTCACTTCCCCAGATTACCAGAGGCATGAACCCACTATCGAGCATAAATTCTAACTCTTGGAGTTGCTAGCATCTACTTGGCCAAGATAGCTACTAACAACGGAAAGCATGCAAGATCACAAATAACAAAGACATGACAGAATCAATAATCAATCTGAAATAGCATCCCAATATCCATTGGATCCCGCGAATACAACATGCAGAATTACAAATGGATGATCTTGATCATGAATGGAGCTCACAAGATCTAGACATGAAAGCACAAAGGAGGAGAACCAGCCATCTAGCTACTACATGGATCCGTAGTCCAAGGATGAACTACTCACGCATCACACCGGAGGCTTGCATGGTGATGAAGAAGGCCTCCAGGGTGAATTCCCCTCTCCGACAGGGTGCCGGGAAGAGCTTCAGATCCCTCCCGATCTAGGGATGGAGATGACGTCGGCTACAGACTCTTTCGTGGATTTTTGATCGGGTACTTAGGGTTTTCGTCCCGAGGGCATCTTATAGGCGGAAGGGGAGACCGAGGGGGTGCCAGGGATGGCCTCACCACCCCCTGGCGCAGGCCAGGCTGGGTCGCGCTGCCAGGTGGTGTGGTGGCCCCCTGGCCCTTCTCCGTCTCGTATTCTGGCACTTGATGACTTCTGGAAAAATAGGTACTTTGGCCTTTGTCCCGTCCAATTCCGAGAATATTCATTTTCTGACTTTCCTGGAACCAAAAACAGTAGAAAACAGGCAGCTGGCACTGTGGCTCTTGTTAATAGGTTAGTCCAAGAAATCATATGAAAAGGACTCCAAAGTTGGAACAAAACACAAGAAAGTGGATAAAACTAAGCATGGAACATCCAAAATTATAGATACATTTGCAATGTATCAACATCCCCAAGCTTAACTCATGCTTGTCCTCGAGTAGGTAAGTGATAAAAACAAAGAATAATTTTTGAGGTGACATGCACCATCAAAGACTTGATCAAAGTATTTGTAAAACATTCAAAGCTGGGATCATAGTACTTCAATCATAACATCAAAGACAAAGTTCCAGCAATAAGCAAAGAAACTATGATGCAACATGAAAATGCACAAACAAAAGATTCATGAATAACAATGCTTTGCAAGACGTTTGTTTGTTTCACATAAAGAAAACATAGCATAATAGTATTTAGCCTGTCCCTCATAGATTAGCAAATATAAATGCATAGGACACCTTAAAAGTTCATAAGAGTGACTAGATACAATAGTTTAAAACAAGCAATATCAAGTTATGCATCAATCAACTAGTCTTGGGACAATGCACATAGAACTAAGAATGGCCACTATGCTCTCAAAGTAGGTGCATAAAGGTAGAAGGTGGAGACACAATATAATGGTGGAAGAAAGGCCTTTGTAAAAGGAAGTACGGATTAAAGTCTCATAAAGAGCTTCCAAATATTATGGTACTTATTGCTTTCAGCTCTCATTGACCCTATCATAAGCATCTTTAAGGTGATTAAGGTTAAAGTGACACAACTAAGAGGATATGCTTGACAAGTTACAAACTGAAATCTCATGCCCCTTACTTACGAAGACCGATCCTCATGCTACTCAACTTCAGTCACAAGTAAGCTCTTGTCATTGTAAGTACATGTGTATCATTAAGAACCGCCAATGGGGTACCCCTTGCACATGATATGGGAGCTTTCCCATAATCAAAATGACAAGGCAAGCAGACAATGAGCATCTCAGCGATCTTTTTATTCGCTATTTGCATAGGTTTTTATTGAGGATGCTTCATAGAGTGCTCATTATGGTGATGTTGCAAGTTTCCACCATGATTAGGCATGGCTTAGGGTAGCGGCTCAGGCGTTTCTCTAACACACATACAAACTCCATGATCTTACAAGTTCCACTTTTATTTCACACCGCCGGGATCCGTAAGCAAAAGAACATGATATCAACGGGGTACAAAGTACACGTGCAATGTTGAAAGTGTTCCCCATGAAACATGGTTGTGCTAATTTCAACTTATAAAGCGCGAGCATATACGCAACAAAGAAGGACCCAATGGTTCAAGTTTATTGGATGCAAAAAAAGTAAAGTGTGCCATCAAGTTCGTGAGAGCTTTAATCACTAGTTTTCTCATAACAAGTTTAATTTGGAAGGTAAACAAAAGCATGAATATACTTGGAATAGCATAAGCTAGTAGGTAGGTATGGTGGACTCTTTGGAATAACTTGGTTTAGGGAGTTGGATGCACGGGTGGAACTCCTACTTTGTGGTGGAGGCTAGCAAAAGACTAGGAGCGACAAACTAAAAGAGCAATAATGGCCATAATCATGCAGAGCGACAAAACATAATTGATCAAAGCATAAAGTGATACTACAAGTTGAAAACTAAAGGATAATAAAGGCTATGGTGACTTGAGATAGTCATAACATGGTGTGAGCATGTGCCAAGTCAACCCAAATAAAGCATCAAAGGAGAATACCACTATACTATGCTTTAATATGCTAAAACAACGCATGATTCATCCAAGGCACATTAAGCAATCTCAATTGTTTATAAAAAGTCATGCTACAACAAAGAATACTAAGCATAAAGCCAAAACAACATCAAGCATGGCATGACAAAGCATAGGCACAGTCAAAAACGAGCTCTTTTTACCACATAAACATGAACTTTCCTACTCTTTTCCAAACCAAACCAAACTATTTGCAAACCAATGTATGAAAGAGGGGGTCCAACCAATTTATTCAGAAAACTAATAAAACCAAGCAAACTAAAAACCAAAACAAAAACTAAAAAGAAGACGCTCCAAGAACAACATAACTGTGCATGAAACAATAAAAATGAAGCGTTTGGAAGAAACCTGGGATTTTTATTGATGAAGGAGGGGATGCCTTGGGCATACCCAAGCTTTGATGCTTGTACTTCTTGGATATTTCTTGGGGTGACACGCGTGGCATCCCTAAGCTTGAGCTTTAGTCCATCCTTCAGCTCATTACTCATTCCTTCCATACACCTGAAATTTTTTCCTTCATACAAAACTTCACACAATCTTTATTAGCAACATTAGTGCACTCAAGATAAATAAGTCTTAAGGTTCAATTCTAGCACCAAATAAACTTCCATTAGAACACTAGCTACTGTAGTACTTCCCTCAAAAATCTCAATTCCCCAAAAGAACTCAAGAAGGAACCAACAAGAAGCAAATGCAGAAAATGGCAGAAATCTGTCAAAACAGACCAACAGGTAAAGACGAATTTGTTTGAAGACCTTCTGTTGCTCAAATCAAAAAGTGTTAAACTAACGAAAGTTAGATAACAACCTGGGGCAGAAGCAAAAATATTCACGCCTCAAAAAGATGTTCAGACATTTTACACGAATTTTTACGGTGAAGTACAGAAATTTGTTTCGGGACAGCAACTTTCCCAATCATTATTTCTCTCTCATTAGAGGTTACTCTTGGCACAAAAAGCAAATAAAAAGGATAAGGAGAGGTTATTACAGAGGTAATAACTTCCAAGACTCATCTAAAACTTTTGGGTTATCTTCCAATAAGTACTTTTCTTTAACGCCTTTAAGTTAGGCATAAGAAGCAAAAAAAAGAATCATGAAGAAGCATTAAGACCAAATTTCTTGCCCTTACCTCTCTTACTTTTATTCTTAACCTTGGGAAAAATATGATTGTTTGGTGGAGAAGATAGGTGCATGGTCCCCTTTCCCACATCTATTATTGCTCCAAGGTGTTCTAATAGGGACCTTCCAGGTGTAATTTGTCCTTTTCCTGCACATTCAATAACAACATAATCAATAGAAATCATTTTCCCAAGGATCTTTGTAAACACTCCTTCAGCTATTCCAAGAGGTAATATGGTAGTATTATTAGCAAGAGATATTTCTTTTCCTCCTTCGGTGAGCCCCCAAGTATTCAGAGATTTATAAATATCTTTGGGCATGAGGCAAAATTCAGACATGATATCACAACGAGCTTGAAAAGTTTCAGTGTTCATCTCAATCTTTACTGTAGGGAACCACTTTGATGGTTCAGAATTTATGGGAACATAATTGTGATGCTCCCTAAGCGTATTATAGCAATTTTCTAAGCTAGTAGTGCTAGTCTCTAGAGTGTTCAACCTAGCAAATATTTTTGCGAAAGAAATATCAGTTTGGCTAGGCATGTTGTAAGTGATATCAGTTTGGCTAGGCATGTTGTAAGTGAGGATCAATTTCTTTATAGCATTAGTAGCATCATCCTCATTGCATTGGAGGAAATCTCCTCCCACAACAGCATCTAGAGCATATCTATAGCAAAGAGCAATCCCAAGGTAAAAACTGCTAAGGAACAAGCTTTGAGTCATTTTAGGCTCAGTTTTTTCATGTAGACCAGAGATTCTAGACCAAGCTTTCTTAAAACTTTCCTCAATTCCTTGTTTAAAAGTGAAAACCATTTCCTCGGGTGACATAGTGATTGGAGCTAGGCTAGACATAATGGCAACTTAGGATAGGAACTAATTTTTTGTGTTTTTTGAAATAAGAAAGCAAAGTAGTAAAACTATTTTTTGTGTGTTTTTGATAACAAAACAACCAAACAAACCAAAAAGAAACTAAGCAAAACAAAAACAACAAAGTAAAGAGATTGGTTATGAGGAACTCTCCTTGTGAAGATGTCCTTGACTCCCCGGCAACGGTGCCAGAAAAATGCTTGATGGCTCAATGCACGGCACCCAGAAAAGAGCTGGTGCGTGGTTGATGTAGAGCTCGTTGGGAACCTGCAGCACCCCGATAAAATCACTACTAGAAAATCGCTGTGTTTTTGTGCATTGCATCATCATGACCACATGCTCATGTCATCATGCCACATTGCATTTGAGCATCGTCATCATCTTGCATGGTTTTGTCTAAACTATTTTCGAAACGCCTAGTTTTGTTTTCTAAATATTCCCATCTTTATTCAAATTAAAACCCGGGTCTCCGGAATATTTTGTTTCGTCTACAAACAGTTTTCAAACGCCCCGTTTTAAACAAATAAAATTTTATTTTATTTTTTTAGGGGGCAGCCGACCCGGGCTGATCCGACCCAGCCGGCCACCCCCAGTACAAAAACCAGAACCACCCAAACCCTTTTTCTACCAAAAACCCTACCCCTAATCCTACCCAGCCGCCTCCACCTTACCCCGGCCAATCGCATCTCGCCACCTCACCAACCCCTCCCTTTTCCTCCACCTCACCCCAGCCAGCCACCACACCCTGCCGCCTCCTCCCCTGGTCCTCGGGCCCCACCCCGCGAGCCTGGCCCACTCCCCACCACCCCACGAGGCAGAGACCCTCCTCCCTCTCCCGACAAGTCCCGTCGCCCTGCCCCTCCCCCGCGGGTCCACCTTCCCCATCCGCCGCCGCCCTCTCTCTCTCCTTCATCTCCGTCGCTCTCCCCCGCCCGAGCCCCCGTTCACCTGCTCCCCATCGAGGCCACCAGCCGCCACCACGCTCGCCTACCCAGCCCCACAGCGGCCGCATCGAGGACCTCCGCCCCGCGTCTCCCCTGGGCCTCGGCCTCTCTCCTCGCTGCTCTCTGCTGCAGCTCCGGCCACCGTCGACCACCAAGCCTCCCGCCTCCCTGCTCGGTCCCGGCATGGCTGCCACGCTCCTCCGGCAGCCTCCAACCGAGCTCCACCTTGCCCCTCCCGTGTTGCACCGGTCCACCCCTCCACCGCGCGTCGCCGCCAGCATATCTTCCTGTCGCGCGAGCGCCCCGTCGTCGGGATTCCCCTCCCCGGCCGTCGCCCGCCGAGCTTCCCCTTCAGTGCCCCCAACAGCCGTCACGGGCGCCCACTACTCGCTGCTGGACCTCATCGTCACCGCCGCCATCTGGTCCACCGAGCCGCGTTCCCCTACTGTTGTAGGTGGAAGCCGCTCTACGTGCGTCCTTTGAGCCCAAGACGGTGGCTCCCGTTGTCTTTTGTTTGTTTTTGTGGTTTTCTTTCAGCCACCATCGAGTTTGCCGCACGCAAGCACCCATGTGTAGATGCCTCTGTCCAGATCTTCACCAAGGCCAAGTGGGCTCATCCGCAAGACAGAAACCAGATGACGTCAAGATCTTCGACGCAGAATTGCCCGTGGATCAGTACCAATGCTGTGAGAAAAGATCCACCTTGATGAACAATTGGAGCCACACCCAAGGCCTCGTATGGGGAGAACACAAGCCCTCCTTCACGGAACGCTGAGAACTGTTCCCGTACCCAAAGACGCTGAGTACGCCGACATGGATTCAAGACCGTACCCTTGACACGCCAAGGTCTCCTTCCTGGAACCACCAAGTACTTCCTCTCGGACGCCAAGATCTACTTCCAAACGCGTTGACCGATGTTCGAGATGGCACACCAAGGTCTTCATCCCGGTACGACAAGAGCATCACAAGGGATTCAAAAGCCCGAACCCTGGATCCGAAGACCGAACCCTGGAGCGCCAAGTTCTCCGACCCCGAGGACCGATCCATCGGATGCGACAAGACCTCGTTCCTGGATGCGATGCCCGAAAACCCGGACGCCAAGGTCGCCGACACGGAACGCCAAGCTCTCCTTCCGTTGTCCGAGAACGATCCCGATTCCGTCCCCCGATCTCGTCCAACCCTGTCAGACCCTGAACCCCCGGAACCAAGATCTTCCGAACCCAGATGTGTGAGCCTTTTCCCGAGCCCCTATTTTATAAATGCTTTATATAAAACTTGTTGCACATTAATTGTTCATGCTTGCACACATATTCTGTGGTTTGGGGGCATTATGCCGATTCACATCATAATTAAATATGGAGTCTATATGAGGGCTTTTCTAGTCTTATATTGGCTCCATTTAAATTGGTGTAGCGAATCGATACCATGCTCTGGCTTGTTAAGACATTTAAAATGCGGGGTATCTAAACAACTTGAACCCTCTATTTAATTTTCGGGACCCCGGTTCCGCTTAATATTGCCTAATCGCACCGCATCTATGCCATGTCATGCATCATATCATAATCATGCCGGATCTTCTGCCGTAGTATTAAATATTGCATCTGGTGTTTCTTCTAGTGTTTGCTTCTTCACAGATTAGGCCGATGAGTGGATGCGAGTATCGACAAGTTCTCCAGATATGATCCTTCGGTAGTGTTCTCCCAGGCGAGCACCTCTCCCCCTTCTACCTATTTTGCATTTATAGTCTTTATTTCCTCCTGTTGATCTATTGCTATCCGTGTCGCGATGCTTTAGTTTCGTACACCAGTTATACCCTGTGCAGCCTCTATATTGCCTTGGACACCTCCTATTACCTGTGTTTGGTAGATAGCTGGCCTTGCGAGTCGTAGTTGCTTGCTCAGCTGGCCTTGCGAGTCGTAGTTGATAGCTGACCTGTGTTGTCAAGTACCACAGTTGTTGGAATGCTGGCAGATGGTTGTGGTGGAGATGATCATGACTTTAAATACAACTATTAAATTGCTAGATATCACTAATATAGAGGCATCGGTGGGCAATAGATGTTATTTGGTTCTTCCACACTCACTTGTGTCCCGTAGGACCCCGAGTACTTGATACCTGTTCCTTGATTTTCCGCACTATCCACATCCGGGAGGCCATGGACCCCCCTGAGCCAGAGCTTGATTCATTTCTATTTCTTGGGGCCACAAACTAGTTTGGGGTTTTATTACTATCCTGTACTTATGCCATGCTTTACTGTTTTATTTAAGATTGTGCGTGGATCACCTGTACTGTTTAGGATCGTGACACGTTTTCGCTGTATCGGCAAGCCCAGTCACACTTTCGGGTTCCAAGTCGTTTACAGCCGTCCACACAAACCCTGGGTCCGTTCCGGAGCTGGCCAACTTCGTTGCTGGTAGCTTAGTGGGGTGGCCCCCTGAAATATTTTATGAATCCTGTGATCGCTTTGTCGTGAAAGCCTCGTTGGGTTTTGAGTTGGTTTTTCCGAGGTTGATCGAGTGTGTGTTGCTATTTGTGCACCCCTGGAGGGTAAAACTTTCTGAAAGCCATGTCCGCGGTTATGGACGACTTGGAGCACAGTATCTCGATCATAGACAAGAATAACTAAAGTAGTGCTATAAATTTGACTCAATATATCTGACTAGTAATCAGCTTCACTATAACGGAATGGATATTAAAAATGCCAACCACTAGTGGACCTGGGTTGTTTTGTTATATCTGCCTAGTAAGTATTGCAACTCCAATGGAATGTGATAAAAGTGCCAACAACTGCTGGGTTTTGGGATTCCTCAGGACAATTATATCTGACTAGTAAATGTTCCACTACAACGGAATGTTAACTAAAACTGCCCACTACTTATGCCTCAGGATGACTCATGCTATCTATATCTGACTAGTAAGTGCTTCAACTATAATCGAATAAATAAAACTGCCAACTGTGTGAGTTCCTTGGTTTGACTTCCTCGTTTGGTCTCGAGGGGGAATACCAGGATGGGTATGTTTGGTGTTACTATCAGGTTGGCTCCGAATAGGTCTTTCTTATCCCTCTCCAATAGCCGCCAGTTGAATCGAGTCTCTATAGGATGTTTAGTGCATGCTGCGCTGCCGCTTCAGTCCACAATACCTATGTAGGCGAGAGCCGCCGAATTCTAGCCTCGCCATGTACTAGCCTCAGTACTGACGCTCCTCTTTTTCCTTTGCCCTTTGCCGGCACCCCTTTTGTTTTAGCAGGTTTGAGATCGACGTCGTTAGCAGGGTTACCCTTCCAGCTTGGCCTGGGCAGGGTTATGGATGCCATTGGTTATTCTTCAGGGCTCTTAGCCCCATTTGCCTCTTATCCGTAGACGGACGCTCTATCATTTTCAAGGTGATTGCATCTGTGTATTGAATATCTGTATTCTTGACTCGTTGAGTCGCTATTGTATATATATCTGTTCTGTGGGTCCCATCGAGGACTGTTGTGTAATGGTATCACTTCGTCTTCCACCCGCTCGAAAGTGCCTGGTGGGCATCCTTAAATCATTTCTATGCGGATTTGGCGGAAAGGGCTAAAACTTGCATAGGGCCGATTCGAGGGTGTTACAGAACCCCAAGAGGAAGGTATGATGAGCACAGCAACAAGTTTCCCTCAGTTATGAAACCAAGGTGTAATCGAACCAGTAGGAGCAAGGAAACACCTCAAAGGTGTAGCTAGCTGAGCTTTGGCAGGGCGCACTACCGGTGCTAGTAGCAACATGGAGACCTGCACAACACAACCACAGAACTTTGTCGCCAACTTGCAATGAGGTTGTCAATCTCACCGTGTTTTGTGGAAAACAAAGGATTAAACGTATCGAATGGAAAGAAGTAAAAGTTTGCAGAAAGTAAACACAAAGCAGTAAAAGATTGTAGAATATATGTAAAAGACAAGGACCGGGATCCATAGTTCACTAGAGGTGGCTCTCCTTAGATATATAACATGTTGGGTGAACAAATTACAGTGGGGCAATTGACAAACATCGAGAAAGCAATACATGCATATACTAATCATCTTGACTCCTTTGAGACTTGATTGAGAATTACAACATTATACATAGACCGCCATCGAACTGCATCTATGACTAATAATCCACCTTCAGGTTATCATCCGAACCCCCTCCAGTATTAAGCTGAAAGCAACAAATTATTGCTTTACGAACTGCGTGTAAAGTAAACAATACGATTGTTCTATGAACAAAGGATTGTTGTTTTCTCCCTAGTAGCAACAACACATCTAGTACCTTAGAGATTTCTGTCACTTCCCCAGATTACCAGAGGCATGAACCCACTATCGAGCATAAATACTAACTCTTGGAGTTGCTAGCATCTACTTGGCCAAGATAGCTACTAACAACGGAAAGCATGCAAGATCACAAATAACAAAGACATGATAGAATCAATAATCAATCTGAAATAGCATCTCAATATCCATCGGATCCCCGCAAACACAACGTGCAGAATTACAAATAGATGACCTTGATCATGAACGGAGCTCACAAGATCTAGACATGAAAGCACAAAGGAGGAGAACCAGCCATCTAGCTACTACATGGATCCGTAGTCCAAGGATGAACTACTCACGCATCACACCGGAGGCTTGCATCGTGATGAAGAAGGCCTCCAGGGTGAATTCCCCTCTCCGGCAGGGTGCCGGGAAGAGCTTCAAATCCCTCCCGGTCTAGGGATGGAGATGACGGCGGCTACAAACTCTTTCGTGGATTTTTGATCGGGTACATAGGGTTTTCGTCCCGAGGGAATATTATAGGCGGAAGGGGAGACCGAGGGGGTGCCAGGGCTGGCCTCACCACCCCCTGGTGCGGGCCAGGCTGTGTCGCGCGGCCAGGTGGTGTGGTGGCCCCCTGGCCCTTCTCCGTCTCATATTCTGGCACTTGATGACTTCCGGAAAAATAGGCACTTTGGCTTGTGTCCCGTCCAATTCCGAGAATATTCATTTTCTGAATTTCCTGGAACCAAAAGTAGTAGAAAACAGGTAGCTGCCACTGTGGCTCTTGTTAATAGGTTAGTCCAAGAAATCATATGAAAAGTACTCCAAAGTTGGAACAAAACACAAGAAAGTGGATAAAACTAAGCATGGAACATCAAAAATTATAGATACATTTGCAATGTATCACCATCCAACTGCATCTATGACTAATAATCCACCTTCATGTTATCATCCGAACCCCCTCCAGTATTAAGTTGCAAGCAACAGATTATTGCATTATGCATTGCATGTAAAGTAAACAATACGATTATTCTATGAACAAACGATAGTTGTTTTCTCCCTAGTAGCAACAACACATCTAGTACCTTAGAGATTTCTATCACTTACCCAGATTACCAGAGGCATGAACCCACTATCGAGCATAAATACTAACTCTTGGAGTTGCTAGCATCTACTTGGCCAAGATAGCTACTAAAAACTGAAAGCATGCAAGATCACAGATAACAAAGACATGATAGAATCAATAATCAATCTGAAATAGCATCTCAATATCCATCGGGTCACCGCAAACACAACATGCAAAATTACAAATAGATGATCTTGATCATGAACGGAGCTCACAATATCTAAACATGATAGCACAAAGGAGGAGAACCAGCCATCTGGCTACTACATGGACCCGTAGTCCAGAGATGAACTACTCACGCATCACACCGGAGGCTTGCATGATGATGAAGAAGGCCTCCAGGGTGAAATCCCCTCTCTGGCAGGGTGCCGGGAGGAGCTTCAGATCCGTCCCGATCTAGGGATGGAGATGATGGCGGCTACAGACTATTTCGTGGATTTTTGATCGGGTACTTAGGGTTTCTGTATCAGAGGCATCTTATAGTCGGAAGGGGAGGCCGAGGGGGTGCTGGAGGCGGCCAGACCACCACTGGCATGGGCCAGGCTGGGCCGCGCAGCCAGGTGGTGTGGCTGCCCCCTGGCCCCTCTCTGTCTCGTATTCTGGCTTCTTGTGTCCCTCGGTGAAATACTGACTTTTGGTTTTGTCCCGTCCAATTTTGAGAATATTCATTTTCTGACTTTCCTGGAACCAAAAACAGCAGAAAACAGGTAGCTGGCATTGTGGCTCTTGTTAATAGGTTAGTCCAAGAAATCATATGAAAAGTAATCCAAAGTGTGGACAAAACACAAGAAAGTAGATAAAACCAAGCGTGGAACATCAATAATTATAGATACATTCGAAATGTATCGACATCCCCAAGCTTAACTCCTGCTTGTCCTCGAGTAGGTAAGTGATAAAAAGAAAGAATAATTTTTGAGGTGACATGCACCATCATAAACTTGATCAAAGTATTTGTAAAACATTCAAAGCTGGGATCATAGTACTTCAATCATAACATGAAAGACAAAGTTCTAGCAATAAGACAAAGAAACTATGTTGCATCATGAAAAAGCACAAACAAAAGATTCTTGAATAACAATGCTTTGCAAGACGTTTGTTTGTTTCACATAAAGAAAACATAGCATAATAGCATTCAGCTTGTCCCTCATAGAGTAGCAAATATAAATGCATAGGACACCTTCAAAGTTCATAAGAGTGACTAGATACAAATAGTTTAAAACAAGCAATATCAAGCTATGCATCAATCAACAAGTCTTGGGACAATGCACATAGAACTAAGAATGGCCACTATGCTCTCAAAGTAGGTGCATAAAGATAGAAGGTGGAGACTCAATGTAAAAGTGGAAGAAAGGCCTTCATGGAAGGAAGTAGAGATTCAAGTTTCATAAAGAGCTTCCAAAAATTATGGTACTTGTTAGCTTTCAGCTTGCATTGCCCCTATCACAAGCATCTTGAAGTGATTAAGGTTAAAGTGAACAAACTATGAAGTATATGCTTGACGAAGTATAAGTTGGAAATCTCATGTCCCTTGAATATGAGGGCCGCTTCTCATGCTACTCAAGTTTAGTCACCGGTAAGTTCTTGTCATCGTAAGTACATGTGTATCATAGAGACCCGCCAACGAGGTACCCCTTGCCCGATGATACAGAAGAATCCCCATATCAAAATGACAAGGCAAGCAGACAACGAGCATCTCAGCAATCTTCTTATTTACCATGGGAAAATGGTGCTTTTTTCTCTCTTTTCTCATATCTCTTTTTTTTAATTTTTTTCTCAATATGTGACTCTTTTTTTATAAGAAGAATGCTTCATAGATGATACATTGAAAATGTATCTATAATTTTTGATGCTCCATGCTTTCTTGTGTTTTGTCCACACTTTGGAGTACTTTTCATATGATTTCTTGGACCAACCTATTAATAAGAGCCACAGTGCCAGCTGCTTGTTTTCTGCTGTTTTTGGTTCCCGGAAAGTCAGAAAATGAATATTCTCGGAATAGGACGGGACAAAAGCCAAAGTGCCTATTTTTCCAGAAGACTCCAGGAGCCAGAATACGAGATAGAGGAGGGCCAGGGGCTGGCCACCCCCCCCCCCCCAGGCGCGGGCTAGGCCTGGCCGCGCCAGGGCATGGTGTGGTGGCCCCAGGCACCCCCTCGGTCTCCCTCTTCGCCTATAAGAAGCCTTCTGACCTAAAAACTCCAGGGGGTCGATGTTTTTCCAGAAGGAGTTCTGCTCCGCCGCCACCACCAGATTCCACGAAACAGCACCAGAAACTCCGTTCTGGCACCCTGCGGGGACGGGGAATTGGAGGAGATCATCGCCATCAACATCACCATCGCTTCTCCATCGACCATCCATGTTTCCCCCATGTATGAGTGAGTAATCCCCCGCTGTAGGCTATGGGGATGGTCGGGATTGGATGAGATCATTCATGTAATGGCATCGGATTATTAGGGCATGGTGCCTAGTATCTTTTATTAGTGCTTTATGACTTTGTTGCAACTTGTTGTGCTTAATGCTTGTCACTAGGGCCCGAGTGCCATGATTTCATATCTGAACATGTTATTGATTCATTATGATAGTATTTTTTTCCGTCTTATCTACAAGTTGTACACACACGTTGTTGTCCGGAACTATAGCCCCGAAGTGACAGAAATCGGGATAACTGGAAGGGGAAGGCTTTGATGTGAGGATCACATGTGTTCACGGAGTGTTAATGATTTGCTCTGGTGCTCTATTAAAAGGAGCACCTTAATTGCCAGTAGTTCCCTAGAGGCCCCGCTGAAAACGGGCTGGCAGGACAAAAGATGTTGTGCAAGTTCTCATTGCGAGGACTTGGATGGTCTAGTATTGTCTAGTACTTGGATGCTTTATCTTGTGGAACACATGCCTAGGATTGTCTAGTACTTGGATGCTTTATCTTGTTTATCTACAATTGCCCTATGTTCTGATTGCTATGTGAATTGTCTTGTCCATGCAACGCCTATCCATCCATCCCTATGCCTACCGCACTCGAATCCCACTGTTTACTGCTTTTGTTACTGCTGTCTTTACTTTACTACTGTTGCTACTTTACTATTCCTACTACAAAACTGTTGCTACTAATAAACTGTTGTGAGCAAGATTGTTTCCAGGTGCATCTGAATTGACAACTCAGTTGTTAAGGCTTATAAATATTCTTTGCCTCCCCTTGTGTCGAATCAATAAATTGGGTTTCACTTCCCTCAAAAATACTGCGATACACCCCCTATACTTGTGGGTCATCAAGACTATTTTCTGGCGCCATTGCCGGGGAGCATAGCTTTATTTATCAAGTCCACTTGGAATCACTATTGTTCAGGCTAAGTTTATTTTCTCCTTGTTTGCTTGTTTCTTTATCAAAAATACAAAAAAATAGTTCCTACTCTAGTTGTTATTTTCGTTGGTCCGTTATTGTCTTGCCTTATCATGCTTGTTGTCAATGGTTGGTTTCTTTGAAACTAAAGCTTATTGGCAAGGTGGGTTCACGGAAGATCAAAAATATTATTATAAGGAACACCGCTTGTCACAAAAAGGGAAACACTTATGGGAACAAATTGATAGATTGTATACCATTGCTAGAAACGTGTGCTCTACTTATAACGTTACTTATTGTTGTGATGAATCTCGTTGCAGAAAGAGGTATAAACACCTCCCTTTTCAATGTGAGTATAATGATAATGATACCATATCTTCTTATGCTAAAGGAATTTATGACTTTTATGATGCGGAACAAATTGAAGAATTTATTGCTTGGAAGGGTGCTTTTGAACTTGCTAGTTTGCTTGAAAATATTGATGATCACCTTACAAATATGAGGTTTATGGTATACTTAAATTTTGCTTTGATAATTACAAGGATGAAAATGGCTATATTCTTGAATATTTTAATAGATGCTTTCCACAAATGGAAGGGGCTAATGCCCTGTAGGATCCTATGGAAGAAGAATTTGATAAACCTGAAATCTCATTAGATGAAAAAGAGGAGGAGAGTGATGAACAAAAGGAGGAAGAATGGATTAGCTACGCATGCCTACCATCTAATGAGAGTAACTCTTTATTCCTTACATTATTTGATTGTCCTCCATGCTTACTAAAGGAGGATGAATGCCATGTTCCTGAGGATTCTTTTGAAGATATTTATGATAAAGCTCTAGTGCTTGTAGATCATGAAAAGCAAGATTTATGTGATAGTTATATTGTTGAGTTTATTCATGTGGCTACTCAAAATTATTTTGAGAGAGTAAAATATGGTGGTAGAAGTTTTCCTGGTATGGAAACACCTCTCTATGTGCTGAAAGTTTAGAAGTTACTCTTGTTTTATCTTCCTATGCATGTCACTTTGTTATTTGCTTACACGATTCCTATGCATAGGAAGTGGGTTAGACTTAAATGTGTTTTGCATTTGCTCCTTGATGCTATCTTTTACTTCAACTCATATTTCTTATGAGAGAACCCTCTCAAACTTTTATGCCTGAAGATGATAATATGTCTATTATTCTTGGGAGACCTTTTCTTAGATCATGCAGGAACTGTTATTAATTGTAATCAAGGGAAGGTGACCTTCAATGTTAATTACAAGGAACACATTGTCTATTTACTCAAGAAGATTGAAAGGACTTATGGTTTTAATTCAATTGAACATGTTGAGGGCATTCAAGTTGGAGAAATATATTGTCCCATACCAAGAGAAAAATTTGAAACTATAATGATTGGGACCATTGCTATCAAGATTGAGGTAACATAATCATTAGTGGAATACAAAGTTTTGTCTCATATGAAATTGTTTTGGTAACAAGACATGATCAACCTTGTTAACAAAAGGATTTCATTGAACAAAACAATGTTTTCACCATGATTATCTCCGCTTCTATTCTATCCATTTTAGTTTTTTGCTTATGCCTAACTTAAAGGCATTAAAGGAAAGTATTTATTGGGAGATAACCCAAAAGTTTTAGATGAGTCTTGTAAGTTATCACCTCTGTAATAACCACTCCTTATCCTTTTTATTTGTTTTTTGTGCCAAGAGAAACTTCTAATGAGAGAGAAGTAATGATTGGGAAAGTTGCTATCCCGAAACAGATTTCTGTGCTTCACCGTAAAAATTTATGTAAAATCTCTGAACGTCTTTTTGAGGCGTTAATGTTTGTGCTTCTGCCCCAGGTTGTTATCTAACTTTCGTTAGTTCAACACTTTTTGATTTGAGCAACAGAAGGTCTTCGAAAAAATTCGTCTTTACCTGCTGGTCTGTTTTAACAGATTTCTGCCATTTTCTGCATTTGCTTCTTGTTGGTTCCTTTTTGAGTTCTTTTGGGGAATTGAGATTTTTGAGGGAAGTGCTACAGTATCTAGTGTTTTAATAGAAGTTTATTTGGTGTTAGAACTGAACCTTAAGACTTATCTATCTTGAAGTGCACTAATGTTGCTAATAAAGATTGTGTGAAGTTTTGTATGAAGGAAAAATTTCAGGTGTATGGAAGGAATGAGTAATGAGATAAAGGATGGACTAAAGCTCAAGATTGGGGATGCCACGCGTGTCACCCCAAGAAATATCCAAGAAGTACAAGCGTCAAAGCTTGGGGATGCCCAAGGCATCCCCTTCTTCATCAATAAAAATCCCAGGTTTCTTCCAAACGCTTCATTTTTATTGTTTCATGCACGGTTGTGTTGTTCTTGGAGCGTCTTCTTTTTCGTTTTCGTTTTGGTTTTTAGTTTGCGTGGTTTTCTTAGTTTTCTGAATAAATTGGTTGGACCCCCTCTTTCATACATTGGCTTTCTAATAGTTTGGTTTGGCTTAGAAAAGAGTAGGAAAGTTCATGGTTAAGTGGTAAAGAGAGCTTGTTTTTGACTGTGGCCTATGCTTTGTCATGCCATGCTTGATATTGTTTTGGATTTATGCTTAGTATTCTTTGCTGTAGCATGACTTGTTATAAACAATTGAGATTGCTTAATGTGCCTTGGATGAATCATGCGTTGTTTTAGCATATTAAAGCATAGTATAGTGGTATTCTCCTTTGATGCTTTATTTGGGTTGACTTGGCACATGCTCACACCATGTTATGACTATCTCAAGTCACCATAAGCCTTTATGATCCTTTAGTTATCAACTTGTACTATCACTTTTACGCTTTGATCAATGATATTTTGTCACTCTGCATGATTATGGACATTATTGCTCTCTCGTTTGTCGCTCCCTTACTATTGCTAGCCTTCACTTTCACTGAGTATGTTTTACTCATGTTTCCAACTCCCTAAAACCAAATATTGCCAAAGTGTCCACCATACCTACCTATTAGGATCATTTGCTACTTCCGTGCATATTCAATATGCCTTGTTTTCTTCCGAATAAAATGTTTGCTTGTTATGAGAAAGTTAGTTAGTAAAGCTCTCACGAACTTGATGGCACACTTTACTTTCTTGCATTTAATAGACCTGAACCATTGCGTCCTTCTTTGTTGCATATATGCTTGCGCTTTATAAGTTGAAGTTATCAAAACCATGTATCATGGGGAACGCTTTCAACATTGCATTGGTACTTAGTACCTCGTTGATATCATGTTCTTTTGCTTATGGATCCCGGCGGTGTGAAATAAAAGTGGAACTTGTAAGATCATGGAGTTTGTATGTATGTTAGAGAAACGCCTGGACCGCTAGCCTAAGCCATGCCTAATCATGGTGGAAACTTGCAGCATAACCATAATGAGCATTCTATGAAGCATCCTCAATAAAAATGTATGCACATAGTAAATAAAAAGATCGCTGAGATGCTCATTGTCTGCTTGCCTTGTCATTTTGATTATGGGATAGCTCCTATATCATGTGCAAGGGGTACCCCGTTGGCGGTTCTCTATGATACGTATATACTTACAATGACAAGAGGTTACTCGTGACTGAAGTTGAGTAGCATGAGGACCGGTCTTCGTAAGTAAGGGGCATGAGACTTTGATTTATAACTTGTCAAGCATATCCTCTTAGTTGTGCCACTTTAACCTTAACCACATTAAAGATGCTTATGATAGGGGCAATAAGAGCTCAAAGCTAATGAGTACCATACTTTCAGCATTTGGAAGCCTTTCAAACTTTTCAAAACCTTTTTCATTTCCTTGTTGAGGCTCCACACATTCTATGAGCACTTTCTTGAGAGCATAGTGGCCATTCTTAGTTCTATGTGCATTGTCCCAAGACTTGTTGATTGATGCATACCTTGATATTGCTTGTTTTAAACTATTTGTATCTACTCACTCTTGTAAACTTTGAGGGTGTCCTATGCATTTATGTTTGCTACTCTATGAGGGACAAGCTGAATGCCACTATGCTATGTTTTCTTTATGTGAAACAAACAAACGTCTTGCAAAGCATTCTTATTCATGAATCTTTTGTTTGTGCCTTTTCATCTTGCATCATAGTTTCTTTGTCTTATTGCTAGAACTTTGTCTTTCATGTTATGATTGAAGTACTATGATCCTAGCTTTGAATGTTTACAAATACTTTGGTCAAGTCTTTGATGGTGCATGTCACCTCAAAAATTATTCTTTCTTTTTATCACTTACCTACTCGAGGACGAGAAGGAGTTAAGCTTGGGGATGTTGATACATTGCAAATGCATCTATAACTTTTGAAGCTCCATGCTTGGTTTTATCCACTTTCTTGTGTTTTGTCCACACTTTGGAGTACTTTTCATATGATTTCTTGGACTAACCTATTAACAAGAGCCACAGTGCTAGCTGCCTAGTTTCTGCTATTTTTGGTTCCAGGAAAGTTAGAAAATGAATATTCTCAGAATTGGATAGGACAAAAGCCAAAGTGCCTATTTTTCCAGAAGACTCCAGGAGCCAGAATACGAGACGGAGGAGGGCCAGGGGCTGGCCACACCCCTAGGCGCGGGCTGGGCCTGGCCGCGCCAGGGCATGGTGTGGTGGCCCCAGGCACCCCCTCGGTCTCCCTCTTCGCCTATAAGAAGCCTTCTGACCTAAAAACTCCGGGGGGTTCGACGTTTTTCCAGAAGGAGTTCCGCTCCGCCGCCACCACCAGATTCCACGAAACAGCACTAGAAACTCCGTTCTGGCACCCTGCCGGGACGAGGAATTGGAGGAGATCATCGCCATCATCATCACCATCGCTTCTCCATCGACCATCCATGTTTCCCCCATCTATGAGTGGGTAATCCCCCGCTGTAGGCTATGGGGATGGTAGGGATTGGATGAGATCTTTCATGTAATGGCATCAGATTGTTAGGGCATGGTGCCTAGTATCTTTTATTAGTGCTTTATGACTTTGTTGCGACTTGTTGTGCTTAATGCTTGTCACTAGGGCCCGAGTGCCATGATTTCAGATCTGAACATGTTATTGATTCATTATGATAGTATTGTTTTTGGTCTTATCTACAAGTTGTATACACACGTTGTTGTCCGGAACCTATGGCCCCGAAGTGAGAGAAATTGGGATAACCGGAAGGGAAAGGCTTTGATGTGAGGATCACATGTGTTCACGGAGTGGTAATGCTTTGCTTCAGTGCTCTATTAAAAGGAGCACCTTAATTGCCCGTAGTTCCCTAGAGGCCCCGCTGCAAACGGGCTTGCAAGACAGAAGATGTTGTGCAAGTTCTCATTGCGAGCACGTATGACTATATATGGAACACATGCCTAGGATTGTCTAGTACTTGGATGCTTTATCTTAATTATCTGCAATTGCCCTATGTTCTGATTGCTATGTGAATTGTCTTGTCCATGCAACGCCCGTCCATCCATCCCTATGCCTACCGCACTTGAATCCCATTGTTTACTGCTTTTGTTACTGCTGTCTTTGCTTTACTACTGCTGCTACTTTACTATTCCTACTACAAAACTGTTGCTACTGATAAACTGTTGTGAGCAAGATTGTTTCCAGGTGCAGCTGAATTGACAACTCAGTTGTTAAGGCTTATAAATATTCTTTTGCTCCCCTTGTGTCGAATCAATAAATTGGGTTTCACTTCCCTCGAAAATACTGCGATACACCCCCTATACTTGTGGGTCATCAAGACTATTTTCTGGCGCCGTTGCCGGGGAGCATAGCTTTATTTATCAAGTCCACATGGAATCACTATTGTTCAAGCTAAGTTTATTTTCTCCTTGTTTGCTTGTTTCTTTATCAAAAATACAAAAAAATTGGTTCCTACTCTAGTTGTTATTTTCGTTGGTCTGTTATTGTGTTGCTTTATCATGCTTGTTGTCAATGGTTGGTTTCTTTGAAAATGAATCAAGGTGGGTTCACGGAAGATGAAAAATATTATTATAAGGAACACCGCCTGTCACAAAAAGGGAAACACTTATGGGGACAAATTGATAGATTGTATACCATTGCTAGAAATGTGTGCTATACTTATAATGTTACTTATTGCCTTGATAAATCTTGTTGCTGTAGGAGGTACAAACACCTCCCTTTTCAATGTGTGTATAATGATAATGTTACCATATCTTCCTATGTTAAGGGAAATTATGACATTTATGATGTGGAACAAATTGAGGAATTTATTGCTTGGAAGGGTGCATTTGAACTTCCTTGTTTGCTTGAAAATATTGATGACTCACCTTATAAGTATAAGGTTTATGGTTTACTTAAATTTTGCTTTGATAATTACAAGGATGAAAATGGCTATATTCTTGAATATTTTAATAGATGCTTTCCACAAATGGAAGAGACTAATGCCTTGGAGGATCCTATGGAAGAAGAAATTGATGAACCTGAAATCTCATTAGATGAAAAAGAGAAGGAGAGTGATGAACAAAAGGAGGAATAATGGATTAGCTACCCATGCCTACCTTCTAATGAGAGTAACTCTTTATCCCTTACATTATTTGATTGTCCCCCATGCTTACTAAAGAAGGATGAATGTTATGTTCCTGAGGATTCTTTTGAAGATGTTTATGATAAAGCTCTAGTGCTTGTAGATCATAAAAAGCATGCTTTATGTGATAGTTATATTGTTTAGTTTATTCATGAGGCTACTGAAAATTATTATGAGAGAGGAAAATATGGTTGTAGAAGTTTTCATGGTATTGAAACACCTCTCTATGTGCTGAAAGTTTAGAAGTTACTCTTGTTTTATCTTCCTATGCATGTCACTTTGTTCTTTGTGAATTTATTTGCATACACGATTCCTATACATAGGAAGTGGGTTAGACTTAAATGTGTTTTGAATTTGCTTCTTGATGCTCTCTTTTACTTCAACTCATATTTCTTATGAGAGCATCCTCTCAAACTTTTATGCCTGAAGATGATAATATGTCTATTATACTTGGGAGACCTTTTCTAAATACTGCAGGAGCTGTTATTAATTGTAATCAAGGGAAGGTGACCTTCAATGTCAATGACAAGGAACATACTATCTATTTCCCCAAGAAGATTGATAGGACTTATGGTTTTGAATTCAATTGAACATGTTGAGGGCATTCAAGTTGGAGAAATATATTGTCCCATACCAAGAGAAAAAATTTGAAACTATTATGATTGGGACCATTGCTATCAAGGTTGAGGTAACATAATTATTAGTGGAATACAAAGTTTTGTCTCATATGCAATTGTTTTGGTAGCAAGACTTGATCAACCTTGTTAACAAAAGGATTTCATTGAACAAAACAATGTTTTCACTATGCTTATCTCCGCTTACTTCTATTCTATCTATTTAAATTTTTGCTTATGCCTAACTTAAAGGCGTAAAAGAAAAGTACTTATTGGGAGATAACCCAAAAGTTTTAGATGAGTCTTGGAAGTTATTACCTCTGTAATAACCGCTCCTTATCCTTTTTATATGCTTTTTGTGCCAATAGTAACCTCTAATGAGAGAGAAGTAATGATTGGGAAAGTTGCTGTCCCGAAATAGATTTATGTGCTTCACCATAAAAATTCGTGTAAAATCTCTGTACGTCTTTTTGAGGCGTGAAGTTTTGTGCTTCTTCCCAGGTTGTTATCTAACTTTTGGTAGTTCAACACTTTTTTATTTGAGGAACAGAAGGTCTTTGAAAAAATTCGTCTTTGCCTGCTGGTCCGTTTTGACAGATTTCTGCCATTTTCTGCATTTGCTTCTTGTGGGTTCCTTTTTGCGTTCTTTTGGGGAATTGAGCTTTTTGAGGGAAGTCCTACAGTAGCTAGTGTTTTAATGGAAGTTTATTTGGTGTTAGAACTGAACCTTAAGATTTATTTACCTTGAGTGCACTAATGTTGTTATAAAGATTGTGTGAAGTTTTGTATGAAGGAAAAAATTTATGTGTATGGAAGGAATGAGTAATGAGATGAAGGATGGACTAAAGCTCAAGCTTGGGGATGCCGCGCGTGTCACCCCAAGAAATATCCAAAAAGTACAAGCGTCAAAGCTTGGGGATGTCCAAGGCATCCCCTTCTTCATCAATAAAAATCTTAGGATTCTTTCAACCACTTCATTTTTATTATTTCATGCACAGTTGTGTTGTTCTTGGAGCGTCTTCTTTTTCATTTTCGTTTTGGTTTTTAGTTTGCGTTGTTTGCTTAGTTTGCTGAATAAATTGGTTGGACCTCCTCTTTCATATATTGGTGTTCAAATAGTTTGGTTTGGTTTGGTTTGGAAAAGAGTAGGAAAGCTCATGCTTAGGTGGTAAAGAGAGCTTGTTTTTGACTGTGGCCTATGCTTTGTCATGCCATGCTTGATATTGTCTTAGCTTTATGCTTAGTTTTCTTTGTTGTAGCATGACTTGTTATAAACAATTGAGATTGCTTAATGTGCCTTGGATGAATCGTGCGTTGTTTTAGCATATTAAAGCATAGTATAGTGGTATTCTCCTTTGATGCTTTATTTGGGTTGACTTGGCACATGCTCACACCATGTTATGACTATCCCAAGTCACCATAAGCCTTTATGATCTGTTAGTTTTTAACTTGTAGTATCACTTTATGCTTTGATTAATGATGTTTTGTCGCTCTGCATGATTATGGCCATTATTGCTCTCTCGTTTGTCACTTCCTTACTATTGCTAGCCTTCACTTTCACTGAGTATGTTTTACTCAAGTTTCCAACTCCCTAAACCAAATATTGCCGAAGTGTCCACCATACCTACCTATTAGCATCATTCGCTACTTCCGTTTCTATTCAATATGCCTTGTTTTCTTCCGAATAAAATGTTTGCTTGTTATGAGAAAGTTAGTTAGTAAAGCTCTCACGAACTTGATGGCACACTTTATTTCCCGCACTTAATAAACCGGAACCATTCTAAACTCTCCATGAAAGTTATATGCTTGCAAATTATAGGTTGGGGATTAGCTGAACCGTGCTGTCACATGGAACGCTTTCAACACTTGTAAATATATACCCAGTTGATACCTTGCTCTTTTGTTTGGGGATGTCATCGGTGTGAAATAAAAGGGGAGCTTGTAAGTCCATGGAGTTATGTATGTGTGTTAGAGAAACGCCTGGGCCGCTGGTCTAATCCATGCTGACATGGTGGAAACCTGTAGCGTTACCATAATGATATCTATAAAGCATTCTTCTTATAAAAAAAGAGAGAAATAGCTATTGAGAAAAAAAGGAGTTTTATGAAAAGAGGAAAGAGAGAAAAAAAGCACCATTTTCCCATGGTAAATAAGAAGATTGCTGAGATACTCATTGTCTGCTTGCCTTGTCATTTTGATATGGGGATTCTTCCGTATCATCGGGCAAGGGGTACCCCGTTGGCGGTTCTCTATGATACGCACATACTTACGATGACAAGAACTTACCGGTAACTAAAGTTGAGTAGCATGAGGAGCGGACCTCGTACTCAAGGGACTTGGGATTTTCAGTTTATAGTCTGTCAAGCATATAACTCAGATTGGACCTCACTTTCACCTTAACCACATTAAAGATGCTTATGATAGGGCAATGAGAGCTCAAAGCTAATGAGTACCATACTTTCAGCATTTGGAAGCCTTTCAAACTATTCAAAACCTTTTCATTTCCTTGTTGAGTCTCCACACATTCTATGAGCACTTTCTTGAGAGCATAGTGGTCATTCTTAGTTCTATGTGCATTGTCCCAAGACTTGTTGATTGATGCATACCTTGATATTGCTTGTTTTAAACTATTTGTATCTAGTTACTCTTGTCAACTTTGAAGGTGTCCTATGCATTTATGTTTGCTACTCTATGAGGGACAAGCTGAATGCCACTATGCTACGTTTTCTTTATGTGAAACAAACAAACGTCTTGCAAGGCATTGTGATTCATGAATCTTTTGTTTATGCCTTTTCATGTTGCATCATAGTTTCTTTGTCTTATTGCTAGAACTTTGTCTTTCATGTTATGATTGAAGTACTATGATCCCAGCTTTGAATGTTTTAAAAATACTTTGATCAAGTCTTTGATGGTGCATGTCACCTCAAAAATTATTCTTTCTTTTTATCACTTACCTACTCGAGGACGAGCAGGAGTTAAGCTTGGGGATGTTGATACATTGCAAATGTATCTATAATTTTTGATGCTCCATGCTTGGTTTTATCCACTTTCTTGTGTTTTGTCCACACTTTGGAGTACTTTTCATATGATTTCTTGGACTAACCTATTAACAAGAGCCACAATGCCAGCTGCCTGTTTTCTGCTGTTTTTGGTTCCAGGAAAGTCAGAAAATGAATATTCTCGGAATTGGACGGGACAAAAGCCAAAGTGCCTATTTTTCCAGAAGACTCACGGAGCCAGAATGCGAGACGGAGGAGGGCCAGGGCCTGGCCACACCACCCCCAGGCGCGGGCTAGGCCTAGCCGCGCCAGGGCATGGTGTGGTGGCCCCAGTCACCCCCTCGGTCTCCCTCTTCGCCTATAAGAAGCCTTCTGACCTAAAAACTTCGGGGCCTTCGACGTTTTTCTCGAAGGAGTTCCGCTCCACCGCCACCACCAGATTCCACGAAACAGCACCAGAAACTCCGTTATGGCACCCTGCTGGGACGGGGAATTGGCGGAGATCATCGCCATCATCATAACCATCGCTTCTCCATCGACCATCCATCTTTCCCCCATCTATGAGTGAGTAATCCCCTGCTGTAGGCTATGGGGATGGTAGGGATTGGATGAGATCGTTCATGTAATGGCATCAGATTGTTAGGGCATGGTGCCTAGTATCTTTTATTAGTGCTTTATGACTTTGTTGCGACTTGTTGTGCTTAATGCTTGTCACTAGGGCCCGAGTGCCATGATTTCAGATCTGAACATGTTATTGATTCATTATGATAGTATTGTTTTTGGTCTTATCTACAAGTTGTATACACACGTTGTTGTCCGGAACCTATGGCCCCGAAGTGATAGAAATCGGGATAACCGGAAGGGAATGGCTTTGATGTGAGGATCACATGTGTTCACGGAGTGTTAATGCTTTGCTCCGGTGCTCTATTAAAAGGAGCACCTTAATTGCCAGTAGTTCCGTAGAGGCCCTGCTGCAAACGGGCTGGCAGGACAAAAGATGTGCAAGTTCTCATTGCGAGCACGTATGACTATATATGGAACACATGCCTAGGATTGTCTAGTACTTGGATGCTTTATCTTATTTATCTGCAATTGCCCTATGTTCTGATTGCTATGTGAATTGTCTTGTCCATGCAACGCCCGTCCATCCATCCCTATGCCTACTGCACTCGAATCCCATTGTTTACTGCTTTTGTTACTACTGTCTTTGCTTTACTACTGCTGTTACTTTACTATTCCTACTACAAAATTGTTGCTACTGATAAACTGCTGTGAGCAAGATTGTTTCCAGGTGTAGCTGAATTGACAACTCAGTTGTTAAGGCTTATAAATATTCTTTGGCTCCCCTTGTGTCGAATCAATAAATTGGGTTTCACTTCCCTCGAAAATACTGCGATACACCCCCTGTACTTGTGGGTCATCACCTGCTCAATACTTCTGCTTATCCTCGAAATAGGCTTTCGCCCCACTATATTAATATAGCAACCTCCGGATACAATGAGACAACTGATGGGACCTTAGCATAGGCAAGCCCAAAAGAAAGAAAAAATAAACACAAAAGAAAGCAATGCCATCAAAGGCAGATCAACTAAATGATGATAGTTCACCACCGTTGCGTCCTCGAAGATGTCCCACCACGTTCCTAAGCCTCTGAAGCGTCGCATATCAAGCAACACCTTCAAGAAGGGATGCGACGATGTTGACATTGTTGCCTGGACTGACCTATGGTTTCCCCCGTACACGGAGGTCAGTGGGAAAGCGGTACACCCGACACCCATCAAGGAGTGGTGACACCCACAAGCATAACCCCATTGGTTTTGGCAGACCAAAAAGGATTTCTCCCGATCCCCAAAAAACCACTACCCTGAACGCTCTGTAGGTTTCCAGCAATCAATGACATCCACGAACATGCTCCACCACGGTCTTGAAGCTACCATCATTGTCTCACTATGAACTGATGCGAGGCCTCAAGGACGTAAAACATGGAACAACATGTAATGGGGTGATAGTGCCATAGCCAGCGGAGGGAACTGCCTCCACCACTGTCGTGGTAGCCTATCAGATGCAACAGCAGGGCACACCAAACCCGGATGGGCCCGACCGAGACCATATTGGGCCTGTGAAGTCCTGTTGTCGTGTTGCAGCAGGCCGGTTTAGCGTCGTTGACCCCAAGAACACATCATCCCGAGCCCACTTCAAGAAAACAGTGCCACCCTACAGAGCTTCTGCCCTGCCCTCTAACACCCCTAGTTTCATTAGTCAGTACTTAGGGTTTGATGTGCATTGCATGAGCATCATTATTTTTTCTAACACAAAATGCAAACAAGAATAAATGCAAAATAAAACCCTAATTTCCTTCTTCCTCTCAAATCAATTCAAAATGTTTTGAATTTGAAAAGTACAAAAAGTTATGGAGTCCAAATAGTATGAAGGGCCCTAGACTGTTTCTCGTATTTTATAGCCCTTCTAGTATTTTGGAAATACTCTAAAACAGATTTGAAATAGTTTACAAAAGAAAAAAGGATTTCAGAAAAAGTAAAAGATTCTGGAAATAAAACAGAGCAGCTAGGCTGGCCCATCTCTCCTCCCTCCCTCTCCCTGCGGCCCCATTCAGCAACCCGCAACCCAGCATAATCTTGTAGTCGGCCCAGGCCCAGATACCCTTTCGGTGCCTCTGTTCATCGTTTTCCTCATCGAGAGGAAGCAGTTGGGTGTCGCCGGTGGCATCGTCGATCATTGCAGCTCCAAGATCCCCGTCTTGCTACCCTGGAGCCAAGGATAAGACCACCCCCGAGGCTCCCTCCCGTCCTCATCCTCTCCCACACTCCCTAGTGACCTCCCTCTCTCGTTCCCCTCTCTGGCCGAAACCCGAGCCACTAGTATCCGTCGGTCGCCGTCGTTCTAGCATCCCCCACGCCTATCCGAGCATGCCACCGGACCTTCCGTGCTCTCCTGCTTTGACCAGCCAGAGGAATCAACGCTAGGTGCCTCGAATCGTCACCGCCAAGCTATCCTTCTCTTATCCCGACGAGCTCTGTCGTCTCCATCATCGCTGCTGTCGACATACTCCATCCTCGCCGAGCTTGCCCACACGTCAAGGGTGAGTCGTCTCTCCTCCTGAACCACCTCGTTATCCCTCTTCCTCCCTTTGTTCGTCCCCGCATTGGTCACCACCGTCGTGCACCACCAGCCATCGTCGTTGACCCTATTCCGGTGACCAAAACCCGGTGGCGCCGTCGTACTTAGGTCCACGGTGGCGCGCTCATTCGAAAGAGTTACCACACGCATCCCCGCTTTCCTCCTAGCGCCGCTAGCCACCGTTGTCTGCAGGTTCGCCGGCAACCCAACGTGCCATATACATGGAGGTGAGGTGGTGTCCACGTGGCCCTGACGTGGGTGTGGATCAAGGTTTGCCAGCGTGGAATTCTGCGTGGCCCCTGGGCCCACCAGTCAATGTTTGGGTCTAAATCTGCCCCGGTGAGAAACGTTAGGGTTAGGTTGAGCTGACGTCATAAAGGCTTTAATAATTTCAGATAAAGGTTAAACACTAGAAAATTCATAACTAATTCGTATAAAATCAGAAAAATATAAATAATATATAAAAATATTCAAAAAAATGATATCTATCTTATAGCATCAAAATAATGCATTGTTAACCAACTTCAGTTTAGAAATTTGTTAGAAGAACAAAGCAACCCCGTAGGAGCATTTGGGGTTCTTCTGGAAATGTCGTCTTTAGGGTGTTTCGATCCTAATTAAATTGATGAGCATGTTTAGGGTTATAATTAAGCACCCTTTAACTTGTCATATTATCATCCTTGCTTGAGCATTGCATCATGCCATGTGTTGATTTTTCCCTTCCTTTCCGGTGTTTGGTTCTTCCCCAGTACAATACGATACCGATTCCGAGGTCGAAGACCGAGATTAACACCATCTAGGATCGATGATCAATACTTGACCAACTGTAATCAACAAGTACCAGATGTTCAAAAGCCTGCTTATTGGTTATCAACGGGCAAAGGAAAGCATAGCCCCACACATAAATGAAACCTATGCTTTCAATGTATTTAAATTCTTGGCATGTTGCATACGATTACACTTTGGTCTTTTATCGATAGATAGAGTATACTATTTCTTGCATTACTCCCTTTGAATCTTATATTACCTGATCCACTTCTTGTAGCATAACTAGGTTTGGCTTGTGTGCACTGCTAGAGCCTATATATGTGTCATACTTAGCCATGCTTAGCTGTTACTGCTGGTTCATTCAGAGGATGTATCAGATGCAAATAATCTAGTATGACAGGGAACATGATCAGATGAGATCACTAGTGAAGTGAGGTACACATGCTAAGGCTTGTATGGGAGGCCACAGTGGGATGTGGTTTTTGCAGTCCCATGATCGCTAACCCTAGGACCAAGAGTTCTTGCCCTTGGAACCAAGACGAGCGTACAGCCACACGGGAATTATAACCCCTTGAGCCACTAACTTGCCTAGTCTGATCGATGAGTACGTAGTTCGAGAGCTGGCATCTGCATTTTTTGATGGGTTGAAGATGGTGCATCATATCGGGCGTGTTCAAGGAGGAAGGAGGCTCCGGGAGTACTCCCGATTCTTGGACATAGAGATTGAGCCGAGAAAACCCTTTCTTGGTGACTCGTGGATTTAGGCGAAAGCAAGGTAAAGGTCCTGGCCAACCACCCTCTGTCGGCCTTCCAAGGAAGAAGGCTAATGAACTGGCATTAAGAGTCGGTTGGTACGTATGGGTAAAGTTTTACACCCCTGCAAGACTTAATCTTTCCAAAAAAAAACATGTCCACGGTTATGGACTACTTGAGAATGGGTATAAGATAACTTGGTAGACCAACGTGTGCTTAAGGATGCTTCCTCATGGGTATGAGGGGGTGATCCTAGTTTATAGGTGACGAGAAATACTTTCGTGGATATCAAAAGAAATGATCAATACTTTAATACTTTGGAGATGTCGCTCTCCTATCCCTTTTAAAATATTCTGATCAGATGAGCTTCTTCTCTCTCTTGTTTTACAAACAAAGCTGGATTTATGCAAAATAACCCCACCAACCATAAGTCTTACGGAGTACACTCTGTACTCACCCTTACTTTGTTGATACTTTTGTAGTAGTGTAAGTGTTCCCCTGAAGACAAGTTTGGTACGACATCTTGTTGACATCGATTTTGACTAAATAAAATAATAGTTTGGAAAATATATCAAAATTTATTAAATTACTCAAACGACAAAAGTCCGTTGTAATAAAAAAATGATAAAAAATATTATTATTTCAAAGAACCGGCAGTGATGATCGACAAAGATAATTTTGTCAGACGCAAATGTATAATCATCGATAAATATTAGTGCATGGCAAAGTACAAGTCGCACATGGAAATTATTAATGTGAATATTATATATGCACACATATTTTCTTCCATGGATGTATTGGTCCTTCCCTGATTACGCTACCAAAAATGCTTAAGTAACTCACGTAGAACTTCTTAAAAAACAATACCAAGCCATGTGATAAAGTGCTAGTACGACCAAAGACAAATTGAATTGTTGATGCACTAGTCATGCATCGTACGACACTACATACTGACTTCACGTCGGCCAAACCAAAATCCCATGCATGCATGGATTAGACGGCACGCTGCACCATTAACTTATAATAATATAGTAATTAGCAGGCCCATAGCCCATACGCATGCAGTGAGAGATTGATTGAGCTGATAATATGAGCCCATGAGTACTCGGTACGCTCCAAATTCAAAAGTTTATCTGTGGACCAAGTCCGCACGCGCAGACTAACTAGGAGCGGGCACGCTCCCAGATCGTCTCCACGATCTGCTCGTTCCAGGAGTTGCTCCTCGCATCTAGACACACGAGCCCCCAACCTCTATAAATAGGAGACCACCCCAAGCACAAAAGGGATCGCTCATCATTTTTTCAATCGCTCTGCCATTCCATCCATTCCCATACGCACACGATCCACTTTACTGCTGCTGGTTGCTCTTCTCTCCGGTGAGTCTGCACGCACCGTGAGAGATTGAGAAGAAAGGAAGCACAGAAGAGTTCCAAGGAGGTGAGAAGGTAGGAAACAGTGCCATTTTCTTGCCCTTAGGTTCGGCCGTTTGGTTCGAATCAAGGAGCTTTCTCCTCTTTTCTATGCCATATATTCATTTTCTTCATGAAGTCACGTTCTTCGTTTCGGCCATTTAGTTCAGACCCAGAACTACTATATTTTCATCATAAAGGCATGTCTATCGTTTCGGCCGTTTGGTTTGGATCAAGGAATATCTTTATCTTCCTCATAAGTTCATGTCCTATGTTTCAGCCGTTTGGTTCGGATTGAGGAATATATTCATCTTCCTCATAATTTCATGTCCTACGTTTTGGCCTTTTGGTTCGGATCAAGGAATATATTCATCTTCCTCATAAGTTCATGTCCTACGTTTCGGCCTTTTGGTTCGGAATAAGGATTGCATATTTTTCATACTTTTGTTCGGCCATTTGATTCGGATCAAAGAATTCGCATAATTCTTACCATGCGCATGTCATAGTTTTTTTTTCTTGATTTCAGTTTCCTAGAAAATGGATACGAGTCAAGATGATCCAATAAAAAATCTTTACAATTACATATTGGCTAAGATACCTAAAATATGTCAAAATCATGATCTATACTCTACGGATATATTCCTTTTGGAATTCCATGTCACGAGTCATAAAATTGCAAACTTATAAATCATACTCGGCGCATGGGTTCTTGTCCGAATTCCATGATATGAGTCGCAAAATGATAAAATTATATCCTGCACTCGACGTATGGGTTCTTGTCCGAATTCCATGATATGATTCGCAAAATTATAAAATTATGTTCCATGCTCGACACATGCGTTCTCGTCCGAATTCCATGATATGAGTCGCAAAATAATAAAATTATGTCCCCGCTCGATCGCATGGGTTCTCGTCCGAATTCCATGATATGAGTCGCAAATGATAAAATTATATTCCGCGCTCGACGCATGGGTTCTCATCGGAATTCCATAATATGAGCCATAAAGTGTTGAAAATATAAATTATGTCCTAAACTGCACTAAAGCCTCCATACATCATATAGGCTTTAAAATCATACATATGCATACACACTGCTTGTACTAATAATGCTAGTCCAAGTAAAAAATATGATATGAAATGCTCAGTTGCATGTCGCTTGGTCTAAACACATAATGCACGTGCTACTGTCAATTAGTGAAAAATTGTGCATCGATCAAACCTGGTGCCTCTATAGAAAAATCACATGGTCCGTAATCCATACTATATGCGATAATGAAAAGGGTATCCTTGAACGGTTAAATAACTCTCAATAGATATGACTTACTGTATACAACATATGACAGAATATATTGGTTAACATATTAAGCTACCCATGCATGTATTAATACTCATACCAGCAAATTTAGTACGGGTGATATCAAATAAAATGTGACTATTGAGATGTCATATACATCAAATAAACTATACCAACTTCAGAGATAATCCAAAGAAGATTAAATACTCCCCCGAGTATGCCGGCGTCGACGACAGTGAGAAAGACTTCTTAGTTTTATTTCATGTTCTGTATAGTCATATTGATGTAATCCTATGTATTAGAAATGTTAGAATTCTTAATCAGTGGTTTTCTCTTCGGAGATGTAATTAACAGAATTTCTATATAAATGTATGAGTTCCGGGAAGTATGAATCGCAATCATTGATAATTTTCAGTTACATACACACACCTTTAAATTTATATTCTATTTGTCTCTATGACGTGGACGCGAGTATTTTCGTTGCCCCATTTTCCCGTCATCAGGGTTCCCGGCCTGTAGCCTGGAATCTATGGGCCGAGGCGTCATCGTTATATTTCAGGTCTCATAGGACATTTGTTAAGTTTGCTATAATTAATAACATAATTTTCCTTCCGTTGTTTGATGTTTGTGGTCAGTGACTCTGCTTATAATATTTTGGTTCTCTGGTTCTCTACTCAGTTATGAGCTTGCTGTAATATATTTTCTGTCATAGGGTTACTGTTGTGTTACCAATTTTTCACTGGATATCCTTCGAGCTCTAGGTTAAACTTATGTCAGGCTAATATCTGTGATTTGTTTAACCCTGATCCCGGGGGTGTCACGGGTTTTTGGTATCAGAGCAGTACCGACCATAGGAAAACCTTGCTATTGGTTGATTTTGAGTCTAGTGCTTGTGAAAACTATTTCAAAGATGGCAGGTATTTGTGAAACTCTAGTACGCTTCTTTTACTCATTATATAGTATCGCTCTAACTGTGTGTCATATTATCCTGTGTTGTTTTGGAAAATTTTTGATCTCTCTTCTAGTCTTTCAAAGATTAGGTGCCTTTTGGGCATGTCGTGTCTCAAAAAGATTATCTAGTGTTGATCTCTTTACAGTTGTGTGTAGTGTGTTCCTTGTTTCCCTTGCTCTGTTCCAGCTGAGAGGTTCCTTTCATCATGATCTATGTATCTTATGGGCCCACAATATTATGTTGTAGGTGCCATAGTATTCTATTCTAGGCTTTGCGGTTTCCTTTCACCTGGAGTGCCTCCTTTTTATTTGTCCGGGTACTTGAGAAGTTATTTCTTATCTTGGAAGTTACCTCTTTATTACTACTTTGTAGTGTACGCTATGTCACTTAGATAGTAGTTAGTTCTTTCCCGGTCTTAACCCCTGGACTTGAACCGAAGATCCCGGATTCTGCTGGATTATGGTGATGGGAATCTTGTACATGAAGCTGGTCTTTAACCCAAGATCCAATTTGTTGACCCCTTTCGTTAATGTTCAAACATTACCTCGGGATGGATGGTACTACAATTATAGCCTTCGAGCTTTTGGTTTTTATCGCGATTGAATTGCAAAAACACAGGACTTCCTCTACCACTAGCTTTGATAGATGCTCTTTAATGGAACAAATAGATCACGGTAAGAGTGCTCTTAGTGAGTCTCACTTCGATATTCGTGAGTCTACCACACCTCTCTTCTTTGCATTGGTTTTCTGAAGATTGACAATCTATGCATCCACATCTCGAGATTCTGTCCTGAGCATGTTCATTTCCCCTTGTTGTTTCTGACCTTTGTCTACTAGTTGGTAGCCAAGTAGTAATGCACATTGGTGTTTTCCGATGAAACATACTCTTGAGGTCCATCATGACAAACCATTTCGAGATGTCAGGAGAAACAAACTCCAATACCTCGTCATTTCTAAGACTAGGTCAAAGTGTTGTAATCTGCAGATCAAGAGACAATGATTAGCTTCTACCTTAAAGTATCACACTCTTTCATACCAAGATGTCATGTTGAGTTTCATGACTCTCTCAATGAAGTGATGTTGTTATACGTCTTTATTCACCCTTCCTCTGAGTTGTTTATGCTCGGGAATGATGCGTGTGTGTAATGATGTGGCCATCCAAGATTCTTAGCAATTATTATTGCTTTGACCTCTAAGGACATTTGTGTCATACTTAGCGTGATTGGTTAACCCTATCACTAAGTGATGGATGATTGTGGTACCAAGTCCTCTACTCAGGTACACTCTGCTCAGTCAAAGAGTTGGGCTTGTGCTGAAGCTCTAAGACTATGTCTTCTTGCTTTACCAAAAAAGTTCCCTCTTGAACTAAGTGACATATCTGTGGTTCATGATATTCTAGATGTCTTCCTAGAAGTATCGCCATGTTACCACATGACCGCGTAGTCAAGTTCCTAAGAAAGCAAGTTTTGTGAACTGCTTCTTCTCCAAGGATCTGTACTGGATACCTTGAACTAGTTGGTTGAGCTTAAACAACTACTTGAAGAGTTGTAATACAAAAGTTCTATCCGACCTAGTTCATTTTAAAGGGATGTCTAGTTTGGTTCATGTTGAAGAACGATAGTATTTCTTTCATGGATATGTTATCTCACCCCGCCTTTGATTTGATTTGGGTTTTAGTCAAACCAAAACCAGTTCCAAGGACTATCTTGATGATGTTTCTACTTGTGATGTTTCACCTGAGTACATCCTCATGTCCACTGGTCTGACCAATAGTTTTTCCTTGTTCATAACATATGAATCCATCTTCTTGGAGTATCTCGATAAGTTTGTTGTTGAGCCCATCGATGACATCCTTATCTTCTCCATCCTAGACAAGATTCATATGGAACAATTGGTACTAATGTTGGAAACTTTTAAGAGCTGTCTTCAGGTCATCTCGAAGAATGCATTCTAGTTGTTAGAAGTGACCTTCTACGATTCACATGCAATTTTTGAAAGATGTCGCCATGGATTTGAGTAAATTTATGTATGTTTCCTTAAGGACATATGTGTATTTCGTTGCATGTACTCCATGTATGAGCAGTTGTCCTCCGATAAGTTGTTAATACATTTGTATAGCAATGTAGCTCAGTCTTTTGGAGCTTAACACTAAAGTCCATGTCTTGAGAATCTAGTGACTTTACCTTTATGGTAAATGTTGCACACCTTATGTTTGGACATGCTGAGTCTGAAGTAACGTTCCACTAGGGATTAAAACGGAGCGGAAACGGACGGAATTGACTGGTGACATATTTGTTTTCATATTTTTTGCGGAAGCGGAAACGAATATAGAAAACCCAGAAACAAACACAGAAGCAGATATTGTTGGAAACATATGCAGACCGAATATGTATTCACATGGAACGATGTAGATTTTATCCGGAACCAAGAGAACCCTAGTATCATGCAACAAATCTCAAGCATTCAAGAAAACAAACAAAAGCGTGCCCTAATTATAGCATAGTGTTGGGAATAAGGGAAAGATAAAATCGTGAAAGCCTCCTCGAATGCATAAAGGAATTACATGGTCATCGGTTCTGGGATGAGTAGCTTTGCAAGCTTAGCTTGACAAGGTAAAGTAATGGGCCAGTTGGATTTGGCCATACACATCAACCCTAAAACGGAAATTCCATATTAGACGGAAACGAAAATTCTGTTTCTGCTTCTGTTCTGCCGAAAATGTTGTTCCATTTTTGTTCCCTTTTCCGCCAAAAAAGTTCCACTTGTGTTTCCATTTTGCAAAATTCCGTTTCTGTTTCCGTATTTTCATTTCGTTTCCGTTTTTCGCAAAAAAACTCGGAAACTTTCCGCTCCACTTTCATCCCTATGTTCCACCTAACCAAATATGAATCTCAAGCAAGAACGATGGTTGGTGTTCCTCAAAGTTTGGGCATAGGTTTCTTTGTAAACTCGACAAGATTGATGTAATGGTTGAGACAATTAGTCGGAAGGCCTACTATCATACTCTCTTGAATCAGCAATAACAACCACTCCACATAAGGCTTCTTATATGACTTGTTCTAGGAGTTGTGCTTATGGTTTCCTTTGTAGCCGAAGTCTGACATTTCCTTGATGTCTGGTATTCCAAACATCAAGGAGAACATTTAAAGTAGTGTGGCTAAATGTCTCTTGGTTGATCCTCCAGACCCTCCTACGTTGGCAAGCGTCTTGTGATGCCAAGTACTTGAAGTCTGAGAATGAAGTTTATTTTTCCTCGTGTCATTAGGAATCTTCTTGTATATTCATCTTAGTGGTGTAAAATGATATCATGACCTATGGCAAAGATTTTGATAGTCCCGGATGAATAAAGAGTTCTTTCCATCATCTACAATCATGTTTCAAGAGCAACTATGCTTTTGGTAATCAGAAGTTTTTCTTGCTACATGTTCCTTGTGACTCTTAAGAGTCCTCGCCAAAATATAACCTCTCTGTATTGGCCTTCTATCAAACGAAAGAGTTAACCTTCTATTTCAAAAGTAGTTCAATAGCTTGGTTATCCGCATCTCTATATCCATGGAAGCTCTACTTAAGCCGTTTAGGAGAGGTTCATCTTTCGAAGTCTGTTGCCTTGTTCTTTCTGCCATACGCTCTCCTCTTAAGAAGCTTAAACTCTTATGAAGCTCCATGGTCTCAATCCTTATGAAGACCAATGGTATGTCACTTTGAAACCATCTCCTATTGTTTCCTCTGTTACCTTGTTGTGTTTCATGTCATCATCTCAGAGTCATTTCTGAACACTCCTTCATGAGTTGACCATGAGATACTCAGGGTGTTATTTAATGTGTTTCCCTCTTGAAAGGGAAATGGACGTCGCCTAGAAGGGTGAATAGGTGTTTTAAAATTATTATGGTTTAGGCTCTAATAAATGTGGAACAAAACTAACGTTTAATTTATCAAGCCAAAACCTATATTCGTTAGGTTCAACTAAGTGCACCAATAACCTATCCTAATCAAGATAAGCAACAAGGTGATAGCAAGATATAATACTTCAAGCACGATGGCTATCACAATATAAATTACATAAGTAAAGGGCTCGGCTGAGAGATAATCGATGGACGTGGAGACGATGATTTTTATCTTGAAGTTCAATGATACATTGCAAATGTATCTATAATTTTTGATGTTCCATGCTTGGTTTTATCCACTTTCTTGTGTTTTGTTCCAACTTTGGAGTACTTTTATTATGATTTCTTGGACTAACCTATTAACAAGAGCCACAGTGCCAGCTGCCTGTTTTCTGTTGTTTTTGGTTCCAGAAAAGTCAAAAAATGAATACTCTCGGAATTGGACGGGACAAAAGCCAAAGTGCCTATTTTTCCGGAAGGGATCAAGTGCCAGAATACGAGACGGAGAAGGGCTGGGGCCCGTTCACACCACTTGGCCACGCGGCCAGGCCTGGCCCGCACCAGAGGGTGGTCTGGCCGCCCCCAGCACCCCCTCGGCCTCTCCTTCCGCCTATAAGTTGCCCTCGGGACGAAAACCCTAAGTCCCCGATCAAAAATCCACGAAAGAGTATGTAGCCGCCGTTGTCTCTGTCCCTAGATCGAGGGGATCTGAAGCTCTTCCCGGCACCCTACCGGAGAGGGGAATTCACTCTGGAGGCTTCTTCATCCCCATGCAAGCCTCCGGTGTGATGCGTGAGTAGTTCATCCTTGGACTACGGATCCATATAGTAGCTAGATGGTTGGTTTCTCCTCCTTTGTGCTTTCATGTTTAGATCTTGTGAGCTCCGTTCATGATCAAGATCATCTATTTGTAATTCATACATGTTGTGTTTGCGGGGATCCGATGGATATTGAGATGCTATTTCACATTGATTATTGATTCTATCATGTCTTTGTTATTTGAGATCTTGCATGCTTTCCGTTGTTAGTAGCTATCTTGGCCAAGTAGATGCTAGCAACTCCAAGAGTTAGTATTTATGCTCGATAGTGGGTTCATGCCTCTGGTAATCTGGGGAAGTGACAGAAATCTCTAAGGTACTAGATGTGTTGTTGCTACTAGGGAGAAAACAACAATATTTTGTTCATAGAACAATTGTATTGTTTACTTTACACGCAGTTCGTAAAGCAATAATCTGTTGCTTGCAACTTAATACTGGAGGGGGTTCGGATGATAACCTGAAGGTGGATTATTAGTCATAGATGCAGTTGGATGGCGGTCTATGTATAATGTTGTAATGCCCAATCAAGTCTCAAAGGAGTCAAGATGATTAGTATATGCATGTATTGCTTTATCGGTGTTTGTCAATTGCCCCGCTGTAATTTGTTCACCCAGCATGTTATCTATCTAAGGAGAGCCACCTCTAGTGAACTATGGATCCCGGTCCTTTTTCTTTACATACAATCTATAAACTGTTTCTGCTTTGTGTTTACTTTCTGCAAACTTTTACTTCTTTCCATTCGATACGTTTAATCCTTTGTTTTCCGGAAAACACGGTGAGATTGACAACCTCATCGCAAGTTGGGTACAAAGTTCTGTGGTTGTATTGTGCAGGTCTCCACGTTGCTACTAGCACCGGTAGTGCGCCCTGCCAAAGCTCAGCTAGTAACACCTTTGAGGTGTTTCCTTGCTCCTACTGGTTCGATTAAACCTTCGTTTCATAACAGAGGGAAACTTGCTGCTGTGCTCATCATACCTTCCTCTTGGGGTTCCCAACGAGCTCTACATCAACACCACGCACCAAGCACTTTTCTAGGCGTCGTGTATTGAGCCATCATTCACTTCCAAAGAAGCTGCGTCCCTGTTGGAGAGGTGCAATGCTCTCCGAACGCCACAACTGGCTCACCTTGAGGTGTGGTGGCTCGATTCTCACCCAACGCCACACAAGGCCTCACCTCAAGATGCGAAGGCATGCAACACACTGACACCACAACAGGCTCACCCTATTCTCCCGTGATCTCGCCACAAAGGCCTACTCACAAACCACTATGGGACACTTGAGGACGGTCATCGAATCCGTACAATGCTTGGGGTAATCTCCACAACTCAATTGGAGGGATCCCAAGAAACACAACAAAGACCACAAGCTTGGGGAATCTCCACAATTCAATTGGAGGTCCCAAGAACAATGCCACAACATGCCACAAGCTTGAGGAATCTCCACAACTAAATTGGAGGCCCTAAGAACTCGGCACAAGTCCACACAACTGTGTAGGGTTCCAACAACCCAAGAGAAACAAGCCAAAGAGCTTGAACTCGCTGAATATCCGAGGAGAACTCAAACCTATGCACCAAATGCAAGTCCTTCACTCTCAAATTCCACCAAAGCTACAAAATCTATTAGAGGAATAAGAGAGGAAGAACGCAAGAGGAGAACACAAAAAATCTTCAAGATCTAGATCCCAAGGATTCCTTCACAAAGAAGGGATTTGATTTGGTGGGGTTGTAGATATAGATCTCCTCTCTCAAATTCCTCAAAAAGATGCAAGAATCATAGGAGGGGTAAGGGGAGAGGACAAGCTCATCAAGGTCAACAATGGAGGAGGGAGAGAAAGCCAAAAACCAAGAAAAGAGCTAATTCCATGAAGGGTAAGAGGAGCCCCTTTTAAAGGGCTCCTAGATCTGATTGTTTGGGTTAAATCATGACCCTGGCCGGTACTACTGGTGGATGGGCGGTACTACCACTAGCACCCGACCAACGGTAAAAAACACTGTGATACGAGAGTCAGAAAATGAGGAACAAGGCCGGAACTACCACCGGTACTACCGGTGGCACTGAGCCCGAGCGGTACTTCTGGCGGATCAGTGGTACTTTTGGTGAGGATGGTACTACCGCCTAAGCTTCCGATCAAAGCTCCGTCAATAGAATTCACTAAACAGAGAGGCTACTTAACCACACTTTGGATGAGCGGAAGTGGTCCCGGTACAATCGGTGGCAAAAATTCTCTAGCGGTACTACCGGTGGCTCGCCGGAACTACCACGCATGAACACTTCAGAACTAAAAACTTCCATAACTTTCGCATCCGAACCCCAAACGAGATGAAACCAAAAAATCGAAATATTGGGTATCACCAACGGATAACATACCATGAATATATATGTGATATATCTCCCAAGGTGTGGAGATGGAAAACCCACAATATCAAAAACACAATAAGATATTCAAAGGAAATCAGTTTTTGATGAACTACAGCTTGTTATGGAGATAACCAAAAGCTCTAGATCCTCACATGGACAAGATCCAAATAACAACCAAGAAAGATGATGTTATGTATGAAAAGGTTTGAGGTCTCATCGAAAGATACGATCGAGCTACTCACTCGAGAGCCCCTCTTGATAGTACGGCTATCTATTCGAAACCCGGTATCCCAAACACTACAAGAGACCGATAAAAGGAAAACCTATCAAGATCATACCTTTGCCTTGAGCATCCCACTTGAGCTTGATGTGGACGATCTTGTCACCTTCAAGAGGAACACCTTTCTTGATTGTGCTTGCATGCACTTTGCTTAACGAAGACTTGTGACTTGCTTCCCCATCCTCCATGGGGAAACCTCTTCTTTGAACTTGTCTTCATCACTCCATGATCACCAAGGATTAAAAGAATCTTGAGCTTGAACTTCTTCATTCCTTCTTGAGTGTTGATTCATCTTGATTCAACTCTTTGCACTTGTATTAATAAACCTTCAAGCTTCTCCTTTCTTCATGATTCCAAAGGGTACAAAGCCCTTGGAAATTTCTTCTTGTCCTTCTTCATTTGTTCACCTTTGAACATTGAGACCAACACATGGCTCACACGATGCTAATGGACAAAATCTACAAGTGAAACTCAATTTACACATTAGTCCATAGGGATTGTCCTCAATTACCAAAACCACACACAGGGGCATACATTCCCTTTAACCTCTTATCCTTAGAGTGACCCTATTTTCTTCTTTCTTCCTACCTTTGGAATCTCGGGTCGAGATTCTCGCAAGGGGGATAGATCTATAACACCCCTAGTTTCATTAGTCAGTAATTAGGGTTTGATGTGCATTGCATGAGCATCATTATTTTTGCTAAGACAAAATGCAAACAAGAATAAATGCAAAATAAAACCCTAATTTCCCTCTTCCTCTCAAATAAATTCAAAATGTTTTGAATTTGAAAAGTACAAAACTTATGGAGACCCAATAGTATGAAGGGCCCTAGAATGTTTCTCATATTTTATAACCCTTCTAGTATTTTTGAAATACTCAAAAATAGATTTGAAATAGTTTACAAAAAAGGATTTCGGAAAAAGAAAAAGATTCTGGAAATAAAATGGAGCAGCAGGTCAGCCAGGCTGGCCCATCTCTCCTCCCTCCCTCTCTCTGCCACCCCGCACAGCAACCCGCAACCCAGCATCATCCCGTAGCCGACGCAGGCCCAGATACCTTTCGGTGCCTCTATTCATCTTCCACATAGAGAGGAATCAGCTGGGTGTCATCGACACCACCGTCGATCGCTGCATTGCGAAGATCACCACACTGATGCCCTAGAGCCAAGGATAGGACTGCCCCAAGGCTCCCTCCTGCATCCTATCCTGCTCTCCCTAGCAACCTCCCTCCTGTGTTCCCCTGCCTAGACAAAACCCTAGCCACCATTAGCCATCGGTCGCTATCATTCTGGCATCCCTGCCCCTGCTTTGACTCGCAAAAGGAATCAACGCCAGGTGCCTAGAATCGTCTTCGATGATCTCGCCTTCTCTAAGCTCAACGAACTCCACCATCGCCATCGCCGTTGCTGCCGACCTCCTCCGTCCTTGCCAAGGCTACCCATGCATCAAGGGTGAGCCGCCGGTCCTCCTGGACAATCTCATTGTCCCTCTTCCTCCCTGGTTTGACCCCGTGTCTGTCGCCTCCATTGTGCGCCGCCAGCCATCGTCGTGGACCCTGTTCCGGCGACCAAAACCCGATGGCGGCTCGCGCTCATTCGATAGTATCCCGCGCATCCCCGCTTGCGTCCTAGTGCCGCTAGCTGTCATCGTCTACAGGTTCGCCGGCAATCCAACGTGGCATGGACATGGTGTTGAGGTGGCACTAACGTGGGTGTTGATCAAGGTTTGCCAGCGTGGTCCCTGGGCCTAGTAGTCAGTGTCTGGGTCTAGATCTTCCCCGGTGAGAAATGTTAGGGTTAGGTTGAGTTGACATCATCCTGATGTCATAAAGGATTTAATAATTTCATAAAAAGGTTAAAGACTAGAAAATTCATAACTAATTCATATTAAATCAGAAAAATATGAATAATATATAAAATGTTCAAAAAATGAGATCTATCTTATAGCATCAAAATCATGCATTGTTAACCAACTTCAATTAAGAAGTTTGTTAGAAGAACAATAGGAACTCCGTAGGAGCATTTGGGGTTCGTTTGGAAATGTCATCTTTAGGGCGTTTCGACCCCAATTAAATTGATGAGCATGTTTAGGGTTATAATTAAGCACCCTTTAACTTGTCATATAATCATTCTTACTTGAGCATTGAATTGATGCCATGTGTTGATTGTTTCCCTTCCTTTTCAGTGTTTGGTTCTTCCCTGGTAGAATACGATACCGACTCCGAGGTCGAAGACCGAGATCAACACCGTCGATGATCAAAGAGCAATACTTGACCAACTATAATCAAGTCAAGTACCAGATGTCCGAAGACCTTCTGATTGTTTATCAATGGGAAACGGCAAGCATAGCCCCACACATAAATGAATCCTATGCTTTCAATGTATTTCAATTCATTCCATGTTGCATAAGATTCCACTTTGGTCTTTTATCGATAGTTAGAGTATCCTATCTGTTGCATTACATTACTTGATCTACTGCTCCTAGCATAACTAGGTTTGGCTAGTGTGCACTGCTAGAGCTTATATTTGTGGCCTGCTTAGCCATGCTTAGTTGTTAGTGGTGGTTCATCCAGAGGATGTATCAGATGCAAATAATCTTGTATGATAGGGTAACGTGATGATATGATATTAGTGGTGAAGTGAGGTACACATGCTAAAGCTTGTATGGGAGGCCATGGTGGGATGTGGTTTTTGCAGTCCCATGCTCGCCAACCCTAGGACCCCGAAGTTCTTTCCCTCGGAACCAAGACGAGTGCACGGCCACACGGGGCTGGGAATCCCTCGACTCACTAACTTGCCTAGTCTGATCCATGAGTCCGTAGTTTGAGAGTTGGCATCTGCATTTTTGGATGGGTTGAGGATGGTGCATCATATAGGGCGTGTTCAAGGTAGAAGGAGGCTCCGGGAGTACTCCCGATTCTTGGACACAGAGATTAGGCTGAGAAAACCCTTTCTTGGTCACATGGGTATGATTACTCGGATGCTTATAATTCTCTACCCTATGATTGGATAAAAGGCTTACGGCCCATGAAGATTCTAGACGACAGCCCAAGGAAGCAACCGCCAAAGGCTTTGATTGTATGAGAAAAAATACTATAAACCGACATTGTGTTGGTATTGTAATCACGCGTGTATGAAACCTATCCGCATACAGCTTTGAGACCCATCCTATTAAATATAGGATGGGAGAAGCCCAAGCGAGGGTACCGAAATCTAGAAGACAACTTGTAATAGTGCAATTACTCAATATTCAGGCGACTTTGACTCCATTGTTTCCCTAACATCCGACGAAATCCCTAGCGTTCTCTTTTCCACGAAACCCTAAGTCCATCACCATGGGCATTGTTGAGGTTATCCCTGAAGTCTACGCACTTCTATTCTTGCAGACAGTTGTTGGGCCTCCAAGTGCAGAGGTTTGTAGAACAACAACAAGTTTTCCCTTAACTGGATCACCCAAGGTTTATTGAACTCAGGGAGGAAATGGTCAAAGGTATTCCCTGTCAAGCAATCCTGCAATCAAGATACAATAAGTCTCTTGTGTCCCCAACACACCCAATACACTTGTCAGGTGTATAGGTGCACTAGTTCAGCGAAGAGAGAGTGAAATACAAGTGGTATAGATATAAGACAACGGTGCTAGAAAATAGCTTGATGGCGTGGAAGAGATTAAAGGCAAACTGAAATAAAGAAGGAAACAAGAAAACATGTAACAGATCTAGTTGCAAACGGTGTTTCAATGCTTAGAAACAAGGCCTAGCGATCATACTTTCACTAGTGAACACTCTCATATAAATATCTTCTTTTTATGATACTACTCTTAAATACTCTCCGGTTGGACACTCTGATCCATGGTACGGCTATAACAGCACACCTCAAAGTAAGCCTTTCCCATCTAGATAACCCCACACTGTCACCTTGAGCACTAGATGGTTCCAACAAACACCACAATTTCATAGAGACATCCAACTCCAAATATAACTCATAACAAGTATTTGTAATCTCTAGCCTAAGTGCCACCATGGTGTGCACAGTGTCCACTTCACACACATGGGGAGAGCAGAGATCTAAAGAACTTGAGTAGCAAGGTAGATCTATAGATTACAAGCTCATGATCTCTATAAGATCATGCATAGAGAGAGATATGAACACATAGCTACCGGTAGAACCCTTAGCCTCGAGAGAGAACTACTCCCTCCTCATCATGGGAATCAGCAACGGCGATGGAGATGGTGGTGAAGATCGATGGAGATGGCTCCGGGGGCACTTCCCTGTCCCGGCAGGGTGCCGGAACAGAGACTTTCTATCCCTCGAATCTCCCCTTTGGTGGCGGCGGCGCTGTGGAACTTTTCGTGGATTTCTGATTGACTATTTAGGGTTTTTACATCGGGGGAGATATATAGGCGAAAGAGGCAAGGTCGGTGGCCGGCTTGGGGGCCCACACCATGCCCTGGCGCAGCCAGGGGGACCCGCGCCTAGGGGTGGTGTGGCCACCCTATGGCCCCTCTCCGTCTCGTCTTCTGGCTCCGTGAGTCTTCTGGTAAAATATCAACTTTGGCTTTTGTCCCGTCCAATTCTAAGAATATTCATTTTCTGACTTCCTGGAACCAAAAACAACAGAAAACAGGCAGCTGGCACTATGGCATCTTTTTAATAGGTTAGTCCAAGAAAGTGTATGAAAAGTTCTCCAAAGTTGGAACAAAACATAAGAAAGTAGATAAAACCAAGCATGGAACATCAAAAATTATAGATACATTTGCAATGTATCAACATCCCCAAGCTTAACTCATGCTCGTCCTCTAGTGGGTAAGTGATAAAAAGAAAGAATAATTTTTGAGGTGATAGCACCATCATAAACTTGATCAAAGTATTTGTAAAACATTGATAGCTGGGATCATAGTACTTCAACATAGCATGAAACATATAGTTCTAACAATAAGACATAGAAACTATGTTGCAACATGAAAAGGCACAAACAAAACATGCATGAATAACAATGCTTTGCAAGACGTTTGTTTGTTTCACATAAAGAAAACATAGCATAGTAGCATTTAGCTTGTCCCTCATAGAGTAGCAAATCATAAATGCATAGGACACCTTCAAATTTCATAAGGATGACTAGATACAAATAGTTCAAGAACAAGCAATATCAAATTTATGCATCAATCAACAAGTCTTGGGACAATGCACATAGAACTAAGAATGGCCACTATGCTCTCTCAATAGGTGCATAAATATAGAAGATGGAGACTCAACATAAAAGTAAAAGAAAGGCCTTCATAGAAGGAAGCAGAGATTCAAGTCTCATAAAGAGCTTCCAAAAATTATGGTACTTATTAGATTTCAGCTCTCATTGCCCCTATCATAAGCATCTTTAAGTGATTAAGGTTAAAGTGACACAACTAAGAGGATATGCTTGACAAGTTATAAGCTGAAATCTCATGCCCCTTATTTAAGAGTACCGAACCTCATGCTACTCAACTTTAGTCACAAGTAAGCTCCTGTCATTGTAAGTACATATGTATCAACGGGGTACCCCTTGCCCGATGATACGGAAGGATCCCCATAACAAAATGACAAGGCAAGCAGACAACGAGCATCTCAGCAATCTTCTTATTTACCATGGGAAAATGGTGCTTTTTTCTCTCTTTCCTCTTTTATCATCTTTTTTTATTTTTCTCTTTTTTCTCAATCTCTATCTCTTTTTTTATAAGAACAATGCTTCATAGATTGCTCATTATGGTTATGCTGCAGGTTTCTACCATGATTAGGCATGGATTAGACTAGCGGCCCAGGCGTTTCTCTAACACACATACAAACTCCATGATCTTACAAGTTCCACTTTTATTTCACACCGCCGGGATCCATAAGCAAAAGAACATGATATCAACGGGGTACAAAGTACAAGTGCAATATTGAAAGCGTTCCCCAAGATGCATGGTTCTGCTAATTTCAACGTATAAAGCGCAAGCATATATGCAACAAAGAAGTACCCAATGGTTCAAGTTTATTAAATGCAAGAAAAGTAAAGTGTGCCATCAAGTTCGTGAGAGCTTTAATCACTAATTTTCACATAACTTGGAAGGTAGATAAAAACATGAATATACTTGGAATAGCAAATGCTAATAGGTAGGTATGGTGGACTCTTTGGAATAACATGGTTTAAGGAGTTGGATGCATGAGTGGAACTCACACTTGGTTACGGAGGCTAGCAAAAGACTGGGAGCGACAAACTAAGAGAGCAATAATGACCATAATCATGCAGAGCAACAAAACATCATTGATCAAAGCATAAAGTGATACTACAAGTTGAAAACTAAAGGATCATCAAGGCTATGGTGACTTGGGATAGTCATAACATGGTGTAAGCATGTGCCAAGTCAACCCAAATAAAGCATCAAAGGAGAATACCACAATACTATGCTTTAATATGCTAAAACAACGCATGATCCTTCCAAGGCACATTAAGCAATCTCAATTGTTTATAACATGTCATGATACAGCAAAGAATACTAAGCCTAAAGACAAAACAATATCAAGCATGGCATGGCAAAGCATAGGCCACAGTCAAAAACAAGCTCTCTTTACCACTTAAGCATGAACTTTCCTACTCTTTTCCAATCCAAACCAAACTATTTGAAAACCAATGCATGAAAGAGGGGGTCCAACGAATTTATTCATCAAACTAAGAAAAACAAGCCAATGAAAAACCAAAACAAAAACAAAAACGCTTCAAGAAAAACACAACTGTGCATGAAATAATAAAAATGAAGTGTTTGGAAGAAACCTGAGATTTTTATTGATGAAGAAGGGGATGCCTTGGGCATCCCCAACCTTTGACGCTTGTACTTCTTGGATATTTCTTAGGGTGACACGTGTGGCATCCCCAAGCTTGAGCTTTAGTCCATTCTTCATCTCATTACTCATTCCTTCCATACACCTGAAATTTTTCCTTCATACAAAACTTCACACAATCTTTATTAGCAACATTAGTGCACTCAAGATAATAAGTCTTTGGGTTCAGTTTCAACACCAATAAAACTTCCAATAAAACACAAGCTACTGTATCACTTCCCTCAAAAAGCTCAATTCCCCAAAAGAACTCAAAAAGGAACCAACAAGAAGCAAATGCAAATAATGGCAGAAATTTGTCAAAACAGACCAGCAGGTCAATACGAATTTTTTCGAAGACGTTCTGTTGCTGAAATCAAAAAGTGTTGAACTAATGAAAGTTAGATAACAACCTGGGGCAGAAGCACAAAAATTCACGCCTCAAAAAGACGTATAGAGATTTTACACGAATGTTTACAGTGAAGCACAAAAATCTGTTTCGGGACAGCAACTTTCCCCAGCATTACTTCTCTCTCATTAGAGGTTATTCTTGGCACAAAAAACAAATAAAAAGGATAAGGAGCGGTTATTACATAGGTAATAACTTCCAAGACGCATCTAAAACTTTTGGGTTATCTCCCAATAAATACTTTTCTTTAACGCCTTTAAGTTAGGCATGATAGTTTGAGAAGATGCTCACATAAGAAATATGAATTGAAGTAAAAGAGAGCATCAGGAAGCAAATTCAAAACACCTTTAAGTCTAACCCACTTCCTATGCATAGGAATCTTGTAAAGAAACAAGTGATGAAAGCACAAAGCAACAAGCATAGTAAAGCAAAACAAGTGCAACTTCAAGACTTTCAACAAAAAGAGGGGAAACTTAATATTATTGAGATACATAAAATCATGTTTCCCTCTCTCATAATAACTTTCAGTAGAATCATGAATAAAATTAACAATATAACTATCACATAAAACATTCTTATCATGAGCCACATGTATAAAAGAATTATTACTCTCCCTATAAGCATAGTCATTCTTATTAATCATAGTGGGAGCAAATTCAACAAAATAGCTATCATTATTATTATCATCACCATAATCATCAAATATAGGAGGCATATTGTAATCATAATTAATTTTTTCCTCAATAGTAGGTGGACTGAAAATAACATATTCATCATTGTAATCATCATATATCGGAGGCATAGTATCATCAAAGTAAATTTTCTCCTCCGTGCTTGGGGGACTAAAAATATCATGCTCATCAAAACCAGCTTCCCCAAGCTTAGACTTTTCCATAGCATTAGCAATAATGGTGTCCAACGAATTCATACTAACAACATTGCTATTAGCATGCAAATAAAGTTCCATAGGTTTTTTAATTTTCTCTTCAAACACTTTATGTCCTAACTCAAGATAAATACTATAAAGCTCTCTAATATTTTGTTGTTTTCCATTAAGCCTAACTAGTGAAAACAAGAAACAAAAATTCAAAATTGCAGAATCTAAAGGAAATAACTTCGAGCACTCACACCGGAGGATGTGAGTACCTTTTACCTTACCTCCCCGACAACGGCGCTAGAAAATAGCTTGATGTCTACGCACTTCTATTCTTGTACACAGATGTTGGGCCTCCAAGTGCAGAGGTTTGTAGAACAGCATCAAGTTTTCCCTCAAGTGGATCACCCAAGGTTTATCGAACTTAGGGAGGAAGTGGTCAAAGGTATTCCCTCTGAAGCAATCCTGCAATCAAGATACAACAAGTCTCTTGTGTCCCCAACACACCCAATACACTTATCAGGTGTATAGGTGCACTATTTCGGCGAAGATATAATGAAATACAAGTGGTATAGATATAAGACAATGGTGCCAGAAAATAGCTTGATGGCGTGGAAGAGACTAAAGGAAAACTGAAATAAAGAAGGAAACAAGCAAACATGTAACAGATCTAGTTGCAAACGGTGTTTCAATGCTTCGAAACAAGGCCTAGGGATCATACTTTCACTAGAGAACACTCTCATATAAATATCTTCTCTTTATGATACTACCCTTAACTACTCTCCGGTTGGACACTCTAATTCATGGTAGGGCTATAACAGCACACCTTAAAGTAAGCCTTTCCCATCTAGATAACCCCACACTATCACCTTGAGCACTAGATGGTTCCAACAAACACCACAATTTCATAAAGACATCCAACTCCAAATATAACTCATAACAAGTATTTGTAATCTCTAGCCTAAGTGCCACCATGGTGTGCACACTGTCAACTTCACACACATGGGGAGAGCAGAGATCTATTAAAGCACTTGAGTAGGAAGGTAGATCTATAGATTACAAGCTCATGATCTCAATAAGATCATGCATAGGGAGAGAGATGAACACATAGCTACCAGTAGAACCCTTAGCCTCGAGAGAGAACTACTCCCTTCTCATCATGGGAATCAGTAACGGTGATGGAGATGGTGGTGGATATCGATGGAGATGGCTCCGGGGGCACTTCCCCGTCCCGGCAGGGTGCCGGAATAGAGACTTTCTGTCCCCTAAATCTCCCCTTCGGTGGCGGCAGTGCTGCGGAACTTTTCGTGGAATTCTGATTGAGTATTTAGGGTTTTTGCATCGGGGGAGATATATAGGCGAAAGAGGCAAGGTCGGTGGCCGGGCAGGGGGCCCACACCATGCCCTGGCGCGACCAGGGGGACCCACGCCTAGGGGTGGTGTGGCCACCCTATGGACCCTCTCCGTCTCATCTTCTGGCTCCGTGAGTCTTCTCGTAAAATATCAACTTTGGCTTTTGTCCCGTCCAATTCCGAGAATATTCATTTTCTGACTTCCTGGAACCAAAAACAATAGAAAATAGGCAGCTAGCACTGTGGCATATTGTTAATAGGTTAGTCTAAGAAAGTGTATGAAATGTACTCCAAAGTTGAAACAAAACATAAGAAAGTAGATAAAACCAAGCATGGAACATCAAAAATTATAGATACATTTGCAATGTATCAAGCCCTCGTCAATTGGCACCGTCTGTCGAAATCCTCATCGGGTCCTTTCTCCTAGTGTACGCCCACATGCCAGAAATACGGGCTTGAAGCGTCTGGACACGGATCCACAAAAAGTATGCTAGAATCTGGGGACCCGACATTTCCTTGCCAACATCATGGCGCAGTTTCGAGATGCGATCAATATGGGGCTGGATCTCCACCATTTCTTCGGCAGAAGGACGCTGATCCCAGGAGTCAAATTTTCGGCAAGTTTTCTTAGGATCAAAGGTGGCTAAACCAAAAGATTGGCCCTCAAGTGGTTGATCTTTGACATAAAACCACTTGGATTTCCAGCCTTGGACAGAATCAGTGAGTTTAAAATCAAAGTAATCAACGTCCTAGCAGACAGAGAAAATAGCGCCACCAACGTCATGGACAATGGTGTCAGTGATGTTACGGCGAACATAGAAGAAATGTTTCTAAAGGCCCCAATGGGGATGGATCCCAAGGAAACACTCATAGAGAGTGACGAAACAAGCGACATGGAGAATGGAGTTACGCGTCAGCTGGTACAGCTGCATGCCATAAACAAACAAAAGACCATGAAGAAATTCATGGACAGGAAGGAAAGACCACAGAAGAGGAAAGGGAGGAACATTACCTCCAGCCAGGCTCGGGGATGGGAGCAACCTCGTCTCCAGGGAGCTTGAAGGAACCCTCCTTCATATGGTCGGAGTTCCGTGCCTCATGGAGTTCCCGCGTCGTGCACTTCGTGGGAGCCCATCCGACGGCCCTCTTTCTAGTGGCCTTCGTGGTGGCAGTGGAAGTTCCAGCAGCCTTGATTTTTCCCATGGTGGCAAAAGGGGAATACGAGCACAAGAACCGGAGTTTTGCGAGGGAGCAAGAGCAGGAGTTCGCAAGGGGGCGAGAGCGCAAGGAAGAAGATGAAGCAGGGGAAGGTCAGGTAAAACAGTAAAACATACCTCCTCTCCCTTATAAAGAGCAAAGACGTGAGGTCTGAACTATTCGATGCAAAATCGAACTGATAGGAGGTCGCATCATGGTGACATGTGTTACAAAGATTCCATAAAGCAAAAATTTAAAGAAGTTATGGTTGCGGTAAAAATGGAGGACAGCGCGTGACACCTCGATTTTCGCGCGGAGAGGGGATGTGCAATAAAAAATCTCTGCTGAATACGCTATCAAGCGTCATCACTGACGTCACAAAGGAGCTGTTGCAGAAATTGCGGCTCACCATTGAAAATATGACCCCAAAAAAATCGGAGTCGAAGTAAATTCCTCCAAGAAAAGATCTGAGACTACAACCGAATATACAATATTACGACTATAGGCTCGGGGGCTACTCCTATCGGGAGCACTGGTCGTGCACCCGACAAAAATTACAGAAGCATTGGCGCCATAGACATAAGTTTTCGAGCCTATGTTTTGATACGACGGATGCGTTGAGTACCCGATAAAAATAGAAAACTAGAATTCAGTATTCGATAAGACCTCAACGGCTTGAACTGAATTACGCCAATAGCAAATTCTGCATTCGATCCTGGGAACTTGAATTTGATGTAGGACAACCTTGTTTTTGCCCAGGAGCAATTAACTGATTCTCGATCCGTCGGAAGCATCAGACTCGTTGTACCAACATCCCTACAAAAATAAAAATTGAGGAATAGAAAGAAGGAAAAAAGAAACTTTGAGACTCAACCTGAAATTGCGGTTCAAGTAGAGTCTCGGGGGATACTGACATGGGTATGATTACTCGGATGCTTATAATTCACTACCCTATGATTGGATAAAAGGCTTACGGCCCATGAAGATTCCAGACGACAGCCCAAGGAAGCAACCGACAAAGACTTTGATTGTATTCGGAAAAAGACTATAAACCGACATTGTGTTGGTATTGTAATCACGCGTGTATGAAACCTATCCGCATACAGCTTTGAGACCTGGACTATTATATATGGGACGGGAGAAGCCCAAGCAAGGGTACTGAAATCTAGAAGACAACTTGTAATAGTGCAATTACTCAATATTCAGGCGACTTTAACTCCATTCTTTCCCTGACATCCGATGAAATCCCAAGCATTCTGTTTTCCGCGAAACCCTAAGTCCATCACCATGGGCGTTGCCGAGGTTACCTCTCGTCACTTGGTGACTCATGGATTTAGGTGAAAGCAAGGTAAAGGTCATGGCCAACCACCCTCCGTCGGCCTTCCAAGGAAGAGAGCTAATGTACTAGCATTAAGGGTCGGTTGGTACGTGTGGGTAAAGTTGTACACCCTGTAGGGTTTAATCTTTTTGAAAAGTTGTGTCCACGGTTATGGACGATTTGAGAATGAGCGTGAGATCATAGAGAACATTAACATAACTGTAAAACTTGGCAGATCAACGTGTGCTTAAGGATGCTTCCTCGTTGGTACGAGGGGGTGATCCTAGTTGAAAAGTGATGAGGAATACTTTGGTGGATATTAAAATATATGATCAATACTTTGGAGATGTCACTCTCTTATCCTCTTTTAAAATATTATGATTAAACGAGCTTCTTCTCCCTCTCGTTTTACAAACAAAGATGGATTTATGAAAAATAACCCCACCAGCCATAAGTCTTCTGGAGTACACTCTATACTCACTATTGCTTTCTTGATTCTTTTATAGTAGAGTAAGTGTTCCTCAGAAGACAAGTTTGGTACAACATCGACACCGACGAGTAGCTTGGTGTTCCCGGCTGGCAGCCTAGAATCTATGGGCTGGGACATCATCGTTATGCTCCAAGCCTCTTAGGCCATTTGTTAAGTTTCCTATATTTAATAGCATAATTTGACTTATTTTGTTTGACGTTTGTGATCAGTGACCTCTGCTTATAATATTTTGGTTCTCTGCTCAGTTATGAGCTTGCTGTAATAAATTTTGTGTTGTAGGGTTACTATTGTATTACCGATTCTTCATTGGATATCCTCGAACTCTAGGTTAAGCTTATGTTAGGCTAAAATATGGGATTTGTTTCACCTTGATCCCAAGGGTGTCACACTCCCGGGCCCATATTGGGCCTAAATGGATCCAGATCTTGGACCAGCGTGCACTGTCAGCCATTTGCACGACTAGCGATGCCCCGCCACCAAGCAGCGTCGCCGACCCAATCATCTTCCACCCGTAGCCACCCGTACGCCACCTGACAACGCGTAACCTCAGCAATGCCCATGATTATGGACTTAGGGTTTCGTGGAAAAGAGAACACTGGGGATTTCATCGGCTGATCAAACAAATAAGGGAGTCAAACTCGTGTGATTTCTTATGGTCAAATCGATTACAGATCACTCACGAATTTTTTCGGTGCCTCTCTGTTGGATCCTCCAAGCCTATAAATAATAGGCTAGGTCCCGAGGATGTATACGGATAGGTTACAGTCTTACAATTATAACAGTAATACAATGTCGGTTTCTATTTCCTTATCTATCAAACTACGCCTTCCGTGTATGCTTCTTGGGCCTTCTTCTTAGGCTTCATGGGCCATGAGTCATCATGTAACCAGGGTAACTAAAGGATCTGAATATTCATATCCATGTCAATAGCCCATGAGAGTATCCAAATCGTAGATTCGGGTTGAGTCTCAAAGACAATTTTATCATAAACCAGTGTTTTTTGTTTAAATCATGGTAGGGATTTGGTACAACAGGCTTGATGCATCCTACGGATCGGGAATCAGTTAATTTTTCCTGGGCAAAAACACTTTGAACCTAAATCAAATTCAAGTCCCCATGATCAAACTTAGAGTTTTCCTGGCGTAATTTAGTCCGGGCCGTTGAGGTCTTATCGAATACTGAATTCTAGTTCTATTTATTTTGGGTACCCAACGCGTCCATCGGAATTTTTCATCGTATCGTTGATACGGATAATTTACTAGGAGAGCACATTTACGTGCGGTTACCAGGCCACACAGGATAAAATCCTGGGGTATGACCTTCATGTCATGGACATGGCATTCAGACTCTTTATCGTGTCAGGTGTGGTCCAAGATTTTTTGGAATTTGATCGACTGCCTTGTTTGGCTGTTGAAATTGCTGAAGTTGTCAACTTTTCCAGATGATGCTTATAAACGCTCTCGATGGGAGTAATCGTTTGAATATACGATGATGTGGTGCTCATAAGTTTATAGTCTCTTGACTGTGGAGGAGTTTTTATTTTATCGGGCATGTTTTTGACACACGAGGATAATATTGTTTCGGGTCATGCTTGCAGCCTTATTTGTAGGATGAAGTATTTCTATCGTATGTGCGATAGTGCTCCCGATGGGAGTAGTCTCCGAGACTACAGTCGAATATTTGTATTCGATTGTAGGCTCATGTCTTTTTGTAGTGATTTCCTCGGATCCATTGCTTAATATTCTCGATATTTTTCATTGTTTTCCATGATGTCATTGCTGACGAAGATGACGTGTCGTGGTTTCCAAAACCCGATGGGACGTTACACTGGTGGGCCTATGCTCCAGTAATGATGACGCTTGAGTGGCGTGTCAGCAGGGATTGTTGACCACACGACACACTTTTGCGCGAGAATCGAGGAATCGTGCGATTTTCTCCCACTTTTACCATGGCAATAACTGCCCACGATTTTTATCCATTTGCAAAACAGTACCGTGTGTCCTCATCCTATATGCCTTGACACTTCTTCGTCCATATCTAATGGCTGAACTTCACGCTCCTTCCTTTTATAAACTAAAAGAGAGCATGTTTACTGTTTTACTATTCCTCCTTGCTGCTTGCTTCTTCTTCCTTGCGTCGTATCTATGCTCATTGCGCTTTTCATGATCATGTTTCCTTGCGTGCTTCCCTCTCCCCTACAAGATCCTCCATGGGAAAATCCAGGGTTGGGACTTCTTCTGCCGCCACCAAGGTGGGGACTTTCGCCATTGCTGCCAAGGCGATGAAGACGAGGGCTATTGGATGGGATCCTTCGAAGTGCAGCCAGCGAGATCTGCGAGGCACGCAACAATTTCGTTGTTGAAGAGGGCTCCTGAGGGCTTCCAGCGGATGAAGCTACTCCGACCCCCGAATCCGGCTGGCGGGTCATTTTTTTCCTTCTTGTATCGTGGCCCTTTCCTTCCCATTCATGAGTTTCTCCACGGTCTCCTCTTTGTCTATGGCGTGCAGCTTTATCAGCTCACGCCCAACTCCATTCTCCATGTTTCCTATTTGATCACTCTTTGTGAGTTCTTCCTTGGGATTCATCCCCACTAGGGCTTGTGGAACTAATTCTTTTATGTTCGCCGCAACGCCACCGATACTCTTGTTCATGATGTTGGTGGTGCTATTTTCTCTGTTCGTTCTGAGGTTGATTATTTTGACTTCAAAATCTTGGAATATGTCCAAGGGTTGAAAACCAAATGGTTTTACATCAAGGACTAGAAAAACGAGGGCCAGACCTTCGGGTTAGCTCCTTTCGATCCCAAGAAGACCTGCCGAAGGCTTGATTCGTGGGACCAACGTCTAACTCCCGATGAAATGAAGGAGATCGAGCCCTTGCTAGCGCGAATAGAAGAACTTCAAACCGAGGTAGGCAAGGAGCTATTAGGGCTATAGATTTTGGCCTACTTTCTTCAGGTGCGTATCTAGCCTATCCAGGCGAGACTTTCTGGTATGTGGGCTTACACCGGCAAAAAGGACCTTATGAGGATTTCACTGGATAGCCTTCCTATCCGTCTCTACGAGAAGAGGGTTCCCTTATAACCACGTTGACAAAGAAAAGCCTGGTTCCTTCAGATTATCGGGTAGAACCTTTTGGCAAGAAAAATGTTCTTCCCTACATGAGTTACTTCCCCTTTTTGTGCTCCTTTATATGCTTATAGTATTTTTACTGCTTTAACCTGCTCCCTTTCATCATATAGGACTATGATCACCTTTCTGCTCTTCCTCCCCTTTCGGAAAATGGCGAGCTACCAACTAGTCCTTCTCTATATGAAGATTTCACTAGAGCTGGCACTGTCCATGATGAAGAAAAGGATTCATCTGCTGTCGAATCTTCTTCGCACACTCATTATGTTGCTTCAGCGTAGTCTCAAGATTTCCGGAGAGTGCCTACTGCTGAGAAGAGGAAGCATGTCGAGGCTATAGAAAAAGTTGAAGACTCTGATGATTCAACTGGTTCGAAACCACTACTGGCTATTCCTGTTTCATCGGCTCTGCCGCAGATGAATCTTTTCTAGATGACCTAGGATGTTTCCTCATGAGTACTGCTATCTTTTCTTAATTTTTGTTAGTATTTCCTTTACTCTTTCTGAGACGACAGAAATTTTTACTTTGCTCCTGTAGCGATGATGAAGAAGAAGATCCACCTATATCGCATGAGTCGCCTACAAAGAAATCGATCCCGATTGACGCTTCTACCTCACTGAAGCCGCCACCTTCAAAAAGAAGAAAACTTGTGGGTAAAGGCTTGGCAATTTCCGAGAATCCGACGGAGCCGGATATGCACGATGTAAGTGTTACTTATGAAGTTTTTATCATGGCGCCTTTCCTCTGTATGTAATGCTTAAATAGTTTTTCTCTGTGTCATAGCCGTTGTTGCGCTCTTCCCTGGATGTGTTGATCCTGCATTGTGCGATGTTGTTTCATGCATCATTACTTGCCCCAGCGTTTGAAAAGTTCACCCGATGTGGTGACTGCGATCGTCAGGTGTGCCCCACTGGCCGAGGGCTGCTATGACTGTGTGGGGATCTATTGGGTTGTTGCGTAACTCCTTGTTCTCCTTGTGTGAGGGATGCTCCCACTTTACTAATGTTCATGAGAACAGATCGATGAAGGGCCACACGGGGATCCTCAGATGCTAGTTGAGTTGTGATTAGGTATGTCTGGGCGGCGACGATTGCGGCTTTCGCCGTTTTGCTCTTATCTGTCCTTCTTTGTCTACCGACATAAACGATAGATCGAGGTTTCGAGCCATCTCGTTTCTTTCTGCCTTAGGTATATTCTCTAGCCGTGATGTTCTTCTTCTTGGTGGTGCACCCCCGGTCACGCTTCCTGATCCTCGAGTGGATCTTAGTTGTGCCCGTCGGAGGCTGGATTCGTCAGCTAGTCTTTTCCTTTCATCGAGTTTCCTCTGCATTCTGGGTAGTCCATTTTCTTGTGATGAAGTATTGGTAGGTCATTAGGTCGTCACACGATTGCTTCTACTATCATTAGGACTACACATGATATTGTGTCCCTTGCTTTTTACCATGATTTGGCAGATAGCCGAAGAGTTTGTCGCTCGCCTTCGGGTGGTTCTTCTCTTCTTGGTACGACTCTATTATTGGGTGGATCTTCCCTGTTTCCATGGTTTTCTGCATTATCACCTGACAAAATATAATTAGGGTCAAGGAGTGGGTTACCGTTGGAGTCGCGTGGTGTCGATGTTGGTTCGCCAATGATCACGCACACTTGGTGATGCGTGAGGTACGTGCTAGTGCTATTTTTACTGGACCCACAAGAGACACTGTCCATGAAATCCTGCGGGTTTTATTCTGGGTAAATTTCAGCCATCCTAATTCCGAAGTCGATGTCTTCATCGCTTTTCTAAGGATCATTATTTGGTGGACTTGAGGCACGTGTTGGTGTTACCTGGGCATCTGACCCGAAGGAGAGACTGTCGTATAGATTGGCCAGATCCCCTAGATCTGCTGAGTTTTCAGAGTTTTCTTCTTCGTTTATAGTCTTTAGTCCGGCTTCTTCAGACAAACCGAAATAACTCGTCGGTACCGCCGTAGGTGCTGCTATTGAGGCCGACGGGTCCGATAAGATCAGGTCGGATTGGGAAGGTTCTTCGGGTTCCTCCACGCGAAAGTGGAAACTTATGAATATAAGATCGGATCCACCATTGAAGCCGGCGGGGACCGAGACAGGGGTTGATACATTGCAAATGTATCTATAATTTTTGATGTTCCATGCTTGGTTTTATCTACTTTATTATGTTTTGTGCACACTTTGGAGTACTTTTCATATGATTTCTTGGACTAACCTATTAACAAGATGCCACAGTGTCAGTTGCCTGTTTTCTGCTATTTTTGGTTCCAGGAAAGTCAGGAAATGAATATTCTCAGAATTGGACGGGACAAAAGCCAAAGTTCCTATTTTACCGGAAGACTCACGGAGCCAAAATACGAGACGGAGGAGGGCCAGGGCCTGGCCACACACCCCCAGGCGCGGGTACAACTAGGCCACGCCAGGGCATGGTGTGGGCCCCCTGGCCGGCCACCAACCTTGCCTCTTTCGCCTATATATCTCCCCCGATGTAAAAACCCTAAATAGTCAATCAGAAATCCACGAAAAGTTCCGCAGCGCAGCCGCCACCAAAGGGGAGATTCGGGGGACAGAAAGTCTCTGTTCCGGCACCCTGCTAGGACAGGGAAGTGCCCCCTGAGCCATCTCCATCAATATCCACCACCATCTCCATCGCCGTTGCTGATTCCCATGATGAGGAGGGAGTAGTTCTCTCTCGAGGCTAAGGGTTCTACCGGTAGCTATGTGTTCATATCTCTCTCTATGCATGATCTTATTGAGATCATGAGCTTGTAATCTATAGATCTACCTTGCTACTCAAGTGCTTTAGATCTCTGCTCTCCCCATGTGTGTGAAGTTGACAGTGTGCACACCATGGTGGCACTTAGGCTAGAGATTACAAATACTTGTTATGAGTTATATTTGGAGTTGGATGTTTCTATGAAATTGTGGTGTTTGTTGGAACCATCTAGTGCTCAAGGTGATAGTGTGGGGTTATCTAGATGGGAAAGTCTTACTTTGAGGTGTGATGTTATAGCCCTACCATCGATTAGAGTGTCCAACCGGAGAGTAGTTAAGAGTAGTATCATAAAGAGAAGATATTTATATGAGAGTGTTCACTAGTGAAAGTATGATCCCTAGGCCTTGTTTCTAAGCATTGATACACCGTTTGCAATTAGATCTGTTACATGTTTGCTTGCTTCCATCTTTATTTCAGTTTGCCTTTAGTCTTTTCCACGCCACCAAGCTATTTTCTAGCATCGTTGTCTTATATCCATACCACTTGTATTTTACTATCTCTTCGCCGAACTAGTGCACCTATACACCTGACAAGTGTATTGGGTGTGTTGGGGACACAAGAGACTTATTGTATCTTGATTGCAGGGTTGCTTGAGAGGGGATACCTTTGACCACTTCCTCCCTGAGTTCGATAAACCTTGGGTGATCCACTTAAGGGAAAACTTGCCGTTGTTCTATAAACCTCTGCACTTGGAGGCCCAACAACTGTCTATAAGAATAGAAGTGCGTAGACATCAGGGGTGGGCGGGTGTGGATCCACTGTTGTTGGATTGTTGCTTGATGGATAAGGAGTCTTCGAATCCATGACTCCAGCGTCTAGATTTCCCATAGACAGCGCCAATCGACGAGGCGTGACCTTGGCAATGCCTATTATTATGGACTTAGGGTTTTGTAGAAAAAGAGAACGTGGGATTTTGTCGGCTGATCAGATAAATAAGGGAGTCACAGTCGTCTGATTGCTTATGGTCAAATCGATTACAGATCACTTAGGGCTTTTTTCTATGCCCCTCTATTGGCTCCTCCTAGCCTACATATAATAGGCTGGGTCCTGATACCATATATGGATAGGTTACAATCTTATAATTACAACATTAATACAGTATCAGTTTATATTTCCTTATCTAGCAAACTACGTCTTCCGTCGGATTCTTCGTGGGCCTTCTTCATGGGCTTCGTGGGCCATGAGTCATCATGTAACCAGGTTAACTAATCATAAGGATCCGAATATTCATACCCATGTCGCCGCCGGACTCGTCGTTGGTCGGAAGACACCACTGCCGGCCGCCCTAGCCTGGCCCTAGGGTTCCAGCACGCGGGGAAAAGTATCGGGCATCGTAGGCGACGGCGGGAGGGGGGCTAGAGGGAGGGGATCTAGTCGCCCTGGTCGGGAGACGACGCAGGGGTGAGAGGGTCGTTTTTCTGCTCATGCTTCTTCTTATGATCCTTCCGATGGTGTTTATCAGACCTGTAGCTGTAACAACAACGCAAACTGATTAAACTGTTGTAACCAGAGCTACCTTCACAATTTTATATCCATGCATACTTACAAAATTATCTTATATGGTCAAGATTCTCAGACCGCAAGGCAACTTGGAGACGTGAGAGTTACATTTGACAATAGTCCTGCTCCTGGAAACACAAGGACCGTAGCAACTAGCTTTCACCTTCTCTTAGTTTTCCCCGATCTTCGACTGAAATGAGTGTAGCACCACAACTGCACCACCTGTGTGTTGGCATGAGAGGCGCCGAAAGAGTGTTCAACTGCTGCGATGTACGACTAGGTGCCTCCACATATACACAATGCGATGTCGGTGGTAGCGTGGGCGTTCAAAACACAAACAGTCACGCAACCTTCTTGCACTCCTTTCATGCCTTCGGTGATACAAGCTTTGCTGGTTGCCTTGGGACGTACGGATGAATAATGACTTTACATGGCACTACATTCCAAACATTTGTACTAGCACTACAGGAATAGACAGCTTCGCCGACGGCCAAAAGTCGGGGCCGTCGGCGTAGGACTAGCCCAGGCCAGCTCCGCCCGGTGGCCGTCGACGTACAGAGGCCGTCGGCGTAGGCCCAGCTACGCAGACGCCCTCGGTGTAACAAGACCCACGTCCACGGGCCTGTAACGGCGTCATAGCTACGCCGACGGCTACCCTCGGCGTAGCTGCGGCCGTTTTCTTTCCCCCTTTTCCTGCTTTTCCTGATTTTTTTGCTGTGCCTACGCCGAGGGTGGCCGTCGGTGTAGATCCTTCTAATTATTTTTTTTCATTTCATCTGTGCTTATTTATTATAACCAATTATTTAAACATTGTCCATATTTTCTTAATTGGAGGGATTCTTATCGTGACAATAGCTGTCTCCACGCCCACATGAATTGATGTTGTGAATCATCATATTCAGCATCCACAAACAAAATATTAGTTATCTTATTCAATTTCTCGATATAGTTTTCTACTACAAATTCAATAATATCACTGATACATCTCACTCAATCAAACTGACGCCGACCACCGGGTAAAATCCTGGATTTGTACGTGGAAAGTCCCGCCGCGTCACAACCGTGCCTAGAATGTGGAAAAGTTGGCCCAACCTTGGCTCTCGATATACATATGTCCTAAATAAACCAAAACAAGTAGAGAGGTCCACCGGGCTACCCTCGTACGGAGATAGCTATAGGGGTAGACGATCCGGGGCCCCCGGTCTATGGTTTCGCCAGAGGAAGACCGCCGGAGCGTCGGAATCACATGAAAACTTGCATGTGCCCCTAGGATATGTGTGTGAGAGTGGTGCAAGGTTGTTAGGTGCCATGTGCAGGCCCCATGTGTGACCCCCTTTCCGGACATGCGTTAACACTTAGTAAAATTCTGGATCTGTGCGTGGAAAGTCCCGCCGCGTCATAACCGGGGCCTAGAATGTGGCAAAGTTGGCCCAACCTTGGCTCTCCATGTACATATGTCCTAAACAAACCAAAACAAGTAGAGAGATCCACCGGGCTACCCTCGTACGGAGATAGCTATAGGGGTAGACGATCCGGGGCCCCCGGTCTACGGTTTCGCCGGAGGAAGACCGCCGGAGCATCGGAATCACATGAAAACTTGCATGTGCCCCTAGGATATGTTTGTGAGAGTGGTGCAAGGTTGTTAGGTGCCATGTGTAGGCCCCATGTGTGACCCCCTTCCCGGACATGCGTTAACACTTAGTAAAATCCTGGATCTGTACGTGGAAAGTCCCGTCGCGTCACAACCGGGGCCTAGAATGTGGAAAAGTTGGCCCAACCTTGGCTCTCCATGTACATATGTCCTAAACAAACAAAAACAAGTAGAGAGGTCCACCGGGCTACCCTCGTACGGAGATAGCTATAGGGGTAGACGATCCGGGGCCCCCGGTCTAGGGTTTCGCCGGAGGAAGACCGCCGGAGCGTCGGAATCACATGAAAACTTGCATGTGCCCCTAGGATATGTGTGTGAGAGTGGTGCAAGATTGTTAGGTGCCATGTGCAGGCCCCATGTGTGACCCCCTTCCCGGACATGCGTTAACACTTAGTAAAATCCTGGATCTGTACGTGGAAAGTCCCGCCGCGTCACAACCGGGGCCTAGAATGTGGCAAAGTTGGCCCAACCTTGGCTATACATGTACATATGACCTAAACAAACCAAAACAAGTAGAGAGGTCCACCGGGTTACCCTCTTACGAAGATAGCTATAGGGGTAGACGATCTGGGGCCCCCGGTCTAGGGTTTCGCTGTAGGAAGACCGCCGGAGCGTCGGAATCACATGAAAACTTGCATGTTCCCCTAGGATATGTGTGTGAGAGTGGTGCAAGGTTGTTAGGTGCCATGTGTAGGCCCCATGTGTGACCCCCTTCCCGGACATGCGTTAACACTTAGTAAAATCCTGGATCTGTCCGTGGAAAGTCCCGCCGCGTCACAACCGGGGCCTAGAATGTGGAAAAGTTGGCCCAACCTTGGCTCTCGATATACATATGTCCTAAATAAACCAAAACAAGTAGAGAGGTCCACCGGGCTACCCTCGTACGGAGATAGCTATAGGGGTAGACGATCCGGGGCCCCCGGTCTATGGTTTCGCCGGAGCGTCGGAATCACATGAAAACTTGCATGTTCCCCTAGGATATGTGTGTGAGAGTGGTGCAAGGTTGTTAGGTGCCATGTGTAGGCCCCATGTGTGACCCCCTTCCCGGACATGCGTTAACACTTAGTAAAATCCTGGATCTGTACGTGGAAACTCCCGCCGCGTCACAACCGGGGTAGAATGTGGCAAAGTTGGCCCAACCTTGGCTATCCATGTACATATGACCTAAACAAACCAAAACAAGTAGAGAGGTCCACCGGGTTACCCTCTTACGGAGATAGCTATAGGGGTAGACGATCTGGGGCCCCCGGTCTAGGGTTTCGCCGTAGGAAGACCGCCGGAGCGTCAGAATCACATGAAAACTTGCATGTGCCCCTAGGATATGTGTGTGAGAGTGGTGCAAGGTTGTTAGGTGCCATGTGTAGGCCCCATGTGTGACCCCCTTCCCGGACATGCGTTAACACTTAGTAAAATCCTGGATCTGTGCGTGGAAAGTCCCGCCGCGTCACAACCGGGGCCTAGAATGTGGCAAAGTTGGCCCAACCTTGGCTCTCCATGTACATATGTCCTAAACAAACCAAAACAAGTAGATAGATCCACCGGGCTACCCTCGTACGGAGATAGCTATAGGGGTAGACGATCCGGGGCCCCCGGTCTACGGTTTCGCCGGAGGAAGACCGCCGGAGCATCGGAATCACATGAAAACTTGCATGTGCCCCTAGGATATGTTTGTGAGAGTGGTGCAAGGTCGTTAGGTGCCATGTTTAGGCCCCATGTGTGACCCCCTTCCCGGACATGCGGTAACACTTAGTAAAATCCTGGATCTGTACGTGGAAAGTCCCGCCGCGTCACATCCGGGGCCTAGAATGTGGCAAAGTTGGCCCAACCTTGTCTCTCCATGTACATATGTCCTAAACAAACCAAAACAAGTAGAGAGGTCCACCGGGCTACCCTCGTACGGAGATAGTTATAGGGGTAGACGATCCGGGGGGGCCGGTCTAGGGTTTCGCCGGAGGAAGACCGCCGGAGCGTCGGAATCACATGAAAACTTGCATGTTCCCCTAGGATATGTGTGTGAGAGTGGTGCAAGATTGTTAGGTGCCATGTGTACGCCCCATGTGTGACCCTCTTCCCGGACATGCGTTAACACTTAGTAAAATCCTGGATCTATACGTGGAAACTCCCGCCGCGTCACAACCGGGGCCTAGAATGTGGCAAAGTTGGCCCAACCTTGGCTATACATGTACATATGACCTAAACAAACCAAAACAAGTAGAGATGTCCACCGGGTTACCCTCTTACGAAGATAGCTATAGGGGTAGACGATCTGGGGCCCCCGGTCTAGGGTTTCGCTGTAGGAAGACCGCCGGAGCGTCAGAATCACATGAAAACTTGCATGTGCCCCTAGGATATGTGTGTGAGAGTGGTGCAAGGTTGTTAGGTGCCATGTGTAGGCCCCATGTGTGACCCCCTTCCCGTACATGCGTTAACACTTAGTAAAATCCTGGATCTGTACGTGGAAAGTCCCGCCGCGTCACAACCGGGGCCTAGAATGTGGCAAAGTTGGCCCAACCTTGGCTCTCCATGTACATATGTCCTAAACAAACAAAAACAAGTAGAGAGGTCCACCGGGCTACCCTCGTACGGAGATAACTATAGGGGTAGACGATCGGGAGCCCCCGGTCTAGGGTTTCGCCGGAGGAAGACCGCCGGAGCGTCAGAATCACATGAAAACTTGCATGTGCCCCTAGGATATGTGTGTGAGAGTGGTGCAAGGTTGTTAGGTGCCATGTGTAGGCCCCATGTGTGACCCCCTTCCCGGACATGCGTTAACACTTAGTAAAATCCTGGATCTGTACGTGGAAAGTCCCGCCGCGTCACAACCGGGGCCTAGAATGTGGCAAAGTTGGCCCAACCTTGGCTCTCCATGTACATATGTCATAAAAAAACCAAAACAAGTAGAGAGGTCCACCGGGATACCCTCGTACGGAGATAGCTATAGGGGTAGACGATCCGGGGCCCCCGGTCTAGGGTTTCGCCGGAGGAAGACCGCCGGAGCGTCAGAATCACATGAAAACTTGCATGTGCCCTAGGATATGTGTGTGAGAGTGGTGCAATGTTGTTAGGTGCCATGGGTAGGCCCCATGTGTGACCCCTTCCCGGACATGCGTTAACACTTAGTAAAATTCTGGATCTGTACGTGGGAAGTCCCGCCGCGTCACAACCCGGGCCTAGAATGTGGCAAAGTTGGCCCAACATTGGCTCTCCATGTACATATGTCCTAAACAAACCAAAACAAGTAGAGAGGTCCACCGGGCTACCCTCGTATGGAGATAGCTATAGGGGTAGACGATCCAGGGCCCCCGGTCTAGGGTTTCACCGGAGGAAGAAAGCGGAGCGTCGGAATCACATGAAAACTTGCATGTGCCCCTAGGATATTTGTGTGAGAGTGGTGCAAGGTTGTTAGGTGCCATGTGTAAGCTCCATGTGTGACCCCCTTTCCGGACATGCGTTAACACTTAGTAAAATCTTGGATCTGTACGTGGAAAGTCCCGTCGTGTCACAACCGGGGCCTAGAATGTGGCAAAATTGGCCCAACCTTGGCTCTCCATGTACATATGTGCTAAACAAACGAAAACAAGTAGAGAGGTCCACCGGGCTACCCTCGTACGGAGATAGCTATAGGAGTAGACGATCCGGGGCTCTCGGTCTAGGGTTTCGCAGGAGGAAGACCGCCGGAGCGTCGGTCACATGAAAACTTATATAATAGTTTAACATTGAAATATAATAAAATTATATAACCAAAAAAAAGTTTATATAATAAAATTATACGTATATAATAAAATTATATAACTATTTTATTATAATAATTTAACATTGTAATATAACCAAAAAAGTTATATAATAGTTTGAAATTGTAATATAATAAAATTATATAACCAAAGATATAAGCATTTAAAAAAAATGGCTACGCCGACGGCAATGCCGTCGGCGTAGCTCTGCCGATATTTTTCGAGTGAACCGTTTATTTAAAAGATAAAAAAATGGCTACGCCGACGGCAATGCCGTCGGCGTAGCCCAACCCTAAATTAGTCAACGCGGGGCTGGCCGGACTGGACCCGACCAACCCAGTTCTTCCCTCCCCGCGCGTCCGTCTCCCCTCTAGCGCCGCCGCCCCCAGCCCCGCCACCCCCAGCCCTGACCAGCCTAGCCGCCCCCAGCCCCGCCGCTGCCTCCTCCCTATCACCACTAGAGCGCCGCCACCTCCAGCCCCGCCATCCCCAGCCCCGCCATCCCTAGCCCCGCCACCCCCAGCCCCGACTAGCCCAGCCCCGATGCCGCCTCCTTCCTATCACCACCAGAGCACCGTCGCCTCCTCCCTATCCACCAGAGTGTCGTCGCCTCCCCCATCCCCTCCACCCGAGTGCCACCGCCTCCCCCATCCCCTCCACCCCAGTGCCGCCGCCTCCCCATCCCCTCCACCCCAAAGCCGCCACCTCCCTCTTCCCCTCCACCCCAGCGCCACCGCCTCTCCCTTCCCCTCCACCCCAGCGCCACCGCCTCCCCATCCCCTCCACCCAACGCCGCTGCCTCCCCGCATCCCTGAGCCCCGCCTCCGCCGGACGTAGCCACCCCGTCCCATCTGTCGACCACCGCGCCGCCGGACGCATCCGCCCCATCCGTAGCCGCCCGCCTCGTCCGCCCGTGACCCAAGCTCGTCGTGGCGCCTCCCTCAGCCCCGACCAGTGCCGCCTCCCCGAGCTCCTCCGACCACTTGAAGGTGAGTGTTTTTTTTAAAACTTTGTTGTTGTTTTTATTTGTGATATGTAATAGTAGTTTGTAGTTTGTAGTTTACTGTATAGTTTGTAGTATGTAGTTTGTATTTTATAGTTTGTAGTATGTAGAAGTAGTTTGTAGGTTGTACTATGGCAAGACAATAATTCATGTTTAATAAAATAGATGAAATTTGCTAAATATATGTTGCATATTTAACCATCTTTTCATGTTTTTTGCACTTACCGGAGGCTGAGAAGGGGCAGTATTTCAACGGCGGGGTCCCGGATCATCTTCCACCATTTGATCACGCTTCAAGGGTGAGAATCCGTTCGCCTCTCTTGTACCTAGGTTTATTTTCGTGTTAGATCACCAAGTCAAGCCGTGTTACCTAGGCGTCTTCCCGACCGTAAGCGTTACGCGGGTTAATATGCATTAGTGGTCTCGCATATTAATAACCGTAATGCTTACGGCTTTTATCGGGCAGTCAGTGGATTTGTAGTTGGGTATGGTACTCCCTAGCTCTACCTCGATCCGAGATAGGATTTCGGCGGCGCCTCCTCGTTGTTCTCCGGATGCACATTCTCTCGGCTTTTTGTCGAGACGTGTATATGGAGAGAAACGGGGAGGTGCTGCCGAAATTCTGCTCGGATCGGGGTAGAGCTAGGGAGAACTTACCCAATCTACGGATCCGGCGGCTGGTTAGGACCCTCTTTTCCTATTAGACATGTAGGTTGATGCATGCGTAAAAATATGAAGCATTTAATCTCTTGTTTTATACAAAATGCTATATTTATTGTTTGGTTCCCAACAAAGCAGAAGAGGATGGTTGATAATGGGTGGATGTACAGTGGCTGTATTAGTGCGACTAATAAAACAGAAGAGTGGACACGGAACACTCATTTGTTAGTGAATGAGTTAGCGCGTGGTTCGAAGGTAATCGTTTGGGCACTTTGTCCCTGCGCTTGTTGCAATAAGCGTCATCGTCAGGGAAAGGATGAGATGTATAGACACCTTCTGCAAGCTGGGTACATGCCTCACTATGTCACGGAGGTCGACTTTGCTTGGTACGAACGTGACAGAGGTGAGGTTATGCGGCAGCAGCTCAATGGCAATGAGCACGATGGGATTAGAAACTTTCTAGATGATCTCATCGATGCCTTCCAGCCGGATTCGCCACCTCCACGGGACGAACCACCAGAACCGGAGCCAACCGCGAAGGCCTTCCTTGATATGATGGCAGCGGCTAAGAGGCCTCTATACGAGGGTGCAAAGATTTCTCCGCTCGATGCCATCTCTCAATGTCTAGCCGACAAATGTCAGCACTCCGCCACCCATGCTCACTTTGAAGCTAACCTGAGAACATGTGGTAACATGTTGCCCGAAAGGCATTGTCTGCCTAAAACCTTTCACGAAACGAAGAGACTTATGAACGAGCTCAACATGGATTACGAAAAGATAGATTGATGTCCAAAAGGTTGCCTTTTGTTTTGCAAACAGTTTGCGGATGACAAGTACTGCTCCATTTTTGGGGCCTCTAGGTATGATGAGGTAAAGGGAAAAGATGGTCAGATGAAGCAGTCGAATGTTGCTACAAAGATTCTTCGGTATCTCCCATTCATAAAAAGAATCCAGCGGCTTTACTTGAGTGAGGATACTGCCAAACAGATGACGTGGCACAAGAAGGGAAAGAGATACGAGGACGAGCATGGACGGAAGAAGATGGGACATCCATCTGATGGTAAGGCATGGAAGAACTTCGATGACAAATACCCTCGATTGGCAGAAGAGGCTCGGAATGTCAGAATTGCAATAGCAACAGATGGCTTCAACCCATATAGTTTGTCGACGGCCGCGTACAGCTGCTGGCCGGTGTTTGTTATTCCGCTCAATCTCCCTCCCGGAGTATTAATGCAACGGAAGACCATGTTTCTGTCGCTTATCATTCCAGGGCCCGAGTACCTAGGGAAGAATTTGAGTGTATACATGCAACCGATTATGGATGATTTGAACCACTCCTGGATACACGGGACGTTGACATACGACCGAGCATCGAAGAGAAACTTCTTGATGAAAGTTTGGTTGAAGTATACCATGCATGACATGCCCGGGTACCCCCTAACGTGCGGATGGTGTACAGCTGGTAAGTGGTCATGCCCAGTGTGCAGGCACCGACTTGAGTTTCTTTGGCTAAAGTCGGGTCGCAAGTATGTTGCATTTGACATGAATCAATAGTACCTCAAAAGAAAGCATCCATTCAGAGAAGACAGGAAGAACTTCAAGAAGGGCAAAGTTGTGCATGAAGTAAAAGAGGTACCAAAGTTCGATGTTGCAGCTGTTGATACCGAGCTACGTGCTCTCGTGCCTGCGGCGCCGGGAACTGGCCATCAATTTGCGGGATATGGTGTAACCCACAATTGGACTCACGTGGCAGCCTTAACGAATCTCGTGTATTACAAGGACCTCGAACTTCCCCATAACATCGATGTGATGCACACCGAAAAGAATATCAGGGAGTCCCTTTTTCACACAGTCCTGAACATTCCTAGGAAGTCAAAGGATAATGTCAAGGCTAGAGTCGATGTTGAGAAGCTCTGTGATAGGAAGAGATTACACATGCAGCCTCCTACCGGCCGTCGAAAGAATTGGTTCAAGCCGCATGCCTACTTCTGCCTTGATAGTGTCCAAAAGAAGGAGGCATTCAGGTGGCTCAAATACGTCGTAATGTTCCCTGATGGTTATTGTTCGAATATAAGTAAGGGAGTCAATCTTTCGACGGGACAAGTCACCAGACTCAAGAGTCACGACTATCATATATGGATAGAGCGACTGATGCCGGTGATGGTTCGAGGGTATCTCCCCGAGAAAGTCTGGCGAGTGCTTGCGGAGTTGAGCCATTTCTTCCGCACGCTCTGTGCTAAGCAGGTATGTCCCCTCGTTATTGAGAAGCTGCGTGTTCAAGTGCCGGAGTTGCTATGCAATTTGGAGATGATCTTTCCACCAGGCTTCTTTACTCCGATGGCGCATCTCATTGTGCACCTCACGAACGAGGTACTCTTCGGTGGCCCGGTGCAATTTCGTTGGCAGTTTTGTATTGAGAGAGAGTTTAAGTATATTCGGAAGATAACTGGAAACAAAGCCAAGATTGAAGCATGCATAGTTGAGGCAACATGCCTTCAGGAGATGGCAGACGCCGCGACAACCTACTGGCCTGATGATGTTCCCACTATGCATAACCCGGTCTCTCGTTACAATGTCGACCAGCCCAAGAATGACCCCAAGCTCGAACTATTCCAATTTCCCGGTGGCAAGGCTGGTAAAGGACTAAAATACCGCTTGCCAAAGGAAGAGAAGGATTGCATAATGCTCTATATGCTTATGAACATGAAGAAAGTGGTCGATTTCATAAGGTAAAATGGTGAATAATTTACTTCTTGATCTCAGTCTCGGTCTAATGCTTATTTTCTCCTCCTTAGTGAATTCACGGATGAACAGTGGTCGGGAACAATGGATCCCTCTCCCTTGGAGTTGGACATTCTACTTAAAGAGGGTGCTCCCGAAAATAATAAAAACTTTGTGTCTTGGTTCATGGAAAAAGTAATTTCTAACCTGTCCCTCTTACCCTTATTATTCTACGTAACTAATATAATAAACACAACAACTTTAAACTGTACTTGTAGGGAGCTGATCCCAATGTTGAGATGTCAGATGAGTTGAAATGTGTTTCCCAGGGTTTTAACCGTGACGTCATGAAGTATGAGAAGTATGATGTGAATGGGTTTCCCTTCCATACAGAGACGCACCAGAAGGGCCGACCGAATGCAAAAAGGTAAATACAGGGGTCTTCACCAGAGGAGCCGATGCCCTTGATTACTATGGAAGGTTAGAGAATGTATACGAGCTGACCTTCAATCGTACGAACATACAACTCAATCTTGTTGTGTTCAAGTGCCACTGGTTCGAACCAAGGGGTGGACTAAGAAGTACCCCTTCCATTGGGTTAGTTGAAGTTAGGCCTTCAACCACCTATAGAGGAGCCGACGTCTTTGTTGTGGCTCACCAAGCCAACCAAGTTTATTATTTGCCCTACCCATGCCAGAAAGCGAAACTCAAGGGCTGGGAAGTCGTGTTCCAGGTATCGCCACATGGTAACCTACCGATTCCCTCCGAGGACGATTACAACAACATTGACCCTGTAACATACGAGGGGATTTTCTATCAAGAGCAAGAGGACTTTGGGCACTTTGAGTTAGAACCTGTTGATCTTGAGGACCTCGAGAACAATGCAGATACTCGGGGTGAGTCAGTGGTGGATCTACATGACATAAATATGCTCGAGAAGTTCCATGCGGAGAATGACAACGATGATGAGCCTCCACCCTTTGATGAGGCTCCAGCTTTCTACTCAAGAGATAGTGATAGTGAGAATGAGAATGAGAACGAGAATGAGAATGAGAATGAGAATGATAGTGAGTATTTATTTTTCAATGCATTCTATTATGTTTTTGTGCTTGCTTGTTTTCTTAATGCATTCTATTATTTCTCAATGCATTCTATTATTTCTCAATGCATTTTACGATTAGTGTCTATATTTTATGATGTCTTTGTGCTAAATTATTTTCTCTTACTCAATGCAGGTGATTGAACAATATGAGCAGTGGCAAGGCTAGCTCGTCGTCTCTGCTTAAGGCGCTGCAACAGCGCAAGAAAAATGCTACACGGAGTGGGAGACAACCAACTCCCAATCCGTGTTACCCCGATCTTGGCGGTGCTGGAGGAGGACGAGGTCGAGGTCGAGGAGGACGAGGTGGCGGGGGAGGAGGCGTGGACTTTGACCCACCACCCTCCGCTTCTGGCGACGTGACTCCTGAGTTGTTCCTTACGGAGGAGGGGGAGGGGACGTCTAGAGAGGAGGCGGAGGCGGAGGCGGAGTCTAGAGAGGAGGCGGAGTCTAGGGAGGAGGCGGACCCTACACGTGAGTTGGTGGTGCAGGGGCCGTGGAAGAAATTGTGGAATCGTGGGGAATCGAAAGTCCCTGACGAGAGGTTTGAGCCTAGGACCCAGGAGGCGAAAGCCCTTATTATTCTAGATGGCAATGAGTAAGTGTACTAATTTTAAACATGTAATTTCTTGTTGGTGATAAATAATTTGGCATGTGTACTAATGTTTGATTATTGGGCAGCAATTGGACATTTCATGTCGGGAGCATGGCCCGCCTTCCTAATAGCATGATTGGAGCTCTGATTAGGAAGTTTTGGCCGGGCTAGTACACTTCCCCCGAGGGCGTCAGGAGGCTAGCCACTACTTGGGCGGACTACCAGGCTACTATTATCCCGGGCTTTCCGACAACTGTTGATGCTGTGATCACCAAGTTTTGGGTAAGACATATTTCTCGTGTTTTTAAACATGTAATTTCGTTCATAAGTGATGAAAACACCGTGCTAACTCATGACTCACAATTGTTTTTATGCATGATTGAAGTGCTTTTATCGTGTGGATGAGGAGCAACAGGAGAAGGCGAACAGGACTTTGCTTAGGGCTTGTGTGAAGTTGACACCGCAGGTGTGGTACAACCAAAAGGTCACGGCCGCTAGTCACTTCTGGGCTGAAAGGGGTGTGAGGGTCAAGAAGGAGGACATTGTCGGTAAAAATCCTAATCCTGACTACTCAATGACTCCAGAAGAGTACATGCCGGTGAGTAAAATGTCATGAGATTCTACATTGCTGCTAAGTTGCCATTGCATTATGTGGAGTTGAGTATTGTATTTTCAGGTTGTCCCCGATTGGGCTGAGTCGCATCGAGACGCATGGGAATCGCTGGTTAGGACGAGGTAGCTCGGAGCAGACGAGGAGTTTTCAGCCTTGTCGAGGCGGAACGCGGATAACCGAGGCGATGGTGGAACACACTGCACGGGAAACCACAACTTTGACCGCTTCAAGGGGAATATGGTGTGTATACACATGGAACGCCCTGCATTTATTTCCCGTCATCTTCCTACTTGATACGCATAACATTTCTTTTTGCGACGCAGGTGGCCGAGGCACTACCCGGGGAGGTGATTCATGACGTCGTCGTTTATGAGAAGACGCGGCTCAAAAAGCCCGATCTCTCGAAGCCTCAGCCATCGCTCCCCGAGTTCTTCGGCAATGCCCATGAAGACTTGCAGAAATACAGCACGATGGTGAAGGCTCATCACCCGCATGTGGATGACCCCATTAATGCGGAGATCGATGAGGAGTCGTTGCTCTTGGCGTCGCACGGATTGGAGCATGGACGTCTCAAGATTCTTAATAAAAAGGTCAAGCCTACCCTCACCACGAGCTTCACGCGTCTCAAGGCTACCCACCCCGCCGACGGCCCACCTATCCCGCCTCGTGGGCAGCCTCGTCGATCCACCTCCAGAGATGATGTAGGTTTCCTTATTTTCCCCATCTTTACGACTTTTGTTCATGCATGGTTAAGTGTTGACGAGAGTCATTGTATTTGAATTTGTAGCCTGAGTTCGAGGTAGCCTACGATGCCGCTCATGACGAATATGAGGTGGCCTTTCAGCAGCATCAGGCGGCGAGTATGGTCTAGTTAATTTAGGGCCCATACCTCCCATGCCAGGGCCGGCGCCATTCCTGCCATCGAAGGAAACTTTCCATCCGACATACTACGGATCATCACCGGTAAGTTCTTTGCCAAATCACCAGATACCGCTTTACTTTGCCTCGCAAATTGCTAACATGTAGGGAACATGTAGGGGGCGGGACATTCCGAGAACGAGCACTTTGGTCATGCCTCGTCGTGTAGCCGTCGGATGATCACACCCTCCCACCCCGATGGTCCTTCGCCTGGTCGTTCTGCTGGTGGTGGTTCGCCGATAACTCCCTCGCCTGGTGGTTCTTCTGCTGCTTCTACTGCACGACGACCTCGTCGGCCGTCGCCTATTCTCACCAACGGAGATCAAGGGTTCACCCCGTCTCCTCCACAGTACCCGTCTCCTCCAGAGTAGTATGGATGTCGGCTTGTATACATCAAGGATATGATGATGTTTGAATGATGTATGAATGATGTTTGAATGATGTATGAATGTTTGGATGGGTTAATTGCTGTTAATTATTGATAATTACTGCGGTCATGCTACTGTGAAATTAAACAGAAAAACAAAAAAAAATACTGGGCTGGTCCTACGCCGAGGGGGATGCCGTCGGCGTAGCTCCCTGCGTGTGACCAAATGGTCAGGGCTACGCCGAGGGCAATGCCGTCGGCGTAGCTCCAGGCCTGGGAGCTCTACGGCGTATACGCGTGGCACTCTACGCCGAGGGGGATGTCGTCGGTCTAGCTCCGCGGCTGGGAGCTCTATGGCTTGTACGCGTGGCACGCTACGCCGAGGGGGATGACGTCGGCGTAGCTCCGCAGCTGGGCGCCCTTGAGCGGGCACGTGTCACGATACGCCAAGGGGGATGTCGTCGGCGTAGCGGCGCGCCGTTACCTCGTCGTCAAATGGCGGCTGGGCTCTCCGCCGACGGCGAGTACGCCAACGGTTTTCCATCTACGCCGAGGGCCGCGTCGTCTCCGCCGAGGAGCTACGCCGAGGGCTGCCGTCGGCGTAGCCTACGCCGACGGTTTAGCTGGCTACGCCGACGGCTATCTGCCCTCGGCGTACCGTCCGATTCCTGTAGTGTAGTATCAAACATGGCAGTACCTACCCAAATTTAGATCCTCGGCTACTTGCAAAATTATCATATATGTTGAAGATTCTCCAACCTTCTGTCGTGCACATTGAAGGAGTGCTGTCATTCTGACCACCGACTCGATCTTCTCACACAAACACCTGCATTCGACTCCCACACGTTTTCCTCCTCCATAGGTTCGCCTTTGTTTTTTTCTTCTCCTTGTCAGAACCGTAGCAGCTAGCTTTCACCTTATCTTTATTTTCCCCGATCTTGGACTAAAATTAGTGTAGCACGACAAATGTATCACCTGTGTGTTGGCATGAGAGGCACCAGAAAAGTGTTCACCTACTGCAATGTACGACCAGGTGCCACCACACATGCATAGTGTGGTGTCGGTGCCTCGTTGGTAGCGTGGCGATCAAAACACCAATGGTCACGTGCAACCTTCTTGCACTCTTTTCATGCCTTCGGTGATACAGCCTTTGCTGGTTACCCTGAGACAGAGGAACAATGACTTTGCATGGCAGTACATTCCAAACATTTGGACTAGTATCAAACTAGCTTGATGATCAATCCATTGTAACGTATAGGACCTTGATCCCGTAGTAGAAGAGGCACCTAACGGATGATAGGAGAACACGACAAAAAAAATACTTGCTTCGCTGAATTGTTATTAGTTCACGTCCGAATCATCAGGTGCGGGCGTCTCTAACCGATCTCTAAACTTTAGAGTAGTCCTCTAAAGATCGGCGATTTCTAACCGAATCCCTAAATTTGGAGAGTAAAACTTTTTTTTGTCTGGAAATCAAAGTATTGATAGCCAAACATTAGACATAGTTCACATACAATCAAATAAAATGTATGTTTATGAATGAATAAATATTAAGTTTACAAACTAAATAAATTCAAAGCCAAACACATGGCAGGGTTCAAATTCAACGAATCATGAGAATAGTTCAAACACAACTAGGTAGCACCATGGAGAGTCTAATTATGCTCACCAAGGTCCTGCTGTAGTTGTTCGTACACCTCCTTGTCCTTAATACGTGCATGGGCTTGGAGGAAGGCCTGGATCATGTTGACATCATGTGCTGGTTCTACAAGATCACCATTGGAGATGTACCGGAAGTTACCGGGCATGCCGCGATCATCTTCAATGATAATGTTATGCAAGATGATGCAACACTTCATTATTTGTCAAAGCACCTTTGGCTTCCAATACTCAGCAGGGCGTAGGGCCTTTGATTATGCCAAATCTCAGCACATCGAAAGCACACTCCACGTCCTTACTCACGGGCGGAGGAGGTGACGAGGTTGGCCGGGCGGTCCTCGGGTAGGGTAGAGGAGTCATCTAGGGCAACGGAGGCTACCTTCTACCGCCTTCCCAAACTCCGACGGCTCGGAGGTGCGGCGAATCGAGGCCGTCGGAGCCCGATTTGCTCCAAATCAGGGCGGCGGCCGGCAAAAACGAGCTCACCCGTCGATTCCGGCCACTGCTAGAGGCGGCGAGCGAGGTGAGAGGTGGGCCGGAGGGCGGCACAAGGACCGAGATGGGGGCAGCGAGGTATGGCGGTCACCGGTGGCGACCCCGGCAGGAATGGGTGCGGCCGGTCGGGAGGCGGGAGTTTTTCTCAGAAGTGGTGACCGAGGAGTAAATTTAGGAGTCGGCCGCTCGGTTTACTACTCCGATGAGTAAAAATATACCCCTCTAACTGTTTTAGGGATCTGTTAGGTGTAGCACCCCCAGATTTTTACTTCTCTAACCGATTTTAGGGGTTCGGTTAGAGATGCCCTTAGTCGGAAGGAAATTTCTGACCCAAACGGTCGGTTCCAAGTTGTACGGCTGAATAGCGTGCAAAGCATCCTATATTGTTCCACACATCCAATAAAATGTTGTCCTCGCGTGTCAATAGATGAAGCATCCTAAGCTCAATGTCTATATGCGTGATTCACACACATAGACATTGTCTATGGATGCTTACAGTTTTAAAGAAAAATTACACACATAGATATTGAGTTGTAACTTAAGAAAAATTACCAAGTGTGTGATTGAGCTTATTACCACACGTACACTACAAATTATATGTGTGATGAACTTGACAAAAATCACACACATAGACAAACTCCGAACAAGTTACAACTCAATGTCTATGTGTGTGATTTTTTGTTAATATCTATAGAACCACAAAAAGTACCAAGATCTAAAATTCTAATCCTAAAAGGGATTAGCCTAGTGATCCAGATTTTAGGTCCGGACGTCCCTGCACCAGACGATGACAGTGGTAAGGACACTGATCTGTCCTTCGATCCAATCTTCGTATTTCACAGTTATTTCTATCTTACTTAAAATTCACGGATCTTCTTACCAATAGCACTCCTTTTTCATTTTGCACTATTACAAATGTGTCCGCGGAATGAAACAAAGTCGTAGTAGAACACTTTGTCTCGCAGCTGAGAGGGTATTCCATTAAAAATGTACTGTACAAAACAATCTTTTAAACTGAAACCGGCACATGAAGAAGACACCAGTAATCCTAGACGTACGGACGCTTTGGCTACAAAAACTTCTACGGACTGACGTGAAATGAGCTGGCTGGTTCAGTCTGGATTCCAAGCTTAAAAATCGGAAACAACTTCCCTGCTGTGTGCGGGATGAGTCCGTAGCTGATTTCCGTAGAAAAATATCCGTACATGTAGCATTACTCAGAAGACACTATCTGCAAGCTAAATTTCTACAACTTCTTGGCCCACTCTGCATATACAGTTTGCGAGGTTGGGTTGGCTATACTACAGTTGCAGAATATCTACCGGTTATCTCCTAGACTTGAGGGTGCATCGTCACATAACATGTGGTTGCAGCATCCTGAGTAAACATCGCCACATAACATGGCATGATGTTCTTTTTTTTGCAAAGAAATCGACTTTATGATAATTTTCATATAGTAGAAATGACTTGTGCTTGTTGTTTAGTTCGACATAGGATATCCTACCAACAACCTGGGGAGGGGGTTTCGCATAATTAACCTGTTGGGAGATTAACCCGCCATAACGGACTCAAGCAGGATGGGTTACGAGAGAAATTTCAGGGCAACTACTCTCCTGCGTGTGGGACACACGTCCACGTGTCATCCTTATGTTTTGAGAAATTTCACTGATCTATTAAAAATCATTAACAACAGTACAAAGAGTTTTAAAAGTAATAAAAATTACAAATAGGTCAGCGGACTACCTAGCCACCATCCATGTGATCAAAAAGCAAATGTACTAGAGTAGTAATAGACCTCAACCACCATCCATGTGATCGAAAAATCCTTGATTTTGTATACTGTACTGAGTAATGTTGTTCTGTTCACGGAGCATATACAGGGCACATCACACTAGTTATCGATCGATCTCCTCGCATAAATACAAGCTTTCTTCTCCGATACCTATGGACTTCTCTTTGCTTTCCTCGGTTCTCTGACCAAATTAAACGACCGCGGATAGACCCAAACAGAAAGAAACGGACCGTTTAGTCACCCATTTGGATCGGCCCGGTGGAGATGCCCTAAAGTTTAGAAGACAGCGAACCTTTGACTGCTCCCACTTCTGTGCGAGCTTGAGGGGTTCTTTCAACTTAGTATAAACGTATTACTCCTACATAGAAGCCTTTCTTAAATGTGGTTACATTTCTGCCGTGCACATTGATTGATGTGAACATTGAAGAAGTCTTGATCGTGGTGTACTGCTCCACAAACTGCCGTTCAGTTCAAATATGCATATATAGAGCACATCACAGTGGTGAGCGGTGACCACCGACTGAGACCAGCAGGGGAGGAACCCTGCGGCTTTGTATTAAGTAGAAGGTGTGAGGCATGAGAAGCTAAACTAGGGGAATTTAACAACTCGCACCCAAGGTAAATAGAAAACTCACACACATAGACATTGTTTCAATGCTTGCCGTTTTAAAGAAAAATCACGCACGTAAACATTGAGTTGTAACTACACATGTGTGGTTGAGCTTATTACCACACGTAGACTACAAACTATATGTGTCATTAACTTAAGAAAAATCTCACACACACGAGCACACGCACACACGCACGTGCAAACACAGAGAGAGACCCAAATTAAGAATAAGTTACAACTCAATGGTGTGATATCCATAGAACCGCAAAAAAAATACTAAGATCTAAAAATGTCCATCGAAACAAATAATCCCTCCGTCTCAAAATAAAATAAGAGTAACTCTAACCGATCCCCAATAACTTAGAGAACTTTTGGTCGGAGAAAACGTTGGACTTAAATTTTTAAATCCTCTAATCGGTGGCCGTCATATTCGATCCCCAATAACTTAGAGGACTATAATCGATTTCAAATTGAATTTGGCCCGATTTCAACAGATTGTGACCGATTTCAAACTAATTTAAACCGATTTCATTCCGATTTCGAACGATTTCATACACAGTTCAAACAATTAACTAAAACATTACGGAAATTTAACTAAAACACCCCGATTTCGATGCGACGCCGTCGGGGAGACCGTCGTTGAGCTCGCCGCCGTGGCTTCACCCGCAATTCGGTCCTAGATATCGCTCGATCAACTCGTCGGTGTCACCGTCGTGGACGATGCCAGGGAACTTGTCCTCCTCGTCGGTGTCCAGCTCGATGACGATCTGGGCCGCTACCGGAGCTAAGGAAGACGGCGCGGCTGCTGCCGGAGTTGATGAAGGCGAGGCCGTTGCCGAAGCTGATGAAGACCAGGCTTCGTGAATACCACCTCCTCCTCCGCCACGAGCTCCGGGTTCAGCCGCCGGAGCTCGACCATCCGCCGCTCGTCTTCTTGCTCGGCCTCGAGGCGCTCCCACGCCTAGCGGTCCTCCCTTGCAATCTGGGTCGCGTGGCCGCGGGCGGGCGGCGTGAAGACCTCCGGCACCGACTCCGAGGTGCCGAGCGGGAAGTTGAGCAAGCCGCACTTGTCGCCGTGGAGGTCGACATTCTCGATGTCGTGCCTCCACGCTATACCTAGGCATGTTCCGGGTCGGGTCGGGCTCAAGTCGGGCCTGACAAAGCCCGACCGCACAAACCCTAGGCCCGAGCCTGGCCCGGTTGTCGGGCCTAAAAACTTGGCCCAAGCCCGGCCCGCCACTGCGCCATTCTTCCGGGCCGTTGGGCCACGGGCCAGGCCTTCCCTTGTTTGCGCACTTTCTTCGGCCCGAGCTTGGCCCGTGCCCCCACCGGGCCGCAAATCCCAAGCCCAAGCCCGGCCCGTCGGGCTGCCCCCAGGTTTGCTCCATGCCGCCTGCACCGCGCTCTGGAAGGAGCCGAGCCAGATGCGCCGACCGGTGTTCCAGTCGGTGATCTCGGCCACCCACTCCCGCTGCCGGACACCGTGGTAGCGGGGATGCGGCAGCGGAGGCAGTGGGAGGTCGTTGGAACGGCCACGCGAGCCGCCACGACCTCAGCTAGTGCTGCGGATGGGAGGTGGGGAGCGGCGACGGGAAGGACCGGCCATCTCCGGCGCGGAAGCGGTGGTGGCGGTGGATTCGGCGGCGGCCGGAGCAGAAGCGGCGGGTGGTGGGGATTTTAGTCCTCGCTCTATGATCATGTTATGCATGATGACACAAGCTGTCAGGTCATGATGTACCAAAGACATTCTCGGTCCTAAAATCTAGCCGGTCCTTTCACAATAGCAAATTGGCTTGCAAAATCCCAAAGGTTCTCTCCAGATCTTTCTTAGCCACCACTTGTGCAGCGTGGAAATCATTTTCCTTCTTACCTTTGGATTTGTGAACTGGCTTCACAAAAGTTTGACACCTTGGGTAGATGTCATCAGCAAGATAATAGCCATAGTTGTATTTGGGGCCATTTGCTTCAAACTCCACTTGTGGACCTTCACGCAATGCAATCCTTGACATAAGAGGAGACCATTGAAAAACATTGATGTCATTGCAGGACCTGGGCATTCCAAAAAATCATGTCAAATCCAAGTCTTATAATTTGCCATGGCGTCAAGGATGATATTGTAATCCTTCTTGTGACCTTTGAATTGTCCATACCATGCCGCAGGACAATTCTTCCAACTCCAATGCATACAATCAATAGAGCCAAGCATTTTAGGGAATCCCCGAGCCTTGTTCTCCTCCAAAAACCTAGCCGTGTCTTCGGCATTGGGGGCTCTCAAGTAGACGGTGCCAAACACACGCACAATTGCGACGGCAAAGCGCTTGACACACTCAATGGCTTGACTCTCACTTATTGCCAAATGGTCATCAACAAGATCCGCTGGTATTACTGTGTGCCATCATATGCAAGGCGGTGGTCACCTTCTGGTAGGTGCTATGTCCAAGCTCTCTAGTAGCATTCCTCTTTCGCTCGAAGAATCAATCAAACTTGGTCACCTCTTCCCAAATGCACCTGAACAAACCGATGCTCATCCTAAAACGCCGACAAAAATACTCCTCCGAGAAGTTGGCATTGTCGTTGAAATACATCCACATCAACCTCTCGTGCCCTTCGATCCTTTCCCTCCACAACTTGCGCCTACCAAAAATCGAGCCATCGCGCTTCGGTTATTTCGCCGCGCGCCAAGATAATAGCATCAATATGTTCTCATCTTCCTCGATCTCTAGTTCATCGTCGTATGAATCATATGAGAACATCTAGAAGCATGAAAATACACTCACTTCGTTTACCAAAACTAAAATAAAATTTGGAGGAAAAATGGCGTGGCCGGCGGCGAAACATACCTTGCGGCCATTTTGCCGAGCACCTAGCGTGCGCCAAGTAGCGTGCCGGCTTGAGGAGGACATGGAGGGAAGCACGGCGCGCCCCACCGGCAACTCACTTCGATTCCCGCCGTGACGAGCTCAGGGAAAGTGCGGGGAGCCGCGGCGGCGGATCTGTAGCCACTGTGCACAGAGAAGCGCTGCCTGTGACGAATCAAAGCGGCGGCGCCGCGGAATGGGGGTGGGAAATGGGGGAAGCGCCGGCATGGGTGATCTTTCGGCGGCGGTTGGGCTTCACGCGCGTCGCCAAGTGATAACGTATGGTGGACGACGTGCAGCAAATTTGGGTGCGCCGCCTAGCGCAAATGGCCATGCGCGGAACTGGAAGAGCAAAAGCGGCTGCACGTGCTAAATCGGCAGTTATTTTTAGCATTTTTCAGCGCATGCTGGAGTTGCTCTAACGAAGCGTCCTTTATCGAAAAGAAAAAAACTTAAAATCCACATAACTTCTTACCAATAGCACTCTTTTTTCTTTTTGCACTTCTACAAATGTGTCCGCGATATGAAACAAATTCCTAGTAGAACACTTCGTCTCCTTCTCAGCTAAGAGGGCATGTTCCATTCGAAATGTACTGAACAAAACAATCTTTTAAACTGAAACTAGCACATCAAGAGGAGACTATCTTCGAGCTGAATTTCCACAGCTTTTCGGCCAACTCTGCATCTACAGCTTGCGAGGTTGGGTTGGCTATATTACAGTTGCCGAAATATTTACCAGTTATCCCCTCGACTTGAGGGTGCATCGCCACGTAACATGTCGTTGCAGCACCCTGAATAAACATGGCCCCATGTCTTAGGGATGCATATGTTGTTGCAGGCAAAAACAACAGTAAAACGTGAAACCGAGAGTTCAATTACCTGCTCAACGCTTCTGCTTATGATTCTTCCGATGGTGCTCATCAGAACTGCAGTTGTAGAAACACACAGAAATTTTTTAAACTGTTACAACCAGAACTATCTGCACAATATCAGATCCACAGCTACTTGCAAACTTATCTTATATCTGTTCAAGATTTTCGGACCGCAACTCCGCAAGACAGCTCAGAGAATTGAGAGTTACCGTTGACAATAGTCCTGTTCCTGAAGAGGCTTGTCATGATGATGCCGGGATGGACCGTGTTTGCTGAAATGTTCACCCCTTCTTCCTGTTCACATTAAAATTTTCAAATTGTTCTTCAGGCATACATTTGAGTGGCAAAAGAATAGACGTACCTTGAGAATTCGAGACAGCTCATTTGAATGCAAAATGTTGGCAAGCTTGGACTGACCATAAGCAAAGAAACTGTTGAAGCTGTAAAAAGTTGAGAACACAGCCAACCTGTTACTTCCCCAATTTAGTGAGAGCTTGACAGGGTTCGTGTAACTGACAACAGATTACCCTGAAGGATCATGCACTTTGTCGAAACATATGCCTTCAGGATAGGTCATGATATGTCCCGCCGACGATACATTAACGATCCTTCCTTCGATGCCACTGTCCCGGCACGCATTCTTCATGTTGTCCAGTAATAGGTTTGTCAGAAGGAAATGTCCTGCCATTGGAGCAACAGACTGCTCATTGTGAGGATCAACCTCATACTAACTCACAGGTCACATGAAAAGAACAAATGTACTATACATTAATAGCCAATTTTGAGTACCGATGTGATTCGTCGCGAAGTGCAGCTCCAGGCCGTCGCAGGAGCGTGTGCAGTCCCTCGTCATGACTCCAGCATTGTTACTGATAAAACATTGCAAGATTTCTGCTCGTTTATGTGATGGAAATAACAGAGACTAGATGTGAATCTGTTCTTACATAAGGATGTTGAGTGGCAGGTTCAGGGAGCCGAACTCGGCGGCGAATCTCCTCACTGAAGCCATGGAGCTGAGGTCCAGCTGCAGCACATCCACCTCTGCGCCGCCGCAGATCTCGGCCTGGATAGCCTCCTTGGCCCTGATCCCCGCGGAGACATCGCGGACGGCCATGACGACGTGCACGCCGCGCAGCGCCAGGACGCGCGCCGTCTCCCGCCCGATGCCGCTCGACGCACCTGCGGGACCGCGCGCGCCGAGAGAGACCTCACCCGGGTCAGTTCAGAGGTTGCCAATGGCTACAACCACTTCCAAGATTCTGATGCTGACGGATGACTGTGAGCAACGTGGAACTGTGGAAGTAGTCAAGGAGGTACCTGTGATGACGGCGACCAAGCCACGGCCGTCGGCGCCGGCGGTGACCTCCTCCGCCGTGGAGGCGCCGGAGAAGCCCGAGGGGCCTTTGCGGTAGAACCACCACATCGATCTGTCAGCAGATAGTAGCAGCGCAACACAGCTACTCCCTAGATGAAATGCAAGTGAGCTATGCAGTGTTCTCCGCCGGCCGACCGATTTACCGCTGATATCGGCCGTGTCTCTCTCTCCCGCGCCTTCAGCTACCTAGATAGATTCTCTTCGTGCATACCTAGCTTAGTTTGACTTTTTTTACTGGGCCGCGCGGTCGGTTGCTGCATGCACCCGGGTCAGCCGAAAACTGTTTTTTACCGGCGCCGGTACATCGGCATCGCATCCACCGCACAACATTTCGAAATTAGTATTGTCATTTCTTTACCTCCGTAACCTGACGTCCTCCGTTTCTGTTGCATAGCATTAAATGTCTGAATCTCCGTAAAAAGTGGACTGTTTTCTCTTCCCCATGACCTCTCTAATTTCTCTCTTAAACATGCTCGGCTCCCTCCGTCTATTCCTATCGAACGTGTTCTTTAGAAAAATAATACTAGTACTTACTTTGCACATTTAGTAGATAAATAATATTAGTACTTTGCACATTTTGTAGATATCAGAAGTGACTAAATTAGTTAACTTTGGTTTTATTTAGACACGGATGTATCTAGCCCTAAAACAACTCTAGATATATTCGAATCTAGATAAATCAGAGTCAACTAATTTAGATCGGAAAGAGTATTTCATTAAATCTTGATCCCACATTTTAAATCTAAATATTAAAATAATTGAGAGGATGTCGATTCATGTGATGTATTGAAAAACACCATTATATTGTGAGTGGCAGGGCCGAGCACGGCCAGTGGACGGAGCGTGGCCAGCGGATGGCGCGAGCGCGTGCGGCAAGCTCTAGCGGACGACCCGAGCGGCGACCTGAGCGCGGCTAGCGGACGGCGCAGGCGGCGAGCTCCAGTGGATGGCGCGAGCGGCGGCCAGAGCACGGCTAGCGGACGGCGCGAGTGCGGACGGCAAGCTCCAGCGGACGGCGCGAGCGATGGCCGGAGCATGGCCAGCAGACGGCGCGTGCGTGGGCTGCAAGCTCCAGGAGATGGCGCGAGCATGGTCGACGAGCTCCAGTGCATGGCACGAGCGACGCCCGGAGCACAGCCAGCGGACGGCCCGAGCGGCGGCCGAAGCGCGGCCAGCGGATGGTGCGAGCGCGGGCGGCGAGCTCCAGCAGCCGGCGTGAGCGACGACCAGTGCAAGGTGGTAAAGCGTTGGATAGATGCTTCTTCAGTTTGATGTCGTCTTCGCTCAGGAGTGTACCATGTAGCTCTCGCTGCTTTGCCACCTCAGCTATGGAGGTTGGCTTTTCAGGAGAAACGCTCTCTTCCTAGGCAAAAGAGATGTGACATGTGATACCGATTGCCTGTGGTAAGTTTGATAACAAAATCAAAATTGATCATATTGAAACCAAATTGAACCTTACTTAAAATCACTAAAGCCATATCAAACCATGTTGAAACCTATTCGAATATAGCGAAACCTCACAAGATTTTTTCAAAACAACTGAAACTACAGAACCATTTTTCAAAAATTGAAACCACACTAGCATGTCCGAAACAATTAAAACCACAAAAACATATTTAAAACAATTCAAACCACCAATCAAGAATATATGAGACCACATAAGCAATGTTTCATTAAAGCCAAACCATAAATAACATCTTCTAATAATTTGAAACCACCTGGCAATTAAATGAAATTTGGTCTTGGGGTTCCGATTCTTCTTATGTGGTTGTTTTAATTGTTTTAAACATGTATTACTTGTTTTAGTGGATTCAAATGTTTGAATTTGTGGTTTCAAATGTTTCAAACATTCTTTGTGGTTTCAATTAAATGAAACTTGGTCTTGTGGTTACGGTTTTCTTATGTTATGGTTTCAATTGTTTCAAACAAGGATTTGTGTTTTTAAATATTTCAAACATGGTTTAGTGGTTTCAAATGTTTGAAGTAGTGTTTTCAAATGTTTCCAACATGGTTTTGTGGTTTCAATAAAATGAAACTTGCTCCAGTGGTTCCAGTTCTACTTATATGGTGGTTTCAATTATTTCAAAATTGTATTAGTGGTTTCAAATGTTTTATACATGTTTAAGTGGTTTTAAATCTCTGAAGTGTGGGTTTCAATTGTTTTAAATATGGTTTTGTGGTTTCAATTAAATGAAACATGGTCTTCGGTTTCCGGTTCATCTTTTGTGGTGGTTTGAATTGTTTCGAACAAGTATTAGTGGTTTTAAATGTTTCAAACATGTTTTAGTGGTTTCAAATGTTTGAAGTGGTGGTTTGAATTATTTGAAACATGGTTTTATGGTATCAATTAAATGAAACTTGGTCTTGTGGTTCCGTTTTTTCTTATAAGGTGGTTTCAATTATTTGAAACATGTATTAGTGGTTTAAAATGTTTGAAATATGTTTTATTGGTTTCAAATGATTGAATTGGTGGTTTCAATTGTTTAAAACATGGTTTTGTTGTTTCAATTAAATGAAACTTGGTCTTGTGGTTCATGTTCTTCTTATGTGGTAGTTTCAATTGTTTGAAACAAGTATTAGTGGTTTAAAATGTTTCCATGTTTTATTGGTTTCGAATGCTTGAATTTGTGGTTTTAATTGTTTGAAACATGTTTTTATGGTTTCAATTAAATAAAACTTGATCTTGTGATTCATGTTCTTCTTATGTGGTGGTTTCAATTGTTTGAAACAAGTATTTCTGGTTTCAAATGTTTTAAACATATTTTATTGGTTTCAAATGCTTGAATTTGTGATTTCAATTGTTTGAAACATGATTTTTGTGATTTTAATTAAATGAAACTTGGTCTTATGATTCATATTCTTGTTATGTGGTGGTTTCAATTAATTAAAACAAGTTTTTGTGGTCTTAAATGTTTTAGACATGTTTTAATGATTTCAAATGCTTGAATTGGTGGTTTCAATTGTTTAAAACATGATTTTGTTGTTTCAATTAAATAAAACTTGGTCTTGGGTTTCCGGTTCATCTTATGTGGTGGTTTAAATTGTTTCAAACAAGTATTAGTGGTTTCAAATATTTTAAACATGTTTTAGTGGTTTCAAATGTTTGAAGTGGCGGTTTGAATTGTTTGAAACATGATTTTGTGGTTTGAATTAAATAAAACTTGGTCTATGGTTCCAGTTCTTCTTATAAGGTGGTTTCAATTATTTGAAATATGTATTAGTGGTTTAAAATGTTTGAAACATATTTTATTGGTTTCAAATGCTTGAATTCTGTGGTGATAGATCTGGAGCATATTTTTCGGTGCCGTGAAAGAAAATTTTATTTACATGATGCCGATGACCATCTCAGCTCTATATAAGGATGATCTTCAGCCATCAAAGTCATTCTGGAACTAACGCTTAGATATATTAAATAACTAAGAAATGTGCAATAACTGAAACACTTCGAGAGTTATGTGTGTAGAGCGATAGAGGGAGAGAGATTGACGCAATATGATGGATGTATTATTGAGCCTCATGGGCGAGTATATATAGGCGTACAGGATTAACTTGGAGTACAAGACAAGTTAGGCTAGAATTCTAACTATCCTAAACTACCACAATAACCGTGTACGTACAATACTCTAACATCCCCCCGCAGTCGTAGCGGTAGTGTCGTGAATAACTGAAACATCGCGGACGATCAGACTGGAGATAAACCGAAGTAGCATCCAGTAGGCTGACATCCCCCGCAGTTGTAGCGGAAACATCGTGGACAGTATCGCGTAGCGGTTGCTTGGAGTGTAGAGGAAGCTGGTGATTCTCAAGTGAGGTGGTAGCCCTTGTGCCGATGTCGAGGGAGCCGAGAGCGTGAGGTGGTGCCATGGTCGAGGTAGACGTGAGAGGGGTCGCCGTGGTCAATGTCGTGGTCGGAGATGCCGGTGTCGAGGTGGCCGTACATAAAGCCGCGTGCGCATAGTGCACGAGGAGGATGACGGAGACGCGTCGAGGCAGTCATCGAGGGTGTCGATGCCGAAGTCGATGCAGTTCGATCCGTCGAGGATGAGGTGCGGCCATAGTTTTGGCAGAACTAGGCACATGTCGGAGACGAACGCACACTCCGGTTTTGCCAGAACCGAGTATACAGAGAAGAACTCGTCGGTGATGCGATCGAGACAGTCGTAGAGGGGTCGATGCCGAAGAAGATGTTGTCGAAGCCGATAAAGACGAGGCGCCGATCCGAGCTTGCCAGACTCGGGAACGCGTAGTAGATGAAGGCACTCCCGGTATTGTCAGTACCAGGCGTGCGGGGGCAGGGACCATCATGAACTTGTCACCATGTCAAAAAGACTAGCAGAGAAAGCCTCTAGAGCGGCGATACGTCCATTTTGCATCACTATTCTATGTATTAATTCACTATTATTTATTGATATATTTCGTATTGAGAGGTGATACTTATGTTATTTCATCTATTTTTGCATGGTTGATGACTTTTGGAGCATGCACCGCTGCAGTTAGGATTTTGCTGGAAAAGGTGCTGTTTGGAGGCAAAATTCGCGAAGATCAGAAAATCCAAGGAAAATATATGGAAAATCCTATTTTTTCAGAAGACTAAGGATGGTAGAAGATGGAGTGGAGGTGGGCCACAGGGGCCCACACCACCCCATGGCGCGGGCAGGCCTAGGCCGCGCCTAGAGGTGGTGTGGCTGCCCTGGCCCACTCCAGCCTGGCTGCCCTGGCCCACTCCAGCCTCTCTCCTCTGGCGTATATCATCCTCCCAAACCCCTAAGACTCAGGGGCGACCACAGAAAGATTCCGCCGCCTCTATGGGGCGGAAAACACCGAGAGAGAAAGATCTCTCCGGCAGACAGATTTTTGCCGGGGGAATTCCTTCCCGGAGAGGGGAGATCGTCGCCATCAACACCACCATCAAGCTGGACTTCATCGGGATCATCATCATCACCACCATCATCACCATCAGCACCCTCATCACCATCTCCATATTGCTGTAACAATTGCGTTGAATCTTGCCATAGTTCATAGGGGAAACGTTCCCGGTGTTGATTACTCTTTGTAGTTGATGCTATTGAGTGAACCATTGAATTATTGTTTATGTTCAGATTGTTATACATCATTATTCCATCTCTGATTATGATCCATATGATGTCTTGTGAGTAGTTCGTTTTGTTCTTGAGGACATGGGAGAAGTCTTGTTGTTAGTAGTGGAGTTGCATTGAGAAAGATTCAATAGATTGTTATTTAAGTTGTGGTGTACTTCTTCTAGTGGTGTCATGTGAACGTCGACTACATGACACTTCACCTATATGGGCATAGGGTAATGCATTGTGTATTTGGCTACTAATCGTAGGGGTTGCCGGAGTGACAGATACCTGAACCCCCGTTAGGAAACCATTATACAAGGGACGTAAGGGTCTTAGAGTATAAAGTTGTGGTTAGGTTTCTACCTTAATTACTTTCTTGTACTTACGGATGTTTGCAAGGGGTATAATCACAAGTATGTATTAGTCTTGGATGGGGCGGTACATTAGCACAGGTTCACCCACACAACACTTAGCAAGCTAAAGAAAATTGATCGACTATATGAAGAAAAAGCACTTGACAGTCTTCCCATGTGTCCTCGAGAACGTTTGGTCATCTTAAGTAATACAACCGGCTTGTCCTTTGCTGCATGAAGGATTGGGCCACTTGCTGCATTTATTCCTACTGTCTTTTATTTACTCGTACTTTGTTTATTTGCTTTATCGAAACCCCCTAAAAATCCGTTTCCTAAGTATTTGCAGAGATTCCTAATCCATACCACTAACCAGCACCTTCTGCTTCTCGTTGGGTTCGACACTCTTACTTATCGAAAATACTGCGATACACCCCCTATACTTGTGGGTCATCAAGACTATTTTCTGGCGCCGTTGCCGGGGAGTGAAGCGCTATTGGAGAGTGGAACTGGTAAAGGAAACTTCTACTACGAGTATTGTTTACTTCTGCTAGTTGCTTTATTTTCGTTATGGATAATTCGCTGAGTTTCTTATTTGGTAATGCTACTACCACTGCTAAGGTAGTAGATAAGCCACCACCTGCTGAGAATGATGAAATACCTACAAGAATTATTGATTGTGTTATGGATAACTACTATGTTGGGGATGGAACTGTCCATCCCAGTGATCATTTACTCTTTATACACGAATTATGCGGGTTGTTCAAGTGTGCAGGTATTACTACAGATCAAGTTAAGAAGAAGTTATTCTCATTATCACTAAAAGGAAGAGCTGAGGACTGGTATAAGCTACTGAAGAATGGTCAAGCTCTGGAATGGGAGGAAATAGTGCCTCTCTTTTATTCAAAGTTTTATCCTCCTAGTGAGATTCATAAAGATCGGAATCAAATATACAACTTTTGGCCTCTTGATGGAGAGAGTACGGCTCAAGCTTGGGGGAGATTGAAGTTATTAATGCTCAAATGTCCCATTCATGAGCTGCCCAACAATATTATTATCAATAACTTTTATGCAAGGCTCCCTCTACATGATAAAGATTTATTGGATGCTTCTTGTGCTGGATCATTCACTCGCATGGAAGAAGAAGCTAAATGGGACCTTTTGGACCGTATTCAAGACAATGCTGAAGCTTGGGAGAATGTCAAAGGTAGAAAGTCAGGTATAAATTATGATTATGAATGCATTGAATCTTTTATGGGAACTGATGACTTTCAAAATATTAAAAATGTTTATGGTCTAGACTCTCAAGCTATTGCTTCTTATTTTAAGGCCTTTGCTTCCTACATTGAAGTGCCTAAAAAGAAGTGGAATAAGTATCATGAACCTTATAAAGATATCGCTAAGAGTGTTCCTGCAAGAAATACTAAAGTTTATACTGCTAATCATGTTTTACCTGAACCTTATATTGAGAAAATGCCTTTCCTAGTTAAGATAAGGGAACATTCTATGATAGCTAGTATGGTTAATGAAAGTATGAATAAGGCTGTTGAACCTAATAAATAAATGGTTGATGAACCTATAATAGCAAATGTGAAAGACTTTGTTGCTAAGTATGAAAAAGAGGGACACACTATCCTTTGTAAGGATACCTCTAATATTGTTTCACAAAGTAGTGTTATGAGAGCTAGTATTCCTGTGTTTTCTGTTAGAATAAGTGATCATTGCTATGATGGTCCTTGTGATAGCTATATTGTTAAGTTTATGCATGATACTGAAAGCTACTATGAGAGAGGGAAAAGTGTTCTTATGCATCTTAATAATATCAAGTTTCCTCGTTTTATGCTGAAAGTTTTTATGTTGCACTTCTTTTGCCTTCTTATGCAAGTTGCCTTTGGTTTCAATAACTTTTTTGTTTACAAAATTCCCTTGCATAGGAAGTGGGTTAGACTTAAATGTGTGCGTGTTTTTGCTTCTTAATGCTCTCTTTCACTTCAATTCATATCCCTATGAGAGCTTCTTCAAAATTATCATGCCCATCTTAATGGCTATAAAGAAAGAGCTTTCTGGGAGACAACCCAATTTGTTTTTTCTTTTAGTTTGTTTTTGTTTGTTTGAGTCTTGGAAGTTATTACTTCGGTAATAACTGCTCCTTATCCGTTTTGTTTGGTTTTTGTGTCAAGTTCAACCTCTAATGGGAGAGAAGTAAGATTTGGGGAAGTTGCTGTCCCGAAACAAATTTTTGTGCTTCATCGTAAAAATTCGTGAGAGACCTCTGTCTGTCCGATTGAGCTATAATTTTTTGTTCGTCTGACCTAGGTTGTTATTTAACTTTCGTTAGTTTTGCACTTTTGATTTGAGCAACAGAAGATTTTCGAAAAAATTGATCTTTACCTGCTGGTCTGTTTTGACAGATTTAGCCACTCTTAAATTTGCTTCTTTATTCGATTTCCTTTTTGAATTATTTTTGGGTTTTCGGAAGGAGTTGCTACGGTAGCTTATGTTTTGATGGTTTTCAGTTAAAGTTGGACTCAAAAGGTTTTATCACTTCACTTATATTAATGTTGCTAATGAGAACTATGTGAAGTTTTGTGTGAAAGAAATTTCCAGAAAGTGGAGATAATGGTGTAATAAGGAAGAGAAAGGTTTTATGACTCCAATAATAAGTGTATGAAGATGAAGATATTGATGATTCAAGTGGTGACTCCGGAAGAATCCACTAAATACCAAATTCAGAGACCTGCAGAGTCCGTGTTCAAATAGGTAATAGTTCTGGTAAGAAAAGTTCCGCGAAAATACAATCCAACTATATTTTTGCAGGTTTCAGTTAATAAGGAAAGCTACGAAGCGAAAAAAGGGACGGAAACGGAGCCAGGATGGCTCACACCACCCTGTGGCACGGGCCCTCCCCTGGCCGCGCCACCAGGTGGTGAGTCCACCCCGGACTCCACCTCCGACTCGTTTTCTCCCAGTACCTTCCTTTTGATATGAAACTTCGTAATATATAACCCCCCGGATCCCCCGAGGTTCGTATATCGTGTTTTCGTCGTGTTTTTGTTTCGATTTGTTTCTGTCAGGGCATACTCTTTGAAAGCTTAGAAGCACAATGGTGTCTGCCAAGGATAAAGGGAAGGCGCCCATGGAGAAAGACCTCCAAGACCCCGGGAAGGAGAAGGAGATCAAGAGTGAAGGTGAAGAGGAGGCAAAGCACACCGGCACTACCATTGCAAGCATTGGAGTGGTGACGAAACCTGCCAGGGTTAGAAGGACTGCGTGGATGCATACTGGGGGGAAAGTTCCCCGTCACAGTTTGGCTCCAAGGTCACCTCCTCCACACACCAAGAATCCCTTCCATACCTTTATCCATAACCATGCAGGAAAAGAAGACTCCAAGAGGGAAAAATGGAAAAAGAATCACAAGAGCTAGGATCCACAAACTGAAATGATTATGGGCCGTATTGAGCACAACTCGAAGTTGATTCGTACTCTCACCTTTGAGATTGAGGACTTTGGGAAATTGATCAAAGAGCTCATCAAGAGGATACCACCACCACCAAAGGAGTAACTCGTCATCAGGTTTGGCATCCCCTTGGTTTGTTCCAAGCTTGGGGGAGTGCCGCGGTATCATATCACTATCTTCTATCTTTTTTACCTTATTAGTAGAGTCATATCATGAATAGAGGAGTTATTATGTAGGATGGTTTGCATTATGGAAGTGTCCCCTCTCTCGTTAGATATGTATCCCTTGGTGTGAGTTTCCGTTATGGAATATTAATGAGAAGTTCTATCATTCACTCTTTTGCATAGCTTATATTAGTTTTCAATTTGCGGTTATATGATTGATCTTGTTGTTAGTATTGGTGTCACTTTGGGATCATTGAGTTAATTTAGTTGGTTTTGGCAAACCTGGCTCGGTCAGTAGCAACACCTTTTTGAGAGTTGAAAAGAAAAAGATAGAAGTACTCTAAAGAAAAGAATTTCATCATCTTTCTTTCTTGATTTGCTCATAAGTCTAGTATTCTCTAGTTAAGATCTTTTGTGCTTCCAAGGAAGATTGCATGTTTGTCTTTATCACTTGTATATTTGTTTGTTTTCTTCAACTCTTGTACTTGCTACCCAGCCTTGCTAGCCAAAAACCTGTACTGGGAGGGAATTCTTCTCGTGCATCCACTCCTTTAAACCAAAACCTTTGCCATTTGCGTCCACCATACCTACCTAGTAGCATTATTGCTATTCCAAGTAAATTCTTGTTTTGTCTACCTCCCAAATTAAACTTGTTATGTGAAAATTAGTGATTAAAGCTCTCACGAACTTGATGGCACACTTTACTTTATCGCATCTAATAAACTTGAACCATTGTGCTCACCTATGTTGTGTATATGCTTGCGCTTTGTAAGTTGTGAATTAGCAGAACCATGCTGTCATGGGGAACGCTTTCAACATTGCACTGGTACTTTGTACCAAGTTGATATCATGTTCTTTTGTCTATGGATGTCGTCGGTGTGAAATGAAAAGAGAGCTTGTAAGTCCATAGAGTTATGCATATGTGTTAGAGAAACGTTGGGCCGCTGGTCTAATCCATGCTGACATGGTGGAAACCTGCAACGTAACCATAACGAGTATCTATGAAGCATTCTTCTTATAAAAAAAGAGATTGAGATTGAGAAAAAAAAAAGATTATGAAAAGAGGAAAGAGAGAAAAAAAGCACCATATTCCCATGGTAAATAAGAAGATTGCTGAGATACTTGTTGTCTGCTTGCCTTGTCATTTTGATATGGGAATTCTTCCGTATCATCGGGCAAGGGGTACCCCGTTGGCGGTTCTCAATGATACACATATGCTTACGATGACAAGAACTTACCGGTGACTAAACTTGAGTAGCATGAGGAGCGGCCCTCGTATTCAAGGGACATGAGATTCTCAACTTACAACTTGTCAATGCATATCCTTATTTTTGATCACTTTAACCTTAATCACCTAAAGATGCCTATGATAGGGGCAATGAGAGCTGAAAGCTAGTAAGTATCATAATTTTTGGGAGCTCTTTATGAGACTTGCAATCCCTGCTTCCCTCTTTGAAGGACCTTTCTTTTACTTTGTAGTTGAGTCAGTAAACCTACTCCCTTCTACCTCAACAAGTATTTTGAGTTGATGTGTTTCATTCATTCATATGATGATTTATTCATTCATGTTTCTTATGTTCCTTGTTTTGCACATTGCTCTTATCTTGATGTTTACTACTTTGAAAGCTTTCTTTGAAAACCAGCAGTTTGTGAACTCCAGCAAATTATCAACTATTCTTCGACCAAGAGCTAAGTTTGCCATTACCAATTATGATTCACTTTATGTATCTTTATTGTGTTTCCTTTACTCATTGCAAGTTAAGTTATATAATAGTGAGTTGTCTTCTATTATGATCTATGTATTTGATGAATGTGATGCTTCTTGTCTGTATTCTTTTATCGACTCTTCACTCCATAAACCTGAGGTCATGTTTATTGAGCTTAGTTTCGCTTGGGGACAAGCGAAGTCTAAGCTTGGGGGAGTTGATACGTCCATTTTGCATCACTATTCTATGTCTTAATTCACTATTATTCATTGATATATTTTGTATTGAGAGGTGATACTTATGTTATTTCATCTATTTTTGCATGGTTGATGACTTTTGGAGCATGGACCGCTGCAGTCAGGATTCTGATCGAAAAGGTGCTGTTTGGAGGCAAAATGCGCGAAGATCAGAAAATCCGGGAAAATATACGGAAAATCCTATTTTTCCAGAAGACTAAGGATGTCAAAAGATGGAGTGGAGGTGGGCCACAGGGGGCCCACACCACCCCATGGCGCGGGCAGGCCTAGGCCGCGCCTGGAGGTGGTGTGGCCGCCCTGGCCCACTCCAGCCTCTCTCCTCTGGCGTATATTATCCTCCCAAAACCCTAAGACTCGGGGGCGACCACAGAAAGATTCCGCCGCCTCTATGGGGCGGAAAACACCGAGAGAGAAAGATCTCTCCGGCAGACAGATTTCTGCCGAGGGAATTCCTTTCCGGAGAGGGGAGATCGTCGCCATCAACACCACCATCAAGCTGGACTTCATCGGGATCATCATCATCATCACCACCATCATCACCATCGGCACCATCATCACCATCTCCATATTGTCGAACAATTGCATTGAATCTTGCCATAGTTCATTGGGGAAACTTTCCCGGTGTTCATTACTCTTTGTAGTTGATGCTATTGAGTGAACCATTAAATTATTGTTTATGTTCAGATTGTTATACATCATTATTCTATCTCTGATCATGATCCATATGATGTCTTGTGAGTAGTTCGTTTTGTTCTTGAGGACATGGGAGAAGTCTTGTTGTTAGTAGTGGAGTTGCATTGAGAAAGATTCAATAGATTGTTATTTAAGTTGTGGTGTACTTCTTCTAGTGGTGTCATGTGAAGGTCGACTACATGGCACTTCATCTATATGGGCCTAGAGAAATGCATTGTGTATTTGGCTACTAATCATAGGGGTTGCCGGAGTGACAGAAACCTGAACCCCTGTTAGGAAACCATTGCACAAAGGACGTAAGGGTCTTAGAGTTTAAAGCTGTGGTTAGGTTTCTACCTTAATTACTTTCTTGTACTTACGGATGTTTGCAAGGAGTATAATCACAAGTATGTATTAGTCTTGGATGGGGCGGTACATTAGCACAGATTCACCCACACAACACTCAACAAGCTAAAGAAGATTAATCGACTATATGAAGCGAAAGCACTTGACAGTCTTCTCATGTGTCCTCGAGAACGTTTGGTCATCTTAAGTAATACAACCGGCTTGTCCTTTGCTGCATAAATGATTGGGCCACTTGCTATATTTATTCCTACTGTCTTTTATTTACTCGTACTTTGTTTACTTGCTTTATCGAAAACCCCTAAAAATTCGTTTGCTAAGTATTTGCAGAGAATTCCTGATCCATACCACTAGCCAGCACCTTCTGCTCCTCATTGGGTTCGACACTCTTACTTATCGAAAATACTGCGATACACCCCCTATACTTGTGGGTCATCAAGCGGTTGTGATATGTAGAGCGGCGAAGAGAGAGATGTCGGCGCTGTCCGCAGTAGTCAGAGTAGAGTAGCAGGTGGTGTAGTCGGGGATGAGGCGAGGACGCTGGCGGCGAAGTTGTAGTGGACGAAGACGTAGAAGGCAACGAAAACAGTAGCGACCTGGGGTAGTCATGCTGGATGCCTGGAGTGGCGTTGGGGTAGTCGGCGGGACCTGCGACGGTGAGAGGGCACCCTACAGGTTGCCTTGTGAAGCGCGGCGGTGGTGCTCGAAGTAGGCGAGGAAGACCCGACGACGTGACGAAGACCATGTGCAGACGGCGGCGATCCGCACCGTAGGAGATGGCGCGGTGCAAGCCGAGGTCGTCGATGCACGAGGACGGCGAAGTAGACTGCGTGCAGCCACGCTACGACCCGAGGGGGCGGCATAGCTCCAGGGCGCAAGTCGTTGCAGCGGCTAGGAGACCACCAACGACGTACTTAGAAGCCGGTAGCATGGACCAAAGGCGGCGGCGCTGCGGCCCGACGGGGCGACACATCGGCAGCCCGTAGCTCGATCGGTGGTAGGCGCGTGTTCGGGGACGTACCTGGCGTAGACAGGCACGAGATCGGTTGATCAGACCGACGGTGTACCGTATGCGCCATGGCGTGGACCACGCGTAGATCGGAGTCGATGGCGGCGTTGTCGATCAAGTCCCGGAGGATGACGACGAAGAGGATCCAAGGGGGGCGGCCGCGGTGCGTGGCAGCCTGCCGCGAGGCCGCAACAGCCAGCTGAGGCAGGCGCTGCAGCGGAGGGGGCAGGCGCACGGACGCGATGTAGATCCTCGATACCGATGGTCGGAGTAGATGCGCGGTGATGACGACGGCGGTGGGCGACTCAATCCGATCTAAGATCGGTAAACCAAAAAAAATACCGATCAAGAGATCGGAAAAAGAAGACTTACAGGGCGGCCGATCACGGATCGGCGGACGAACCCTGCGTACGGGTTGCGTGGCCCTGGCGGAGATCATGGAGATCGACCTCCCCGAGGGCGACGCGGCGCGGAAGCGTGTGCGACGGCTAGGTCAAGGATCTTGCCGCTCTGATACCATGTAGAGCGATAGAGGGAGAGAGATTGACGGAATATGATGGAATGTATTATTGAGCCTCATGGACGAGTATATATAGGCGTACATAGATCAATTTAGAGTACAAGACAAGTTAGACTAGAATCCTAACTATCCTAAACTACCACAATAACTGTGTACGTACAATACTCTAACAATGTGAACTTCGCAATCGATGGATCATTTGTGGCTGCTGATCTTTTTTCCTTATTTGTATCATCGTAAATGTTTGAAAGCTTTTTATGTCCTATTTGAAACTCATGGAAGATAAATTAGGTTCAAATTCCATAAATAGTTTGTGCGTGTAAATATAATCTTTACATTTCTTGAAATGTGATGGTAACAACTCAAATTTAAATTGAGCCGTCCGTATAAAATGTATGCCGTGTATAATATGATTTAGCATGACCAAAACACGTCTTTGCAGAACTACCTACGGTGTGTTTTTGCCATTGCCGTCCAATATTTCATATATATTTGTACATACATGTTTCGCTGGTCTTGAAATAAATTTGCTATAGTTGATCCGAAGGTATTCAAGCCATTTTTTATTTGTGAATTTTGATCATTCTAACTCAATTCACATTACTACTTAAATACAAGAACATGTCACATGCCCACGGATATTTTGTTCCATCTTAAAAATTTACTATTAGGCAGTAAATCTATTATATACTAAAAGTACATTACGGGTTCACTAGAAATTAGAGAAATCGCTAGAAAATCCCCAAAAAAAACAGAAACATCCGACCATCAATTAAGCTGACTACTTAATCAAGAACCATTGGAACTCTATAATTGAAAGGAATTACCCACATATGCCCTACCTTAAGATTTAGTCGTACCGCTTGGATCTTATTTCTAGCTAATAGAAGTTAGGTTACCGATCGCACCATCAAATCAAAACCTAAAAAAAAAAAGAGGATACAGACTGCCCATCGCATGTCCATACACGGCCGCTGTTTGGTTCTCATAAAGAAAAGCACGTATACGGACTATCCGCACGCACGACTCTCCTCACGCACGCCGTTGTCGCCGCCTTTAATTTGTCTTGGTGCCCTCGGCCGGCCGGCCGGTGACTCTAACCATGCAGGTAACCTCATGCTTCAAACGTACTATACGATACATGCATCCCTATACCAAGGATCAAGGTACGGGATCGATTAGATACCAGATACTTACTAGATTTGTATATTGTAGCTACAAGTTCAATCTGAGATTTGCCTAATGCTCACACGCTGCAGCCAGGTTTATTTCTCTACTTCCAGATTGATTGGGCTGCCGTCGTCTACGATCGACCTTTTAATGGCAAAACTTCCGGCAGCTACGGCCAGCCGGACATACGCTCAAATTTTAATTATGGTGAGGCGTCACTTCTTCCATATTGATCGTCCGGCATGCAATCCACTGTTTTATTTGGCTAATCATCTTCTCCCTGACAAAAGCAACGCCGTGCAACCTCGAGAACTTCTGCCGGCCACGGCCGGCCATACGCTCAAGTGACTCAAAGGCAATATCTCTGTATGCACGTGTAGTTGGCTTGCCTAGATTTTTGCTCTCTGAAGTCTGATCAGATGGAGTCCGAGGCTGTTGCTAATTAGTCAGATGGACTCAGTTGCGAGAAAGAGAGTACCTCCCAACTGAGTCCAGGAAGTGCCAGGCGTGATGGTTGACAATGCCCGTGCGAGCGCAATGGCCCAGGCAGGTCCTCGTCTCCATACATGATCATTTGGTACCGTCGAGAAGCCATAATTAATACTTCACGAGAAAACCAATGATCGATCGATATTGGTTCCCTGATGACGAGATGATCATAATCCTCCCTCGGCCGTCACCACAAGGAGTTACAAGCACATGCTGCAATGATTCAGTTGTTTCCTGATAGAAGCTGAACTCAGCGTATATTATTGATCTCAACAGTGTTACAAATATATAGAGAAGAGAGGGACGTTGATATATAGAGATGAGGGTGCCGAGAATATGGGGTAGAGATCACCGATGCTGTCACAACGGTGGATGACCGCCTTGGTGCTGTAGTCCTTCACAGAGAGGCCATATGGGTCAAATTCCAGAGATAAATTGTTGTCAGTTGTAAAACGGCGGACATATAAGAGATTTTTAATGATATTTGGCACCACCAGTACGTTATTTAGAAGGAAAGTACGAGTAGGAGAATATAAGGAGGATTGGCCAACGTGAGTGATAGGGACAGAAGAGCCATTGCCAAACACGACAGGAGACAACGTATGTACTGGGCGAGCGTGGAGCAAGGTACCTAAGGAGCCGGTCATGTGCGCCGATGCGCCGGTATCCGCAACCCAGCCACCATTGCCGAGGGAGAGGTCGTGCAGGGCACCGAGGAGCGCCGACTGGTTGAAGGAGGACACGTTGTGGGCGTTGGACGCGGGCGCGGACGGCGAGCCGAAGGCGACCGGAGCATCGTGGGGCGCCGGGAGTGTCGGCGTAGCGGGCGCCCCGAACTAGGCCGGTATCATGAACGAAGCGGGCGTTGGCGGCGGCGGGCCGTACAGCGGGGAGGCCGCGATGGAGGGCGGCGCGGCGTAGGGCGAGACGCCGTAGGGGCCCGGGTACTGCACCGGGGCAAAGGAGGTGAAGGCCGATGTGGCGGCGGGAGGGCGGGCGTCGAGGATGCCAGGAGCCATGCCCGGACGCGGCGACGAGGCGAACGGCAGCTGCCACGCCTGTAAGTATCCTGTCCATGGACGAACGGGGGCCGCGGCGTGGTTGTACCCGCCGTGGTTGTACCCGGCGTGGTTGTACCCGCCGTGGTTGCTGTGCCGCTTCCGCTTCTGGTGGCCCTGGTTCGGTGAGGGAGAGCTGGGCGAGCCGTGCGCTCCGTGGCCGCTGGGAGCGCCATGGCCGTCGTGGGTGCCGGGGCGGTTGATGGAGAGAAGCGCGGCGGTGGAGCCTGCAGAGGAAGAGGAAGATCCCGCGGTCTGCATCTCGTCCATGGCAAGCTTGTCGACGGCGGCCGCGAAGGTGATGGTGGCGGCTTGATCCTGAATAAGCTTACCGACGGTTTCATGGCGGCTGTGGAGACCACGCATGAGCTTGAGGATGAGGGCGTGGTTTGCCAGTGGGAAGCCGACGTCGCGGAGGGCGTCGGAGATGGCCTTGAGGCGGGCGCGGTAGGTGCTCAGGGGCTCGTCGAGTTGCTTGGTGTTCTGCAGCTCCTCCGTGAGGTTCATCGCCCGAGCCATGCCGTTGTTGCGGAAGACGGCCTCGACGGCGACCAATATATCGCGCGCGGTGGAGGTTGGAGTAGACACCATGGTGCACAGGTCGGCGGAGAGCGTGGAGCGGAGCCATCACTTGACGTTGAGATCCTTGAGGTGCCATTCGCGATCCTCGGGATGCGGAACGGCGCCATCGGTGACGTGGTCAAGGACGTGGTAGATTTCAACTTGCAGCTCCAGGGTTTCTCGCCAGGCGCCATAGGACCCGTGGCGGAGGTCGAGCGGCTGATCGACGACTCCAGAAAAAGAGATGAGGCTAAGAGAGTAGGAGTTATGGACGGGAGCTGTGGCGCTGGCAACAGAGAAGGAGACGGCGGGGAAGGTATGGGCCGAGAGAGCGGCCGAGGTAGCAGCAGAGGTGGCGGCGGAGGAGGCCGCACTGGCGGCGGCTTTGGTTGCCATCGCGAAAATAGGATCGGCTAGAAAACTGATACCATGATAGAAGCTGAACTCAGCGTATATTATTGATCTCAACAGTGTTACAAATATATACTAGAGAAGAGAGGGACGCTGAGATCCTATCTAGACGCTCGGGAACGTGCGTCGTGTGTGCATGGATAAAGAGAGAGACTAGGTCTAGAGAGAGAGACTAGATGTGGTACTGTACATAGTCTAACATTTCCATTTGGTATGTTGCGTATAAGTATCTTATGAGCTGCTATTTATCTCTCCATTTTCTACCAAAATCAGATTCGATATGACAGGTTTATTCTATCATATTTTTGTGCATACTTTTATTATCTCTTTATTACAAAGCATTATTCTTGTACAGTTCAATTCAAGCACCTTTAAATAAGGTTCATCACAACCAGAGTTTTATAATTTAACCTCAGCTGGTACTGTGTCATGAACTCAATCCATGTTAATTGTGTTGATCCTCTCTTCGAAACCTGAACAAATGCATTGATTTTATTAGATGTTACATACATTCAACTTTACTTATGTAGTATCGTACGCATCTCTTGATAACTTTCATCGGTGCTGCAGTTCTTTTGTTGCCCATACAAAGGTTCTACATACTTGATTTGTAGTCTCACCACGTAGCAACCTTATTGAGAGACACTAATGGAGAGAACCATTGTAATTGCTCCATCGACTAACCTCTCAACCTCGAGGGACATCTGATGCACAAATAGCTATGGAGTGAACCAACCTTCACCAAGACACATACGGCGTGATCACCACTATATGTTCCTCATCTGGTCTCTCTTTCATACGATGTACAATTTGTAAAAGAAGTTAATGGACCATCCAATCTTTTCCAAATAATTGATACACCTGGCTTATTTCTAAGTAGTTGGTAGGATGGCATGCGGATGACAACTACGCACAATTTTTTTTACTAGGCTTCATTTTTAGTGATCCAGTGAATCCCTATAATCACTGCTTCTTTGATTCTCATTAGATTCTTGGGGATGGGAAGTTGTTCACGTCTTCGTGTACCGGACCTCCTTTGCGTACGCGAAGGAGGCAGGCGGGGCCTTTGCATGGATGCTGACTTGGATTCAGATTTCACTGGTAGCTTAGCTTAGATGTTCAACCTTTTCCTTTACAGTTTCAGAAATTTGTTGATGGAACAAGCGAAGTGAGACACCCTAGCGCCACCTTCCCGGTGATCAGATTTTGAATTTTATCATTAGTTTCTACAATCGCAATTTTCAAAACTCTTATTTTGCTAGCTTCCTTTGCAATTGCTTTTTTGATGAAATCATTAGTTAATAGGAAATCATCATCTCACGGTGTTCTCCAGCCCCCTCCATATGATTTCGTTGCTATGATATGATTTAAGGGTCACCGTTAGCTATTGTCCCTTAGAAGTACTTATATTTTCCACTCCTTTTGCAGGTTAATTGTATCCTATAGCCAATGCACAAGTATGAGAATTAGAAGTTTTGACAAGGTGAGCACTACTTATTTTGGAATTTGCTCCTTTGCAGTTAGATTGAGTCTTAGTCAGCTGGTACAGAGAGTATCCATGTCAACACTATTGACACATCCAATACTTGGATTTAACTGACATGTAATTCCCTCACTTGCTTCTTGGTCACTAAAAATATTTTTTATTTGTTTCATGATAAAAAATATGATCCCATAATTATTTTATAATCCCATATTTGGTCTATCAACTCTTAAATCAGATATTCTTTCCATTGAATAGTATATTGTATCATTTTTGTCCTCCCAAGTGATGTTGAATCACAAAAAATGTGTTTGCAGCATCACCAACATTCTTATAGAAGTTCCATTTACAACCTGCCAAATATCTAGAGTTGTAGACGAAAGTATGTGTCTTAACTATTGAGATACCAACTCTATACATTTCTAATAGTTGACAGATATCCTATATATCATATTTCCTATGACAAAATTTTATGTTTGTTTGCTAGATTATATCTTCTCTTTATCTTATTGTCACTTTCAGCAATCCGCTAGGAAATATAATATGCCATTTTGGTTATGCTTTTAAAACTTTGGTATGTCCCATCTTTTTTAGACCTTTCATAATATTGCAATTCTATAAAAAAATCGTGCCACTAAGCATTCCGCACATGACATGGCTACTAAAATAAATATGTTTTATGAGTAAAGAATTGATGTTCTGAATACACAGATTGTCGAGATATATAGAATAGACCACAATTTTCACGGATGATAACACAAAGTTGTGCAATTAATCATTACACGAATTGCAAGACAAATGAAATAAATATGTTTTCTTATGCATAAATCTGTCAATGTTGTGAATGTGTAGGTTGTCCAAATGGATATGGGAGTAGACTAGGAATGTCACGATAAAACTAAATGATAAGGGTGCATATGTCATATAGGTCAATCCATGGCATATTTTTATGTGTAATTCCACATGTTTTGTATTAGATGCACCAATGGTAGAATTGGCTTTTGACCACTAGAAAGGTTCATCGACACATCGTAGCAAATTTTCCATCATCTTTTTGTTTTTTACATGGATAATATGCTAACTATAAAATTTCCTGCTAAAAGCATGATTCTTCTAATATAAAATTGTCTATTAGAAAATGAGACTGGCCACATAAAATATTAATTATGATAAAAGCATCATTGGTATAATACAAGAAGCTATTAAAATATGAGGTTGACCACAAGCTTGATCATTGTTGGTTAACTTAGTATTTAGCAGTTTAGAGAACTCCAATTATTTAGCGTATCATACTTTGTCAATTTTCTTCTAACATCAACATTTCATTACTTTGATTTTTCTTCTCATTAAGACATTTTATGATGTTAATTATAGTCAACATTGTTGCATTGTTTAGTATTATTATAAAGTGAAACTGCATACATGAGCTCCATAGTGGATCAAACTATGCTAATTAGAATAGTAGAAAGCAACTTAAATAATCTCATAAATACACATGCGGTTCATAGTATATATATTTTGTGTTATAGATATCAATACTTATTTATAGGAGCTTGGCCACATTTAAGACGTTTGTCATATAAGGAAAAACAAGTACTTGAATTTTGGGAAGGAGGGAGTAGTAATTTATACTCCCACCGTCCTGGAACAAGTTACTTTGATTTGTCTAGGTTCTATATTTTAGTGTGTAGATACATGCAAATCTAGACAAACTAAAGTCACTTATTTTACAATGAAGGTAGTATATGTTAACAACTATTTTTGGTTTTGAAGGATAAGATATTTACTATTTGACTTGACATTCTTAGTAAAGCACTATCATTTAGCCTTAGTATTTTGCAAGTAAAAAATAATCATTCCATGGTAAAATATGATTTCTTTTTAGTTCAGGTGATCCGTGGCACATAAAGTCGTTTGCCGGAATATATTTGTATGGGTATGAATAGGCGTTACAGTTTATTTTATGATTGTCGAATTGTTGTTGATTGGAAAGGAAACTAGGTGTGAAATAGTAAGGGAAGAGTGGAAAAATTTATTCATGCAAGGTGAAGTTACTTTTTCAATCACACGAAGCAGTAACGTTGAAAAAAATCTTAGCTTAGAAAAGCAACATTAGAAAGTCCATTTGATTAACCATGCTTGTGTTTTTTGGTTCAATGTGCATGGTCTATCAATATCTATTTATTGATACCATATTATTGAAGTTTCTCTTTAATTTTACTCCCTGCCTCGAAAAATAAGTGACTTGCATTTGTCTAGATTCGCATGTATCTAGACACATCTCAGTGTGTAGATACATGCAAATCTAGATAAATGCTTTCAATTCTACAATTTGGATGATAGTTCCCTATGTTCATTTGCATGGTCTTTAGCTCCCATCTTTCACCATTAATAATGCAATATAAGTTTGACTATGCCTACTGGAGTGAATATTTATTATTATTATGTCTCCATAACGATCAAAGTATTAAAGTTAGTGAAACCTATGTTGCTTTTGATAATTTTCACATTATATTTATTTTAATAATAAAAATATCAACCTACAAGGTACTACTGAAAAATTGATTGTTATTCTATCACATGTCCCAGTTTGTTTCGTTCAATGTCTATGTGGATTTACACAAAAAAACATGATTTTAATTTTGAAAATATAAATAAGAAAACATATGGAGAGACACCGTGATATAAACCGTTTTAAGCCAATATATGTAACACCCTCGAATCGGCCCTATGCAAGTTTTAGCCCTTTCCGCCAAACCCACCTAGAAATGATTTAAGGATGCCCACCAGGCACTTTCGTGCGGGTGGAAAACGAAGTAATATCATTACACAATAGTCCTCGATGGGACCCACATAACAGATATATATACAACTGCGACTCAATGAGTCAAGAATATAGATTTACAATACAAATATCCAAATCACCTTGAAAACGATACAGCGTGCGAGTACGGACAAGATGCAAATTGGGCTAAGAGCCCTGAAGAATAACCAATGGCGTCCATAACCCTGCCTAGGCCAAGCCGGAAGGGTAACCCTGCTAACGATGTCGATCTCAAACCTGCTAAAACAAAAGGGGTGCCGACAAAGGGCAAAGGAAAAGAGGAGCGTCAGTACTGAGGCCAGTACATGGCGAGGCTAGAATTCGGCGGTCCTCGCCTACACAGGTATGGTGGACTGAAGCGGCAGCGCAGCGACACTAAACAACCTATAGAGACTCTGTAATACTGTGACTATCAGAGCGAGATAAGAGAGACCTATTCGGATCCAACCTGACACTAACACTAAACATACCCATCCTGGTATTCCCCCTCGAGACCAAACGAGGAAGTCAAGCCGAGGAAACTCACACGGTTGGCAGTTTTATTTAATCTTTCCATGGCAGTTATCCAACTTACTAGTCATCTCAGATACAAGTCAAATTATAACAGCAAACTTTAGTTATAGTTGTCTATGATCGAGAAACTGTGCTCCAAGTCGTCCATAACTGCGGACACGGCTTTTCGAAAAGATTTAACCCTGCAGGGGTGCACCAAAGTATCCACACTCACTTCGACCATTTTCGCCAGATCAATTAACATACACCCATCGGTATGTCGGCGGGGCCTAAGTCATGACGTTTCCCAGACCCAAAGCGAGTACATGGGGGCCACCCCACTAAGCTACCCGCAACGAAGTCGGTCGGCTCCGGAACGGACCCAGGTTTTGTGACGACTGCGGTAAACGACTGGGAACCCGAAAAGTGTGACTGGGCTTGTCGATACCGCGAAAACATGGCGCGATCTAAAACAGTACAGGTGCTCCACGCACAAATTAAATAAAGCAGTAACATGGCATAAGTACAGAATAATAATAAAGCCCCAAACTACTTGTGGCCCCCGGTACAGTACTTTGAAATCAGGTAGTAAGCCGATGGGGGTGCCCACACAACCCAACTGTGGTTAGCGCGCTCGATCTCGGAACAGGTGTCGAGAACTCGGGTCCTAGGTGGACACAAGTGGGCGGTTAAAAACCAAATGTTGACTATTACCCACCGGTGCCTCTGCATTATATCTATTTCCAGCATTTTAATTAACAAGTTATTATGTAAGCCACGATCATCTCCACCGTTAAGCATCTCCATCATTTAGCATGTGCCAACCTTCTAACGACGGTGGAACCACAACGACGCGAAGCAGCACTTGAGCAAGCGACTACGACACGCAAATGCCGACTATCTATCAAACAACAGGCAATAGGATGTGTCCAAGGTAATATAGAGACTGCAGGGAATATAAATGGGGCACGGAAACTAAAGCATCGTAACACGGATAGCAATAGAGCAACGGGAAGAAGTAAAGACTATAAATGCAAAATAGGTAGAAGGGGGAGAGATGCTCTCCTGGGAAACACTCCTGACGGATCATATCCGGAGAACTTGTCGATACTCGCATCAACTCATCGGCCTAATCCGCGAAGAAGCAAACACTAGAAGAAACACCAGATGCAATATTTAATACTACGGCAGAAGATTCGGCATACTTATGATATGATGCATGGCATGGCACAGATGCGTGCAATTAGGCAATATTAAGCGGAACCGGGGTCCCGACAATTAATTAAACGGTTCAAGTTATTTAAAACCCCCGCAATTGAAATGTTGTATTAACAAGGCAAAACAGGACATCGGTTCACTACACCAATTTAAATGGAGTCCGGAATAAGACTAGAATGTCCCGCATATAGACTCCATATTTAATTTAGGTGAATCGACTATTTAACCCAACCCACCAGATGACATGTATGCAAGCATGATGATTTAATGATGCGATAGGTATGTGTCATATTATAAAAATAGAGGCTTAGGGTCACACATCTGGGTTCGGAAGATCTTGGTTCCGGGGGTCCGGGGTCCGACAGGGTTCGACGGGGATCGGGTTCGGAAACCGAGAAGAAGGACTTGGTTTGGCGTCGGCGACTCATCGGACTCGCCCTGGTCGGTGTCGATCTTGTCGGGTCCGCGTACCGGGATAAGGAACTTGGCGTATCCGTGTCGGCGACCTTGGCATCCGGGTTCCTCGGGCATCGGATCCTGGAAGGAGAACTTGTCGCATCCATGGAGATCTTGGTTCGGCCTCGGTCAAAGGGTTCGGAAGCAGATCTTGGTGTTCCGGGGATCTTCCGGTCGGGGTCTCGGCGTCCATGAAGAAGATCATGTCGATCCACGGGGTTCGGTCTTCAGGGCCGAGAAGATCTTGGCGGAATTCGGTCTTGTCGACACACCATGTATTCTCATAGCAGCAATATCACCACATCTGAACACTGCATCCCAAACATACTTATACTACTGTCACCGCTTTTAAAAAAAGAACGGGCACGGCAGAGAGGAGGCCCTGCACGCGCGCGTGGCGGAAGTAGGCGCGCGGCTTGATGCGGGTGGCATGGACGATGGGGATAGGGGCGTCGGGGCGGCGGCTCTCGCAGAGAGGGGAGACCATGGCTTCGACAGGAGGCCACGGAGCAGAGACAGCAGTCGCATGAACTCGAGGGAGCTGGGATTGTGCTCGCACAGGGAGGCGCGTCGAGGAAGGCAGAGCAGAGACGGGCTTCGTGGCCGGCGGGCGGCGCAGTCGTGGGGTCGAAGGTGGCGGGGCGGGTTGAGCACGGGGAGGCGCGGCCTGCGCTTCCACGGCCGGAGACGTGGGGTGAGGTCCAGGCAGCATGGCCAGAGGACGGTGGAGACAGGGAGGAGCCACAAGGCTCGGGTCGGGGACGGCGATGGCTGGCCTTGGCGTAGGCGGCGGAGGAGGCCGAAGCTGCGGAGATCAGAGGTGACGAGGCGAAGAGCACGGACAACGAAGAGTAGCATGGGGGCGTCCATGGTAGCGGTGGACGGAGCAGAGGCCGAGGCACAGCGGCCGGAGGAGGAGGGGGCGCGGCCAGGAGAAGAGGATGACGGCGGGACTGGCTCCGGCGGAGGGCGGCGATGGGGATCTGGAGGCGGGGAAGGCGCGGTTGGTGGCGGAGGAAGGTAGGTGGGCGAGCGGGGCGGTGAGGAGGAGGCAGCCACCGGCGAGCGGGGGAGGCGGCGCGAGGCACGCGGTGGCGGGGTTGATGCGGTTGGTGGGGACGCGAGGCAGGTGGCGGGGGAGCGGGTCGCGTGCGGGAGCGGGCGAGTGGGTGGGGCCGGGGAGAGACGCGTGCACGCGATAGACATGTGGTAGGTGGCGTGCAACGTTGGTGGCGAGGTGGCTGGTGGGCCCGCCTGGTCGGGTGGACCAGGTGAGTGCGGGAAAGCATGTAGGAGGCGGGCGGGATCCGGGCCGGTCGGCGACGCAGGTGGCGTGCGCGCGGGAAAAGGCAGGTGGCGATGGGTGGGGGTTGGCGGCAGAGGGAGTGTGGCTGTGTGGGGTGCTGCGTGAGTGTGTGTGTTGTGTATGTGGCGGCGGAGGGCTGGGGTAGATAGGGTGGGCTTAGGGTTAGGTCCAGGTAGAATAGATTTAGCATTTGGAGGTGGCCGACCGGGCTTTCGGGTCTGGCGGGCTGCCTCCTAAAAACAACTTGAAATTTTATTTATATAAAACGGGGCTTTTGAAATCCGTTTTTCGACGAAACAAAGTAGTCCGGCCAAGCCCGGGTTTTGTATTTGAATAAGGACGGGGATTATTTAGAAAAACAAAATAGGTCAAAACCATGCATGATGATGACGATGCTCAAATGCAATGAGGCATGATGACATGAGCATGCGGTCATGATGATGCAATGCACAAAAACACAGCGATTTGCTAGTAGTGGTTTTAGCGGGGCGCCACAATTCGACACCACTAACAAGGGATCTCGCCCTCGAGATCCGCCTCGTGGTACCGGGAAGAAGGTCGGCGATCTGAATCATCTCGCTTCGTGTAGATCCTCGCGACACCACTAACAAGAGGTCGTTGTCCGTGATCGTCGAGAGGACACTCCGGTAACAAATGACGAAGCTAGAGGTATCAACAAATAAAGCACCTCTAGCTTTGATAGAAAGAGAGAACCGATGCATTCTCATCACTTCAATGTACACGAGCAAATAGAGTGAGTAGTCGGCATGGGGGCCAATCCATCACGCACCCAAACTATTACTCCGCACAATCAGTAGAAAAGCGTGCAGCCATTCTCGGAATCAGATTAAAGATCTCGATAATCGAGGTTCGGAACAAAGGAGTGGTGCAGGCTCTGCATCGGATCTGGCGTAGCGGATGTCGTCGCGTCGGAAAACACCAGAAGGCACAAACAAGGAACAAAGAATGGTACCACAGATAAAGGATCACTCAGATAGCAGGAAGTCTGGAGGTAGAAACACCGTTGCCAAAGGAGGAAGCGAAACCGTGAAGGTACGACGGAAACCCAACCATGAGAAACCCTAGACTTGAAGAAAAGATAAGAGGGTAGAGTCAAAACACGCAGAGGTAAGAGGAGAACAACAGAGGGGTAAGGAGTAAAATCAGACCTAATCAGATCTATCCAACCGATTTTGCAAAAATAGTTTTGACACTCTACTTCGGTCGTTAGCTAGGTTATCCTACAGGCTGGACTTATGGGGTATCGCAACTGCTGAGCTCTGATACCACTCTGTAACACCCTCGAATCAGCCCTATGCAAGTGTTAGCCCTTTCCGCCAAACCCGCATAGAAACGATTCAAGGACACCCACCAGGCACTTTCGTGCGGGTGGAAAACGAAGTAATATCATTACACAACAGTCCTCGATGGGACCCACTGCGACTTAACGAGTCAAGAATACAGATATTCAATACAAAGACCCAAATCACCTTGAAAACGATACAGCGTCCGAGTACGGACAAGATGCAAATTGGGCTAAGAGCCCTGAAGAATAACCAATGGCGTCCATAACCCTGCCTAGGCCAAGCCGGAAGGGTAACCCTGCTAACGACGTCGATCTCAAACCTGCTAAAACAAAAGGCGTGCCGACAAAGGGCAAAGGAAAAAGAGGAGCGTCAGTACTGAGGCCAGTACACGACGAGGCTAGAATTCGGCGGTCCTCGCCTACACAGGTATGGTGGACTGAAGCGGCAGCGCAGCGACACTAAACAACCTATAGAGACTCTGTAATACTGGTGACTATCAGAGAGAGATAAGAGAGACCTATTCGGATCCAACCTGACACTAACACCAAACATACCCATCCTGGTATTCCCCCTCGAGACCAAACGAGGAAGTCAAGCCGAGGAAACACACACGGTTGGCAGTTTTATTTAATCTTTCCATGGCAGTTATCCAACTTACTAGTCATCTCAGATACAAGTCAAATTATAACAGCAAACTTTAGTTATAGTTGTCTATGATCGAGAAACTGTGCTCCGAGTCGTCCATAACTGCGGACACGGCTTTTCGAAAAGATTTAACCCTGCAGGGGTCCACCAAAGTATCCACACGCACTTCGACCCTTTTTGCCAGATCAATTAAATACACCCATCGGTATGTCGGCGGGGCCTAAGTCATGACATTTCCCAGACCCAAAGCGAGTACATGGGGGCCACCCCACTAAGCTACCCGCAACGAAGTCGGCCGGCTCTGGAACGGACCCAGGGTTTGCGACGACGGCGGTAAACGACTGGGAACCCGAAAAGTGTGACTGGGCTTGTCGATACCGCGAAAACGTGGCGCGATCCAAAACAGTACAGGTGCTCCACGCACAAATTAAATAAAGCAGTAACATGGCATAAGTACGGAATAGTAATAAAGCTCCAAACTACTTGTGGCCCTCGGTACAGTACTTTGAAATCAGGTAGTAAGCCGATGGGGGTGCCCACACACCCCACCTGTGGTTAGCGCGCTCGATCTCGGAACAGGTGTCAAGAACTCGGGTCCTAGGTGGACACAAGTGGGCGGTTAAAAACCAAATATTGACTATTACCCAGCGGTGCCTCTGCATTATATCTATTTCCAGCATTTTAATTAACAAGTTATAATGTAAGCCACGATCATCTCCACCGTTAAGCATCTCCATCATTTAGCATGTGCCAACCTCCCAACGACGGTGGAACCACAACGACGCGAAGCAGCACTTGAGAAAGCGACTACGACACGCAAATGCCGACTATCTATCAAACAACAGGCAATAGGATGTGTCCAAGCCAATATAGAGGCTGCAGGGAATATAAATGGGGCACGGAAACTAAAGCATCGTAACACAGATAGCAATAGAGCAACAGGAGGAAGTAAAAACTATAAATGCAAAATAGGTAGAAGGGAGAGAGATGCTCGCCTGGGAAACACTGCCGACGGATCATATCCGGAGAACTTGTCGATACTCGCATCAACTCATCGGCCTAATCCGCGAAGAAGCAAACACTAGGAGAAACACCGGATGCAATATTTAATACTACGGCAGAAGATTCGGCATGCTTATGATATGATGCATGGCATGGCACAGATGCGGTGCAATTAGGCAATATTAAGCGGAACCGGGGTCCCGACAATTAATTAAATGGTTCAAGTTATTTAAAACCCCCGCAATTTAAATGTTGTATTACAAGGCAAAACAGGACATCAGTTCACTACACCAATTTAAATGGAGTCCGGAATAAGACTAGAATGTCCCGCATATAGAATCCATATTTAATTTAGGTGAATCGACTATTTAACCCAACCCACCAGATGACATGTATGCAAGCATGATGATTTAATGATGCGATAGGTATGTGTCATATTATAAAAATAGAGGCTTAGGGTCACACATCTGGGTTCGGAAGATCTTGGTTCCGGGGGTCCGGGGTCCGATAGGGTTCGACGGGGATGGGGTTCGGAAACTGGGAAGAAGGACTTGGTTTGGCGTCGGCGGCTCATCGGACTCACCCTGGTCGGTGTCGATCTTGTCGTGTCCGCGTACCGGGATGAGGAACTTGGCGTATCCGTGTCGGCGACCTTGGCGTCCGGGTTCCTCGGGCATCGGATCCGGGAAGGAGAACTTGTCGCATCCATGGAGATCTTGGTTTGGCCTCGGTCAAAGCGTTCGTAAGCAGATCTTGGTGTTCTAGGCATCTTCCGGTTGGGGTCTCGGCGTCCATGAAGAAGATCATGTCGATCCACGGGGTTCGGTCTTCGGGGCCGAGAAGATCTTGGCGGAATTCAGTCTTGTCGACACACCATGTATTCTCGTAGCAGCAATATCACCACATCTGAACACTGCATCCCAAACATACTTATACTACCGTCACCGCTTTTAAAAAAAGAACGGTCACGGTAGAGAGGAGGCCCTGCACGCGCGCGTGGCGGAAGTAGGCGCTTGGCTTGATGCGGGCGGCATGGACGATGGGGACAGGGGCGCCGGGGCGGCGGCTGTCGCAGAGAGGGGAGACCATGGCTTCGACAGGAGGCCATGGAGCAGAGACAACAGCCGCATGAACTCGAGGGAGCCGGGGTTGTGCTCGCACAGGGAGGCGCGACGAGGAAGGCAGAGCAGAGACAGGCTTTGTGGCCGCCGGGCGGCGCAGACGTGGGGTCGAAGGCGGCGGGGCGGGTCGAGCATGGGGAGGCGTGGCCTGCGCGTCCACGGCCGGAGACGTGGGGTGAGGTCCAGGCAGCATGGCCAGAGGAAGGTGGAGACAGGGAAGAGCCACAAGGCTCGGTTTGGGGACGGCGATGGCTGGCCTTGGCGCAGGCGGCGGAGGAGGCCGGAGCTGCGGAGATCAGAGGCGACGAGGCGAAGAGCACAGACGACGAATAGTAGCATGGGGGCGTCCATGGTAGCGGTGGACGGAGCAGAGGCCGAGGCACAGCGGGCGGAGGAGGAGGGGGGCGCAGCCAGGAGAAGAGGATGGCAGCGGGACTGGCTCCGGCGGAGGGCGGCGATGGGGATCTGGAGGCAGGGAAGGCGCGGTTGGTGGCGGAGGAAGGTAGGTGGGCGAGCGGGGCGGTGAGGAGGAGGCAGCCACCGGCGAGCGGGGGAGGCGGCGCGAGGCACGCGGCGACGGGGTTGATGCGGTTGGTGGGGGACGCGAGCCAGGTGGCGGGGGAGTGGGTCGCGTGCGGGAGCGGGCGAGTGGGTAGGGCCGGGGAGAGACGCGTGCACGCGATAGACATGTGGTAGGTGGCGTGTAGCGTTGGTGGCGGGGTGGCTGGTGGGCCCGCCTGGTTGGGTGGACCAGGTGAGTGCGGGAAAGTGTGCAGGAGGCGGGCGGGATCCGGGCCGGTTGGCGACGCAGGTGGCGTGCACGTGGGAAAAGGCAGGTGGCGATGGGTGGGGGTTGGCGGCAAAGGGAGTGTGGCTGTGTGGGGTGTTGCGTGAGTGTGTGTGTGTTGTGTATGTGGCGGCGGAGGTCTGGGGTAGATAGGGTGGGCTTAGGGTTAGGTCCAGGTAGAATAGATTTAGGGTTTGGAGGTGGCCGGCCGGGCTTTCGGGTCTGGCGGGCTGCCTCCTAAAAACAACTTGAAATTTTATTTATTTAAAACGGGGCTTTTGAAATCCGTTTTTAGACGAAACAAATTAATCTGGCCAAGCCCGGTTTTGTATTTGAATAAGGACGGGGCTTATTTAGAAAAACAAAATAGGTTTTCGAAAATAGTTTTAGACAAAACCATGCATGATGATGACGATGCTCAAATGCAATGAGGCATGATGACATGAGCATGCGGTCATGATGATGCAATGCACAAAAACACAGCGATTTTGTAGTAGTGGTTTTAGCGGGGCGCCACAATATAGATACAAATTTATATTTAGGTGTTGCCTGGGCATGTGCGAGGGCCACTGTGCTAGTTCAATTAAATAGTAACATGGCAGCGCTCATGTATATTATTCGGTAGAGCCATGTGTCTTTAAGTGTTGTGCAATTAGATGTGTAAACGTGAGCCACTTACTATTCTATATAGTATCATAGTTATTGGTAGTTCTTTTATAATCTTGGTCAAATTTTATATCATTTAACATAAAAGAAGTATTCCCTAGTATATAGATACATTTGAATCTAGATGAAGTTGGAGCAACTAATTCCAGATAGAGGATGTACTCCATCTGTTCCATATTACTCTGCAGTCGATTAGGTTTGATCAGGTATATAAAAAATATACGAAAATTCTTAATGCCAAAATCTATACAACTAGAAACATAGTGAATTATAATTTCAAATTATATCATTTTGTATTGTAGATTTTGATATCTATCAAATATACTTGGTCAAATGTTGTGAATGTTGTTGACTTTGACCAAGCCTAACGTATAGAGTAATATGAAATAGAGATACTCCCTCTGTCTCAAACTAGATATTTTTAATTTTTGTCAAAATTTGATGAATGTAGACATTATTTAGTACTCCCTCCATTCTAAAATAAATGATTTGGATTTGTCTAGATTTAAATGAATCTAGACACGTTTTAGTATGTAGATATATGTAAATCTAGACAAAACAAAGTCACTTATTTTGGGACGGAGGGTGTATATAGATTTATCTAAATTTTGACGAACATCCTACCTCTATTTTGAGATGTAGGGAGTATATGTTTTCTTTATTTATTTTTCTTGTTCCTTTTGGGATGGTTTTGTGATGTTAGTCCCAGCATTGATATCTCAGTTGTATCGGTTGTTTGATATATTAATATAGCGGGACAAAAGAATATATATTTTGAGGAGTATATGGTTTCTTCTCCGAAACAGGTAGTACTGTAGTAGCTACTCTTGCTTTATTGCTACGTGCAGGCGCGCTGCTAGATGATATTCCACGCGTATAGGTAGTTGGATTCTTTTCCACCATGTCGGATCCCAAATCACACTAAAAAGCTTCATTTATATTGTCGGATAACCATTCTTATAAATTAGCATCTATTAGGGGCGGCAGAAAATTATGCATGGTGATAGACCGCATACATACACATAATCATGCTAGGTAGGTGTATAACATCACTTGTTTGGGTTCAATAAAATACAACTAAATATTGAAATCATTAGATCTCCCAATAAAATAACAAAAATAAGGAAAACTTCTAAAAAATAAATAAAAATCAATTTTGTGTATAAGAATGAACTTATTATTTTATAAAAATGCTAGTTACAAGATTTCAAGACATTTTAGGATTTATAAAAACAAATGTTATATTTGGCTCTATAAAAATCTTCTTCTTACTAGAAAATAAAAATAATGTATTTTCTTTATCTTTATAAATCAAGATAAATTCCTTTTAGTTTCGCTTAAGCCATATAGAATTTGTTGTTTTAAATGTAAGACTATTATTTTCTTTATAGATGAGATAAAGATGTTTTCACATCTTAAAATTATTTCCTACCTAATAATTTACGTAAAACACCCAAATAAAGATTAAGTCTAGATATTAAACTTAAAACCATAATTATGGTTTATAATAAAACTTAAATGTGTATTGCTAATCAAATAATATTCCCTTAGAATATTATACCAACTATAATTTGAAGATTTACAAGTTCATTTTGTATATGATTCACTTATGTTTGAAGTGAATGATCTCAACCTATATAACCATATTTAGCATTACTCTAAAACTTGGTAGTAACTAAATAAACCATATAGTGAGTTCACCTATTCTTCATAACCAATTCTTGACATATAATCCATTTACATTAAACATGTTTGATCTAGATCCTTAAAGCTATACTTAATCTCTATAGGATTTCGTCTTCGATCAAGCCTAATAAAAAAACCTTATAAGTCACTAGCTATATAAAACACTATGTATTAATTCTAGTTATGTTTTATAGTTAACATTTGTCTATTTTAATTAAAACACAAGGCATCTTAAGTCCAAGTTGTCCGAGCAATGCAAACGCCATAGATCACAATTTTTCTAACCTTATCAAAAAAACATTTTCTTCAAAAGTTATTCTTTTCCACTTCAAACAAACACACTATGTTATTTCTTTTAAGTCTTAACAACTTAAAACATGGATTTTATAATAGTTGCATGGTACCAATCAACCTTAAACGTGTATTATTGTTGTAATTTACCTTTTATATCTTGTATGTTAGTCTTAAGTTGATTGTACATATATTTGCTTGTGAAGTAAACTTGAAGAATAATCAAATCTGATAGAAATCACCTAAGTTCAACTCATTCACAATATTGGGTATTACTTCGGTGTTTTTAGAAAATACATATCATTCCTTATGCATAATAGCATATTGCTTCATTAAACATTAGTCCTTACTGGACCTTTGATGTTGTTTTCAGATGTTGGATTTTAGATTGTCTCGAAGACCGTGATTGCATAATATTATAATCACAAAGGCAAGTTTACACTTGCTCATATCCTTTAATTATTTTATATCAAGTATTTGCAATCTACTACTGTTATCACCTGCATTTCAAAAAGGATGGTAGAAAACACTATATTATAATTGACTTGAACTATTGGTTACTGATTTGTGGTGATCAGCCAATCTATTATGACTTTCAATCGGACCACCATTACTCAGAAATGTATCATCTAGGATTAAACAACAAATATCGCTAGTGATTCTTGCATCGTATAATTCGCGTTAACCATGAGATCTATATGCCTCTTGGGAAGTCAGTTGGATCTCTTCCTTTCGCATGTGAACGGATGCGCGGATCGTGGTTGTTATCCTTGGACCGTGAGTGTAATATCGAGAGAGGATATACAGCAGAAGGGTGGGAGCCCACAACGTCCCATGGTAGTTCTGGCATCTATAATGGTATGTATGTTTCATTGCTGTAATACTGAAGGTGGGCATAGCGTACACCAAGGGGGCATGCAGGGTCGCAGAGAAGGGCGGTGATCGGCTTGGGTCCTTATACCAGGCCCCATACCAAGAAAGTATGGACAACCTCACTACTTGGTTGTGCAACATGGATAAGGATCTCTCATGGGTAAAGCAACGCACCTCTATAGAGTATAAAAAGTGTGATGTGTTACTCCTTGTTCTAGGAAGGAGCTGCGAACGCTGCAGCAAATGAACTCCATGAATTTCTAATCAACATGTGAAGACTGATGGACATGGCTTTTTATAATAAACTCAACCTTTGAAGAAATGTTTACGAAAACCTGCATAACCTACAACTGTTGGTCTGTGGCTGTAGATAGTGCATCAAACACTCCTTGTTAGTGAACTTGTTGAGTACTCTCATACTCAACCGTACCTTGTTAATCCTTGCTAGATTCTAAAGCCAATGAAAATGACGTCAACACCGAATGATGCTCAAAAGGATCGTTACACGAAGCTAAAGTTCTTCAATGAAGTCAAGAAAGTCTACATACAACAACTAAAGTGAAGAAAAAGTTTCTGATTAGATAGGAGTATAATCTCTAGCCATAGAACTGATTTCTGTAGAGCATAGCAATAATAGCAATGGCTAACGAAATAGTATTATAAATAGTCTTATTCATGGTATAGCTTTGGAGTTGTTATGTATGGTTCTTATTTTGTAAGCTTATTCTTCCTCTTTGTACTTAAGAGTCTCTTTGGATCCTTTGTAAAGCTTGGATTTATAATCTATAGTCGTGTCTTAGACCCGCGATGTTTCTGTTATACCACTCTGAGATATGTAATACTAGTGGAATGGTGTTTCATTGGTGTTATATCAACGACTATAGCGTACTACATCATGTAGTGGTATGCTAGGTCACCGTAGGAAGGTAGTGGCAGTGGCGTTAGGATCCACCTTTGGTCGACGGCTAGCATCTCATTCCCTTCATTTTAAGGCACATTTTTTTGAAAGATTTGTTCTAAGAGCATCTCCAGCCGTTGGCGCCCCCCAGGCGATTTACTGGCGCAAATATGTATCCTTTGGGAGGGCGCTGGTGGAAATTCAGCGCATGGGGGGATGGCGTCGATTCCTAGTCACGCTCCCAAGACAAACTTCCAAAACATTTGAATTCATGCAAATTTGACGAAACAAAACAAAATTCATACATATTTAGGAAAATTCATACAAGATTTAATGGAAATAATTTAAAACGGAAATTAAAATGGCTAGTTCATGTCGAGGCGACGATAGAATGTCGTGTAGTCCTTGTCATCGTTGTCACTCGGTGGCCCGTCCTTCGGTATGCGGCTGGAGCCCTTCCTAGGATCGCCGGCGTGCCACTACTGCGGCTGGCTCAGCCCGGCCTCCTCCTCATCGTTGTCGTCGAGGATGATGATGCTTCGGTTGAGGCATGGCTGACGGCGCGCGGCGCACTCAATGAGTCGGTACTAGTGCTCTTCCTCGGCCTTGGGCCAGGCGAGGGAAAACTCCAATGACGTTGGCGGCACATCGTTGTAGTATGTCTGCTCGTCCAGCTTGGGGTCGGGTAGTCCTCAGGATCCTCCGGTACCTCTACCCTCAGCGTGCTCTAGACGTACTCGCGCGGCGGCGACCACTCTAGCTCCGACTTCGGCCTCCTCGCCGAATATCCATTATTGTCGGGCTCCCCCTTGGTCCTAATGACGCTCGTTTATGGTGATGCCGCTAGAGCGTGACTGCGAACGTGGTCCCGCTCGAGCGCCTCCTCGGGCTCATCCTTGACCGGAGTGAGCCGTGCGGCGAAGCGCGGAGACGGTGTCGCCGAAGCGGATCCCGACAAGAGCGAGAAAGACGCTGACAAGGAGGACGATGCTGGTGCCATCCTACATGGGATCTAGGAGCTCCCATGATGGCGGGAAATGGGCGGCGACAGTGTCGGGTATGTGAGGGGCGGATGGTGTGGGCCTCGATGTGTTTGATGACGAACGTGAGCCTGCGCCTCGGCATTCATTACCTCTAGCCTTCTGAGTTCCTTTCCGCCAGTGGTGGCCCGCTCCCTTCATGCGGCGCCCGCTCGCGGTTTCAGCGGTCGGTAAAGTACTGCTTCCACCTGACGTCGTTGTTGGGGTCCCATGTCGGGCCAGCACGCTACTCCTCGGTGAGCTCATCCCATAAGATCTTTTGGATATAGGGAATGAGCGCGTGCCCTCTAGGCACCAGCGACATGAGAACGCCACCAACGCTGAGCCTCTAGTCCATTGGGCATAGGAAATCCGACTGTGTCGGGAGGTAGCCCACCTGGTAGAGGAGGCGGGCTTCCCACGGGTGAAGCTAGTGGTGGCCGAAGATGTTGGCAGCCGCTTCATCACCTGGGTAGCGCTCTCCCATGGCTTGTTCTACTGCAGTTTGGTCAGGATTCGTGGGATAGGAGTGGTGCTTGGGTGTGCTCACGATGGCAGCTGGCGAAGGGTATATATGACCAGGGAAATAATAGGAGGGGTGTATAAGGCACGAGAAGAAGACGAGTGTTGGCGCACATTAACGCGCCTAGGCACCAGTGCGACGAGACACGTCATCCTTCACTCTCTGAAAGGTTGATCGGGGTGTAGAAGGCTGATACCTTCGATCCAGATTCATGGATGTAGTATAATAGCTTTTTCCCTATAAGACCTAGGTTTAATCGAACCTTGGAAAGCAATGCTAAAAGGAAATAAAAAGGACACATCTACAAGACTCTGTTTGTTTATTTTACCTTAGTTTACTGGACCAATCTAGTTTACTTTTATGATGGGTTGAATCGATGGATGGAGATAGGCCAGGGTTGAAGATCCACCTGCAGCTGCACATCATATGGGATAAAAGATAATAATAAGCATAGTCATGTGTAATGGTTGAATAGGGATAATCTCTTATGTGCAACACATCCTAATATACTAGAGCCCCCGTGATGCAGTGGGCATAGAAATAGTATTTTAATCCAACCGAGTGCACACCGAAGCAACGGGCTACAAATGATTATTAAGTATAAAACACAGATCAACACATTAAGTGGTGATGTTGTTGTGATCCTGAATAGGTCGTTAAGCGAAGATCATACTACCCTTTCTATCACTGGGGTTCCTATGAGATCATCGCTAGCCAAGTATCTCACCTCAAGCCTTTATCAATCTATGGGATCTTGGTACCTACAAGTCCACATACCGAGACAAGAGACAAAGAAACAAAAGATACAAATCTCTATTTGCAAACAAAACACAATACTCCCATGAATTAGATGCGCATAACTGCTACGAGGTTTCTCTCCAACCCACAGCTCATGAGGACTACTCACTCGTAACAAATAGATCGGAGATAGAAAACATTGTGTAAATACTTAGATTGAAATCGAATATTCTTACAATGGTCGCGAAATCACAAGGAGATCTGAAGTACAAAGAAATGGCTGTGGCTAATGGAGGGGATGGATGATGGAGGTGATGAATAATGGATGAACAACGACGTGATCTCCTTTGGTGGTGTTGTGATGTAATTGAGAACGGTGGCTCTCTGGCCGGCGGCTGGAGCCTCAAAAAATATATAGGCATCTTCACGAAAGTTGTAGGGTTTCACAAGACGAAGCCGTCGCCACATGGTACGAGCGATACGGGTGGGCCCTACCCGTACCGGTGGTCGTTAAGCTTGTTTTCCCCATGGAATGGCTTCCCAATTACTTGGCCATGTGGACTTCCTCAAAAACCTTCATTATGACACCTGATTTCGCATTAAAAAGCGTGATTTCCTGCACAACACAATTCAAAGCAAGGTTTTGCATATCTTTGCAATTATTAGTCATTAGTTGCAAGGATTGAAAGTTTCGTGTCAATTGCTTGACCAAAAATAATGTTTAAACACGGTGGAAGATGGCTATTTTGGAGCCATCAACTCCCCTAAAGCTCAAACGTTGATCGCCCTCAAGCAAGAAGAAACAAAAGAACTATAAGGAATTCAGCGCTTAAACTTGAAACAACGAGAATAAGAATTCACTTAGGGTTGGTAGTCATAAGCACTCAACACTTCATTCATTTGCGAGGCTTATAAAAGTTGGAGAGATGAGAAGAGTACTATACAAGCTTCGGTATGTCAAGACAATCAAAGTAAAGTTTAATATAAGTATAAGTAACTAGAAGTGTAGCAATTAGTCCAATTCTTCTAGTTAACTCTCAGCTTGCCAAGGAACACTAGGATGTTTTAATAGCACAATTGAGTAAGAGAGTTTCATGTCCTAAGCAGCATAACAACGAAGTGTCTTATTTACACCCACATCAATAAATCAAGTCTATCCAAAACACTTCTAATCCAATCAGTGTTTTTCAAGAAAATTCATAAAGTAGTAACGAGACCATGCCAAGAACTTGTTATGTGGATCTTCATACATATCTCTTTTATTTTTCTCTTCAATCATTTTTTTCTTTCTCTATCAAGGATCATTGGTTGTTTCTTTTACAAGTGCTTGCACAACCTTTGCGAGTACCAATACTTTTGACCATATATTGACACGTATGACACTCATGTCATAAAATCATAGCCGAAATCCGAGGTTATACCATAGATCGTTCAAAAGATAGCGGAGTTGTTGGTATCCCAAAGGTGTGCATGAGAAACATAGAACTTTTTTATTTCTCCTCTTTCTTTATGCCAGTACCGCGGTTTGATCCACAAGGTTAGCTTTGGCATGCATCAAAATTACCACTATACTTCATTTCAATCAAACAACTTCTTTCATGAGTGTCATCAAGACTATCAAAATATCTATGGGGTTAAGTATCTTCAAGGGTATACTCTCAAGACAATCATTCATCAAACAAGTCGTAAATTTCAAACTTTTTCTTATTGTATTTGTTTTGGTAATATTATTTCCAAGGCAAGACTCGGTTAGCTAAAAGAACTAGAGCAAAAGCTTCAGCAACTAATCATCATACTAATAAAAATCTCTACTCTAACCATATTAAATTACTCCCACTAGCATGGCATCTTAGCAAATCAACCAACTAGGATAAACAACTCAAACTTCAAAAGTGGGAGACATAAGACATACCTCTCATAAGTGACTTCATGATCATCTTTCTTATAGGGATGTATTCCTTCAAAAATTAAACACGATTACTCCCATAATAATATTAAAGCAAAGAGGCGAAGTGCGAATTCACAATTACAAAAAAAGGAAAAAACAGGAAAATCTTTTTATATTTTTTAGGATAGGGATTAAAGAATAGAAAATAAAACCAAGCAAGGGACTAAGAAAAGAATAACAAACAAAAACAAAAGTAAACTAAAAATCAAAGTGTTGGAATAAGCCAACATGAGTGTTTCAAAGCTCCCAGGGAGCTGGAGTACAACCTCGTTATTACACAAATAAATTTTTCGGGGGAACACATCCCCAAGCTCAGGCTTTTGCAAGCCCTTTTGTTGCTCATTGTGGTGGCGGTGGATAGTCTCCCATATTCCATTGGCTGCTCCAATAATGGAACTGGGCAGCGAGGTTTGCAGAAGCATTTTGAAGGTTGATGGAGAGGTTATTCATGTTTTGAATATATCCTTCGAGCACATAGATATCTTGATAGGTGGTGTAGTAGTTTGGTGGCTGCACATCTTATTTGGGTCCCTCTTGTTCTACTTCTTCATCTTCTCCTCCTTCTCCCACGATTATTTCTTGATGGGGTAGATTTGCCTCAACCTGTGCATCAAAACGCAAATGTCTACCCTCAATAGAGAATAGACCATTAGGTAAAGGAGCTGGGATCAAGTGATCCGCTCCAGGTATATCAAGGAAGTATCTACCATCAGTTCTAGAAATCATATCACATGCTCTTAGAGTAGAAAGACCGAGATGAAGTCAACGGTTGGATATTACCTAGGTTGATGTGAAGCACACGTGTAAGAACGGTTACAACTCCACCTCCGCATATGGGTCCTTGATATTGAAAAGTCCGATGCTTAAGGTAAAACACAAGAAGAACGCCCAAATTTGGCATTAAGTTACAATTAATAATAGTAGCCTTTGCGAGGATCATCATGTCTTCTTCATTAACTCTAGTAAACTCACCACGTGTCTACAAGGTGTTACCAATGACATAAAAAAAATAGCGTATAGCAAGATGATCAATTTGGTTCCCCTTGGGTGTGTTTCCACGAATTCTCATTAAATTAAAGTACGCCAAGGTGCATGATTTAAAACAAAATTAGTGGAGCGTATGCCGATGGCGTTATTGGCAAACCCAAAATGTTGAGCCCATTGGTCGAGTGTCAAGGAGTACTCACGGTTCATGAGATGGAAGTTGATACGATCAACCCTAGGCCTTTGATCCTCGGAACAATAGTGAGGCTCCACCGTATGCGTCAAGGTGCTTAGGAACTCAAGTGTCAAGCGCCGGTATGTGGCGACATTCTGAAAGACAAAGTCATACAAACCAATATTGTTGCAAAGTAAATCAAAATCAGCATGAATGCCAAGTTGGTTCAGGATATAGGGACACGTCCACTTGGTGGACTTGATTTCTCGAAGCTTCCTATACCCGTCGACGAGGAGGATAAGGACCAGAGCCAGAGACCACCGCTGCGTCTGAAGCAAACCCTAGACCGCCGGGCGTCAGCGTCGCCGTCGATCCCCTGCGCTCCTGCCCGATCCACCACCACCAACCTCCCCGCGGTGAGCCGACGCACCCCCCTGACATCCTATCCTCGCTCTGCGCTTCCTGTACGCGCCAATCATTCCGTCGAGCGCCCTCTGTGCATGGTGCACGCAGTTGCTTCTCCGTCGTCGTGCCGCGGTAGGGTCTTCTGGCCGCGCAGCCGTTCCCTAGCACCAACCTCTGCCCACCGTAGCGGTAGCAGCCGCCTGCGCGCGCGCCGCATCGCGGGATCGATCCCCCTCCGCGCTCTGTTTTCCCCACGCCGTCAGTTTCGTCAGAGAACAACCGGTGGAAGAAAAATAGTAGCCGAGGTTTTTCCCAAATACCCCCTGCGCCTTTTTGCGCTCAACCCGCGGTCCACCGGAGCCCGCTTGTCAGCTGCGGTGGCATTTTTATAAAAAGGTACCCAGGCTTGTTGGTTCCTCAACCTGCCGTCCTTGTCTCGGCCACATGGTTGTGCCCTGTTCGCGTGCCCGTGCGTGGCCCCGCGGATACGTCGGCCCCACCTGTCTTTCAGCCCGGCTAGACGACCCCGCGGTGAGAAAAGCTCTGCCGCGCTTCGTTTTCTGCCAGCTCAGCGCGGCCCCACCCGTCAGTGGCTGTGGCTAAAACTCTCTGAGTATAAAAAGTATCGGTTATTTTTCTGTTTAATCAAAATATTTTCAGAAATGTTTTATATGATTTTAAATCCAGAAATATAACCTTTTATTAATAAATTCAATTAATACAAATAATATATGTTTTTGAATCAGAAAAATGTGAGGAATCCAAATATGCCCTCCAAAATAATGTTTGCCTAATTTAATTTTTCGAAATTGTTTAATTGCAATAAAAATGCCTTTTCTTAATTAATTAATAACTTTAATTCTATAACTCCAAATTTGACAAATAATATGTCTAAATCGATCAGCGCGACGAGCCCGTTCTAACTACGTATTCCATGATATGAATTGCAGCATGCATCATCTAAATATTAAGTGGACAGAAAGTTATATGGGAGAAAAACATGACTAAAAACTTAATGAAATGCTTTATTCTTGTACCCCACACCTCACCCATGCCATGCTATGCTATGCTATGCCATGTAAATTGTGCATCATTCATCATGGCATGCTTGTCTGCTTGTCGCATTTGATTCATATGTTTGTGCACTACATTTATGTTGGCCCTTGTTTGTTTGGTTCTTCTTTCAAATAGACGCCGAGCAGGGGAATTACCAGGAATCCCAGGAGTACTACCCAGATCCATCCCTCGCTTCAACTGAGCTGCCAGGCAAGCACTACCACATGCTTGCATACATATAGTACCTATTGCTTCTATCTTATTCTTGCATCATCGAGTCGCGATTGCATTAAATTGAATCCCAAGTACTACATAGCCTTTACTTTTAAACCCCACTGAAGCTTGTTCCTCCATCCTATGAGACATTACTATAGGAGTTGTTTGATCCATGCGAGTCGTAGAACAGCATGTGTAGGGTATGTGAGTGTCTGATGGATAACGAGGTACCTAAACAACTTAACCTGAGTAGTAATGGGATAGCTAATGAAAGAGGCACCAGTGGGCAATATCTGTCATTTGGTTTTTATGTCCACTTGTGTCCTGTAAGACCCCGAGTACTTGATTCATGTTCCTTAACTATTCGCACTATCCACATCCGGGAGGCCTTATGAACCCCCCTGAGCCAGAGCTTGATTCATTTCTATTTCTTGGGGCCACAAGTAGTTTGGGGCTTTATTACTATCCTGTACATATGCCATGCTTTACTATTTTATTTAAGATTGTGCGTGGAGCACCTGTACTATTTTGGATCGTGCCACGTTTTCGCGGTATCGACAAGCCCAGTCACCCTTTCGGGTTCCCAGTCGTTTACAGCCGTCGTCACAAACCCTGGGTCCGTTCGGGAGCCGGCCAACTTCGTTGCGGGTAGCTTAGTGGGGTGGCCCCCTGAAATATTTTATGAATCATGTGATCGCTTTGTCATGAATGCCTCGTTGGGTTTTGAGTTGGTTTTTCCGAGGTTGATCGAGTGTGTGTTGCTATTTGTGCACCCATGCAGGGTAAATCTTTCTGAAAGCCGTGTCCGCGGTTATGGACGACTTGGAGCACAGTTTCTCGATCATAGACAAGTATAACTGAAGTACCGCTTTTAATTTGACTAAATATCTGACTAGTAATTAGTGCAATACTCATGGAATGGTTAATAAAACTGCCAACAGATGGGTTGTTCGTCTGCTTTCTTGTTGGTAAGCAAGAAGGAGGATGGATCTGTTACTTTATACTGTTATAACTATTGTTTCTAATTAACGGACATCCTCCTATCATTGGTTAGGCGGATGGTTAGCGAGTATATATAGACTTGTTAGTTATTATCTTTTGCTGCAATTGCGTCACCCCAGGTTATGTTCCCTTTAGAGACATAAAGACTTGCTGAGTACCCCTAGGGTCTCACACGATAAATTGTTTGATTCAGATGAACAGGTGTATTCGCAAGATGGATACTGGGTGGAGGAGACATATGATGTTGGCAACGATCACTCGGTGTAGAGATTCCGGGGATGGGGATCCGTGAGATCTGTGGGCGGGATGTGCTTATTTATGTGGCATCTTATGCCGATTTGCCTTTTATCCGTACTCGGATCTTGTTCCCGCTTCTGCTTGATACTCTATTGATTGATGTATGAGGAGCTATCCTACACTATTATCTCTATTTAGGATATTTGGATCTTGCCGTATGGCGTTGCAATATTTCTATTTCTTTTAGATGGTATGGCTCTGAGAACTGTTATAAGGTAGCTTGCATACATACTCACTTGTGTATGTATTTGATCTCTTCGCCTGTTGCCTACGCCGCTCGCTCTTGCCCCGATGTTCATGGAAGTGGTTAGGGCAGCCGACGGGCCTACACGTGGGTGGCCTTGGGCCCCCGCTGTACTTCTTTAACCACTTTTGGTTCATCCAGGCTTGAACTTAGAGCGTAGGGTCTGAGGTTGTTACAATTGGTATCAGAGCCATCCCGTCCTTCAGGGTCTCAGCCAAATGGTTGTTGTCAGTCTAGCAAATATTTTGGTAGCTATGTATACTATGGAAAAACAAAAACGTGAGAGTAGGACTGCTTCCACTTTTATTCTTACCCACCCACCCACCCTTTTCTGGTAAGGAAGTGTAACGTTTTCAATCCTCTTCTAAAATTCAAACTAGGTTTCATGTGTTCAGGGTTCCGTAGTACCATAGGTTGTGTGAGTGTGTGTGTGTGTGTAATTCCTTGTCTTTCTGTTCCATCCAACTTGTTGTCGCTATCTGCCTTTTGGTTATCAACGGTTGGTACATTCCATACCGACAGGCTTTTGTAAACCGACGTGATCTGCCTTACTCTTTGTTATCCGACGCTATCTTGTTTGGGGTGTTTTTTCCGTAGTTGCTAATCTTTAGGTCCATCTTAAGAAGGAAGGGAGTTGGGATATGTGTTTTACTTATTCATGTGCGGAGTAATGATTTGAGTGCGGGATGGAGCCGCGACCATACCACTACTTTTATCATTCGCTCTTGTATATTGAATTGGTAGAGTTACTAATCTTGATTCGTTAAGTGGTTTTGCGCATATAGTGGTATTTTAATGCCGAAATTTTCGGAAATTTTTTCTTTGATAGCTTTATGTACCACACTCCTTATTCAGTCGTGTGCTATATGCTTACTATCTTCTAGGTGCTTTGAACTTTGTTGATATTTTAATATCATCTTAGTAATTTGTATCCTTTAATCTTGGTTAATTCCATTTTGGTACTATTTTGGATTATTATTATTCTCCATTATGGTACTGACTTGAGTTTTATATCAATCCCAGGATGGCACCACCACGCCGCACTGAGGAGGACATACCACCTGAACTGGGGGGCTATGTTGGCAAGTATTGCAAATGCCTTGGTGAAAGAACATTTCATGTTTTCCTTTGTTTTGCGTGTTAGATAACAATACTATGGAGACTTTTCATGTGTGCTAAGTGTGCAGGAAGTTTTGAGGGGGGCCGGATAATCCGCCCCTCAAAGGGCAGGATAATCCGGCCTACCTCATCTCTCAAGGAAGCCAAGGCTCGTTGCTCTGTGTCCAGTCGGATTTTCTCCCGGAAAATCCGAACTGGGGCGGTTTTTCCTCCTCAGGCCGGATAATCCGGGTTTCGCAAGGGCCAGATAATCCGGCCCCCAGTTTTCGAGCAAAAGGAGCCAAGGTGCGTCGCTCGGTATCCGGTCGGATTTTCTCCCAGAAAATCCGAACTGGGGCGGTTTTTCTTCCCCAGGCCAAATAATCCGGCCGTCGCACAGGACCGGATAATCCGGCCCCCAAAAGTTGATCAAGGACAAGCTCAGCACGTCTCACTGTGAGGGGGCGGATTATCTGCCGGATATTCCGAGTCTGGGGCGGTGTTTCCCTAGACCGGATAATCCGGCCCTCACTTGGGCCGGATAATCTGGCCCCCAAAGTGTGCAACGGCTGGTTTTTGGAAGGGGGTATAAGTACCCCTTCTTCCCCAACGTCCAGAACTCTTGATTCACTCGAATTTGACCAGACCTTGTGCAAGAGCTCTAAATCTCGATCTCCCACTTCAACCACCCGAAGGTCTTGATCTTTTGGTGGAATTAAAGGAGGAGAAGTTCATCATCAACATGAAGAATCAAGCGCTTCAACTCCTCTCCATTCACTTGGAGAAATCCTTGATCTAGTATTCTTGTTAATACCTAGATCTTGTTATTGTATTTGACAACTTTGTTCTTGTGGCAGCTTGTTGTCATTTCGGGAGCCTCCAAGTTGTTGTGGAGTTGTTGCCCCGCTAGTTGTGTAAAGGCGCCGGTGCCCGCCTCGAAGGGTACCTATAGTGGAAGGTGGATCAGGCCTGTTGTGGCAAGATCCATCGGAGAACAGGGTGAGGCCTTTTGTGGCGTGGTGGTCTTAGTACCGCCCACCCCTCCAACACAGACGTACTTCCCTTAACAAGGAAGAAACTGTAGTCAAACAAATCATGTGTCTCTGCGTGCTTCACTATGGTTCACCCGTTCCTCTTCCACTCGCTCTTTACTCGCTAGTAGATAGGTTTGCATATAGGGAAATTCCACACATTAGTTTATCTGGAGAATTTACCTTTGTGCTAAGCCTAATATTGAAAAAGAATTAAAAATTGGTGTAGCACCTATTCACCCCCCCCTCTAGGTGCCCATACGATCCATTTCAATTGGTATTAGAGCCCCGGCTCTTAATTCGGGCTTAACCACCTAAGAGTAGTATGGGTACTAGGGATGATGGAAATGAGGTTGTGGATAAGGTCACAATGGATGATCTCAAGTCGTTGGAAACAACCTTGTTGAAATCCTTTGAGGCCAAGATGGAGGAGATGAATCAAATGATTGCTCGCCTTACATCATCCATAGCCCCATCTCCATCCTCCTCTGAGGCTCCCACACCATCATCTAAGGAAAAGGGTAACACCGGATCCAAGGATGATGATGTGGAAGGTGAAAAACTAAATGGCTCCACCTCCAAAAAGGGAAATGGTAAGGAGGAATATAGTGAGGTTCGCCACGTATATTCCGCCGACCCACCTATCCCTCATCCTCATATAAACAATAGGGGTGATCTACCCAAGCTCACTGCATCTTCTTTTAACCAATGGCAATTTCTAATGAAATCTCATGTTTGCAGCTCCTCTATTGAATTGTGGAGGATTATTGAAGAAGGTCTTCATTTTGGAGATCAAACCAATCTAACAAGAAGGGAAGTTGTGGATAGCCAGTTGAATGCCACTGCTCTCCACATGATACAGTTGGGTGTGGGTCCCAACGACATGCCACACATTGAACATCTCAACATAGCTAAAGAGGCGTGGGATCCTCTTACGGACCTTTTTGTTGGAAATGAAAGCATGAGAAGAAACCGGTATGATGCCCTTAGTAACGAAGCTGAGGGATTCTACATGTTGGATGGTGAAAACCATGAGGACATGTATAGAAGACTCAAGGGCATCGCGACAACATTTCGGAAGCATGGGGCCACTCACATTGATGATGCATGGATAAAAAGAAAGTATGTGAGTGCCTTAATGCCTTTCGAACCGACGGATTTGAAGAGCTTGCAAGGTAGACACAACTATCATCAAATGACATCCAATGAAGTCATGCAAGAAATGGTTTCATTCAAAGTGGCGGCAAAGAATGCTGAAGATGCCCATGCTCGGGCCATTGGAATGCAAAAGGGTGTTAATGTGGCTCTCAAAGCCAATGTTGTTGAGCAAGAGGACGATGAAGGAGTTTTTGAGAGGGTATCCATGGACTGCCCCGATGAGGTCAAACGTGCTCATGGTGAGTACATGGCATTCTATGGAAGGAACTTTTGGAAGGACCCTGCCAAAGCCAAGTCTGAACTTGAGCGCAAGAATGGGTCAAATGGAAGAAGAGAAAGTGTCCCAAGATTGAGAACTTGCTTCAACTGTGGAGATAGACTGCACTTTGTAGTCGAGTGTCCTTATCAAAATAGAGAAGAAAATGGTGGAAGGCTCATTCTCAAAGAGAAATCCAAAGCTCCGAAGAAGAAGCTGTTTGCTAAGAAGAATGGCCCTTTCAAGAAGCAACCCAAGATGGTCCTTGTAGCTCAAGAGGAATACTCCTCCGCAAGTGAAGATGAAGAGGATGATGATAGTTCCCGCGAAGTGGCTGCTATAGCCACCACATCGACTCCCTCCTCTCTCTTCGACTCGCCGAACAAGAGCGCCATCAACAAAAACGCCACTTGTCTAATGGCAAGAGGATCCGAGGTATCAACTTCTAACTCCTCATTTCCTAAGACTAACATAATTTTGGATATGGATGATCATGACAGTCTTGAAATGAAAGAAGAAGTTATTGCCTTGGATACTTTTTTCACTAACCTACAAGGTGAGCACAAATTCCATTTTTATGCTCTTATGAGTCAACTTGCTCAAGCCGAAGATCTCCTTGAAGAAAAGGGTAGAATTGAAAGAGAAGATGCCTTGGAGATATCCTCTTAGAAGAATGCCTTGGAAGAGGAAGAGGAAACTCGAGTTTCTTTGGAAGAAAGACTCGAATCCCTAGAGGAGTCACAAGAAGAAGCTGTAGCTCAGCTCATTAAAGAACGTGACCATGCTCTTGCTAAGGTAAAGAAACTAAAGAAAGAAAAGATTGATTTTGGGGCTGTTCATGCTAGACTTTTGGAGAAGTTTGATGATCTTGAAAGTGCTCACAAGGCATTGAAGAGTGATCATCCTACTCTAAATGAGTCTCATGACCAGCTCCAAACTCAATTGAAACGGTATGATGTGCCAAGTACCTCCTCTTCATCCTTGGGAAAAGAAGATCTTGCAAGGAGTTCTCAACACAAAGGCAAAGGGGTTATTGATGAGATACTGAGCAGGCAAAGGACAAACAACAGTAAAGAAGGTCTTGGTTACATACCCAAGATAAAGAGCAAGAAAAACAAGAAGAAGAACAAGAACAAGACTGCTCAATCAAAGACTAGCAACATTACCAATGACAAGACTAATTATGATGGTTTTGCAGGGATCAACAATCCTAACTTCGAACTATATTGTGATTCTTATGGTGATGTTTATGCTAGTTATGTAGGGCCTTATGATTGTTACATTCCTTGGTCTATTTGGGTTCCCAAGACCCTTGTAACTAACATGAGAGGACCCATTGAAAAATGGGTACCTAAAACCAAGAAGTAATTTTCTTGTGGGGCTATGCTTCCGGTGGTTCTAAATGGGTACTCGATAGCGGGTGTACGAGTCATATGACCGGAAGCAAGGAGATCATCACGGAGATGCGGCCAAACCTTGATCACATTACCATCTCCTATGGTGACAAGTCAAAATTTGAGGTATTGGGTCTCGGCAAAGTTGTGGTGGCTCACGATATCTCTCTCGTGGACGTCATGCTTGTTGAGACCCTCGGGTATAACTTACTTTCAGTTCGTGCCCTTGGTAAGATGGGCTTTGCAGTTTACATTGATGCTGATTTAGTGGTACTCTTGTGGAGCAAGTCTCTAAAAGTCGCTTTCGTGGGATATGTCGAAAACGACCCGTACGTGGTGGACTTTTCGGAGAAAACCACTACAGGTCCGATGTGTCTTTTCGGAAAGGCTGACGCGGGTTGGCTATGGCATCGCCGACTAGCCCACGTCAATATGAGAACTTTGCAAAGTCTCCACAAGGGTGGCCACATTCTTGGACTAAGAGAAAATGTCTCTTTTTCCAAAGATCGTGTTTGCAGGGCGGTGTTGAAGGGAAAATGCATGATTCTCCTCATCGAAGGAAAACTATTATCTCTTCAAAAAGGATTTTGGAGCTCCTTCATGTGGAACTTTTCGGACCTCCATCTCATGCAAGCCTCGGTGGGAAGAAGTATTGTCTAGTGATTATTGATGATTACTCAAGATACACTTGGGTTTATTTCTTCAAGTTGAAGAGTGAAACTCAACAAACTGTCATCGACTTCGCCAACGAGGTTCAACGTCAACACAACATCCCCATTCTGGCTATAAGGAGTGATAATGGCTCGGAGTTCAAGAACTACACCTTAAATGAGTTCCTAAGTGAAGAGGGGATAAGACATCAATATTCCGCTGCGTACACCCCTCAAAAAAATGGTGTAGCCGAGAGGAAGAATCGAACTCTAATGGACATGGCAAGATGAATGTTGGCCGAATTCAAATCTCCATATAATTTCTGGGCTGAAGCAATCTCTACTGCTTGTCATTCATCCAATCGTTTATACCTCCGCAAGATTTTGGACAAGACTCCGTATGAAATACTTACCGGTAACAAGCCAAACATCTCATACTTTCGGGTATTTGGGTGTAAGTGTTTCTTTCTTATTAAAGGAGTTTGTTTATCTAAGTTTGAATCTAAGGCTCTAGAAGGTATTTTTGTTGGTTATGGTGCTGAATCCCACACTTATAGAGTCTACAATAAGCTCTCCGGAACTGTTGTAGAATCTTGTAGTGTGGTGTTCGAGGAAAATGACGGTTCTCGTGCGGAGCAAGTTGGTGTTTGTGATGCAGATGTTGAAATACCCCAAGATGCCATAAGAAGAATGGGCGTGGGATTCTTCCGCCCCATTGAGGAGCCCCTTGTGGCGTACCGGGAAGGACAATGTTCTACTCATATAAAGCCCTCATCTACACATACGCAACATGCTCCAACCACAGGGACAACTTCTACACCATCTCCATCAACTACTGGAGGTCAAGTTGCTTCAAAAAGCTCCAGGCCGGATTTTCCGGTGGATACCGGATTATCCGGCCACCCCGCTCCAGCTGACCATGCAGCTCCTGGTGGTGAAGATATCAATACAAGCTCCAGGCCGGATTTTCCGGCTGACCTCGGATTATCCGACTCCTCGCTAGTTCAAGCAAGTCCCATGCTTCCTGATGAAGCTGCTGCAAGTACCCCCAGGCCAGATTATCTAGCCTCTCCGTCGGTCGGATTATCCGGCCCTGACTCTCCAGTTCTGCAGCCTCATGTTATGGCTATGGATTCACTTCAAGGGCATGCGTCTCCACCACCCGCTACTGATGTTCCAGCTACTGATCAAGGCGGAGAAAATGCTTCCAATGAAGACTCAAGTGATGAATCTCCTCCACCAAGAGACAACAAACTTATTGAACTTCGTCGCAAGGCTCGGGCTGATCGTAACCTTGAGTTGAGGGGTCACACTCTTGACAAGGTTGTTGGTGATCTTTGACGAAGGGTGTCTACAAGAAGAGAATTGGCTAGTTTTGGTGAGCATCAAGCTCATATCTCCATGGTGGAACCTAAGAAGGTCTTTGAAGCTCTTGAAGACCCAGACTGGGTTGTTGCTATGCATGAAGAATTGAATAATTTCGAGCACAAAAAAGTCTGGAAACTAGTGGAGAAACCCAAAGAGTGCTGCAATGTTATTGGCACCAAGTGGATTTTCAAGAACAAGCAAGATGAGAATGGCATTGTTGTGAGGAACAAGACAAGACTTGTGGCACAAGGTTACTCCCAAGTTGAGGGTATCGACTTCGGCGAGACGTATGCTCATGTGGCTCGCCTTGAGTCCATCCGTATCCTACTTGCTTATGCTGCTCATAACAATTTTAAGTTATAGCAAATGGATGTCAAGAGTGCCTTCCTTAACGGTCCTCTACATGAGTTGGTATACGTAAAGCAACCCCCGGGATTTGAAGATTCAAACTTCCCGAACCATGTCTACAAACTCGATAAGGCACTCTATGGCCTTAAACAAGCCCCATGTGCGTGGTATGAGCACCTTAAAGAGCTTTTGTTAGATCGTGGCTTTGAAGTTGGGCAAATCGACCCACTCTTTTTACTAAGAAGGTTAAGGGGGAGCTCTTCGTATGCCAACTATATGTAGACGATATCATCTTTGGTTCTACTAACAAAGCTTTTAACGATGAATTTTCAAAGCTTATGACTGACAGGTTTGAGATGTCTATGATGGGGGAATTACGGTTCTTTCTTGGATTCGAGATCAAGCAACTTAGAGAAGGAACCTTTATTAATCAAACAAAGTACATCCAAGACATGCTCAAGAGATTCAAGATGACGGATCTAAATGGTGTCGCTACTCCGATGCAAACAAAGTGTCACCTCGAACTCAACCCTCATGGTAAAGATGTGGACCAAAAGGTATACCAGTCCATGATCGGCTCTCTTCTTTACCTCTGCGCATCTAGACCCGATATTGTGTTGAGTGTGGGAGTGTGTGCAAGGTATCAAGCAGCTCCTAAAGAAAGCCACTTAGTGGCAGTCAAGAGGATCTTTCGATATTTGGTTCATTCCCCCAACTTTGGTCTCTGGTATCCCAAGGGCTCCAATTTCTCTCTATGTGGTTATACTGACTCAGATTGGGCTGGTGATAAGGATGATCGGAAATCCACTTCTGGAGCTTGTCAATTCTTGGGAAGATCTCTTGTATGTTGGTCCTCCAAGAAGCAGAATTGTATATCTCTCTCCACCGCCGAAGCTGAATATGTTGCTGCTGCCAGCGCGTGTACTCAATTATTGTGGATGAGGCAAACTTTAAAGGAATACGGTGTCAATTGTGACAAAGTGCCTCTTTTATGTGATAATGAAAGTGCTATCAAAATTGCGTACAATCCAGTTCAACACACAAGGACGAAGCATATTGAGATTCGGAATCATTTTATTCGTGACCATGTTGCTCGAGGCGATATTGATTTATCTTTTGTGAGCACGAAGAACCAACTGGCGGATATTTTTACAAAGCCACTTGATGAAGCAAGATTCTGCTATTTGAGGAATGAGCTAAATATCATTGATTCCGGGAGTTTGTCTTGATTACCCATGCACTCACTCGTACATCTCAATCCGTGTTTGGTCTAGGTGTGGGCATGGATATAGGGGGAGTGTGGTCCTAACTTATTGGGCTAACCCTCCCCCCATAATGCCAATAGCAAGTTATATTATTTCTCTTAATATCATGTTGTGATATGTGAGCTTATTGATGAGTATTGGTCGTGAACCCAAGATATATATTCGCGGTGTCACACCATACACTCCAACAAGGTGGCTTCGGCCACCGCCCTCTCCCTTGTGGAGAATTGGATCTTTTTGGATGTTCTTTGCTCTCTCATGTTCTTATGAGAATCACACTCAATCTTGGCTTTTATTTGATTTGGATTTTGCAATTTTGAGTGTCTATTACCATCTCACTTTGGCTTTCTTATCCTAAGCCTTCTCTACCCCTAAGCCATCTATTCTTGCACACAAGTCCCTTGTACACCTTGTGGGGGTGTTGTTTGGGGACGCGCGGGCCTGGTTCTGTGTATAACAGAATCCCAGAATTTAGGCCGGATAACCTGGCCCAAGTATTGGCCGGATAATCTAGCCCTAGCGGATTCGATCTTAAAGGGCAGGACTCAGGGGCAAGGGCTCATATGCCCAGCCACCGCCTGCCGCCCCTCACCCTCCCCGGAGCCTCTCCGGCCACCGGATTTTCCGGGTCTCCCCGGATCTTCTTCTCCGCGCCTCCGGGTACCTTCTCCTCCGCGTTCTTCTTCCAATGAGTGAGGGTAACTCCCTCTCTCCCCATCTTTGGCTAGATGTGTATCTTGTTGGGTGGAACGTTGTCTAGAAGGGTGTGTTTTTGCATAGAACTCGTAGTCTTACAGTTTCTAGGCCCGATCTACTTTTTTTTGCATGCATTCTTGGTGAAATCGACAATTTTTGCCAGGGCCGGATTATCCGCCCTTGGCCAGGCCGGATAATCCGGCCTTACAGATTCAATTTTGCTTCAGTTTCACTATGTGTATGCATTGAGTAGTTTTGTCCTATGAACTTTTTGACTACTTTTTCCATGCTCTCTCCTGGACTTGTGTGTATGCTTATCCCCTTGCTATCGCCCTTATTCTCCTCACATGTGGTTCCGGTGTTTCCAAGACCTACAAGCGTCGTCCTCGCGCCAAGTACTTTCGGGACGACAGTCAAGGTAACCTAGTGGACGAAGTTGAATTGAGGAGAAGGAAGAATGAAGAGAGGCGAATGGCTGAACAATCCAAGAGGACTAGGAAGGGGGTGTCCAAGAGGAAGGGCAAGGAGCCCAAGATCAACTACAGGGCTTTGGATGCAGTCTCCTTTTCTGCCATCTGTCACCGTGACTTGTTTGCTGAGCTGCCTCGTGATGCTGAGCTGGGGGATACCCGCTTTTGGTGTGCCGAACAGAAGGGGATTTATGAAGACATCTATGCCAGACTGAACATTAGGCCTATGCGCCCTCTAGTTCTTGCTGATGCCCTGGAGAAGGTGCATCTTGTGGATGCGATGTTTGTGGCTGAGAGGATGGGGCTGCACCATCTCATGTCTCTCCAGTGCTCCTTTGACTCTGAGGTGGTGAAGCAGTTCTTCTCCACTTTGGTGATTTGTGGGGATGAGCGTCGCACTATGAAGTGGATGACTCATGATAGGCCAATGACTACTGATTTTCATGTGTTTGCTGAGGTTCTGGGGTACTCCTTCCGCAGCAGGGATAGAGCCAGTGGCCACCACATCATCACTCAGTTGAAGCCCAACAAGGATGCAGCTCTCTCTCCTTGCACTGTGGACAATGGAATTGTCGGTACTGTGGCTGGTCTTGCCCCCATCTATGCTGCCTTGGTGGGTCTCTTCCGTAACTCTATTACACCGAGTGGGGGCAACAATGACAGCATTCGTGGTCACCTTGTTCAGCTACTTCAATTTTCTCATGAAGTTGCCTCCTGCGAGGACGAGTCAGTGCAGTACAGGCTGGATGTCATGTACTTCATCTACCATGAGCTGTGTGATGCTATGTTCAACCATCTGTCCATTTCCTATGCGCCCTACATTATGATGCTCATTCGCCACCTGCTTCCTGCTGAGGAGTTCCACATTGACTCGGTGCACAAGGCCAAGAAGATATACAACAAGGTTCGGAAGACTGCTCAGCCCTCCTCTGCTTCTGAGGGCCTCATGAGGGATGCTCGCAGGCCCCCAGTGCCTCCCGTGGCCCATGAGATCAAGCAGTTGAACTGGTTCCAGCGTCACATTCTTTGCATGGGTGTGGACACGCACAAGGGTCAGTACGAGGCATACAGGCAGTGCCATGAGTTGGCTCACTCCCAGCAGCTCATTCTCCACCACGTGTCTGGCGCTTCGGGTGCTCCTATGGCTCCTACACCTCCCACTCCGTATGTTCGGTGGAACTCTTCCTCCGGGCTGAATTATGGTGAGCTGGAGCGTCACTTGTTCCCCTCTGTGCCTACTGCTGATGCTGATGATGAGGAAGGTGACACTGAGGAACTTGAAGATGAGGATGAGGAAGAGCATGCAGAAGAGGACGAGGACGAGGACGAGGACTATGATGAGTGATCCCATGGGGCGCTAGCATCACTCTTCTCCCTTTTTGGTGTCTCGATGCCAAAGGGGGAGAAGTAGTTCTATTAGGTTGTCCGTGGATTTGCATGGGTCGGGCATAAGCACTTGCACTTTTTATTCGTTATTTCTTGCTTATGCCCATTTAGCATGAACTTTTTAATTCGTGGTTTGTGTTTTGTGGTTGAGACTTTATGTGGTTGTCTGGATGATAGCTATGGACTTCATATCATGGATTATGCTCATGGCTATATCTATTCATATCCTATTGCTGGAGGTTTATCACGGAAGGCGCGCGCTCATAATGGTTATCCAATAATAATTGTGATTTTTGTCAAGGATGCCTATTCTCTACTTCGGTGGTATGTGCTTTTGCCCTTATGTCTATGGAATAGATTCACCTATTTGTGTGCATTTGCATTCCAATGCAAAAATCTATTATGCACACATTGAAGGGGAGTCCCTTTCATAGTTATCGTTGTTTGTCTTGTGTCTTTCTCCTGCAAATCCTGGTATTGTCATCTAACATCAAAAAGGGGGAGATTGAAAGAACATTTCATGTTTTCCTTTGTTTTGCGTGTTAGATAACAATACTATGGAAACTTTTCATGTGTGCTAAGTGTACAGGAAGTTTTGAGGGGGGGCGGATAATCCGCCCCTCCAAGGGCCGGATAATCCGGCCTACCTCATCTCTCAAGGAAGCCAAGGCGCGTCGCTCTGTGTCCAGTCGGATTTTCTCCCGGAAAATCTGAACTGGGGCGTTTTTCCTCCTCAGGCCAGATAATCCGGGTTTTGCAAGGGCCGGATAATCCGGCCCCCAGTTTTCGAGCAAAAGGAGCCAAGGCACGTCGCTCGGTATCCGGACGGATTTTCTCTCGGAAAATCCGAACTGGGGCGGTTTTTCTTCCCCAGGCCGGAAAATCCGGCCGTCGCATAGGACCGGATAATCCGGCCCCCAGAAGTTGATCAAGGACAAGCTCGGCGCGTCTCACTGTGAGGGGGCGGATTATCTGCCAGATATTCCAAGTCTGGGGCAGTGTTTCCCTAGACCGGATAATCCGGCCCTCACTTGGGCCGGATAATCCGGCCCCCAAAGTGTGCAACGGCTGGTTTTTGGAAGGGGGTATAACTACCCCTTCTTCCCCAACTACCAGAACTCTTGATTCACTCGAATTTGACCAGACCTTGTGCAAGAGCTCTAAATCTCGATCTCCCACTTCAACCACCCAAAGGTCTTGATCTTTGGTGGAATTGAAGGAGGAGAAGTTCATCATCAACATCAAGAATCAAGCGCTTCAACTCCTCTCCATTCACTTGGAGAAATCCCTGATCTAGTATTCTTGTTAATACCTAGATCTTGTTATTGTATTTGACAACTTTTTCTTGTGGCGGCTTGTTGTCATTTCGGGAGCCTCCAAGTTGTTGTGGAGTTGTTGCCCCGCTAGTTGTGTAAAGGCGCCGGTGCCCGCCTCGAAGGGTACCTATAGTGGAAGGTGGATCAGGCCTGTTGTGGCGAGATCCATCGAGAACAGGGTGAGGCCTTTTGTGGCGTGGTGGTCTTAGTACTGCCCACCCCTCCAACGCAGACGTACTTCCCCTAACAAGGAAGGAATTGCGGTCAAACAAATCCTGTGTCTCCGCGTGCTTCACTTCGATTCACTCGTTCCTCTTCCACTCGCTCTTTACTCGCTAGTAGATAGGTTTGCATATAGGGAAATTCCACACATTAGTTTATCTAGAGAATTTACCTTTGTGCTAAGCCTAATATTGAAAAAGAATTAAAAATTGGTGTAGCACCTATTCACCCCCCCCCCCCTCTAGGTGCCCATACGATCCATTTCACTTAGGAACAATGCAGCAGAGCCAGCAGCGTTTTGAAGAAAGTGTGAGGAGGAATGAGTTTGTTCTGCTACCTCCACCTCCTAAGCGAGGAGACATCAAGGGCTTTCTAAAGTTTAACACACGCCACTTTGAGGTTTCTGATCAGCCACTGGATGCTGATGATTGGCTTCGTGAGATGTCAAGGTTGCTAATGACTGCTGATGTTCCAGAGCAAGAATGGGTAAAATGTGCCACTCACCTTCTGAAGGGAGACGCGGCTCTGTGGTGGGAGAATTACCTGAAGGCAAACCACTCTGGTTTTCAGCCTACTTGGGAGCAGTTCACTAGGGCTTTCAAAGAGCAATACCTGTCAGAAATTGTCATGGAAAGGATGAAGGAAGTGTTTCTCAACCTCAAGCAGGGCAATGACAATGTCAATACCTATATCAGAAACTTCATGAATCTTTCTCGGTATGGTGGCGATGAGATCTCTGATGACAAGAAGAAGCAAAAGAGGTTCAGGCAAGGGCTCAATGCATCTATCAAATATGCAATCACTCATGCAAGGCCGGGGTCTTTTCTAGAACTCCAACATACAGCTCTACAGGAAGAAGCCAGTAGGCAAGTGTTCGAGGAGTCCAAGAAACACAGTCGTGACGCAGCAAGCTCTTCAGCTATGATAGCTCCTTCTAAGCGCCGCGTGTGGGTTCCTAATACCGCACCGCCGCTCCCGGCTCCACCAAGACCTTCAAGCTACGTGGCAAGGCCACCAAACTCCTTCAGTGCTGCTCCTAGGGGCTACAACCAAAACTACCCTGGAGCGCCTGGCGGAGTCCCTGGCTACGCTGCTCCACGTCCACCTGGTGCTTGTTACACTTGTGGGAACACTGGGCATCAACACTGGAGTTGTCCCATGAACAACAAAGCTCTTCCTCCACCACCTCCAAGACCTGCAGCAAGTTCTTCTATGGTTCGTGCACCTCCACCTCGGGATCTCAACATCAACACCAAGCCCGGGTCCACTGTTTCTTGTGCCAACTATGTCAACGTCGCTCAAGCCGAGCATGCACCTGGAGTTGTGATGGGTATGCTTCCTGTTAACTCAGTTCCTGCACGAGTTTATTTGATTCTGGTGCATCACATTCATTTGTGTCATACAAGTTTGTGGAGAGTAATGGGTTACCTTCTGATGCTTTACCAACTCGCCTCATGGTGCAATCTCCTGGATCAAACATGAGGGCTTCTAAAATCAACCATGGCAATCAAATTGAGATTGGTGGCTCTTCGTTCCCAGCTTCCTTAATCATTCTGGGCAATTCTGACATTGATGTTATCTTGGGCATGGATTGGTTAACAGCAAATGCATATGTGATTGATTGTGCTGAACGCTCGGTTTCTCTGAAAATTCCTGAAGGCCATATAGTCTATTCTCCAAGTCTGACTCCTGCAATTCAGCTTTTCTCTTTGGCGGCTCTGAATGATGATGCTATGGATGCTATTCAGAGTGTTCCGGTAGTCTGTGAGTTCCCAGATGTTTTCCCGAAGAGTTACTAGGTATGCCTCCTGACCGAGAGGTCGAGTTTGTGATTGAGCTTGAACCTGGTACCGCTCCTATCTCCAAGCGGCCTTATAAAATGGGTCCTGCTGAGTTGGCTGAACTCAAACGCCAGCTTGATGAACAAGAGAAGTTGGGTTTCATTCAGCACAGTACTTCTTCTTGGGGTAGCCCAACCATCTTTGTGAAGAACCGAGACCGCACTGATAGACTTTGTGTTGACTATCGAGCTCTCAATGCTAAAACCATCAAGAATAAATATCCCCTTCCGTGGATTAATGATCTCTTCGATCAGCTAGCTGGAGCTGTGGTATTCTCTAAGCTTGACTTAAGAAGTGGATATCATCAAATCAAGATCCGCAAGGAAGATGTTACCAAAACAGCTTTCACCACCCGCTATGGCCTGTATGAGTACACGGTCATGTCTTTCGGTCTCACCAACGCACATGCCACCTTCTCGAGGCTTATGAACTCGGTTTTCATGGAGTATCTTGATAAGTTCGTCGTGGTCTATCTGGATGACATTCTAGTCTATTCTAAGTCAAAGGAAGAACACCTTCGGTGTGTCCTAAACAAGCTTCGTGAGAACCGCCTGTATGCAAAGTTCTCCAAGTGTGAATTTTGGCTTCCCGAAGTCACCTATTTGGGTCACGTCATCTCTGCCAAGGGCATTGCCGTCAACCCAGAAACTGTTCGGACAATTTTTGAGTGGATTCCACCCAAAAATGTCAAAGAAGTCCGGAGTTTCCTTGGTTTGGCTAGTTATTGCCATCGCTTCATTCAGAATTTCTCGAAGATTGCGAAGCCTCTTACCGGTCTCCTGAAGAAAGGCAAGGAATACCTTTGGTCTCCTGCATGTCAAGCAAGCTTTGAAACACTCAAAGAGAAGCTCACTTCCACACCAGTCTTGATTCCTCCAGGTATATCAAAGCCTTTCCAAATATTCTGTGACGCCTCTTTGCAAGGATTGGGTGCGGTCCTTATTCAAGAAAAACAAGTTGTTGCTTATGCCTCTCGACAGTTGAAGACGCATGAGATCAACTATCCTACACATGACCTCGAACTCGCAGTAGTTGTCTTTGCTTTGAAAGTATGGAGGCACTACTTGCTTGGCAACCGTTGTAAGATCTTTTCTGATCACAAGAGTCTGAAGTATATCTTCACTCAGCCGGATCTCAACCTTCGTCAGAGGAGGTGGATTGAAGCAATTAATGATTTCGATCTGACCATCAACCACACTCCTGGTAAAGCTAATGTCATGGCCGATGCTCTCAGCCGAAAAGCTTATGTCAACAACCTCATGGTGGAAGAACAATAGCCTCTCTTGTGCGAGGAATTCCGCCAGCTCAACCTTGAAATTGTGGATCAAGGGTATCTTCTGAATCTTCTGGCAACCCCTCTCTTGGAAGAAAAAGTTCGCTCCAATCAACTTGGTGACCCTTACACCAAAAAGATCATCTCCAACATTCAGCTGCCGAAGTATGAGTCCTTCCACGTCGACGACCAAGGCGCTCTATTCTTTGAACACCGGATGTTTGTTCCGAACTACCCGGGTTTGAGAGAGCAAGTTCTCAAAGAAGCGCATGATTCTGTTCTTTCTATCTACCCTGGCAGCACTAAGATGTACATGGACTTGAAAACACAATATTGGTGGCCTGGATTGAAACGATATTGTGCCAAGTATGTCTCCGAGTGTGATGTCTGCCGCAGAGTTAAAGCTATCCATCAGAAACCTTCCGGTCTTCTACAGCCATTGAAGCCTCCAGAATGGAAATGGGAGAAAGTGGAGATGGACTTCATAACTGGGTTTCCAAGGTCGTAGAAGGGCAACAATGCAATCTTTGTTGTCATTGACAGGCTTTCTAAAGTGGCTCACTTCTTTCCCGTCAAGGAAACAATTTCGGCAATTCAGTTGGCTGAGCTCTATATCAACAGAATTGTCTCTCTATATGGGGTTCCTCTTGAGATCAGCTCAGACCGTGGAAGCATCTTCACTTCCAAGTTCTGGGGAAGTTTCCAAAATGCTTTGGGAACAAAGTTGAACTTCAGCATAGCTTACCACCCTTAGTCGCAAGGACAAGTTGAAAGGATCAATTAGATTCTGGAAGATATGCTCCATGCTTGCGTCATCTCTTTCGGCATGAAGTGGGAAGAATGCCTTCCTTATGCTGAGTTCTCTTACAACAATAGCTTCCAGAAGAGTCTAAATATGGCACCATTTGAGGTTCTCTATGGCTGGAAATGCAGAACTCCGAGTGGTTGGTCGGGCACAGGTGAAAGTACATTGTTTGGCCCCGACATTGTAACTCAAGCGGAGGAGAAGGTTCACAACATTCTCGAAAACCTGAAGGTTGCTCAAAGTCGCCAGAAGAGCAACTATGACAGAAAGCACACGGACATGGAGTATGTCCCTGGTGATCTCGTTTACCTTCGGGTCACTCCCATGAGAGGCACGCACCGGTTTGGTATCAAAGGGAAGCTGGCTCCTAGATACATCGGTCCTTTCAAAGTTCGTGGAAGAAGAGGAGAAGTTGCTTATGCTCTTGAGCTCCCTGAAAAACTCAAGGTCCATGATGTTTTCCATATCTCTCAACTCAAGAAGTGCTTCAAGGATCCCAGCAGGACCGTGGACCATGAGCTCATCAATCTCCAACAAGATCTGTCTTATCAAGAACACCCCACAAAAATCCTAGAAGTCGCAGAAAGAAAGACTCGCAAGAAGTCTATAAAGTTCTGCAAGGTGCAGTGGTCGCACCATTCTATTGATGAAGCCACTTGGGAACACGAGGATGAGCTCCGTGCCAAGTATCCTACCCTCTTCGTGTCTTCTTCTTCTTCCTAGAATCTCGGGGCGAGATTCCTGTTTAGTGGGGGAGAGTTGTAGCATCCCATCTGTCTAACATCTGTAATGCTACATGGTATAATAATAAAATGCTACTTCCTTCATATAATTGTTGCATCATAATTATATCATGCTCATGTCATCATGTCACCTTGCATTTGAGCATCATATAAAACCCTTTTCATTTGGTTCTTATCTCATCTGCACTATTAATTGTATTTGCCTCTTGATATCTTATATTTGGGTCTTGATAAATGCTTGATGCCCAAGTTGAGTTGGGGGCATATCCTTTATTTAACTCCACCACTTTTTCTTGTCACCACCCCATAATTCCACCATCCAACTATATGTGAGCTTTGCATTTTATTTGGGTTTACCTCTAGCTCATGTGGGTTGGGATGGATCCACTTCTAATTCCACATGCTCCCATATATGCCTCATGTTGTTTTCACATTGTTGATATGTGGAGAGCCACATGGCCACGTTTGCATGCATGTGGTTAATTTCACTTGTTCTATCTTCCATATGGTTTGTTTTGGGAATAATTGAGCATTGTTTAAATATAATTGTGGCCAAATGATCTTCTAGTGGGACATACACACTAGCATGGCCTATTATATTCAATGATGCTTAAATCTACCCTTACCATATTTTATCAAGCTTGTAGCTTATGGTGTGGTCTTTAATCAAGTATGGTTGTGCATGGGTGTAATAGGTGCCCATATGTATATGTAGTTGTTTTCAGAACTAATGAGTGTGGAAATTATTCTTCATGCATGGCCCATGCAAGGCCTCTCTCTTGTTCTTCTATTTTGGGTTCTTTTGGAATATTTTGGGTGGAGTTTGTTTGAACTCAATTGAAACAAATGAACCAATTAAATGCTTATTCTTTCTCTTGTCTTCCACCTTGCAACTCTTTTGGTGGTTTTCTCTTTGTCTAGCATACATGGGATGTATATTTTGTTTTCACAAAATAACATCATGTGCATGAGACATGTAAGATCATTTCCTCCCTTCCCTCTCTCCTTTGGTCTTTTGTTTTTCCCCTTTTGTTTGGAATTCAAATTTCTTTCGGTGTCCATCTCAACTCCAAACCCTAGCTCAACCAACTATCTTTTTACCTTCTCTCTTTTCTAGCTAAACCTAGCTATCTCCTCTCTCTATCTACACCTAACTCAAACCCTAAACCCTAGCCATTCTCCTTCCTAGCTTCGGCTAAGACCTAACCCTCCCCTCTCTATCCTATCGCCACCACTACCAGGCCGAGCCTCCCTGTACCACCACCCTGGCTCGACCCCAAAACCCCCTAGCCTAGCTACCCTGGCCGAGCCACCCTTGCTCGACACCTCCCTAACCGGCCGAGCCTATCTACCCTCTCTGTTCCTCTCTTTCTCGCTGCCAAGGCAAACCCCACCGAGCCCTGCGTCGCCACTGTGGCCCAGCTGCGGACCCCCAGATCCTCCCGAGCCGGTCTACCACGTGAGAGAGGGAGGAGAAAGGTGCACGCCACCTTTACCCACCGAGCCCCATGTGCTCTCCCTCTGCCCTCGACCTTATCTATCCCCCTCCTCTCGTACATGGCATCGCCCTAGATCCACCCAGGGTCTTGCCCTTCTACTCCTCCTTCCCCATCTGCCGCTGCCTTCTTACCCTCTCCCATCTACACCCTCCGTCGGCATCGGTTCTCCACCACCGTAGCTAGGAGGAGGCGGGCGTGGTGTTGAGTTGTCGAGGAAGACCGAGGACAGCCCCAGGAAGCTGCATGTACCCGTCGACGAGGAGGAGAAGGACCGGAGCCGGAGACCACCGCCGCGTCCGAAGCAAACCCTAGACCGCCGGGCGTCAGCGTTGTCGTTGATCCCCTGCGCTCCTGCCCGATCCACCACCACCAACCTCCCCGCGGTGAGCCGACGCACCCCCCTGACATCCTCTCCTTGCTCTGCGCTTCCTGTACGCGCCAATCATTCTGTCGAGCGCCCTCTGTGCACGGTACACGCAGTTGCTTCTCTGCCGTCGCGCCGCGGTAGGGTCTTCTAGCCGTGCAGCCGTTCCCTAGCACCAACCTCCGCCCACCGCAGCGGTAGCAGCCGCCTGCGCGCACGCCGCGTCGCGGGATCGATCCTCCGCCGTGCTCTCTATTCCCCGCGCCGTCAGTTCCGTCAGAGAACAACCGGTAGAAGAAAAACAATAGCCGAGGTTTTTCCCAAATACCCCCTGCGCCTTTTTGCGGCTCAACACGCGGTCCACCGGGGCCCGCTTGTCAGTTGTGGTGGAATTTTTATAAAAAGGTACCTAGGCTTGTTGGTTCCTCAACCCGTCGTCCCTGTCTCGGCCACGTAGTTGCGCCATGTTCGCGCACCCGTGTGTGGCCCCACGGTTACGTCGGCCCCACCTGTCTGTCAGCCTGGCTAGACGACCCCGCGGTGAGAAAAGCTCTGCCACGCGTCCTTTTCCGCCAGCTCAGCGCGGCCCCACCCGTCAGTGGCTGTGGCTAAAACTCTCTGAGTATAAAAAGTATCGGTTCTTTTTCTGTTTAATCAAAATATTTTCAGAAATGTTTTATATGATTTTAAATCCAGAAATTAATAACTTTTTATTAATAAATCCAATTAATACAAATAATATATGTTTTTGAATCAGAAAAATGTGAGGAATCCAAATATGCCATCCAAAATAATGTTTGCCTAATTTAAATTTTCGAAATTGTTTAATTGCAATAAAAATGTCTTTTCTTAATTAATTAATAACTTTAATTCTATAACTCCAAATTTGACAAATAATATGTCTAAATCGATCAGCGCGACGAGCCTGTTCTAACTACGCATTCCATGATATGAATTGCAGCATGCATCATCTAAATATTAAGTGGACAGCAAGTTATATGGGAGCAAAACATGACTAAAAACTTAATGAAATGCTTTATTCTTGTACCCCACACCTCACCCATGCCATGCTACGCTATGCCATGTAAATTGTGCATCATTCATAATGGCATGATTGTCTGCTTGTCGCATTTGATTCATATGTTTGTGCACTATATTTATGTTGGCCCTTGTTTGTTTGGTTCTTCTTTCGAATAGACGCCGAGCAGGGGAATTACCAGGAATCCTAGGAGTGCTACCCAGATCCATCCCTCGCTTGAACTGAGCTGCCAGGCAAGCACTACCACATGCTTGCATACATATAGTACCTATTGATTCTATCTTATTCTTGCATCATCGAGTCGTGATTGCATTAAATTGAATCCCAAGTACTGCATAGCCTTTACTTTTAAACCCCACCGAAGCTTGTTCCTCCATCCTATGAGCCATTAGTACAGGAGTTGTTTGAACCATGCGAGTCATAGAACAGCATGTGTAGGGTATGTGAGTGTCTGATGGATAACGAGGTACCTAAACAACTTAACATGAGTAGTAATAGGATAACTAATGAAAGAGGCACCGGTGGGCAATATCTGTCATTTGGTTTTTATGTCCACTTGTGTCCCGTAGGACCCCGAGTACTTGATTCATGTTCCTTGACTATTCGCACTATCCACATCCTGGAGACCTTATGAACTCCCTGAGACAGAGCTTGATTCATTTCTATTTCTTGGGGCCACAAGTAGTTTGGGGCTTTATTACTATCATGTACCTATGCCATGCTTTACTGTTTTATTTAAGATTGTGCGTGGAGCACCTGTACTGTTTTGGATCGTGCCACGTTTTCGCGGTATCGACAAGCCCAGTCACACTTTCGGGTTCCTAGTCGTTTACAGCCATCGTCACAAACCTTGGGTCCGTTCCGGAGCCGGCCAACTTCGTTGCGGGTAGCTTAGTGGGATGGCCCCTGAAATACTTTATGAATCATGTGATCGCTTTGTCGTGAATGCCTCATTGGGTTTTGAGTTGGTTTTTCCGAGGTTGATCGAGTGTGTGTTGCTATTTGTGCACCCCTACAGGGTAAATCTTTCTGAAAGCCGTGTCCGCGGTTATGGACGACTTGGAGCACAGTTTCTCGATCATATACAAGTATAACTAAAGTACCGCTTTTAATTTGACTAAATATCTAACTAGTAATTAGTGCAATACTCATGGAATGGTTAATAAAACTGCCAACGGATGGGTATTTCGTCCGCTTTGTCGTTGGTAAGCGAGAAGGAGGATCGATCTGTTACTTTATACTGTTATAACTGTTGTTTCTAATTAACAGACATCCGCCTATCATTGGTTAGGCGGATGGTTAGCGAGTATCTATAGACTTGCTAGTTATTATCTTTTGCTGCAATTGCGTCACCCCAGGTTATGTCCCCTTTAAAGGCATAAAGACTTGCTGAGTACCCCTAGGGTCTCACACGATAAATTGTTTGATTCAGATGAACAGGTGTATTCACAAGATGGATACTGGGTGGAGGAGACAGATGATGTTGGCAACGATCACTCGGTGTAGAGATTCCAGGGATGGGGATCCGTGAGATCTGTGGGCAGGATGTGCTTATTTATGTGGCATCTTATGCCGATTTGCCTTTTATCCGTACTTGGATCTTGTTCCCGCTTCCGCTTGATACTCTGTTGATTGATGTATGAGGAGCTATCCTACACTATTATCTCTATTTAGGATATTTGGATCTTGCTGTATGGCGTTGCAATATTTCTATTTCTTTTAGATGGTATGGCTCTGAGAACTGTTGTAAGGTAGCTTGCATACATACTCACTTGTGTATGTATTTGATCTCTTCGCCTGTTGCCTACGCCGCTCGCTCTTGCCCCGATGTTCTTGGAAGTGGTTAGGGCGGCCGACGGGCCTACACGTGGGTGGCCCTGGGCCCCCGTTGTACTTCTTTAACCACTTTTGGTTCATCCAAGCTTGAACTTAGAGCGTAGGGTCCGAGGTTGTTACATTATACATCATTATTCTATCTCTGATCATGATCCATATGGTGTCTTGTGAGTAGTTCATTTTGTTCTTGAGGACATGGGAGAAGTCATGTTGTTAGTAGTGGAGTTGTGTTGAGAAAGATTCAATAGTTGATATTTAAGTTGTGGTATACTTCTTCTAGTGGTGTCATATGAACGTCGACTACATGACACTTCACCTATATGGGCCCAGGGGAATGCATTGTGTATTTGGCTACTAATCGTAGGGTTTGCCGGAGTGACAGAAACCTGATCCCCCGTTAGGAAACCATTGCACAAGGGACGTAAGGGTCTTAGAGTTTAAAGCTGTGGTTAGGTTTCTACCTTAATTACTTTCTTGTACTTACGGATGTTTGCAAGGGGTATAATCACAAGTATGTATTAGTCCTATGAAGGTCGGTACATTAGCACAGGTTCACCCACACAATACTTAGCAAGCTAAAGAAGATTAATCAACTATATGAAGCGAAAGCACTTAACAGTCTTCCCATGTGTCCTCGAGAACGTTTGGTCATCTTAAGTAATACAACCGGCTTGTCCTTTGCTGCATAAAGGATTGGGCCACTTGCTGCATTTATTCTTATTGTCTTTTGTTTACTCGTACTTTATTTACTTGCATTATCAAAAAACCCTAAAAATCCGTTTGCTAAGTATTTACAGAGAATTCCTGATCCATACCACTAGCCAGCACCTTCTGCTCCTCGTTGGGTTCGACACTCTTACTTACTGAAAATACTGCGATACACCCCCTATACTTGTGGGTCATCAAGACTATTTTCTGGCACCATTGCCGGGGATTGAAGCGTTATTGGAGAGTGGAACTGGTAAAGGAAACTTCTACTGTGAATATTGTTTACTTTCATTAGTTGCTTTATTTTTTTTATGGAGAATTCGTTGAGTTTCTTATTTGGTAATACTACTACCATTGCTAAGGTAGTAGATAAGCCACCACCTGCTGAGAATGATGCTTTCAAAATACCTACAAGAATTATTGATCGTGTTATGGATAACTACTATGTTGGGGATGGAACTGTCCATCCCGGTGATCATTTGCTCTTTATACACGAATTATGCGGGTTGTTCAAGTGTGCAGGTATTACTACAAATCAAGTTAACAAGAAGTTATTCTCATTATCACTGAAAGGAAGAGCAGAGGAATGGTATAAGCTGCTGAAGAATGGTCAAGCTCTGGAATGGGAGGAAATAGTGCCTCTCTTTTATTAAAAAATTTATCGTCCTAGTGAGATTCATAAAGATCGGAATCAAATATACAACTTTTGGCCTCTTGATGGAGAGAGTACAACTCAAGCTTGGGGGAGATTGAAGTTACTAATGCTCAAATGTCCCATTCATGAGCTCCCCAACAATATTATTATCAATAACTTTTATGCAAGGCTCCCTCTACATGACAAACATTTATTGGATGCGTCTTGTGCTGCATCATTCACTCGCATGGAAGAAGAAGCTAAATGGGATCTTCTGGACTCATACTTCGGAAGCTGAATGTTGGAGATGATCTTTTTAGTGTAAGGATCACCAAGTTGAATGGAACGGACCTTTTCTTCCAAGAGCGGTGTTGCTATAAGGTTCAAAAGATACCCTTGATCCACAATTTCAAGTTTGAGCTTGCGGAATTCCTCGCACAAGAGAGGCTGTTGTTCTTCCACCATGAGATTGTTAACATAAGCTTTTCGGCTCAGAGCATCGGCCATGACATTGGCTTTGCTCGGGGTGTAGTTGATGGTCAAATCGAAATCATTGATTGTTTCAATCCACCTCCTCTGACGAAGGTCGAGATCAGGCTGTGTGAAGATATACTTCAGACTCTTGTGATCAGAATAATAATAATAATCCAAAATAGTACCAAAATGGAATTAACCAAGATTAAAGGATGCAATTCACTGAGATGATATTAAAATATCAACAAAGTTCAAGGCAACTAGAAGATATTAAGCATAACGCACACGACTGAACAAGGAGTGTGGTATACAAACTAACAAAGAAAATTTTTCCGCAAATTTTGGCATTAAAATACTACTATATGCGCAAAACCACTTCACGAATCAATATTAGTAACTCTACTAGTTCAACATACAAGAGCAAATGATAAAAGTAGTGGTATGGTCGCGACTCCATCCCGCACTCAAATCATTACTCCGCACATGAATCAGTAAAACACATATCCCAACACCTTCTTCTTAAGATGAACCTAAAGATTGGTAACTACGAAAAAGAACACCCCAACAAGATAACGTCGGATAACAAAGAGTAAGATAGATCGCATCGGTATACAACGAATCAGAATAGATCGCGTCGGTTTACAAAGGCCTGTCGGTATGGAATGTACCAACAGTTGATAACCAAAAGGCAGATAGTGATAACATTTGGATGCAACAGATAGACAAGAAATTCACGCACACACACACACTCACAGACACACAACCTATGGTACTACGGAACCCAGAACATGTGATTCCTAGTTTGAATTTTAGAAGAGGATTGAAAACGTTACACTTCCTTACCAGAAAAAGGGTGGGTGGGTGGGTAAGAAGAATTAGAAGCAGTCCTACTCTCACGTTTGTTTTTCCCTAGTATACATAACTACCAAAAATATTTGCTAGACTGACAACGACCATTTTGGCTGAGACCCTGAAGGGCGGGATGGTTCTGATACCAATTGTAACTACCTCGGTGAATTACGCTCTTAGTTACATGCCTGGATGAACGAAAGTGGTTAAAATAGTACGGTGGGGCCCAGGGCCACTCACGGTAGACCTTTCGACCGTCCGAACCACTTCCAGATCATCGGGACAAGAACGAGCGGCGTAATCGGCAGGCGAAGGGATCAACTACATACACAAATGAGTATGTATGCAAGCCACATACAACAGTCCTCAGAGCCATTCCATCTAAAAAGAAATAGAAATATTGCAACGCCATACGGCAAGATTCAAATATCCTAGATAGAGATAATAATTTAGAATAGCTCCTCATACAACAAACATCAGAGTATCAGGCGGAAGCGGAAAACAAGACCCGAGTACGGATAAGAAACAAATCGGCATAAGATGCCCCATAAATAAACACATCCCGCCCACAGATCTCACGGATCCCCGTTCCCAGAATCTCTACACTGAGTGATCGTTGCCAACGTCATCTGTCTCCTCCACCCAGTATCCTTCTTGCGAATACACCTGTTCATCTGAATCAAACAATTTATCGTGTGAGACCCTAGGGGTACTCAGCAAGTCTTTATGCCACTAAAGGGGACACAATCTGGGGTGACGCAATTGCAGCAAAAGAGAATATCTAACAATCCTATAGATACTCGCAAACCATCCGCCTAACCAATGATAGACGGATGTCCGTAAATTAAGAACAACAGTTATAATAGTATAATTAACAGATCCATCCTCCTCCTCGCTTACCAACGAGGAAGCGGACGAACAACCCCCATCATCCGTTGGCAGTTTTATCAACCATTCCCTAGGTGTTGCATTATTTACTAGTCAAGTACTTAGTCAAGTTGAACGCGGTACTTTAGTTATACTTGTTTATGATCGAGAAACTGTGCTCCAAGTCGTCCATAACCGCGGACACGGCTTTCAGAAAGATTTACCCTGCAGGGGTGCACGAATAGCAACACACACTCGATCAACCTCGGAAAAACCAACTCAAAACCCAACGAGGCATTCACGACAAAGCAATCACCGGATTCAGAAATATTTCAGGGGCCCACCCAATTAAGTTACCCGCAACGAAGTTGGCCGGCTCCGAGACGGACCCAAGGTTTGTGTCAATGGCTGTAAACGACTGGGAACCCAAAAGTGTGACTGGGCTTGTCGATACCGCGAAAACATTCCACGATCCAAAACAGTACAGGTGCTCCACGCACAATCTTAATAAAGCAGTAACATGGCATAAGTACAGGATAGTAATAAAGCCCCAAACTACTTTGTGGCCCCAAGAAATAAGAATGAATCAAGCTCTGGCTCAGGGGGGGTCCATAAGGCCTCCCGGATGTGGATAGTGCGAATAAACAAGGAACAGGAATCAAGTACTCGGGGTCCTACGGGAGACAAGTGAGCATGAAAAAACAAATAGCAGATATTGCTCACCGGTGCCTCTTTCATTAGTTATCCCATTACTACTCATGTTAAGTTGTTTAGGTACCTTGTTATCCTTCAAACACTCACATACCCTACACATGCTTTTCTACGACTCACATGGCTCAAACAACTCCTGTAGTAATGGCTCATGGGATGGAGGAACAAGCTTCGGTGGGGTTTAAAAGTAAAGGTTATTCAGTACTTGGGATTCAGTTTAATGCAATCGCGACTCAATGATGCAAGAATAAGATAGAGGCAATAGGTACTATATGTATGCAAGCATGAGGTAGTGCTTGCCTGATAGTTCAGTTGAAGCGAGAGATGGATCTGGGTAGTACTCCTGTGATTCCTGGTAATTCTCTTGCTGGGCGTCTATTCGAAGAAGAACCAAACAAACAAGGGCCAACATAAATAAAGTGCACAAGCATATGAATTAAAATGCGACAAGAAAACAAGCATGCCATGATGAATGATGCACAATTTACATGGCATTAAAGTAGCATGGCAAAGGTGAGGTGTGGAATAGAAGTATAAAGCATTTTATTAATTATTTAACCAAGTTCTGTTGTCATAAACAGTTCATATTTGTAAGAATGACATGATGCATGCTTCAATCCAGAACAAGGACTGCATAGATAGAACGGGCTCGTTGCGCTGATCGATTTAGATATATTATTTTCCCAAATAGGAGTTATAGAATTAAAGTTATTGATTTATTAAGGAAAAGGGCATTTTATTGTAATTTTAATCATCTCGAAATTTTAAAGTGTTCAAACATTATTTTGAATGGCATATTTGAATTCCTTACATTTTTCTGATTCAAAAACATATATCATTTGTATTATTTGGATTTGTATTTTTAAAGTTATTTAAAAACTGATTTGAATTAGAATTTAAATAATTACTGAAATTGTTTTGTCAAAACAGATAAATGGCCAGACTTTTTTACACACAGGCAGAGCTAGCCGCAGACACTGAGGAGTGGGCCACTTCTGACTGGGGCCACGCGCGTGGAAAAGCTTTTCTCACCGCGGCCTTCTCCACCTTAAGCGAATGACAGGTGGGCCAGTGAGCTCACTGGCCCACAAGACGGCGAGCGACCCAAGGGGTGACGCGTAGGGGATCTAGGGGACTGCGGGTGCTAATCCGAAGAAGATGGGGGGCTTTCTGCAAAAAGGCGACACTACTGTGGATCTTCTCTCATAACTCGCTGGCGGCGGCGCGCGACAGGCAAAACGGGTGGCCGCCAGGATTCGATCCCGCGACCTCGGGCTAGAGCTAGCGGACTGGATGCACTGCGGTGGTAAGCGGCTACTGCTAGGAAGGGGCCGCGGCGCTAGGTAAACTGCAGACGACTGCGTCCATCTCCCTCGCGCACGGCAGAGACAGGTGTGCACGGCGGAGACATGGCCGAGATCCCCAGGAAGCATAGCTTGGTCCAGACGCTGCAGCACGGCGACGCGGATGCAGCGGTACTATTTTGCGATAGCGAGGCATGCGGCAAGTGGCGATACGAGAGAGGGTTGGCGTCACACAGAGGTGCACGTCAGATGTTCGACAAAACTATCGGCGTAACCCGGAAGAGATACAAAGAGAGGGCATGTCTAGGAGGACGGACTGCTCACCACGGGCAGGTCGGTGGTGTTGGAACGGCTCGAAACGGCGGAGATACTGGGTGGCGCAGGTGCTCCGTCGCGTTAGGGTTTCCCACGGGCGCGCTCCAAGATCGGCACGTCCCGACCTTCTGCTCCTCGAGGCTGGTACAGGCAGGGTCCTGGGCGTGCACTGGCACTCCACGGCGACGCACGCTCCTCCTCCTCCTATCCCACGCACGGGAACTGAGGAAGACCGAGGTAGACGACGCGGTTGCAGGGGGTGACTGCAGGCGATGGAGAGAGTGTGGGATGGTGCTGGGAAGCGCCCAGGCGAGATCTGGACGCCAGGGTTAGTGGTGCTGGGGTAGATAAGGTAGGGAGACGAGCTGCACATGGGATGGTTCGCTTTTGGCAAAGTAGAGGGAGGGCTCGGTGATATCTCTCTTCTCTCCCTCTTGTTGCCTTGCTAAGAGAGGAAGGGAGGGGACCAGGGAGAGGGCATGCGATGGAGTACTTGTCGAGAAATAAAAAGGTGAGAGGGAGAGGCTCTCATGGGATGGCTCGTCCTAGACTAGAGGAAAAAGAAAAGGGAGGAAAAGAGAGGCTAGGATCGAGAGGGGCTCGGTTTATGGTTGGGCAGAGAAGCTAGAGGGATCCGCGGGCATGGTAGAGAGGAATGAGGGCCAGCCTCGGCAGGGAGAGAGAAAGAGAGAGGAGACCGGGTGTAGCTAGGTTAGTTTAAAGCTCGGGTTAGGGTTAGGTTAAAAGAAGTGGTGTTAGACTAGAGGTTACTAGCATGGGGGCTTGGCTAAGGTAGATGGGGTGTTGGTGTGGTGGTGACTAGGGTTTGAACATGCACAACACAAGAACAAGCAAGAAGAAGTGGTAAGAAAGTGGGGGTAGGGTTTGGTATGTTACACATGATCTTGCATGACACATGCACAAGTGGGGTGATGATGTTGAGGCACATGGTAAGGAGAGATCAAACAAGGTGAAAGATTTGGGAGAGAAGGGAGGGCTCCAAAAGATATACACCACCCAAGATTCAAATAAAATACAAAATACTAGAATGTGGTGGTACTTGCATGGCCCATGCAAAATATTAAATGCCATGTTTTATTTTGTGAAAACAATAATAATAATATGGCATTATTCTTATGCATTCCCAAGAAGTGGAAATAAAGGCCAAGCAAAAGATAGTTAGGATTAAATCCACCCCATTCACATGAGCTAGAATAAAATCAAAAGAAAAGAAATCCAAGCTCATGGATAATAGGATGGTGGAATTATAAGGTGGTGAAAAGAAAGGTGATGGAGGTGAATAAAAGATATGCCCCCAACTCAACTTGCGCATTAAACAATATATCAATAACCAAATACAATATCAAGAGGCAAAAACAATTAATAATGCATATGAGAGAAGAACCAAAAGAAAAGGGTTTTATATGATGCTCAAATGCAAGGTGGCATGATGACATGAGCATGATATAATTATGATGAAACAATTATATATAGGAAGTAGCCATCATCTTACTAGACCAAGTAGCATTACAATTGTTAGACAATTGGGATGCTACAACTCTCCCCCACTAAACAGGAATCTCGCCCCGAGATTCTAGGAAGAAGAAGAAGACTCAAAGAGGGTAGGATACTTGGCACGGAGCTCATCTTCATGTTCCCAAGTGGCTTCATCAACGGAATGGTGCGACCACTGCACCTTGCAGAACTTGATGGACTTGTTGCGAGTCCTTCTTTCTACGACTTCAAGAATTTTTGTGGGGTGTTCTTGATAAGACAGATCTTCTTGGAGATTGATGAGTTCATGGTCCACGGTCCTGCCGGGATCCTTGAAGCACTTCTTGAGTAGAGAGATGTGGAAAACATCATGGACTTTGAGTTGTTCAAGGAGCTCAAGAGCATAAGCAACTTCTCCTCTTCTTCCACGAATTTTGAAAGGACCGATGTATCTAGGAGCCAACTTTCCTTTCATACCAAAGCGGTGCGTGCCTCTCATGGGAGTGACACGAAGGTAAACGAGATCACGAGGGACATACTCCATGTCCGTGTGCTTTCTGTCATAATTGCTCTTCTGGCGACTTTGAGCAATCTTCAGATTTTCAAGGATGATGTCAACTTTTTCCTCTGCTTGAGTTACAATATCGGGGCCAAACAATATCCTTTCACCTGCGCCCGACCAACCAATCGGAGTTCTGCATTTGTGACCATAGAGAGCCTCAAATGTTTCCATCTTTAGAATTTTCTGGAAGCTGTTGTTGTAAGAGAATTCAGCATGAGGAAGACATTCTTCCCACTTCATGCCAAAAGAGATAACACAAGCACGGAGCATATCTTCCAGAATCTCATTGATCCTTTCAACTTGTCCTTGTGACTGAGGGTGGTATGCTGTGCTGAAGTTCAATTTTGTTCCCAAAGCATTTTGGAAACTTCCCCAGAACTTGGAAGTGAAGATACTTCCACGGTCTGAACTGATCTCAAGAGGAACTCCATACAGAGAGACAATTCTGTTGATATAGAGCTCAGCTAACTGAATTGCAGAAATTGTTTCCTTGACTGGAAAGAAGTGAGCTACTTTGGAAAGCCTGTCAATGACAACAAAGATTGCATTGTTGCCCTTCTGCGACCTTGGAAAACCAGTGATGAAGTCCATCTCTACTTTCTCCCATTTCCATTCCGGAGGCTTCAATGGTTGTAGAAGACCGGAAGGTTTCTGATAGACAGCTTTAACTCTGCGACAAACATCACACTCCGAGACATACTTGGCACAATATCGTTTCAAACCAGGCCACCAATATTGTGTTTTCAAGTCTATATACATCTTAGTGCTGCCAGGGTGGATAGAAAGAACAGAATCATGCGCCTCCTTGAGAACTTGCTCTCTTAAACCCGGGTAGTTCAGAACAAACATCCGGTGTTCAAAGAAAAGAGTGCCTTGGTCATCTACGTGGAAAGACTCATACTTCGGAAGCTGAATGTTGGAGATGATCTTTTTAGTGTAAGGATCACCAAGTTGAATGGAACGGACCTTTTCTTCCAAGAGCGGTGAGGCTAGAAGGTTCAAAAGATACCCTTGATCCACAATTTCAAGTTTGAGCTTGCGGAATTCCTCGCACAAGAGAGGCTGTTGTTCTTCCACCATGAGATTGTTAACATAAGCTTTTCGGCTGAGAGCATCGGCCATGACATTGGCTTTGCTCGGGGTGTAGTTGATGGTCAAATCGAAATCATTGATTGTTTCAATCCACCTCCTCTGACGAAGGTTGAGATCAGGCTGTGTGAAGATATACTTCAGACTCTTGTGATCAGAATAATAATAATAATCCAAAATAGTACCAAAATGGAATTAACCAAGATTAAAGGATGCAATTCACTGAGATGATATTAAAATATCAACAAAGTTCAAGGCAACTAGAAGATATTAAGCATAACGCACACGACTAAACAAGGAGTGTGGTATACAAACTAACAAAGAAATTTTTCCGCAAATTTTGGCATTAAAATACTACTATATGCGCAAAACCACTTCACGAATCAATATTAGTAACTCTACTAGTTCAACATACAAGAGCAAATGATAAAAGTAGTGGTATGGTCGCGACTCCATCCCGCACTCAAATCATTACTCCGCACATGAATCAGTAAAACACATATCCCAACACCTTCTTCTTAAGATGAACCTAAAGATTGGTAACTACGAAAAAGAACACCCCAACAAGATAACGTCGGATAACAAAGAGTAAGATAGATCGCATCGGTATACAACGAATTAGAATAGATCACGTCGGTTTACAAAGGCCTGTCGGTATGGAATGTACCAACAGTTGATAACCAAAAGGCAGATAGTGATAACATTTGGATGCAACAGATAGACAAGAAATTCACGCACACACACACACTCACAGACACACAACCTATGGTACTACGGAACCCAGAACACGTGATTCCTAGTTTGAATTTTAGAAGAGGATTGAAAACGTTACACTTCCTTACCAGAAAAAGGGTGGGTGGGTGGGTAAGAAGAATTGGAAGCAGTCCTACTCTCACGTTTGTTTTTCCCTAGTATACATAACTACCAAAAATATTTGCTAGACTGACAACGACCATTTTGGCTGAGACCCTGAAGGGCGGGATGGCTCTGATACCAATTGTAACTACCTCGGTGAATTACACTCTTAGTTACATGCCTGGATGAACGAAAGTGGTTAAAATAGTACGGTGGGGCCCAGGGCCACTCACGGTAGACCTTTCGGCCGTCCTAACCACTTCCAGATCATCGGGACAAGAACGAGCGGCGTAATCGGCAGGCGAAGGGATAAACTACATACACCAATGAGTATGTATGCAAGCCACATACAACAGTCCTCAGAGCCATTCCATCTAAAAAGAAATAGAAATATTGCAACGCCATACGGCAAGATTCAAATATCCTAGATAAAGATAATAATTTAGGATAGCTCCTCATACAACAAACATCAGAGTATCAGGCAGAAGCGGAAAACAAGATCCGAGTACGGATAAGAAGCAAATCGGCATAAGATGTCCCATAAATAAACACATCCCGCCCACAGATCTCACGGATCCCCGTTCCCGGAATCTCTACACCGAGTGATCATTGCCAACGTCATCTGTCTCCTCCACCCCATATCCTTCTTGCGAATACACCTGTTCATCTGAATCAGACAATTTATCGTGTGAGACCCTAGGGGTACTCAGCAAGTCTGTATGCCACTAAAGGGGACACAACCTGGGGTGACGCAATTGCAGCAAAAGAGAATATCTAACAATTCTATAGATACTCGCAAACCATCCGCCTAACCAATGATAGACGGATGTCCGTAAATTAAGAACAACAGTTATAACAGTATAATTAACAGATCCATCCTCCTCCTCGCTTACCAACGAGGAAGCGGACGAACAACCCCCATCATCCGTTGGCAGTTTTATCAACCATTCCCTAGGTGTTGCATTATTTACTAGTCAAGTACTTAGTCAAGTTGAACGCGGTACTTTAGTTATACTTGTTTATGATCGAGAAACTGTGCTCCAAGTCGTCCATAACCGCGGACACGGCTTTCAGAAAGATTTACCCTGCAGGGGTGCACGAATAGCAACACACACTCGATCAACCTCGGAAAAACCAACTCAAAACCCAACGAGGCATTCACGACAAAGCAATCACAGGATTCAGAAAGATTTCAGGGGGCCACCCCATTAAGCTACCCGCAACGAAGTTGGCCGGCTCCGAGACGGACCCAAGGTTTGTGTCAATGGCTGTAAATGACTGGGAACCCGAAAGTGTGACTAGGCTTGTCGATACCGCGAAAACATTCAACGATCCAAAACAGTACAGGTGCTCCACGCACAATCTTAATAAAGCAGTAACATGGCATAAGTACAGGATAGTAATAAAGCCCCAAACTACTTTGTGGCCCCAAGAAATAAGAATAAATCAAGCTCTGGCTCAGGGGGGTCCATAAGGCCTCCCGGATGTGGATAGTGCGAATAAACAAGGAACAGGAATCAAGTACTCGGGGTCCTACGGGACACAAGTGAGCATGAAAAACCAAATAGCAGATATTGCTCACATGCCGTTTAACGACCCGTGCTACGGCCCGAAGGCCCCGTACCGTGCACCCGTATCACATCGGGGCACGAGAAGATAGAAATTCTGATTTTTGGCACAAGAAATAGTGCTCTTAACGACCACCAGTATGGCCAGGACGCGCCTGTACCATACCCTCGGGCAAACCATCAGATTTCAAGCAAAGGTATCGAACAGATAACGACTAGTAGTACGGACGCGTGCGACCTTACCGCACGCCTGTATAGAGTGCGTCGTCGGAAAGGACAAGATAACAGCAAGTTACTATGTTAAAATCAGCAATACCTCTTAGGCCATGTGTTAGTAAAGTAAAGGATTGAGGATTACCTTATTTCTTCTCTCTCCAAAGGTCTTCTTTAAACACTCTTTATTAGAAACAAGCAAAACAAAAACAAAACAAAACTAACACATAAGTAAAAACTTTATTTCACATGGATTGCCTTCCATGAAGCGCTTCTAGTTAAGATCAATTAGCTTCACCCCGATGGAAATCATTTAGATTTAATGAGTGGAATGCCCACTCCAAAGTAATTGGTTTTCAAAATAATTATACCATCTTCATTATTAGGCCTGGCCTTCTTCTTTCTAGGGAAGTGGACTATAAAAAGATCTCTAGATGATAGCCATATTCTCATATTTCCCTTATGTAAAATAATTAAAGCTTTGACAGTTCTCAGGAATGGACTACCTAAAATTATAGGTGCTATGGGATCTTCAGGCATGTCCACAATAACAAGATCAATAAAAGCGGGACTACTTTTAATTTCTACAACTATATTTTATTTTATCCCAATAGCTTGTTTATAAGTTGAATCCACTAAATAGAGTCTCAATTCAGTCGTTAAAAATTGCCTGAAATTTAATTTATCAAATAGGTTTTTAGAAACTGTTGAGACGCTTGCACCAAGATCACAAAGTGTGGATATCTCATTAACTCCTAGCTTAATTTTAATAGTGGGCTCAAATATATCATCTAGTTCAGCAGGAAGCTTATTAGCTAGTCTCTTATACTCCATCTCTAAATCTCGAACTTTAGATGCTACGTGTTGTATAAATTGTTGGTACTAAGAATTATTACCTTGTTCTATACCTAGATTCTTCACGGTGATTATCTTTAGCAGATCTTCCACGGTATATTCTGGTGTTGGCGCGTTGCTATAATCTAGTTCTTTAGGCTTTTCTCATTGGTTACCACCCTCATCATCTTGATATTTTCTACCAGATTTGGCTCGGGTTTTCTAGGAAAATTTTCTAGTATGAGAGCTTGGCTCTCAGCTACTTTTCCTAGCTGAGCCTCCACGATTTTTGTCCTTTCCTATAGAGGCTGAACATCATTTCTAATTGCAACAGCTTGGTTAGATAATTTTTCTATACTACTTTAATGGTTCTCTATGATTTTAATAAGCATATTATTTTGCTCGGTTTGAGCTTGTATAAAAGTTCTAACAGTTTGTTCAAACGAGAGATTGCCTTGGTTTGCTGCATTATTATTATCATAATTATTGTAAGGAGATCATGCAGGATTAGAATAATGTTTTTGAACATTAGAAGCATAATTATTATTTTTTCGTACAGGATTAAAAGAAGTGTGAGCTATAAAATTGACATCATTAACATCGGTAGCGATAGCATTAACTTAGTTATCTTCTTTACCCTTTAATATATTAAGTAGCTCGTCTACATTAGATGCAAGCTCTTCATTATTTACCTCGGTAATTAAACTTACTCTCTTCGAGGTTCTCTCAACATGCCATTAGGCATGATTATTTTGCATATCATTAAGTAAGTTCTTTACAACACTCACTTGCTTTTCCATAATTGTTCCTCCTGCTACAGTATCTAGCATAGACTTAGATATTTGGTTAAGGCCATTATAAAAAAAATATAATATAAGCCACTCTTCAATCTCATGACTAGTACAGTTTATTATGGCTTCTTACATCCTTTCTCACGCAAGCGCTAGTGGCTCACGGTCTTCTTGTCTAAAACTCGTAATGTTGGATCTTCGCTGGGGAAATTTAGTCATAAACAAGTTAGCACATTCCTTCCAAAATTTAGTAGTGCAATTTGGTAGAGCTAGCAATCAATCCTTAGCATTCCCTCTAAGAGAGAAAAGAAACAATCTTAATTTAACATCATTTCTATCTACATCCTTAATATGCATCATGTCGCAAATTTCAGTAAAAATATTTAAGTGCAAACCCAAATCCTCAGAAGATAAGTCCCTAAATTGGTTTTGTTGAACCAAACTTAAAAGGTTAGGCTTTATTACAAAAATTTCTACATCAACAGCAGGCTGAGTGATAGGTGCATGAATAAAATCATCAGTGAGGGTAACATACTTCCAAGTCTCTTTTAAACCATGGCTCTTATATTTTTATAATTTTTAAGCAATAAAAACAAATAACGAGAAATTATTATTTTTAGGTTTGCAAATATATAACAAGAAAGTAAAATAATAACAAGAAATAAACTACAAACTAATAATAAAACTAAAAACAAGGTCTATAGTGACCTCACCAGGATAGCAAAATTGTTTCCCGACAACGGTGCTAGAAAAAAGGTTGATACATTCGATCCGATTCATAAATGTGGTATAATAGCTTTTTCCCTAAAAGATCTATGTATAATCGAACCTTGAAAAGCAATACGAAAAGGAAATAAAAAGGACACTTCTAAAATACTTTGTTTGTTCATTTTATCTTAGTTTATCGGACAGATCTATTTTACTTTTATAATGGGTTGAATTAATGGATGGAGAGGTCAGGATTGAAGATCCACCTACAGATGCTCATCATATGGGATAAAAGATATAATAAACATAGTCATGTGTAATAGTTGAATAGAGATAGTCTCTTATAGATAAGACATCCTAATATACTAGAGGCCGAGTGATGCAGCAGATATAGCAATAGTTTTTTAATCCAATGTTATTATGATCCTATCTTTTCTTACAGGTTCCTATGAATCGCCGCTAGTCAAGTATCTCACCTCAAGTCTTTATTAATCTATGGAATCTTATGAACCTCAAGTCTATCAATCTATGAAATCTTACGAAATCTTGGATACCTACAATTCGAAATCTTGGATACAAATCTGAATTTTAGGTCCAATCCAAGAACGAGCCGGGTGGGGAAATTTGGCCATCCGGCTCTAAAAAGGGCCTTGTGCAGGGTTGGCTGGAGATGCTCCGAGGCCCATTTCAGCAAAACTCGAAGATCCCATTGCGACGTGCGTACGACAAGTATTGAGGTACCCGGAAAAAAAAACGTACTGAAGAAATTTTACATCGCTAAAATATTGGGGAAGGGATAAGTGACGAACTACTAAAACGAGCAACAAAACAAACGCAGCCATCACTAGTGTGGAGTGGAGCATCGATATCTCTACGAATCCTTCTTATCTACGCCGTCGTCGTCGCTGCTGTCGCGGGTGCGCATGGTGCACTCGCTGCCGTCGTCGCCGTTGCCGCAGTAGTACCTCTGGAGCGCCCTTGGCAGGTAGAAGGGCACCAGGAAGGCGAACAGGTTGGCGCCCCAGAACGCCAGGTTCGCGACGGCGAGCACCTTCCCCGCCACTAGCCGGCGCGGGGCCACGTCCAGGACGCCGCGCTTCTCCTCCATCTCCTGCCGCAGCCACTCCCCGGCCGCGAACATCCTGCGCGCGCTGTACATGACCGGAACGGCGACCCTGACGGGGAGCGAGAACCGCCAGGGCCAGGCCGCCGTCAGGCCCTCAGTGAAGACCTGCGCGGCGAGGAGGAACGCGTGCGGGGCCGCGGCGGCGACCCCCGTGGTGTCCCCGGACCGGAGTCCGTCGAGGATGTAGAGCGCCGGGAGCGCGGCGCCGACGAGGAAGCCAACCACGGTGTGCGCGGCGAGGAGGAGGCGTGCGGGGCCGAGGAAGACGGGCGCGGACGGGTTGGGCTTCCCCGGGCGCTGCGGGAAGGCGAGCGTGGCGAGGAGGACGAGGTAGGGGATGAGCAGGACCGCGAAGGCGATCTCCGAGAGCGGGACGGTGGTGGAGAAGGCGAGCACGGCGGCGGCGCCCAGCGCGTTGAGCTGCTTGATGGAGAAGAGGTAGTAGTGGTGGTGCGGGCGCGCCGTGGGCGAGGTGGGCGTCGGGTGCAGCGGCGGGGGCGGCTGCCCCATCGACGGCAGCGCGATGCCGCCGCCCGCCGTCGGGCCCACGCCGCCGGACATGAGCAGTTAGTTACGGGGAGATCACGCAGCTGTTGTAGTCGATTGCTATACTACGAGAGTTGGTAGTAGCGGCAGCGTTGGCGAGTGAGTGAGGTGTCTCCGGTGCAGGCAGAGGAGAAAGGCTTAAGGCGACGACTGGGTGGCATGCGTGGCGCGCTCTGGTGCTTGGGCTCGCCATGGCGCGCCGCGTGTGGAATCTTTGCATTATCTTACTGGCCTCGCAGCCTGCGAAGAACAGCGCGGCTCGTATCAAGCTACGTGTTCCCGGCTGACTAGCACGCTCCTTGCTTGGAAGGCCAGATAAAATGCATAGGAACTTTCTGGAAACAAGGTGACTCGGAGTCACAACCACAAGTAGGTACTGATAGATTGAGCTACTGATGGCGCTTTCCTAAAGACTGATGAGCTGCGGATAACAGGGTACTGACACTTGTTTCCTCTTTCCTTTATAATGTTGCACCGACGCCGTTTTGGTATCTACAAATAATCATGTTTTAACCTGGGCTGACACTAGAAGAAAACGGAATTTTGGTTCAGGGGTATTAGTCCCAGTTTTACTATAAATCGAGACTAACGCCGCGGTCCCAACGGCTTTATCTGACCACAGGGGGCGGCAGCCACTAGTTCCGGTTTGAACAGACGTTTCAGACAGACGGGTCCGGCGCCAGACCCTTTAGTCCCGGTTTGTTATACGAACCGGGACTAAAGGTTCACCTTTAGTCCGGTTCTAGACATCTTCTTTCCCCACATGCCCGAGCCACCATTCCAAGCTGGTGGCTCCTCTCTCTTTCTTGCTTCAAACTCGAGTTCATGCCCAAATTTTTCTCAACATTTGTCAATATTTTGTGGTGCCCAATCTATCCAAAGGTTCTAAAAGGTGAGCAACTTCATCCTTTGAATTCTCATTGCTATATTAGCTCAATTCATGCTCTATCTTGTAGATGGATTTGTAGATTTAGTTTGGTAGTAATTTTTGCAATGATAACATGAGATCTATGTTTAGATTCTATCTATCTTGTATTAATGTAAAAAACTCTAAGATAAATATCATAAGCTAGATCAGTATGCTGATGGAGCTAACTAATTTCATATATTTGGGAGTGCCTCTACGGCGAGCTCATCAAAGATGTCTGAGGACGAGGCCCTAAGACATCTTCGAGAAGCTCCGTCGTAATGGTGTTCCTGGTCTCGCACACCATCTTGCAGTTCTTCACAAAAATGCATACCTATTTATAGATTAAGCAGCACAACATAGTGTCGGGCACTGAAGACATAATATCGACACACTCACCCGTGGCATAGTGCTGCCACCCACCCAAACTAGTGTCGTCATTTACTGGCTTAATGCTGGCCACTAAGGACATAGTGTCGACATGTTGTTGCCACATCCACATTTAGTCCTGGTTGGTGCCTTCAACCAGGACTAAAGGTCCATCCTATCTTTAGTCCCGACTGTTGCTTTAATTTTGTTTTTAGACCAGTACTAATTTTATCATCATGATTTTGTTTGATGTACTTAATTATATAATGCAGATGAGCCAGCAATGGTTGTACGCTGACCGACTCTCTAGCGAGTTCATTAAAGGCATGCATTCTTTTCTCCTTATGGCCGAAGCAAACAAGCGGAATGGTTTTATGTCTTGTCCATGTGGTGTCTGTCGAAATCATAATAAATACTCTTCCTCAAGAGTCCTTCACAGCCACCTGTTTTGGTCTGGTTTCGTAACCGGCTATAATTGTTGGACCAAGCAAAAGAAAAATAATTGAACACAAAACACAAAATGAAAAGAAAAACACAAACCCTAAAACCCCATCTCCTGCCGCGGTAGCCAAATGGCCCTAAACGATGCCGCGGCATACACCCTTTAGTCCTGATTCGTGTTACGAACCGGAACTAAATGTCCTCCAGCCTAGCGCGGCTCGCGAGGCCATGTGGTGGACCTCTAGTCCCGGTTCCTTGGTTCCTAACATAACCGGGACTAAAGGCCGGACCTTTAGTCCCACTTTGGCAGTCCTGGTTTACAATCCGGGACTAAAGATCCTTACGAACCGAGGCTAATGGCCTAGTTTCTACTAGTGTGGCCATGACGAAAACAGCGTGCACCAAGGCCAGAATTTAAGAAGTTCGCAAGAAGTGGGATATCGAATACTCCCTCCCTTTCAAAATACTTCCCTCCGTCTCCGTCCAGAAATAAGTGACTTGAATTTAGCTAAATTAGTATAAAATTAGATGCGTTTTAGTGTATAGGTACATCCAAATATAGATAAAACTAAGTCACTTATTTCTGGACAAAAGGAGTATAAGATGTTTAGATTTGTGACAGGAGTGAATCTAGGACCCTTTAGTGTTTAGGTTTATTTCAAAACTACATGAATCTACACACTAAAAAGAGTTTAGATTATTCCTTTTACAAAGTTAAAAGTTAAAACATCTTATATTTTAAAACGGAGAGAGTATATATACTACTTCCTCCGTCCAGAAATAACTAACTTGAGTTTGTCTGATTTAAATGTATCTAGACGTATTTTAGTATAGATATATTCGAATTTAGGCAAACTCAAGTTAGTTATTTAGAAACAGAGAGAGTATATTATTTAGACTCGCCTACGTTCGCCGCACCACCAAATTTTCCGTCCGCCTTTTGTCTTTCGGTTTTGTCCTTATTGGTTCGGAGGTATTACTTGTAGTGTCACGAGGTATATACACTCTTAGTCCCATATCTTGCACCGCGGGTACGTTTTAGTCCCATTTCTTGCAAAGTGAGAAACATAGTCCCACAACTTACACCTAGAGAACATTTTAGTCCAATTTTATCAAATTTCAGGAAGTTTGACTAAATTCATCCACCTTTATCGGCGCATTTTTTCAAATTGACCCCTGTATATTATTCTTTTTGGCACGGACCGACAGAGGACTCACCTGTCAGTATATGTAAAAATAAAAACTCTAGTGGGAAGAGAGACACTCGAAATCAGAACCTTTGTAGTAGAACATAACTCACGAACCAATACGACAGGAGGTGTTCTTTACTTAGGGACGTAATCTTTGTCATATAGCTTAGTTCGTTAAGCTAGTAGCTAGCCGCAAAGAAAAATAAGGCATCTCGACTCGTCCCCTCTCCTCATACGGTGTCCGGCGTGGCTTTTTTTCCCACTAAAATTTGAATGCGCAGCCAGCCATGCCCCTCGTACAAAAAATGAAACATTTGAAATTCATACAAATACAGTAAATACGAAACAGTTCAAACATGTTTGTACAAAATTTAAAAAAACTAAACTAGGAGCGGCCAGAACCATGCTCGCCCAGGCCAGGGCGATAGTACCAGGCCAGGGCGATAGTACATCGCTGCCGCGTAGTCGTCGTTGTCCTCGCTGGGATCCTGCTTTGGCGGCAGCATGGTGCTGCAGCCCTGGCCTGGATCGCCACCGCCGCTCCAGTCTGAGTAGCCAGCCCCGTCGTCGTCGCTCTCTAGGTCGATGAACAGGCTGAGGCAGCGCGCGTGCTTGGCCTACTGACGCCGGTACTCCGTTGTGGACCAAGCCTCGACGAACGCGTCTGTCGCTGGCGGCAAGGTCTTGAAGGACACACGCTGGCCCGAAAACTCCTCTGGGTCCTCCTGGATCTTCAGTTGGAAGGTCGCCGCCATCATTGCACACATGTACATAATTTTGGAAGTCTTTTTAATACTTTGAATTGCACTTTTAAATGTTCAAAATAAAGGCCTCTATGTACCCCCATTTTCAAACTCATTTTACTATAGATACATGTCGCCACGCTCCTCGCCCCGGTGAAGCACGAGTACGAGGAGAGCCCGTCGTCGCAGTCGCACAAGCGCTCGGGCAGCGTCGTCATCAGGGACCGACGTGCGCCTTCGCCTCCCCATGGCCGTATGTGCCTTGCGAGACCCCAATGCTAAGTGAAGAAGGAGTGGATGTTGTCGCCGGAGTACAAGACGGCGACCCTCCAACTGAAGACCCCAAAGCAGGATCCCAGCGATGACGACGACGACTACGCGGCGCCGATATGCTATCGCCCTGGCCTGGGCGAGCGTGGTTCTGGACGCTCATAGTTTAGTTTTTTTCCTTTAAATTTTGTACAAACATATTTGAACTGCTTCATATTTACTGTATTTGTATGAATTTTTTGTACGAGGGGCACGGCTGGCAGCCAACGCATCCAAATTTTAGGCCAAACAAAAAAGCCACGCCGGACACCGTATGAGGAGAGGGGGCAAGTCGAGATGCCTTATTTTCCTTTGTGGCTAGCTACTAGCTTAACGAACTAAGCTATATAACAAAGATTACATCCCTACCTAAAGAACACCTCCTATCGTATTGATCCATGAGGTTGTGTTCTTCTACAAAGGTTCTGAGGTCGAGTCTCTCTCTTCGCACTAGAGTTTTTAAGTCTTTTATTTTTACGTATACTGACAGGTGAGTCCTCTGTCCGTCCGTGCCAAGAAGAATAATATACAGAGGTTAATTTGAAAAAATGCGCCGATAAAGGTGGATGAATTTAGTCAAACTTGCTGAAATTTGATAAAATTGAACTAAAATATTCTCTAGGTGCAAGTTGTGGGATTAATGTTTCTCACTTTGTAAGAAGTAGGACTAAAACGCACCCGCGGTGCAAGATATGGCACTAAGAATATATATACCTCTAGTGTCACCGCTGAGGGAAACCGTAGCTGTTCATTCTGGAAGAAGACAAAGCCCACCGAATCCCCGGCGGGCAGCCGCGTGCATCTTGCGAGGAGAAACCGGTGGCTACAGATTTCGGCTTCGCGCGGCGCTGCTCCCCGCGCCACCATCTATCCATTCTTCCACAGATCCCCTGCACCGCCGTAATCCCCGCCGCCGCGCTTGCGCTCGCGCCCGTGTGGTCGAGGCAAGATTGAAACTCATGTGTGGATCCAGGCATCTAGCTTCGTCCGTGCGCACGAGGACGGGTAGAAGAAGTTCTGTGGAGCCATCTTGCGTCCAGGCGCACGAGGCAGATATTAGGCAGTGGTTGCAATGATGTCCTCGGTAGTCACCCTAGGTGGTCTCAGAGAAGAATCTTAAGATGAGAGGATTTAACGAATGTGGAGTCACTCCATCAATTGTAATCGCCGGATCCAACATACCTGCAGTCCTGTATGGTCCTCGGTCTCAGCTAGACCCAGGTTGCTTGCTCCAGATTTCGATCCGAATATTTTTCTCTATACTTCATCATAGCAGCTAGACTGTTTCACTTTCTTTTTTGAAGTTGATTTGCTTTGTGTGTTTGTTCTTTGGATCCAAGCGCACTTATGCGAGGGGAAGCATTGTATTGTAATTCGAATTGTTCAAAAAATAATCGTAATTGTTGAAATTTGATGAGTTTTGGGCTGTTGGTCAATTAGAAAAATTCTAAAATTCTCTTTGGCTCATTTGTGCATGGCAACATATGGTTGTGCTAGTGGTGCCAAAGTTTAATCCCATATTGCTAGTTAGTGAGAGTAACGCCTCCTTATATACTTGGTTGTTCCACCACTCACTAAGGTGTGAGAAGAAGAGTAGCTCTCGCGCACTCCTCCTCTGACGCCGCCCGCCTCGCCTCGTCCCGACGCGCGTGCGCGTGCCGCAGGTTACGGGAATCTCGCTGAGCCGAGTTTTATTTTTGCTAGTCGAGAAAATTAATCGTGGATTAATTACGAGTCATTAACGGACGCGTTAATTAGTCAGCCGTTTCCAGTCTTTATAGGACGTGGGCTGTTACCAACTCGGACGTGAGCTGAGTCCCACGATCTTTCTGACCTGCGCTATATAAGCGTCTGCACTAAACCTAATCGGCACAACCTACCTAACGCTCCTTCCAGTCTATTGCACCGCTGCCTTCATCTTCCCCATCCCGGCTTGCGGTGTGCACCGCAGATCGGGACAGTAGGCCTCCGGAACCCCGCCTTCTTGTGAACCTGTACGGGCGAGGGGCGATCAGTTTTTGGGGAGCGCTTCCGCGCGATTACTGGCTTCCACAACGTCTGACAACGAGTTCTCGGACGGCGACTTCTTTCCGGACGTCACCGACCTCTTCGACAACCTCAACATGAGCGACGACGTTGTTGCCACCGTTGCAGCTACTACTGCTGGTATCGCCGCAGCCGCTGCTATAACGTATGTGATCCTAAACTTTGTCTTTCAGATTCTGCTAGAGTTCTCTATTCTAGCGATTAGTGTAGATGTGATAGGTTTATCTTATTTAGATGTAATCTGTTCATCTACTTTGTTAATCTGCATGATTAGTTTCGATGATGTCTGTATAATCATACTTTACCAGTTTATTATTCGAATTAAATCATATGGATTATTGCTTATATTTTCAACAATTCAAAAACCTAATTATAGGCAACTAAATTCCACTGGTGTAGCCATGACTACTAGGCCTCCTTCGTTTGATGGTATGCACTATAAGAGATGGCGCGCGAGAGCAATTCTATGGTTTAAAAACCTAAACTGCTATAGCGCCACTCTTGGCAAACCTAAAGGAGATCTTTCTACTGAACAGAAAGCGGCCTTTAAGAAAGCCGATACCATGTTTATGGCGGCTCTGTTCAGTATTCTTAGGGACAACATTGTTGACCCATACACGTCATTTGATAATGACAAAGACGCGTGGGATGCGCTTGAGGCCAAGTTTGGGGTCTCGGATGCTGGCACTGAGTTGTATGTCATGGAGCAATTCTATGACTACAAGATGGTTGATGAGCGCTCCGTCATTGAGCAAGCTCATGAGATACAATCACTTGCCAAAGAACTTGAGCAGTTCAAGTGTACATTACCGGACAAGTTTATGGTCGGAGGCATTATTGCCAAGCTTCCTCCCATGTGGAGGAACTTTGCTACTTCTCTGAAACATAAGTGACAAGAGTTTTCCGTTACGGATCTCATTGGGTCTTTTCATGTGGAAGAGAAGGCGAGAGCAATGGACACACGTGCTCGAGGATTTGAGGGAGCTTCTAGTGCCAATTTGGTATAGAAAAAACTTCCAATCCTACAAGTTCAAGAATAAGAACAAATCTGATGGTAAAGGGAAGTTTAATGGCAAGAACAATGCCACTCACTCAACCAACTTTAACAGGAAAAATGATAAGAAGAAAGGCTCTTGCCACGGCTATGGTGATCCTGATCATTGGGCTCCTAGCTGCCCTAATCGCTTTGACAAGCGGCAACATGGGAACAGCGGCAACACCGTTAATGTTGTTATTAGCGATACTAAGATGGAGGACACTGGGTACGGTATTTTACCTACTATCCTTTCAGTATGCCATTCTCCTGAATGGTGGATTGACACGGGTGCTGATACACATGTATGTTCTGATATTTCCATGTTCTCTTCTTATTATGTCGCAGGGACTTCCTCGGTGCTGATGGGAAACGACTCATGTGCTTCTGTTCATGGTGTTGGCATGGTAAATCTGAAGTTTACTTTGGGGAAGACCGTGCAGCTGAAGAATGTGCAGCACTTTCCCTCAATCAATAAGAATCTCGTCAGTGGATCGCTTCTATGTCGATATGGTTTTAAGTTGGTTTTTGAGTACAATAAAGTTGTAATTTCTAAGTATGTACAATTTGTTGGAAAGGGTTATGAGTGCGGAGGTCTGTTCCGCTTATCTTTGTCAGACTCATGTACTACAGTTATTAATCATGTTTGCAATGATAATGAGTCCAATATTTGGCATTCACGACTTTGTCATATTAACTTTGGTTGCATGACGCGGCTAGCCAATATGAGTTTAATTCCAAAATTTATCACTGTCAAAGGTTCTAAGTGCCAAGTTTGTGTGCAAGCAAAGCAACCCGGCAAGTCTCATACGGCTGCGGAACCGAGAAACTTAGCACCACAAGAACTTATACATTCAGATCTTTGGGATATGAATGGTGTGTTGACATGAGGTGGAAAAAGATACTTTATGATGTTGATTGATGACTCCACTATATACTGCTATGTTTATCTTCTGAAATCTAAAGATGAAGCTTTGAATTACTTCAAAAACTATAAAGCTAAAGCAGAAAACCAACTTGATGTTAAAATCAAGCGGCTAAGGTTGGATCGTGGTGGAGAGTACTTTTCAAATAATTTTGATATATTATATACGGAACATGGTATTATCCATGAGAAGATGCCTCCCTACTCACCTCAGTCAAATGGGGTGGCCGAAACAAAGAACCGCACTCTAACTGATTTGGTCAACACCATGTTAGATACATCGGGTCTTTCCAAGGAATGGTGGGGGTAGGCGCTAATGACTGTGTGTCATGTCCTAAACCTTGTTCCCGTAAAGGATAAAACCATGACTCTCTTACTTACGAACTTGGGGATGTTTTGAAAAAACCAATATTCCAATACCCAAGAAGCGAAAGCTTGGACCAAAAACCGTGGATTGTGTTTTTCTAGGATATGCTTTTCATAGCATTGGCTATAGATTTTTGATAGTAAAATCTGAGGTATCCAGCATGCATGTTGGTACGATTATGGAGTCGAATGATGCGACTTTATTTGAGGACATCTTTCTCATGAAAGGTATGTCAAGCTCATCAACTCAGGATATGACAAGTTCATCTAGACAGGAATTTGTTATAATTCCTGAACCCACTATGCCGATAGAACACTATGATGATCTTGTGGAGGACGACAATGAAGCTCCTAAAAGGAGTAAGAGACAAAGGACTGCAAAGTCATTTGGTGATGATTTCATTGTGTACCTTGTGGATGATACTCCCACTTCTATTTCAGAAGCCTATGCATCTCAAGATGCTGACTACTGGAAAGAAGCTGGCCGTAGTGAGATGGATTCCATCTTAGCTAATGGAACTTAGGAGGTCACTGGTCATCCTTATGGGTGCAAACCTGTAGGATTTAAGTGGGTGTTCAAGAAAAAGCTTAGACCTGATGGTACTATTGAAAAGGACAAGGCACGTCTTGTGGCCAAGGGTTATACCCAGAAAGAAGGTGAAGACTTCTTCGATACCTACTCACTTGTAGACAGATTGACCACTATTCGAGTACTACTATCCTTGGCTGCCTCACATGGTCTTCTCGTTCATCAAATGGACGTTAAGACAACTTTTCTAAATGGAGAGCTAGATGAGGAAATTTATATGGAGAAGCCTGATGGATTTGTAGTAGATGGTCAAGAAGGAAAGGTGTGTAAATTAGTGAAGTCTTTATATGGTCTTAAGTAGTTGCATGAGAAGTTTGAAAGAACTTTAACCGCTGAAGGCTTTGTTGTAAACGAAGCTGGTAAGTGTGTGTACTATCGCCATGGTGGGGGGAGGGAGTTATTATGTGTCTCTATGTCGATGATACATTGATATTTGGGACCAACCTTGCTGTTATTGAGGAGGTCAAAGAGTTCCTATCTCGCTGCTTTGAGATGAAGTACTTGGGAGTGGCTGATGTCATCTTAAACATCCAGCTACTGAAGGATGACAATGGTGGGATTACATTGCTTCAGTCCCATTATATGGAAAAGATATTGAGTCGCTTTGGGGATAGCGACTGCAAGTATTCTCCAATGCCTTATGATCCGAGTGTGGTACTTCGAAAGAATCAAAGGAATGCTAAAGATCAATTGAGGTATTCTCAAATTATTGGCTTGCTCATGTATTTAGCTAGCGCTACGAGGCCTGACATCTACTTTGCTGTAAGCAAACTGAGTTGATTTATGTCAAATCCTGGAGATGATCATTGGCATGCTCTTGAGAGAGTTTTGCGCTATTTGAAAGGCACTGCGAGTTATGGTATTCGCTATACTGGGTATCCTCGAGTACTTGAGGTTATAGTGATTCAAATTGGATATCTGATGCTGATGAGATTAAGGCTACAATGGTTATTTGTTTACACTTGGTGGTGGCGCTGTCTCTTGGAAGTCTCGCAAGCAAACCATCTTAACAAGGTCAACTATGGAAGCAGAACACAGAGCATTAAACACAGCCACTGTTGAAGCAGAGTGGCTTCATGAGATTTTGATGGACTTACATGTGGTTGAAAAACCAATACCCGCCATCCCGATGAACTGTGATAATCAAACCGTGATCGTCAAAGTAAACAGTTATAAGGATAATATGAAGTCATAAAGGCATGTGAAGAGGAGATTGAAATCTGTCAAGAAACTGAGAAACTCTAGAGTTATTGTGTTGGATTATATCCAAACATCTAAGAACTTGGCAGATCCCTTCACAAAGGGTTTATCACGTAATGTGATAGATAATGCATCGAGGTAGATGGCTTTGAGACGCACACAATGAGTTGTTCGCAATGATAACCCACTCTATGTGATCCGAGATCCCGTGAATTAGAGCTGGGAGACAAGATGTTGATAAGCTGAGAGGAGAGTATGCCTATATTATATTTACATTTTCATAAAGATGCAATACTCTCTTATTCTGCATGACAGGTTGATAATTATCTTAATATGTTCCAAGTGGCTTTTCTAAGTAGAGATGTTGTCATGCAGAACATATATTGAGGAACACACCTATATGAGTCTGACTATTAAACGTCGCAGTCCGCGAGAGTTGGATGCTCTCTAATAAACTCATGAAAAGCCCTGGAGTATGACGCATAAGCTCCAAACCCCGGGGAAGCCCTGCGGCAGCACTGTGCCAGTCTAGGTTTTGTGTGAAACTAGTGTGCAGAAAACTTGTAGTTCAAGGCATAGTCCACTATTCAACTTGCTAGCTAGTGTAGCATGAAGTTTAACGTGGAATTTCAACTTAACAGTCTCCACTACACGCTGGTATATAAAACAATATTCTAGAATGGAAGTGAGGTGATGTGCCAATAAGACTTTGTGGGGGATTGTTGGAATTTGATTAGTTTTGAGTTGTTGGCCCATTAGACAAATTCTGAAATTCTCTTTGGTCCATTTGTGCATGACAACATATGGTTGTGCTAGTGGTGCCAAAGTTTACTCCCACGTTGCTAGTTGAGTGAGAGTTACACCTCCTTATATACTAGGCTGTTCCACCACTCACTAAGGTGTGAGAAGAAGAGAAACTCTCGCGCACTCCTCCTCTGACGCCGCCCGCCTCATCTCGTCACGACGCGCGCGCTGCGGGTTGCGGGAATCTCTCTGAGCCGAGCTTTATTTTTGCTAGTCGGGAAAATTAATAGTGGATTAATTACGAGTCATTAACGGACACATTAATTAGTCAGCCGTTTCCAGTCTTTATGGGACGTGGGTTGTTACCGACTTGGATGTGGGAGGAGTCCCATAATCTCCCTGACCCGTGCTATATAAGCGTCCGCGCTAAACCTAATCGGCACAACCTACCTAACGCGTCTCTTTCCAGTCTATTGCGCCGCCGCCTTCGTCTTCCCATCCCGGCTTGAGGCGTGCACCACAGATCGGGACGGTACGCCTCCAGAACTTCGCCTTCTTGTGAACCTGTACGGGTGAGGGGCGATCAGTTTTTGGGGAACGCTTCTGCGCGACTACTGGCTTCCACAACGTCTTCCGACAACGAGTTCCCGGACGGCGACTTCTTCCCGGACGTCATCAACCTCTTCGACAACCTCAACATGAGCAACGACGATGCTGCCACCGCTGCAGCTACTGCTGCTGCTACCGCTGTTATACCGTATGCGATCTTAAACTTTCTCTTTCAGACTTTGCTAGAGTTCTCTATTCTAGCGATTGGTGTAGATGTGATAGGTTTATCTTATTTAGATGTAATCTGTTCATCTACTTTGTTAATCTGCATGATTAGTTTTGGTGTTGTCTGTATAATCATGATTTACCAGTTTATTATTCAGATTAAATCATATGGATTATTGCTTATATTTTCAATAGCAATCCCCCATGTTAAGAGCGTTGATGGATTGTTGTCATTCATGCGTGAAAATTGAATTTTCAATTTTTCCCAAGAAGAAGGAATTTGCCATATCGAAGCAGATCGGTGAAATTTGGAGTGAGAATTCGAGAGTCCATTGGAATAACAGTGTAAACCATAGAGACATTTTTTTAAATGAGCCAAAAGCTTTGCCTTATCTGTTAATTAAGAAGTTGCTTAGTTTATCATGGAAAACTGGGCAAAGGCCGATACAAACGGGGTCAAGCTAAAACAAACAGCACACGGCCGCGCCCACCCTCGCCGATAACGCACCAAAGGCCAAAAAGATGCCAACCACACATACACCACACATACACAAACACAACCAACGGTGACCCGCTCCGCCAAACTATCCGGTCTCCAACCACTGTCGAAGATAAGAATCCGTGCCTGCTACGAGAAGAGTAGGCACGGGACGCTCCCGCGCAGATGCAAAGACCGCATTCCACAAGACCACGCGCCAAAAGTGACCTCGATATGCGCCCGGCCAGCCCGAGAGCCACCTCATCACCCACATAATACCAGGTCAAACACCCTCAAAACTGTCGAAATCTCGGAGCCGCCGCGCCGACTTTCCAACATCTGCCACGCCCTGCGTGGCCAACCAAGACCACCTTCCGAGGCCGCCGCCTCGACATACCACCACTCGCTCTCCGAGTTACAACGCCGTACGACCCAGCCACCTGCAACCCAAGTTGCACAAGGCAACTGTCTGCAGACCATGGCCGCTGCACCAAACATCCGGGTGAAAGAATATTTCATGATTTCCTAGGTTTTGTGTGTTAGATAACAATACCATGGATTATTCTAATGTGCACTAAGTGTTGCAGGAAGTTTTGAGAGTTTTGGGGGCCGGATTATCCGCCCCCATCATGGGCCGGATAATCCGACCAGACCACCTTGGGCAAGGATGGCTCTGCGCAAGTCTCTGTTTGGGGGCGGATTTTCCCCCGGAAAATTCCGGCTCTGGGGCGGATTTTCTCCCTAGACCGGATAATCAGGCCCTCTTGCTAGGGCGGATAATCCGGCCCCAAGGGAATCGCCCAAGTGAGCTCCTACGCTAGCTTTTGTCTAGGGGTGGAATTTCCCCACGGATATTCCGTGGCTGGGGCGGATTTTCCCCCCAGCCGGATAATCCGGCCCTCCCTAGGGCCGGATAATTCGGTCCCTAGGAAAATGTTTGAAGGGCAAGTCTGTGTGAGCTTCTATCCATAGCCGGCTTTTCTACCGGATAATCCGAGTCTGGGGCGGAGTTTTTCCCAGGCCGGATAATCCGGTCCTCACTTGGGCCGGATAATGCGACCCCCGAAGGCTCCAACGGCTTGGTTTTGGAAGGCGTATAAATACCCCTTCTTCCCCAACGAGCAGAACTCTTGATTCACTCGAAATTATTCAGACCCTTTGAAAGAGCTCCCATTCTAGATCTTCCACTTCAACCACCCGAAGGCTTCGATCTTTGGGGGAATTTAAGGAGGAGAGAATCATCATCGTCATCATGAATCAAGCGCATCAACTCCTCTCCATTCATTTGGAGAAATCCCTGATCTAGTATTCTTGTTAATATCTAGATCTTGTTCTTTGTTATTGATAACTTGTTATTGTGGCAACTTGTTGTCATTATGGGAGCCTCCAAGTTGATTGTGGAGTTGTGCCCCGCTAGTTGTGTAAAGGCACTGGTACCCGCCTCGAAGGGTTCCTATAGCGGAAAGGTGGATCAGGCCTTTGGTGGCGGGATCCATCGGAGAACAGGGTGAGGCCTATTGTGGCGTGGTGGTCTTAGTACCGCCCACCCCTCCAACGCAGACATACTTCCCTTAACAAGGAAGAAACTGCGGTCAAACAAATCATGTGTCTCTGCATGCTTCACTATGGTTCACCCGTTCCTCTTCCACTCGCTCTTTACTCGCTAGTAGATATGTTTGCATATAGGGAAATTCCACCTAATAGTTTATCTAGAGAATTTACCCTCTGTGTTAAGCCTAAAATTAAAAAGCATTAAAATTTGAAGTAGCACCTATTCACCCCACCTCTAGGTGCCCATATGATCCATTTCAATGGGTATCAGTACCCCGGCTCTTTATTCGGGCTTAACCGCCTAAGAGAAGTATGGGTACCAAGGGAGATGGGGATGAGGTTGTGGATAAGATCACAATGGATGATCTCAAGACATTGGAAACAACCTTGTTGAAATCCTTTGAGGCCAAGATGGATGAGATGAATCAAATTATTGCTCGTCTCACATCATCCATAGCCCCATCTCCCTCCTCCTCTAAGGCCGCCACACCATCATCCAAGGATAAGGCTAGCACTGGATCCAAGGATGATGAAGTGGTAGGTGAAAAACATAATGGTTCCACATCCAAGAAGGGAAGTGGTAAGGAGGAATATAGTGAGGTTCGTCACGTATATTCCCCCGACCCACATATCCCTCATCCTCATATAAACAATAGGGGTGATCCACCCAAGCTTACTGCATCCTCTTTTAATCAATGGTAATTCTTAATGAAGTCTCATGTTTGCAGCTCCTCTATTGAACTTTGGAGGATTATTGAAGAGGGTCTTCATATTGGCGATCATACCAATCTAACAAGAAGAGAAGTTGTGGATAGCCAATTGAATGCTACGGCTCTCCACATGATACAACTCGGTGTGGGTCCCAAGGGCATGCCCCACATTGAACATCTCAACACAGCTAAAGAAGCTTGGGATGCCCTCACCGATCTCTTTATTGGGAATGAAAGCATGAGAAGGAATATGTATAATGCCCTTAGTAATGAAGCTGAAGTATTCTACATGTTGGATGGTGAAAACCATGAAGACATGTATAGAAGACTCAAGGGCATTGCAACAACATTTAGAAAGCATGGAGCCACTCACATTGATGATGCATGGATAAAAAGAAAATATGTGAGTGCCTTAATGCCTTTCGAGCCAACGGACTTGAAGAGCTTGCAAGCTAGACACAACTACCATCAAATGACATCCAATGAAGTCATGCAAGAAATGGCGTCATTCAAAGTTGCTGCAAAGAACGTTAAAGATGCCTGTGCCCGTGCCATTGGAATGCAAAAGGGGGTCAATGTTGCTCTAAAGGCTAATGTTGTTGAGTAAGAGGAGGATGAAAGAGCTTTTGAGGAGGCCTCGATGGACTGCCCCGATGAAGTCAAACGTTCTCATGGTGAGTACATGGCGTTTTACGCAAGGAACTTTTGGAAGGATCCTGCCAAGGCCAAGTCAGAACTCGAGCGCAAGAATGGGTCAAGTGGAAGAAGAGAAAGTGGCCCAAAACTGAGGACATGCTACAATTGTGGAGATAGGCTGCACTTCGTAGCCGAGTGTCCATATCAAAATAGAGAAGGCAATGGTGGCCGGCTCATTCTTAAAGAAAAATCCAAGGCACCTAAGAAGAAGCCATTTATCAAAAAGAATGGTCCCTACAAGAAGCAACCCAAGATTGTCTTGGTGGCACAAGAAGAATACTCCTCCGCAAGTGAAGATGAAGAGGACGAAGATAGTTCTCGCGAGGTGTCTACTATAGCCACCACAACGACTCCATCATCTCTCTTCGACTCACCAAACGAGAACATCATTAACAACAACGCCACTTGCCTTATGGCAAGAGGGTCCGAGGTATCAAGTTCTAGCTCTTCATTTCCTAAGACTAACATAAACTTGGATATGGAATGATCATACTAGTCTTAAAATGAAAGAAGAAGTTATTGCTTTGGAAAACTTTTTCACTAACCTGCAAGGTGAGCACAAACTTCATTTTGATACTCTTATGAGTCAACTTGCTCAAGCCGTAGATCTTCTTGAAGAAAATGGCAGAATTGAAAGAGAAGATGCCTTGGAGATAGCTTCGTTGAAGAATGCTTTGGAAGAAGAAGAGGAAGCTTGAGTATCTTTGGAAGAGAGACTCGAATCAATTGAGGAGTCACATGAAGAAGTTGTGGCTCAGCTCATCAAAGAATGTGACAATGCTCTTGCCAAGGTAAATAAACTAAAGAAAGAAAAGATTAAATTTGGGGCTGCTCATGCTAGACTCTCGGAGAAGTTTGATAAACTTGACGGTGCTCACAAGGCATTGGAGAGTGATCACTCTACTCTAAATGAGTCTCATGATCAGCTCCAAACTCAATTGAAGCTGTATGATGTGCCAAGTACCTCCACATCATCTTATGGAAAAGAAGATCTTGCAAGAGGTTCTCAACACAAAGGTAAAGAAGTTCTTGATGAGATACTGAGCAAGCAAAGGACAAACAATAGAAAAGAAGGTCTTGGTTATATTCCCAAGCCAAACAGCAATAAAAACAACAAGAAGAAGAAGAGCAAGACTGCTCAACCTATGACTAGCAACACCACCAATGACAAGTCTAATTATGATGGTTTTGCAGAGGCTAACAATCCTAACTTTGAGTTATATTGCGATCATTATGGTGATGTTTTTGCTAGTTATGTAGGTCCTTATGATTGTTACATTCCTTGCTCTATTTGGGTCCCCAAGACCCTTGTCACTAACATGAGAGGACCTACTGAAAAATGGGTACCTAAAACCAAGAAGTAACTTTCTTGCAGGGCTATGCTTCCGGTGGGTCTAAATGGGTACTTGATAGCGGTTGCACGAGTCACATGACCGGAAGCAAGGAGATCATCACGGAGATGCGGCCAAATCTTGATCATATAACCGTCTCCTATGGTGACAAGTCAAAATCTGAGGTATTGGGTCTCGGCAAAGTCGAGGTGGCCCACGATATATCTCTCGTGGACGTCATGCTTGTTGAGACCCTAGGGTACAGTTTACTTTTAGTTTGCGCCCTTGGTAAGATGGGCTTTGAAGTTTATATTGATGCTGATTTGGTGGTACTCTTGTAGAGCAAGTCTCTAAAAGTCGCTTTCGTGGGATATGTCGAAAATGACCTGTACGTGGTGGAATTTTTGGGGAAAACCACTACAGGCCCGATGTGTCTTTTCAGAAAGGCTGACGCAGATTGGTTATGGCATCGCCGACTAGCCCACGTCAATATGAGAACTTTGCAAAGTCTCCACAAGGGTGGCCACATCCTTGGACTAAAAGAAAATGTCTCCTTTGCCAAAGATCGTGTTTGCAGGGCTTGTGTTGAAGGGAAAATACATGACTCTCCTCATCGAAGGAAGACTATTATCTCGTCAAATAGGATCTTAGAGATCCTTCATGTGGACCTCTTCGGACCTCCATCTCATGCAAGCCTCGGTGGGAAGAAGTACTATCTTGTGATCGTTGATGATTACTCAAGATACACTTGGGTTTATTTCTTCAAGTTGAAGAGTGAAACTCAACAAACAGTCATCGACTTCGCCAACGAGGTTCAACGTTAACACAACGTCCCTATTCTGGCTATAAGAAGTGATAACGGCTCCAAGTTCAAGAACTACACCTTAAATGAGTTCCTAAGTGAAGAGGGGATAAGACATCAATATTCTGTTACATACACCCCTCAACAAAATGGTGTAGCCGAGAGGAAGAATTAGACTCTAATGGATATGGCAAGGTCAATGCTAGCCGAATTCAAGTCTCCATATAACTTTTGGGCTGAAGCAATCTCAACCGCGTGTCATTCATCCAACCAGTTATACCTCCGTAAAATCTTAGACAAGACTCCATATGAAATACTTACCGGTAATAAGCCAAATATCTCATACTTTCGGGTATTCGGGTGTAAGTGTTTCTTTCTCATCAAGGGAGTTCGTTTATCTAAGTTTGAATCTAAGGCTCTAGAAGGTATTTTTGTTGGTTATAGTGCCGAATCCCACACTTATAGAGTCTACAATAAGCTCTCCGGAACTGTTGTAGAATCTTGTAGTGTGGTGTTCGAACAAAATGACGGCTCCCGTGCGGGGCAAGTTGATGTTTCTGATGCAGATGTTGATATACCCCAAGATGCCATAAGAAGAATGGGCGTGGGATTTTTCCGCCCCATTGAGGAACCCCTTGTGGCGGATCGGGAAGGACAATGCTCTACTCATGAAGAGCCCTCATCTACACATACTCAACATGTTCCAACCACGGGAGTAACTTCTACACCATCTCCATCATTTGCTGAAGGTCATGTTGTTCCAGAAAGCTCTAGGCCGGATTATCTGGTGGACACCGGATTATCCGGCCACCCCTCCCCTGACGACCAAACTACTCCTGGTATTGAAGAAATCGCTACAAGCTCCAGGCCAGATTTTTCGGCTGACCCCGGATTATCTGGACCCTCGCTAGCTCAAGCAAATCCCAGGCAGCCTGATGAAGTTGCAACAAGTTCTCCCAGGTTGGATTATCCGGCCTCACCATCGGCCGGATTATCCGGTCCTGAATCACCAGTTGTTCAGCAGTCTCTTGTTACGGCTGCGGACCCTCCTCAAGGACATGCTTCATCACCTCCTACTTGTGTTAATCCGGATTCTAATCAAGGTCGAGAAAATGATTCTAATGAAGATTCAAGTGATGAAACTATTCCACCAAGAGACAACAAGCTTATTGAACTTCGTCGCAAGGCTCGTGCTGATCGGAACCTTGAGTTAAGGGGTCACACTCTCGACAAGGTTGTAGGTGACCTTCGACGAAGGGTTTCTACAATAAGGGAATTGGCAAATTTTGGTGAGCAACAAGCTCACATCTCAATGGTGGAACCCAAGAAAGTATTTGAAGCTCTTGAAGATCCGGACTAGGTTGTTGCTATGCATGAAGAATTGAATAATTTCGAGCGCAACAAGGTCTAGAAACTCATGGAGAACCCCAAAGATTGCCGCAATGTTATCGGCACTAAATGGATATTTAAAAACAAGCAAGATGAGAATGGCATTGTTGTGAGGAACAAGGCGAGACTTGTGGCACAAGGTTATTCTCAAGTTGAGGGCATTGACTTAGGCGAGACCTATGCGCATGTGGCTCGGCTTGAGTCCATCTGTATCCTTCTTGCTTATGCTGCCCATAACAATTTTAAAATGTAGCAAATGGACGTCAAGAGTGCTTTCCTTAATGGTCCTCTACATGACTTGGTATATGTAAAGCAACTGTAACATCCCAATTTCAGCAACCCTGATTAGTTGTCTAGAATGCAAAAATCAGGGGCAACAAAAACTTTTTCTTGTGCCTTAGTGCAATGCTTGCTTGTTGTTTGTTTGCACTTATGCTTGAAGTGTATCTTAGGATACTTCTTACCTCACCCTCAGTTGACAAAAGCTATTTACCAAAAACTATATTGGCTTACTTTACATATTCTCAAACGTTCTGGCATTTCAAAACAGGAGCTAAGATGCCTATGAAAAACAAAACTATTTTGATAGCTTCTATTAACAAAACTATGGAGAGATATATAATACAATCTCCTTATGTTTTCAAGACAAAGCACTCAAATAATCTTATCTCTAGCTTTACCAAAACCTCCTTTCAAAGCATTTGAATTCTACTCTTGGTAGAGATACCAAGAACCCTCATCTATTTCAAACTCAACCTCTTCAAAATGCCCCAACCTTACCCCAAGCTAGGCTTGATGGTAACCTCATTAGTGGTATGCTTAGTATAAGATGAGTTGCCTTGATATGTTGTCTGATGAGTTGCTTTGATCTGCTGATTGACTTGTTTGCTTAGGAAGTAGTGTGAGCCACTCCAGGAGCTCATCACTAGGATCAAGATGTTTCCCAATCCTCAATCCCTAATCAAGAAAGCCAACCTTGTTATGATCCCTAGCCACCTAGTGATCATATAAAACCCTTAATCAGATCCATTCTGAGGATCTCCATCCTAGATGTTTCCAAGTCCTTAAGACCAACATCAAGCAAGGAACTCTTCTAATCACTCTACACTTCAATATAACCCACTGGTTAAAGCTCTGATACCTTGCAACTCCTCCAAGAAGATTCCCTCTCATACTCTAGTCAAAATCCTCAAAACTGCCAAATTTGGCCAAGTCTGGAAACAGTTTCAGCATCACCTTTTTGAAAGCCTCCTTTTCTCAAACTATGTGCATTTTTGGGAATGCACTTGAAACATATTGTTAAACATCCTAAGGACTACCAAGTCCCACATTTTCCCTTGGTTAAACCCTCCTCCAACCCACTTGTCCATGATGGTTTTGCAGACAAGAAACTAACATTTCCTGCAAAACTAGTCATCATGCCTACTTTGCTAGAAGCTCACACCCTCATACAACCTCCTATAGACCAACTCTCTGCATGGTAGTGATACACTCACTGATGTCTACCAGAACCTACTTCACTTGTTCCAAGTGGACCTCTGTGTGGATTAAACTCACATGGTTTAAGAAGCTTCATGACTATTTCTGCATGGCAGCCTTACTTTCAACAAAGTTTGCAATCACTTCTAGATCGCCTCAAATACAATTAATTCAAAATCTCTATTCCATGATCATCTATATAACCTGGTCTACCCATCCATCTATCCATTGCACCAAGGTGAGCTCTGAGCTCCAAGATGCAAGCATGTTTTGGTGGTATAAAAATAACACCACCCTAGATCATCAACTCCTTGTTTTCCATCCTTTTCAAGTTGGAATCTCTTTCCTCAAGGTTGCAAATGTTTGATACACCTTGTCCACCTCACCTACCTTTATCTCCAAGATTTATCAACTTTTATCCATAATTATTGAGGCCCCAAAACTATTTAATTTCTTAAATAGTCAAAATCTCCAAAACTCCCTCCCTAAAGGAAAGTTTGGTTTTTACCAAAATACTTCCCAAAATTTTGGCTCAAGTGAGTTCCATTTGTCATACATCACCTTCCCCTCTCAAAAATAAATATTTTTGAGAAGCTTTATTATTTCTTTTTGTCCATTTTCTTAAATGGCTGAATTGGAATAATAATTGTTTTAAACACTTTTAATCCCCAATAAATCTTGGGAAAATTCTCCTAAGGGTGTATTCACCTCTGGGACCCTCCCACATAAATACCCAACCTTGTCCAATGCAAATTTATCAAATGATCTTCTAAAAACCACTTCTGTCCTTTTTGAGTAATTAGATTTAAGTGGACTAAAACCCCACATAAAAATCCCAAATAATTCCTAGGAGTCTACCTTGACCTCCTCTACTCGCCAGTACCATTTTATCCTCTGGTCCAATGCAAGATTTTGGACTTCCTTCACAATCATCTATTAGATCAATATTTGCCAATTTAGCAAATCACCACTCTAAGCACTTCCATTTTCCATCAATTCTTGATAAATGCTTATCCTCAGCACTAGGACACATCCTTGGTCGACCACCACTGTAGCTCTACCCCACCAAATACCCTTTTTCCCTTGAATTAGTAGGAGAGAGAGATGCAACAAATATCTTACAAGATTTGTCCCCCATTGTTTACCACTGATGCCACCACCACTCTCTCTGGTCCAGCATGACCCCATTTACCATCCTACCCCTCTCCACCTCCCCCTGGACCAATCCCTGGCTAGCATTGCCCTCCCCCTTGTCCAAAATGGTAATTCACCACATCTACTCCCCCCTCTTGGTATATAGGCCAGCAACCCTTCCCCAGCTCGCCCCTGCCCCCATTTGCCCCCTCTCACTCCCACTTACCTCCCCCGAGCACCCCACACTCTCCCCTGCTCTGTGCTGTCCGAAGGAAGAAGGAGAGGAGCTCTCGGCCTCCTCCCCAAAATCGAGCAAGACTCTCTCCTCCCTACTCCTTTCTCTCTACATGTCAGCCCACGAGTTCCCCTTGCTATCCTGCATCTAACGGTGCTCTTCTTTTTGCCCAGGACCAACTCCCCCGTCGTCGGCAATGAGCTCCGACGAGGTTGCTCTCGGCCGCCGTCACGCGAGCTATTTCCCGTGGGCCTCCTCCTTCGTGCCACCCACCGATCTGCTTGCTGTCGTCGACCGCATCGTCCTACTCCATCCCCGACCTTCCCCGGGCCCTCTGGTGAGCACCCTACCCTCGCCGGCGCCGTTGCCTAGGTTTTCATCGCTGGCGTTCTGTTCGCGTAGACGACGACCCTGGTCCGTCCATCACCACTTGACTGGATGGCCAGATCTGGCTGATACCCCTTCGGCCCCCTTCCTCTCGCTGACTGCCGGGCCCCGCCTGGAAGGTTCGAGCGCCAGCTCCCGCGCGTCACCTAGTGCGCCGTGGGCTGTTATTCCCTCTGTGCGGCCCAATACTCCCCAGATCCAGCCCGCTGCATCTCCTTTTCTTTTTCTTTTAGCTAACCTATTATTCCCGAAGAAGCTACAGTTGTTTTAAATCCAAATAAAATGGTAAACCAAATCCAAATGCCTAGATCTAAATTTCTGGTGGTTGTCTGATGTTTTCTCAAACATGCAGAGGCAACCCCAGACCCAAATTGAATCCCAATATTTACTAGTAATTATTCTGCTAGAATGTATCTGGTACACTAAATAATTTCCATAGAGAGTTCTACATCTCCATTTGGGATGAACCAAAGACCTATTGGAAGGTATTTGAAATACCTATGCTCCAGCACAAACTTTAGGTCAAGGTGAACTGTCTTCTGTCTTTAACAAAAATAACAACTCTAGCAACCTTCTGTCTTAGATAAATTCAAAAGGTCTAACCAAATGAGGTATTGACCTGATTCCAATTCCCAATACTTCCTAGGATCAATTTCTACCAAACCCTAGGAGCTCATAATTGTTTGAGCTCTGGTTGAATTTTAGTGAATTAAATATCTCTATAAAGGGTTATTTCACTAAATAAATCACTCCTAGAGTTTGCCAACTTAAAAAAGAGTAAATCCAATTCCTACAGAAAGGTATTCTAAATACCGATCACCTGCCCTTGGAACCAACTCAATAGCTCTTGTAGAATTAATCTGGTGAAATAAAGAAGAATCATACAAAACTGTCTTTGGGAATTTCCTGAGGGCATTATGGTAATTATTTGGACATGACTCCAACTCTAGGTGGTTCAGTACATCAAGTACTACTTAACCATCCAAGGAAATAATTTTTGGAGCTTCAGAACTTTTCGAAAAATATTTGTCTTGACAAGACCTATCTGAGGATATCAATTTTGCACATTGATAACCTACTGACCCCAGAACCCTAATCCAAGCTTTTTGTCTCTAGCTTTGACAACTATCTTCTAAGAGAAAACCACCCCAGTGGCAATCTTGTAAATTCCACTCTTTGAATCCCACTCCTCCAAAACCTCCCAAGTCCAGTAGTTTTTCCTATATTTTTTTGCTGTATGGTTTGATGCTTGTATGCCGTGTATTTATTGTGGTATTGTCTGCTTGCATGTGTACCCGATGACGGCGATAGCGTGAGTGTCCGACGACGAGAAGAACATGTTTTCTTATCATTATATATTTGGGTATTCTTGGTCATCTGAAGAAGTCCAGGGACTTATTGCTGATCACAAGCAAGCCACCATTCCTAAACTCTGATATATGTCCTACTCTCTTTTACCTGTTTTATATCATCTTTATAAACTACATACTCTATATGCATGTCTTGTTTTACAAATACTGCGGTAGTAACTTGGATCCTCCAAGTTATGATTTCGTGTCCTTCGAGGAACCACCCAGAAGTACCTACCATTTTTCCCTTAGACCGAGAGTACGATGGTTAGCATCCTACGTCCTTGGAAACCCCGGTTTTGAGAAAATAAATTGTTTTGGGATTTTTACCCACTACAAATGTTTCAAAAACGACTTTGTAAAACCCTGGGAAGAGGCATCGTTCCCAGTGGAAGTTTTAACAAAAGAAATGGTGATGAGAAGAAGTGGAAATATGATGGGATGTTCTACGCCTTTATTGGAACAATTTTTATCTGCGCAACCACATTACCCTAGGTACTGGGGCTTAACTCGTAGTTTGTCCGCATTAGATGGGGCACTTTTACCATGCTTATAGGGAGAAATCCCTGAAATGCCGGGCAGGCGCCACCAGATCAAGGATCTGAAGCCTGTCGCTTGCTTCGGCAAGAGTGAGCCTAAACTGGCAGGAGGCCGATGCAACAATTGGGTCTCCCGCGGGCAGTATGACTTAGGTAGTACGGAAGGAAGTGGAGTCTCCAGATTTAAGTTATACGCCAAGTTGCGGCTTGGGTATGCGCGTGTACGGAAGGAAGGACTATGGCTAGGAGCCACATACTTGTTGCCGAGGAGATAAACCCAAGAGGAAAAGCATACCTTTGCTAGTGTAGACAAGCAAAAGATTAGGTTTGCTTATCCAAACCCCCATCTACCGTGGTAGCGGGCCATGGTTGTATCCTGGCGGATGTATTGATTCTTGTGGGTAAAGGGTGCAAACTCTGTAGAGTATAACCTATTCGAATAGCCGTGTCCACGGTCAAGGACGGTTGTAAAGGTGTTGGCTAGGAGTACCCAAAATGTGCTTGTTTGAGAAACAAGTACTTTGAGGACGAAGGTTCCAGGGGAACCGAGTTCGAAGGCTTTGTTTTGACCCGAGGTGGTCGAAGATGTTTAAAAAGGGTTTTAACTACAAAACGGTTTTCAAAACTCTTTTTCAACAAAGATATGGAGATGTCATGGTTTATAAAACAGAAGCATGTTTTCAAAACTCTGTTTCAACAAAGAGATGCCATAAAGCTAGTTTAGGCTCTTCCAAAAGCAACCCCAGATAGAGCTATCTCTCCACGGCCCAAAAATTGCATTTCCTTTGTTCACTTATCTTGGTGGTTTGCGAGTACATTCCAAAGTACTCACGGTTGTGTCCCTGGCTATTTACTTGGCCAGACTTTCAGGAGTTTAAAGTGACGTCCAGCGAGCTAGGCCGTCTTCCTAGTCAGATGCCTGTAGGTTGAGGCACGATTGGGCTCTGCGCTTGGTGATGTTCCGCTGCTATTGATGATGTAGCCATAATGGCACTAATGTAAGTCTTGTATTTTTGTTATGTTCGGATGTTGTACTGGTACCTGTCGGTTATGTTCCACAGCTCACTGATCATGGGAACGTGGATGTATGCATAACAAGGTTTTCTCAAACGAATAATCCGGGGAGCCCATAGCAACCCCCGAGATTTGAGGATCCTAACTTACCGAACCATGTCTACAAACTCGATAAGGCACTATATGGCCTTAAACAAGCCCCACGTGCGTGGTATGAGCACCTTAAAGAGCTTTTGCTAGACCGTGGCTTCGAAGTTGGGCAAATCGATCCCACTCTTTTTACTAAGAAGGTTAAGGGGGAGCTCTTCGTATGCCAACTATATGTAGACGATATCATCTTTGGTTCTACTAATAAAGCTTTTAATGATGAATTTTCAAAGCTTATGACTGACAGGTTTGAGATGTCTATGATGGGGGAATTAAGGTTCTTTCTTGGATTCGAGATCAAGCAACTTAGAGAAGGAACCTTCATCAATCAAGCAAAGTACATCCAAGACATGCTCAAGAGATTCAAGATGACGGATCTTAATGGTGTCGCCACTCCGATGTAAACAAAATGTCACCTTGAACTTAACCCCCATGGTAAAGATGTGGACCAAAAGGTATACCAGTCCATGATCGGCTCTCTTCTTTACCTCTGCGCATCTAGACCCGATATTGTGTTGAGTGTGGGGGTGTGTGCAAGGTATCAAGCAACTCCTAAAGAAAGCCACTTAGTGGCGGTCAAGAGGATCTTTCAATATTTGGTTCATTCCCCTAACTTTGGTCTATGGTATCCCAAGGGATCCAATTTCTCCCTATGTGGTTATACTGATTCAAATTGGGCTGGTGATAAGGATGTTTGGAAATCCACTTCTGGAGCTTGTCAATTCTTGGGAAGATCTCTAGTGTGTTGGTCATCTAAAAAGCAGAAGTGTATCTCTCTCTCCACCGCTGAAGCTGAATATGTTGCTGCTGCCAATGCTTGCACTCAGTTATTATGGATGAGGAAAACTTTAAAGGAATGCGGTGTCAATTGTGAAAAAGTGCCTATTTTATGTGATAATTAAAGCGCAATCAAAATTGCGTACAATCCGGTACAACACACAAGGACAAAGCATATTGAGATTCGGAATCATTTTATTCGAGACCATGTTGCTCGAGGCGATATTGATCTATCTTTTGTGAGCACAAAGAACCAACTTGCTGATATTTTCACAAAGCCTCTTAATGAAGCAAGATTCTGCTACTTGAGGAATGAGCTAAATATCATTGATCCAGGAGTTTGTCTTGATTACCCATGCACTCACTCATACATCTCAGTCTTATTTGGTCTAGATGTGGGCATGGAAATAGGGGGAGTGTGGTCCTAATTAATTGGCCTAACCCTCCCCCTAATGTCGAAAGCAAGTTACGTCATTTATCTTAATATCATTTTGTGATATGTGAGCTTATTGATGAGTATTGGTCATGAACCCAAGATATATCTTCGCGGTGTCATACCATACACTCCAATAAGGTGGCTTCGGCCACCGCCCTCTTCCATGAGGAGAGTTGGATTTTTGATGGATATTTTTGGTTGTTTTCGCTCATCTCATGTTCTTATGGGAATCACACTCAACTTTGGCTCTTATTTGATTTGGTTCTTGTAATTTTGAGTGTATAGTACCATCTTAGTTTGGCTCTCTTAATCCTAAGCCTTTCCCTACCCCTAAGCCATCTTTCTTGCACACAAGTCCCTTGTACGCCTTGTAGGGGTGTTGTTTGGGGACGCGCGGGCCTGAATCTGTGTACAACAGAAATTCAGATTTGAGGCCGGATAATCCGGCCCAAGTGTAGGACGGATAATCCGGCCCTGGTGGATATCGTCTTTAAGGGCAGGGATCAGGGGGGAGGGCTCATAACGAGCAGCACTTCTCCCCCAACCCTCTCCTCCTCCTCGGCTGCCGCCTGCCGTCCCCCACCCTCCCCGGAGCCTCTCCGGCCACCGGATTTTCCGGGCCTCCCTGGATCTTCTTCTCCGCGCCTCTGGGTACCTTCTCCTGCGCGTTCTTCCTCCAATAAGTGAGGGTAACTCCCTCCCTCCCCATCTTTTGCTAGATGTGTCATTTGTTGGGTGGAACGCTGTCTAGAAGGATGTTGTTTCGCGTAGAACTCATAGTCTTGAAGTCTCTAGGCCCGATCTACTTCTTTGCACTCAATCTAGGCATGTTGAAAAAATTCTGCTAGGGCCAGATTATCCGCCCCTGGCCAGGCCGGATAATCCGGCCTGATAGAATCGAATCTGGTTCAATTTTGCCATAGTTTGTGCATTGAGTAGAATTGTCCTATGAACTTTTTGACTACCTTTTCAACGCTCTCTCTTGGACTTGTGTGTACGCTTATCCCCATGCTATCGACCTTATTCTCTTCACAGGTGGTTCCAGTGCTTCCAAGACTTACAAGCGTCGTCCTCGTACTATCTACTTCGGGGTAGACAGTGAGGGTAATACTGTGGACAAAGTTGAGCTGAGGAGAAGAGAAAAAGAGGTTGAACGCATGGCGGAACAAGAGAAGCGGGAGAGATCCAGGAGGGGTGTGTCCAAGAGGAAGGGCAAAGATCCCAAGATCAACTACAAGGCTATGGATCCTGTCACTTATTCCTCTATCCGTCACCGTGATTTGTTTGCAGAGCTGCCACATGATTCTGAGCTGGGGGATTCTCGTTTTTGGTGTGCTGAACAGAAAGGGATATATGAAGATGTGTATGCCAGGCTGAACATTAGGCCTATGCACCCGCTGATTCTTGCTGAGGCTTTGGAGAAGCCCCACCTTGTTGATGCCATGTACGTGGCTGAGCGGATGGGGCTGCACCATCTCATGGCTCTCCAGTGCTCATATGATTCTGAGGTGGAGAAGCAGTTCTTTTACACTTTGGTTATTTGTGGAGATGAGCATCGTACTATGAAGTGGATGACTCATGACAGGCCTATGTCTGCTGATTTCCGTGTGTTTGCTGAGGTACTTGGATAATCTTTCCGTAGCAGGGATAGGGCCAGTGGCCACCGCGTCATCACTCAGCTGAAGCCCAACAAAGATGCAATTTTCTCTCCTTGCATGATGGACAATGGCATTGTGGGCACCCTTGCTGGTCTTGCTCCTATCTATGCTGCCTTGGTGGGCCTCTTCCATGACTCCATCACTCCAAGTGGAGGCAACAATGACAGCATTCGTGGTCACCTTGTCCATCTACTAGCCTTCTCTCATGAGGTTGCCTCGTGCGAGGATGAGTCCATGCAGTACAAGCCGGATGTGATGGACTTCATCTACCATGAATTGACTGATGCTATGTTCAACCGGCTGTCCATTCCCTATGTACCCTATATTATGCTGCTCATCAGGCACCTGCTTCCTCTAAAGATTTCAACATTGATGTTGTGCACAAGGCAAAGAAGATCTACAACAAGGTTCAGAAGACCTCTCACCCCTCTTTTGCTCCTGAGGCTCTCATGAGGGATGCTCGCAGGCCTCCAGTGCCTCCCGTTGCTCGTGAGATCAAGCAGCTAAACGGGTTCCAGCATCACATTCTTTGCATGGGCGTGGACACACGCAAGGGCCAGTATGAGGCCTACAAGCAGCACCATGAGTTGGCTCATTCTCAGCAGCTCATCCTTCACCATGTGACTGGTGTCTCTCATGATCCCCCAGCTCCTACTCCTCCCACACCATATGCCCGGTGGAACTCTTCTTCTGGACTGAACTATGGAGAGCTGGAGCGTCACTTGTTCCCCTCTGCGACCACTGCTGATGATGAGGACGATGACACCGAGGAGCTTGAGGATGAGGACGATGATGGGAACGAGGACGAGGACGAGGATTACGAGTGATACCTTGGGGCACTAGCATCGCTCTTCTTCCTTTTTCGCGTCTCGATGCCAAAGAGGGGGAAGTAGTTCTATTAGGTCTTCGAGGATTTGCATGGGTCAGGCACAAGCATTTACACCTTTTCATTCGTCGTTTTCTTGCCTGTGTCCATTTAGCATTGAACTTTATTTGTGGTTTGTGGTGTGTTCGAGACTTTGTATCGGTGGACGTCTGGATTTATCTCATGGATTATGCCTATGGATTCTTTACTCATATCCTATTATGCTGGGAATCTATCTCAAGGAGGGCGTGTATATTGGTTATCACGTTGATAATTGTGGATATTTCAAGGACGCCTCTCTCATTATCTCGGTGGTATGATTATGTTGTTTATATTTCAATGGAATAGACTTTCACCTACTTGTGTGCATTTGTATTCAAATGCAAATCTCTAATATGCACACATTGAGGGGGAGTCTCTTCCATGTTTTGTTGGTGGTCTTTTGATCCTTCTTGCAAATCCTAGTGTTATCATCTAACACCAAAAAGGGGGAGATTGAAAGAACATTTCATGATTTCCCAGGTTTTGTGCGTTAGATAACAATACCATGGATTATTCTAATGTGCACTAAGTGTTGCAGGAAGTTTTGAGAGTTTTGGGGGCCGGATTATCCGCCCCCATCATGGGCCGGATAATCCGACCAGACCACCTTGGGCAAGGATGGCTCTGCGCAAGTCTCTGTTTGGGGGCGGATTTCCCCCCGGAAAATTCTGGCTCTGGGACGGATTTTCTCCCTAGACCGGATAATCAGGCCCTCTTGCTAGGGCGGATAATCCGGCCCCAAGGGAATCGCCCAAGTGAGCTCCTGCGCTAGCTTCTGTCTAGGGCCGGAATTTCCCCCCGGATATTCCATGGCTGGGGCGGATTTTTCCCCCAGCTGGATAATCCGGCCCTCCCCTAGGGCCGGATAATCCGGTTCCCAGGAAAATGTGTGAAAGGCAAGTCTGCGTGAGCTTCTGTCTGTAGCCGACTTTTCTGCCGGATAATCCGAGTCTGGGGCGGAGTTTTTCCCAGGCCGGATAATCCAGCCCTCACTTGGGCCGGATAATCCGGCCCCCGAAGGCTCCAACGGCTTGGTTTTGGAAGGGGTATAAATATCCCTTCTTCCCTAACGAGCAGAACTCTTGATTCACTCGAAACTGTTCAGACCCTTTGAAAGAGCTCCCATTCTAGATCTCCCACTTCAACCACCCGAAGGCTTCGATCTTTGGGGGAATTGAAGGAGGAGAGAATCATCATCGTCATCACGAATCAAGCGCATCAACTCCTCTCCATTTATTTGGAGAAATCTCTGATCTAGTATTCTTGTCAATATCTAGATCTTGTTCTTTGTTATTGATAACTTGTTCTTGTGGCAGCTTGTTACCATTACGGGAGCCTCCAAGTTGATTGTGGAGTTGTGCCCCGCTAGTTGTGTAAAGGCACTGGTACCCGCCTCGAAGGGTTCCTATAGTGGAAAGGTGGATCAAGCCTTTGGTGGCGGGATCCATCGGAGAACAGGGTGAGGCCTATTGTGGCGTGGTGGTCTTAGTACCACCCACCCCTCCAACGTAGACGTACTTCCCTTAACAAGGAAGGAACTGCGGTCAAACAAATCCTGTGTCTCCGCGTGCTTCACTACGGTTCACCCGTTCCTCTTCCACTCGCTCTTTACTCGCTAGTAGATAGGTTTGCATATAGGGAAATTCCACCTAATAGTTTATCTAGAGAATTTACCCTTTGTGTTAAGCCTAAAATTGAAAAGGCATTAAAATTTGAAGTAGCACCTATTCACCCCCCCCTCTAGGTGCCCATACGATCCATTTCACCGGGGCCGCCGCCCCGACATAGAGTAAAACCGCCCCCTTTGGGACGCCTCGGCCGAACCGACAACCCCGCCACACTAGCGATTCGGAGTTGCCACTCAAGCCATGAGAGCCGTCACCCTCCACCATAGGGTCACGATCACATCACTTTCTGAGGCCGCCGCCTCGGCGCACGATAACCTTCCGGGGCCGCCGCCCTGACATCCACCAACCCTGATGCAAGAGAGGTGCCACGACACATCCACACATCAACTCCCCAAGACGATGCCCCCAAGAGGGAAGCGGCAAAGATGTCGTTGTTGCCCACTCCGAACAACCAGAGTTTAGGTTTTCACCTGGGGATCCCAAGCCTATGGAGAGAAGAAGATGAGCTCCCCGAAGACACCTCCAGGAAGGCAAAGGACGCCATAAGGGCGCCGTTGTTGCCGGCACAACACAAGGTCGGCGATACACCGTCCTTGGCCGATCTAGATCCACCCCCTGCAGCTTCTCCCAAGACGGCTGGCCAGTATGCGAGCCAGATCACTAGATGGCAATAGAAAACCACTGCCCCATCTCCCCTCGCCCAGCTCACGCGCCGTCCACGTAGCCACACCGGCCGGCACCACCTAGGCCACTGCCCTGCAACCAAGCTCCACCGAGCGTGATCTGCCGGCCAGAGGACCACTGCACCCTTTGGGAAACAGGGACCGCCGCCACCGCGGCCAGCTCCGGCGGCAGCGGCGGAGAGGAGGGTAGTGGAGGGACCCCGACGGCGGTGGAGTTTATGTCTCCCCCGAGTCGCGAGGCGTGGGCGACACGGGGTCTCTTTGGACTCCTAGCTACTGTCTTATCTCCCCCAAACACCGATAGTTACATAATATTTTGCTTCTCTTTAGAATCGATTGGATATATTAGCTTTGGAGAGCACGATGGAGCGAGAAAAAGAAGTACACTATAAATAATTAAGGTTTTTAAAAGAAATATCCATCTAAGACGTTGGCTTTTGTGGATTAGCGGGAAATTTAAGATAAAAAAATATTATAAGCTTATTCTTCACGGTACATCTCGCCGCCTAGTTACAGTAACGGTAAAAAGCAAGCAGCCAGATATTTATCAAGATAAATTTGTTATATTATATGATTACTTTTTAATACACGTTTTTTTCCATGAGTGACAAGAGTGTGCTCTGAGATTTTATTTTAAAATCGTGGTAATCGTACACGCATTTAGCTAGTATTTGGATAACGTGCACCAAGACGAACACACGAGTCCGTGAGGAATTTAAGATCAAAAAACATTACTATAAGCTTATTCTTCAAGGTACATCTCGCCGCCCACTTACAGTAACGGTAGAAAGCAAACAGCCCGATATTTATCAAGATAAATTTATTATATTATATGACTAATTTTTAATAGTTCTTTTTCAGAAGTGACATACTAGAGTGTGCTCTGAGAATTTATTTTAACGTATGGGCATTCAGCTAGTATTTGGATAAAGTGCACAAGACGAGCACACGAGTCGTTTGCTTGCGGTCTCAACTCCAAGCCACTCCCACAGACAGAAATGTTAAAGAGAACTAAAGTTTACAGCAACAAAATGGATGTCGAGAGAGCTCCGCATCGGCTCATCCCAGTTAAGTCCACCGCTAAGTCAGACACAATGTACGCTACAACTCAGCTAACGGATTCGCTACGCCTGTCTCAGCTACAAGAGAGGAACATCCGGGTCAAGAGGTTACACATACACAAGCTGCTGCAAGGCCTTCCAGTACCTGGAGCACGACGGGTTCTGGTGTATCGCCCGGAGAAGCCAAGCACCAGAGCTCTGCATCGTCTCCGGCAGCAGCAGCAGCTGCTTCTGCTGAGGAGCTGCCGCCGCTGTTGACTGGCTCGCTAGAAGATGCATTTGGAAGTAGAGCTCAGCAGGCCGCAGTTCTGTGTGAATGAAAAAAAAAGGAAACCATAAAATAAGATGCGAAAATTTGGCAGTTAAGTGTTCTGGTAAGCTTTCAGGTTCAGGTTCAAACCTGGGGGCCATGAGAACCATTCGAGGCGAAGGTTTTTCTCCCACTTGGCTTTGGAACCGAGGCTGCCTTCTGCTTGGGCCAGTAGGAGTGATATGATCGGCACCGTAGCTTGAGATTTCTGCTGTGCCTTTCTGAGGCTCGAAGCGGCACGGGCTATAAATTGAGGAGCCGCGTACCTCCTGGCAATTTCCATACACATAGCCCCTGACAGGATGGTTTTGATTCAGTACACAGCGACAACTAAAAGGAGAAGCAAACTCATGTACTATTCAGGACGTATTCTAAACTAATGCGGAAGTAGCATAAAATTTGCAGGTAGTGATCTTCAGATCGCATTGGACGAGATGAAATATACCTCGCAAAGTAGCTTGCAAATAAAAGTTATAGCTGGGCATTAACTTAGTCACTCTAGTTCATACATGTGAAGCGGAACCATCTACTGGTGTGATACAATTGACAATGCTAAGGTAAGGCCAGCTGTTAATGCAGACTACCAATAAACCAAATGATAAACAAAATACTCGACGAAGAAGATTCTTTTCTCAAACTTTCTTAAGTAGACTGCACGATGGTGCAATCATGACGTTTTTACTTGAGGTAACAGCACAATCAACTGCAAAATGCAACTCTATAAGAAATATAAAAAAATGTTTCCGGGAAAACTGACAATTAAAATGAGCTACATAACAAAGCAGAAATATAACAAACTGGCTTACCATTGAGAAATAAGATGCAGCTATCAGCATCCTTTTCAGCACAAGCCTGTGCAAGGGCTTTTTCAGCACTTGCAAAGTCCTCGCTCCGCATAGAAGACTGAGCACATGCTAGATGTAAAAGAGATGCCCATTTTGACAGGTTGCTACCCTTCCTTTCAATGCACTCTCTTAGATTTATCTCTATTTCATCAGACCCAGGGTTCAATGAACTTAGGGATTCAAGTTGCTTCAGCATTACCCAGCCAATCTCAGTATCTGTCCGGTTCTGCAAGCATTTCATGTACTCCTTCCTGGAGTTTGAAAGACCGCCTTGCACTGCATAAACCCGACACAGTTGCAAGTGTGCAAAGAAAGCATCCACACATGGAGCAACTCTTAAAGCCTCTTTAGCTTGAGCGATGCAGCTTTCGTAGTCATCAGATTGCAAACTAATCTCTGAAGACAAAAGAAGTAGCAAGTACTTCTCATAAAGGAAAATTTTATGCTCTTGTGAACTGGTTCTGCTGGACAGAACTTGTAAAATCAGCCGCTTCAAAATGGTACAAATATGTTTTGGGTACTTCTCTTCGCGTGCTTTTTGGAAAATAGCAAGTACAAGCAGGTACCGTGCATCTTGGTTCCATGGCTCCTGATGAACCAACCTTCAAAAGAAGTTCCATGCTTAGTTTGCCAACCAAAGTCAAATAATTATGATGTTTGTCGCTGTAGTAAGTTGGAAAAGACATACCTTTGCAGGTTGCATATTGCATTGTATTGACTTGGGTACTGGTCTTCACATGTTGGGAATGAGAACTTTGGATAAGAAGTGCAAGTAGCATAGCAAGACACTGTTGCACATGCTTGAATTTGATGCGGGGACCTTAGGCCCCGGTTGGATGTGTGCCCATGGGACAATGAAGTAACCCTTACTGCTTTGTGAGAAGCAGTCCAATCTCCACCGGACAGCAGCAGCGATCCAAGATTGTTTCTGCAGAATGCAACAAAGTGATATTATGACCAAAATATATAATCAAGTTCCATTGTTCCAGGCAAGATTGTTACCTTACTAAACTGCAGTCAGGATACATGTGCAGAACCTTTTTCAGGTAAGACAAACCACCCTCGACCCCTAAATAGTTATTTGATTCCCCACCAATCTACAAGTAAAATTTAGTCTATATTAGTACAGCTAGCGTAGAGTCAAACAAAAATCCACAGAATACCAATATTCTTGGGGTACTTACTGCCTTCCCCAGAGCAATATTTGAGTGGACTTCACTCATGACCTCATACAATGTAAGTCTAGGAGGCGTACTCAAGTGAGGTAACTGAAAACGCTTGTTTGGCTGCAAAGCATCTAATGCAGAGATGATGAATTTCAACTCTCTGTTATAGCTGGGTTGACCAGGGAGTGTATGAATGACTAGAGCTGCAGAATCCTTCCCAGTGATGTTGTATGCCAAGGTGCATATGAATCCCAATGCCCCAGTTGCACTCTCCTGCTTCATACTAGGTAAGTTCTCAGCCAAGTTCCTTGATACAGAGAGAGCTTCATCATGCCGTCCAAGTTTCCACAATGCAAGAGCATATATCTGTAATCCTTCAACATTCAGCAATCCTAGAAATTGAGATGACTTGTTAGTCTGTATGTTTATGGCATGTACAAAGTACTTGAAAATGATATGTTTACCCAATTCAGGAAGAAAAATAGGAAATAACTACCGTTGCTTGAAGTGAAATTAAACAAACCTTTTGTTTTCAACTCTTCGCACTCCCGCGCTGCATCAGTTGAAAGACCAGCCTGCAGCAAATGCAATGCTTGTTAACTAAAGAAGTGGAAGTGCTTATGGAGAACAAAAGGATAACCACCTAACCAAGAACCAAGATTAATAAGTACCACACCAGGAACAGCAAGCTTATTATAAATATAGAGGTCAAAGGAAAACAACATTTTTTTTGGAGATTGTACAGTAAACAACATGATTTTAGCTTCTTGTTCTGCAATACAATTACTTCCTCCATCCCAAATTGCTTGGCTCAACTTTGTCTAGATATGCATGTATCTAAAAATAAAATGTGTCTAGATATATGTGTATCTAGACAAAGTTGAGTCAAGTAATTTGGGAAGGAGGGAGTATTACTTTATCAAACCACATGATAGTGCTTCTTACCTTGCAAAGTGACCGGGCAAGATTCAGCGAAACATCAACAAAAGGATATCTGTTGTCTAACTTGGACGTGTGCATCATGCCTAAAGCAAATTTCGCCTGTTGGTAACATGTGATTGCAGATTGAAAGTCTGATCGGACTTCAGCAACCAATCCGTTTATATTGTGTGACTCTGGGTAATGAGGCGCTCGCTGAACAGCCTGTCTTACAGCCATCAATACCTACATAGAATAATGGCACCACATATAAAGAGACTGACATGTCAACAAACAAAGGAAAAGGAAGCATGAATACCATACAAAACCTGGTTCTCAAAATACCCAAACCCAAGCAACACTGCAGTAGAAGATTATGTTATAGATACTAACATAGGACAACTGAAACAATTTGTAACACTAACTTAGCGGCACAGCGAATAATTCAACAACACTATACAATTTAAAGATGAGGCATGAGACTATGTAAAAACAGCCACCAGGTCGAACAGATTGCTTTCAGGAAAAACATCACTTCATTTTGAGCATGAACTGGCACAATATTTACTCCGGAACTTGCAAGGACGGCAGAAGAAATTAAAAACATACCTGAGGTGACAGAAGTTCACCAGAACGAGCAGCAATAGTTCCAAGGCCAATCTGGAACTCTGGTAGCTATGCAAATGTGTCATGAGAATGAGATAAAAACTAAAGTAAGGAAATAACAAATGGGAGAATTAAATTGCATTAGTTATATTGATAGCAACAGACATTTCAGATAATTGTACTTACAGGTAGTATCTGCACAGCTCTCAAGCAGCTTTCATAAGACTCGTTTACTGCGCCAGCCCTTTAAGATCGTACAACAGATCAAATCAGCCTAAGTAAAAAAATGAGTGCAGTAATATAGGGAATGTTTTGGCTCTTGATGAAAGATGTAGGGGGGTGGTTACCCAGATTGGTTATGATTTTCTGCTGACATTCCTGCCCATGGCAAGGACAATGAAGGATCAATGCTTCGAGCTCGATCAAATGCTTGTCTTGCCAATTGCTTGTGACCTGATTGCCTGTAAATCTGAAGGTCAAATTATTAGTAACCTTACATCTAGTTGAAGAGCCAATCAGGAGACCAACTGCGACATAATAGGACTATAGCAGTACCTTTCCAAGGTATGCCCAAGCTTCAGAGAGAGACATATCCAAATGCAGTGCCCTGATAAGAGAATGCTGCTTTAAAGCCTGATTACTTGACACTGAACCCAATGTGACCCAGAAATTCTTATTAACTGGTTCCAGCATCAAACCACCCAATGACATTTTCTCTGGAAGCTCCCTGTTGTACAAAGAACATATAGTGTTATTAGAAAAGCTCCTAAAAAGAAGCTGGCATCTTATGGACAAAGAAGTTTACCAAATTATGGGGTCTACAGAGTTATTTTCCTCCATGGTACAAATGAGATCAAGACAAACAGCAGTATCAATGTGAATATTAGCTTCCCAAGGGGTGAGATGCAAAGCTCGTTGATATGAGAGTTTTGCACCATTTGCAGCTGACAAACACGTACTTCTCCACTCAAGGACAGAAGCTTTGAAAGTCTGCTCATCCATGCTCCACTTGATATCCCCACCCTCCCACGGAAAGCATCTTGCAAGTGCAAGCTGACATAGTGCGGGACATATATGGTTGAATAAAATAAGTTATAAGGTGCCAGGTAAATTTAAATGATTATTAAATTGATGGTAACAAAGGTACCTGAGCATCTGCATGCAATTTCCAAACACAGGAAAGGTTTCCGGTCAAGGAAGAACAAATTTTAGCAGCTTCTGATGCTTCCTACATAAAACAACACTCAAGCGATACATGAGCATGAAATGCAAATTAAATGAAACAAAGCATATACCAAAATACCTTCAACAGATTAGCTGCCCACGTAAATGCTCCGATAGTTACACAATGCCTTGACCAAGCAAGCAATGCAGAAGCAAGCCCAAAGTATGCGGAATGATTATGAGGAGCCAACTCCAAGGCAGAACGAAACTGTTCAACTCCCTGTCATTGTGTTTTTTGCAAGAAGTGTAATAGCAGAGATATTATTACTCATAGCAGCAGTACAGTTTGCATTGATGCACTATCAAATTGGCCTTTGCTAATAAAACCATGTGTATCCAAGCTCAAAATACTTCCTACCTTTCTGAAATAACCAAGCATCAGCTGGATGTTTCCACTTTCAATCAACGCAAAGACCCTGGAACTATCGAGTTCAATAGCACGCCCATACGACTGCCAACAAAAACTGAAGTAAGCATATTCAGAAGATCCTATACAACACAGTGAAATTGGTTATGACGCCAAAAAAGGAAAACATCACACCTTTACTGCAGCAGTAAACATGCCCAAACGGTGGTAAGCCAGACCGAGTGCCTAATAACAATATGGAATGTTAATGAAGTATTCAATTGCGTTGTAAACATAGAAGTAGGGAGTTAAGTTTTATCAGCTTTGACAATGAAAGAGAAAGAAATAGAACACACACCTCCCATAAATCAGCACATGTCGGGTATCCTCGTATTGAGTGTTGAAGGCTTTGTATAGCCTCTGACCATTTGTTTTGATGAACCTAAGTTTTTCGTGGCATGTCAATACTTACATCCGGTACACAATTAGCACATAAAGAAAAGATAATCACAAGAAAATTATAACAAATTTTACATAAGCTTTACCCCGACCGTTAAAGGAAGTACACTAGTAGCTCCTGATCCAAGAAAACAATATATTGCAATTCTTGAAGCCTAGAGATAGGGCTCTAAACCTAGACATTGCAAAGATGGGTCAGTGTAACAAGACCTGAATCAGCACTAGGGTCAGACAAGGAGTTAACACCAGGCAAGGAATACCCAGTTACCCACAGGGGAAGAGTGGCAAATGACCTGGGGAGAACCGTCTGAGATGGTCAACCGAACCCAGTGATGCATGTGAAGCAGGGTCTCAAAAGGCACCAGAATATTTGATACTTATTACTCCCTCCATCCCGGTTTATTAGGCTTCTAAGTTCCTGCAGCGCGACCTAGGTGTGCAATGACTGGGCAAACAATTTTTGAGTTCAACCGTTTTGACCCAATTGGTAACCATTCTAATCACGCTGGTTAATTAAGATGGGCGATTATCTAAGGGAAACGAACCACGAGGCCAATTGCTCGTGTCCATCACGCATGCAACCGAGGCAGCTCGCATGCAGCCTAATTAATCTGCTCATTTAATTCCTAATTTAGCCTAATGACTTGGAACAATCAAATTTTCACAAGGAGCCCAATAAACCAGTATGGGGGGGAGTATGATAAAGCGCATTCCGGATGGCCGTGTTTTACTGCCTGGCTTACTGGTTAGGCATTTTTTTTGTTCTATACTCCCTCTATTCCGAAATAATTTAAGTTCTAGGTTTGTCCTAAGTCAAACTATTTTAAGTTTGACCAAATTTATAGAAAAATATATCAACATATTTCTCTACAACACTATTTTACTTTCATTAATTTTGTCATAAAATATATTTTTGCACTATATAGATTTTACGTTGTAAATATGAGCATATTTGTCTATAAACCTGGTCAAACTTAGAACTTCAAGTATTTGAACCCGAGGGAGTACTTCTATTCATGCAGCAATGGCAAACATACATCGCCAAAGGTGAAAAATAGAAGCCAGTATCCCATTGTTGACTCTACCTAGGTAAGGCTGAGCTACATTGGAAACCACGAACCCACTGCCACATTTCTGCCATGATGTACTGATGTCCATGTCCACTTGGAAACAAAAATTGACTCTTCAAACTCCTCTCTACCATTTCTGAGCTCTGCCCTTGCCTCGATCAGACACCTCGACACCACAGCTTGTACTCTGACCCAGATTTACTTAGCAAATCCAACTGTGTATGTCAAACTAGGTTCAGTTGCTCCATAGCAATACTAGAGTGTTCGGACCAAACATAAAACAGGAACTTCTACTAACCCTTGAACTCTATCCATTTGTAATCTCATGGCATATTAAGAATCCATAATTTCATCGATCTTCCTCCATTAGTTATTTTCTCTTATATTAGTATCCTGGTTCCTGACCTGATCCCCTACATGAAAAAAGCATGAAACCGAAACCCCATCCACAAGCTAATATAAGAGATTCCGAACCAATCCGAATGTATTTAGTCCATCATAACAGTTACTGTATGATGTTGCCATGATCGCTTCAACCAATAATGAATAAAAGAAACTGATGCTGAAGCAACACCTGTAAGTAGCCGAGTCTCCGGAAGGCCCAAAATGCACGCGGTGACTTGCCAGAAGCCTCCTTGCACACAGCAAGCTCCAAGCTCTCCTTCCCCTCCACATCAAGCAAATCGCAGAGCGCCTCCTGCACTCAACAGGCCCCAGATACAAATAAGCCACATCAAAGTCAAAACACCACCACGAGCAAACCAACCAACAAACGCCTTCAGTGCACAGGCATGCGCATGTACACGCATTCATTCACACCCACCCCAGCCTCGGCGTCGTCGGGGTCGAGCGTCACGGCCCGCTGGTAGCACCTGGCCGCGCGCTGCGCGTCACCCGCGCGGGCGTAGTGGTGGCCGAGGGAGCGGAAGGGGCCGCCGTCGTTCGGGTTCAGCTTGGCGGCCGCGAGGAGGCGCTCGGCCTCCTCCTCCGCGCCCTGCTTCGCCGTGGGCGCGGACATGGGGGCGGGCGAGCTGGGTTGAACCCGCTGTATCTCTGGAGGACGAAGTGCGGCAGCGCTACTGGTACTCCACCGAGCAGCAAACGAATCAGAGGCAAATTTGGTTGGTTGAAGGATGAATGAATCCGAGTTGGGATTGATGTCCTCGCTCCCACGACCACTCTCTGAGCCCAGTACAGTGGAGCAGAGGAGGAGGCCAGCGAGATTGAGAGGGGATTTTCTTCGAGGCAGTGGTGCTCCGGTGGAAGGCGGAGAGGGTTAGATTGATGGCCCCGTCGCAAGGGGAAGAGGGAAAGTAAAAGCGCTGTTGGATCATGGGCCGAAGTACTCGAAGGCCAGATTGGACCGAACGATGGCCCGAATGAACATCTGATATGGGGAAATACAATTCGGCTGAAATCCTTAAAAAAAACTACCTTTGCAAAGGATCGTCCCGCGCGTCATCATCACTCCAAGTGACGCCTTTTACTTCGCGCCAGGTCTTTCTGGTGGGGCTTACATACTTGTCAAGTGCAGCCAGAAACAAAGTGCGATTAGGATGAGAGAGAGGGAGATACAGATGGTAAGAGTATATATTTTTTCTTTTATTTTTTAAATTCGATAATTTAAAACGAAATATCTTAAGAACCGTTTACCAAATTACGAACCGTTTTTACTTTTGACCTTATCTATCGAGATCTTTAAAACTAAATCTCATATTGATAGGTTCGAACAACTTTTTTTTACTTTTCAAACCGCTGTGTTCGTAGTTTAGATTACTTCATATCTGAATTTGTTGTACCTCTCGGGTTTCTTATTGTACTTTGTACATGGGTTATTATAGACTTGTACTTCCACGTACTTTGACAGTGAGTACACTTATAATTTTCTGTACTTTGGCTTTTAGTACACTTGTACTTCATGTACTTGGTTCTGAGTACATGTATAGCTTCGTGTACTTCGACTGTGGGTACACTTGTACTGATGCGTACTTTGGCTCTTAGTACAGTTGTTGTTTCGTGTACTTCCACTTTTAGTATATTTGTACTTTCATGTACTTTAGCTCTGAGTCACTACTGCAAAATAGGCCATCAATGACAGCTAAAAAGGCCATTAGTGACAGACAAGCGTCTGTCACTGATAATTAAAGTAAGAGGTTACTAGTGACAGGCAAGTGCCTGTCACTAGTATGTGTACTAGTGATAGCCATTTACATGTGCATGTCACTAGTACAAGTATACCAATGACATGTAAAAAGAGATGCATGTCACTAGTTGCGATCAAGAACCAGTTCTCTCTAGTCAACCTAGAACATACATAACGACTAACTAATTGATTGCTAAACTGAAGGAACGATCTCTGTCCATTATCTTGTCCGTCACTAGTTTAAATTTCGGTGATAAAAAAATTAATGCGATTTTCATGAACATTTCAAATAGCACAATAAGATACTATACAAAAATTAAATGCATTTTATGAGCAAATACAAAAAGTATAGTACGAAGGTATATATCTTTAATTAACATCACAGACTGAGTCATGATCCGGATGGTACTGACCCAACATATCAAAAAATAATTTGGAAAACCACAGTGCCAGCCAAAGTTGATCTGAATTGCATAAGATGCAACTTTTATTTATACAGCGATAACATCTTCAGTAAAAATAAACTAGAAAAATGAAACAACTAGACCACATAGATACTACATTTGCGACAAGGGCCACTCCAGCTCTCAGCGAGGCCCAGACTTCTCATTCTCCTTCACCAGATCTGTGAGATGTTGTACTTTCGCCGAACACACGACTAACATGACAACGCCGATGGGCTATTTTCACGTAGGTCAATGAGGAGCAATAGAACCTGAACAAAGAAGATACCATGAACAAATTAACAACCGTACATTTGTTTTGATCTAGCCTTGACTTTGCTTACAATCGTTTTGAAAGATGATTATTAAACTAATGCTGAATAGTTGGGGTTTTTTTTTCCAGCAAGATCAACTGAAGTATGTGTTGGCACAAATAGCTCGTTTGTTTTTAACAGTTCTTCTATTTTTAATTTCTGAAGTTTATCTTATTAGGACACAGATAATGACACACTTTAATTAAAAGGTAGATGATCGACAGCGCTAACCTTAGGCCGGAAATAGCCTCCAATCTCAACATCCTACATTACTTCCCTAAAACCACCGGGAGAATCTTGTGGCCTCCTTCACAACAATTAGATTAATTTTCAAGACTTGAGTATATTTGAGTAGATCAGTTCTACAGACAGGCAGATAAACAAACAAATTACCTCCTAGTAGTGTGGGAGAACTTGGTACGGACGTCCTCGGCGTCGGGCACCCCGCCCGAACGCGTCGATCTCTTACTCGGATTAGATTGAAATTGGGGAAATAAATGGATTAATTAGATTTGGGGTCTGGGTGTCGTGGTGGTGTCACGGCAGATGCCTGGTATAGGCTAAAGTTGGGGTCCATGGATGATGGAGGAATCCAGGGAGGGATGATGAAGTGAAGACCTCATACGGAAAAACTCAGAGAGACACGATATACCCAGGTTCGAGGCTCTCCTAGTGAGATAACACCTCTACTCCTGCATCTAATCTCATATATCTTGCCATGCTTGTGGCTACAATGGTGCTTCTTGAGCTATACTCTTATGCCTCTCATGGAGAGAGCAGAGGAAGAAGAAACCATGCTCCTAGTGAGCAGAGGGAGAGGAGCCCTACAAGGGGCCTCCCGTGTAACGTTACCCCCGGTTCCCCTTATAAAGGAGAGCCCAGGGGACAAGGTATGTCATCTAAAATACTCCTATGAGCTGTCTTGTGGGGCTTGCCTAGTCACCTTGTCCTTGGTTGAGTCATCAGTCTTATCCCTTCGGCATATTCCTTAGCATATTTAGGAGATACTTGGCATATTCCCTAGCATCTCCCAAGATGCCCAGCATATTCCTTAGCATCTTGGACCAAAGGGGCCAGTTTGAGCCAGGGGCGTCCCAAGACTGGCACCTGACGTAGGCTTGACTTGACTTGGCGGCGTGTCGATGTAGAGGTTGCTGGTGGGTCCAGGTATAAGAGAAATGACGTCCAGGACGAAGTAATTCGGCCCGGGGAAATGAAATTCGGCCAAGGAGGAAAATAACTTGGCATGGGGGAGAAATGGGGCCCACCTGGGCCATGAACAGGGGAATGTTCGTCTACGGTACCAAACTTGGTGGGTGAGCGCACCGCGGTACCCGAGTTGCCATCAATCGCACAGAGGGGCCATAGTAGATTCGCCAATTGTCCAGAAGGGCCAAATGTGGGTGAATACAAATCTAATAGCCAAACGGTCGTTTGAACCAGACGAAAAACGGTTGAACTCAAATACCGCCGTTATGTCAACTCTTCTTGGCCCGCCATGTCAGTATTCCCCGTTATCTTTTGCGGTCGTGGACTAGCTTACCCCTGTGTGGACCAGATCCCTGAGTGGACGAGATCTATTTTTTTGCTCTGCTCTGGTCTTCTCCCCTGCTCCCATCCCCATAACATTTGCTTAGCTTCGGCTGCTCGTCTCAGATCGAAGCTCGCACTTGCTCTAATTTGCGTCTCCGCCATGTCCGGTCAACCTCCCACGCCTCTAATCGAAGCTCGCAGCCGTCGCCGTTGCATCGTTCGCCGTATCGGAGCTTCGCGTCCCCGGTCTAATATCTCGCCTCTGGCTAGTCCTTCTCGCATGTCGGAGCGCGTCCCGTCGGGCGATCCAGGCCGGCGACCGGCCTCGGGAAGTTGCGTGCTGCCGCGCACCCCAGGCATGGTAGCCCTGGCACAGCAGTTCGACGACCACGCTCTCATGGCCACCGTGCTGGGCGTCCGTCCCGCCGTGTCACCGGCAGAGTTGCTGTCGGCTTTCAGGTCTCGTTTTGGGATCAGACGAAATGAGGTCAACGTTGAGGTATGCGCGCCGCCATTCGATTTTTTCGTCCGGTTCGAGCACAACTCAGACACCGAGCGCGTTCTGCGTTCTTCCCGTTCTTTCGAGTGCTGCGGGGAGAAAATGAGTTTCATGCGTTGGCATCGCGCCTGTGGGTGGGATGATCGCTTGGGGCAGCTTCGTTTCTTCTCCAAACTCGGCTTTGACGGCCTCCCATTGGATGCTTGGGAGCCGGAGGCCCTCAAGCAGGTCGTCAGTAGCCTTGGAGGCGAGCTGGTGGAAATCGTGCCATCGAGCGACAGATGGGTCATCGAGGTAAAGGCGTGGCTGAAAGATCCTGACGCCGTTCCTAAGATGTACGAGGTGCAGATTCCAAGCAGGGCAGGGTGACAGCTTTGCTGGAAGCACCCGGTCATCATCCACCTGGAGGAGGTTCTGGACTCGGTACATGGCATTCAGGGCCCCGAAGAGGCTGCCAGAAAGCGCCCTCGTCGCCTGCAGTGTTGGCCTAGAAGGATCGATGGCACAGGACCGCCACCGTTTCATGACGGGGTACATAGTTTCGGTGGAGGGACCGGGCTTGGGCGAGCTGGTGGTTCTGATTTCCCTCGAGTGAAGACAGAGCTCTAGTGAATTGCCGTGGTATGTGTGGCTAATGAATTTGTAGTATGGAGAGCGTAGCAGGAAGTTGGCATCGACTAAAAATGTGTAATAGTTTGAATCGATGTAGTACGTGTGTGTAATAGTTTGAAGTAGTATGTGTGTGTAATAGTTTGAATCGATGTAGTATGTGTGGGTAATAAATTTGATGTAGTTTGTGTGCGTGTAATAGTTTGAATCGATGTAGTTAAACACCATGCTTTATAATTTCTGTGAATAACCAAGGACAACCTCATGAAAAGAGGGTGGTCTGGCAATGAGCAATGTCAATTATGTGGATGTCAGGAAAATGTAGTCCATCTCCTCTTCAAGTACTCCCTCCATTTCAAAATATAAGATGTTTTAGCTTTGCGAATGGAGCGTATCTAGACATCTTTTAGTGATGGTGCTTTCTAAACCTAGATGAACCTACATACTAAAAGGGGACTAGATACACTTCATTCACAAAGCTAAAACATCTTATATTTTGAAACAGAGGGAGTACAAGGTAGCTACATTTGTAACACGTTGAAATGCAGGACCATTTTGCTAGCAACACAAGACAAAGGAAAAAATGGTTTACAGCACAGACAGCAGACGCAAAATCTGTAGTCTGGGATAAAAAGATGCCAGTTAAGTGGATTGAACCACGACTAGTAATTGAAGGAAATAGGTACTTGATAGTATTTTCTTACAACGGTAGTACTTCCATACAAAAGGGTCTTATACCTGCACAAAAGTGGGCTAAACTTCCTACTAGTTTATAGAACAATTCGTCAGCATTTCATCTACAAAAGTCATTCTTCAGTCTGAACTTAACTATTCTGCACTGAAGAAACTACAGATCTCCACCAGAAAAGTTGGCTGGCCAATTGCCTTGAGAGGACATAAGTTCTTTGATCATTTAACCCAAACTGATCTATTGCCTTCCTGCCAAACTACAAGAAATCTGCATCGTTCATGCACGAGCGATTTGCGTGCGCTAGTCCCGGTTCAGTTGGACCATCCGCGCCGCCGCAACGATTTCTTCGAAACTGAAATTCGACATCTCCTTCTCGGGATCGTAGGTCCATGTGAACTCGAACCTGAATTCCGAGGCTGAGCTGATGCCCACCGCCGGCTCTGGCTGTCGAACAATCCAGCATGCTGAGTGTAGACGCTTGGTCACCGCCACGGTACGGCCTTCGACGGTGCGTAGGATGGAGCGTCTTTGCCGCAGACAGCGTGCTCCTAGCCTACCCCACTGAGGTAAGGTAGTCCGCGCCGAAGCATGGACGCGAGAGTTCCTAGACCTTGGCGTTGCCCTGTTCAAGGGTGTGTATCCTCGGCGACGGCATGCTCTCATGAACGATTTGATACGTACCTTGTTCCCATTGCCTAGAGCATGCCGTAATGCCGCCGCGTGATTTCTCCACATCTCTCGCTTGGCCCTGCTTGCCGCATCTGGTGCCGACCATGGCGTAGTCGCCGTCACGGCCGATTCGGCAGATTCGGGAAAATCATCCGCCTGGCAGGGCAATGGGAGACCGGCCTTGAAGTAGAGCTTCATGGCCTGCCTTAGAGGGGCCAAATACCCCAGTTTCGGTGGCTGTCGCGGCGGCGGCTTAGGCGGGGCCATGTTATCCTAGTTGGTGTGGCGCGGAGGAGCTGCGCAAGGTGAACTGTGGTTAGTCGGAGAAGGGGAGTGAAAGACTGACAGTAGGTTTGGACAACGGGCACGCGTGAAAATAACCATTTCCCATTTCCTTAGAGGGTAATAATTCGACACTCGTTGTATTACCAGCTCAATCTTTATTTCCCTTCTCAGCATAAGAGTGCGAACATATTAAAAAGATCGGTCATGGCTATCCACCTTATCGGGCAATGTACCAGGACAGGTAGGAGACGGGACCAGGTTTCATTTTAGAAATGTTGACAACGGTGCCCTTATGTTTATATGATATTATTTATATGCCACCATGTACCTTCGAGTGTAGCAACACCATCAGAAATAGGGGATAACGACGTGACGTGTTTTATTTTTTAAAAGGGCATCAGAAACAGGGGATGCCGACGTGGCATGTTTTCTGACTAGCAGGCCCGCCCCCTCCACCTTCGACGGTGCGCATCCCAGGTTCGAGGGGTGGTGCCGCCCACCAACACATTATTGTGCAATTTTCCATGTGGGACCCGAATTCCAGCGCCGAGCTGATGCCCATGTCGAACACAGAGAATTCTAAAAGAAGCTACTAAAAATAAATACTTTGAATTCTGCATGCAAGTTTTGATCAAACAGACTGACATGTGGGACCTGCTAAAAATTCCGTGAAGCGCTCCCCGTGCATAGTGCGCAGACAGGTGGCATGTTTTCTAACAGGCGGACCCGCCTCCTCCACCTACGACGGCGCGCGTCCCAGGTTCGAGGGCTGGTGCCGCCCACGAACACATTATTGTGCAATTTTCCATGCTTTGTCGCAACCAGCTCCGCTCCGCTCCTCTCCTCTGCTCCTGCCGCCGCCACTCCGCTCGGTCGTGCACCGCTCTCGTCGTCCCCTTGGGCCGTCGTCCTCCCGCCCTCCCCTCCCTGCCATCCCCTCACATCCCCTCCCCTCCCTGCCCTGTCTCCTTGCCGCCGCCAATCGCCCAGGCGCGTCTGGAAACGAAAACCGAGAGTCGGCCGTTAGGTTAGGGGCCCAACGACGCTAGTGATTCAGATCTCGCTCGGAGATGGATCCTGCGAGGCTTGAGAGCACGGATATGGGTCCTGCACGGCTGGAGAGCACAGAATCTCCTTCAAGTCTGGAGAGCACAGAGGACAACGAAACGGGGGGAGAGGTAGCGGGGTGCAGAGCTTTGGAGGTATGGAGCCCAGAGAAGGTGTCGTGCGTCCACATTGAAAGGTAAGAACTATGATTCCTTATGTGCATACCCCAATTATCGTTTATAGTCCCTTGGTGATGCCAAGGATATGGGTTGGTAACCGCAGGACGTCTGTACAGTTTGTCCTTGAGCATGATGCTTTGCCAAGCGAGCATGAAGGCACTGAAACGTGTGGCGGTGCGGATGATGATGAGAAAGCATATCCAGATGTGGCTGCTGACCCTGATAGGATGGAGAGTAGGGAATATTTGGTTGATTCGAACTTTGAGCCTGACTATGGGACTGATGAGGAAGAGGAATGTGAAGATGTGGAAATGGGATGTAGATACGACGACGAAGACGTGGACAGGCCAGTGATACACTTTGACAGGGACAATCCTACAATTGATGAGGGGACTGTCTTTGATAATGTGGAGGACTGCAGATATGCAGTTGCAACCTATGCAATCAGAGTTGGGTTCGAATTTATCATTGAAAAGAGAGACCAAAAGAGATTTAGGGTGCACTATAGGGAAAGTAATGTGTGTAAATGGAGATTACATGCATCTCCAATGCGGGGTGGACACCCATTTCAGGTTGCAATAGCTACATTTAGTTTCAGTCTTTCTCATATTTATTCTGCTGATAACTAGCTCTGAATTATTTGGATTCTTATCGAATGCAGATCAAAGTAAACACGTAGGAACACAACTGCCCTAATACTTCTTTAAGTGGTAAAATTAGACCGGCGACTACCAAGTGGATTGCTGCTACTGTACTTGACTGGGTGAGGCAGGATCATAACATTGGACCAGCTGAACTCAGAGCAAAGATTAGCAAAAAGTTTAACGTTCTGATTCCTTATCACATAGTCTTTGATGGGAAGGAGATGGCTCTAGACTTCATTCAAAGCAAGTGGAATGACAGTTTTCATATGTTGTATAGTTTCAAAGCTCAGGTAGAGAAAACATCACCTGGTAGTGTTGTTGACATCGATTACGAGGTTGTGAAAGGGAGAGAGAAGGTCTCGAGGGGGGTCAGGTATAAGCAGGCAGATAAGATATGCTTCAGGAGATGTTTTGTCTGCCTGAAGGCATGCTGGAAGGGGTTCCTAGACGGCTGTAGGCCATACTTGGCAATAGGCGCAACTTCTTTAACAGGGAAGTTCAGGGGACATGTTGCTTCTGCTTGTGCTTTGGACGCGCATAATTGGCTTCTACCCGTAGCTTATGTTGTTCTTGAGGGTGAATCAAATGAAAGTTGGACATGGTTCATGCAGAGACTACGGGAAGTAATTGGTCACCCTGAAGGCTTGGTGATACACACCGGCTCATCCGAGGGTCTTGAGAATGCTGTTGATGTTGTATTTCCTAGGGTTGAGCATAGGGAATGCATGCGGCACCTCGCTACTAACTTCACGAAGAAGTTCGAAGGAAAGATCTTTGAAGAGGACTTGTGGTGATCAGCATACACATACATCCCAAGCACGCATGCTACTTACTTGCAGAACATGTATGTAGTTCCAAAGGTGAAAAAATACCTTGAGGAACATCACACCAAGCTATGGGCCAGAAGCAAGTTTGGTGAGTTAAGCAAGGTGGATTTTGTATGCAATAATTTGGCAGAGAGTTTCAATGATAAGATTTCGGGCATGAAGACACTTGGAATTGTTATTTTGTTGGATGCAATAAGATAGTGCATAATGGTGAAGATAGATTTAAGGCAAAGAATTTGTGGAAGAAAATTTTTAGGCCATAAAATAGTTCCAAAGTTGGTTATGTTACTGAATGCAAGAACCAGGGCAATGAGAACGATAAATATGAGGGTGGTCAGAAGTTCCAGAACATTGGCTAAGGTTTATGCAAAATACAAGCATGGAAGTGAACGGAGGTACACTGTAGACATTGGAAACAAGACTTGTTCATGCAGGCAGTGGCAGATTACTGGTCTGCCATGTTACCATGCAATTTACTTCATCTTAAACCTTAGAGGTAACGGAGCTGAAATAGAGAACTATGTCGACAACTATTTCTCCGTGGACAAGTTTGCTACAACTTATGCAGAAAACGTACCACCTATGGCCGATGAAAATGATTGGGAGATTGTCGATTCAGGGTTCAAACTTCAACCACCAGTTCTTAGGAGGCCACCTGGGAGGCCTAGAAAGCTAAGGATCGTAGCCTCCACCGATAAATGTCCAAGGCTTGGTGCTAGGAAAAGGAAATGCGGACGTTGTGGTGGATTCGGCCATATCAAGAGGTTGTGCAAAAACCCAGTTAACACATGCTATTGTCTCTGTTCACACCCCGGTGGCAGAAAATGAGGCTTCTCAGCCAGAACTGGCGGAAGAGCAACGCGAAGACGGTGATGAACACTCGGAGGAAACCGTACGTAAGCAGCCAATTTATGAAGAAGTGGAGGTGCCGGCGAGAAAAGGGTGTGAAAAGAAACAAAAGGGTAAGCGGAACGGGCAGGAAAGGGCAAATAATGGAGGTGTATTAGAATATGAAGAAGTTGCAAGGGTGATTGAGGATGTTCTTGAGGATCTTTCGACTAACTGCAGGAGAAATAATAAATCCCTGCCAATTTCATCTTTGTACGATTCTCCGGATGAAAGGTAAGCTTAAAAATTGTTTTATTTGCCATTTTATCATTTTTTTATCCTCATCAACTGATGCTTAATGCAGCGTGGGCTAGCAGACTAATAAGAGGAGCAGAAAGATGCGGGCACAGTAACGTCCTATGTTGAATTGTATCATTGAAACTAAACTAGCTGTGTCATCTTTATTTATATCTGACGCGTGCAACGTGTCCGTGATAGGGTCATGTGGACTAGATTACATTTTTTTAAATATTATTACATTAATTTTTTACCTGCATTTGGACGCGGCTACTAGTTCCCATCTCCCTTGCATTCCATCTCGTCAGGCGCACTCCAGAATTATGGTTGTGCCATCAAGTAGCAGAGTCAGCGTATTGTCCCATCAGGTGTGAACGCAATGATTTTGTTTGTTCAGAATTAGACGACTTTTGATTAGTTTGAAAGACAGGGAAACCTAAAACATGTATCTAGACATGTTTGGATATAGACATATTTATTAAATATCTAAAAAAACTAAGTCAGTTATATCTGGACAGGAGTAGTACACTATTACAACACGCTCGATCCCTTCTCCTCAAGCGCACTCCAAATTACGGCTGTGCCATCAAGTGCTAGGAGCAGAGTCAGCGTATTGTCCCGTCAGATATGCCAGGGAATGCGTGAACTTTATTTTCAGGATCAGACGAGTTTCGATCGACTAGTTTCAAAGAGAAAAACAACTAAAACATGGCCAACATATATAGATTATGACGATAATCGACCATGACTCAGGTGACCCAGATCCAAAGAGCGCATTAAGATACCGTACATAGATTTAATTTATGCTTAAGTGGCCCTAATCGACTATGACGCTCCTGCAGTCTCCATCATTGATGACGTTGTCCGTGTCGCCGTCAGACTCCTCCGCGTCGGAACCGATGCCGACGTTCCCGACAGTGTTCCTCCTCCTCATGGATTCTTCACGGCGTGCTGCATCAATAACGGTGGAGGTCGTACGCCAGGCACTACCCAGAAGCGCTGCCTCCCTTCGGGGTTGCGCAGATCCAGGTGGATCTCCCGCCGGTGGGTTCCGCACAGCTCAATCAACGCAGCCCGCTCCTTCTTGAACAGCTTTCGCCAGTACACGCTCATACGCGAGTACCGCGCCATTGCCCTCTTCCGCTCCGACAGATGGCAGCGGCGCTCCTCGATCTGCCTCGCCAACGCGTTGTCGCGCAAGAGCGGCGTGATAGAAACCCCGGTGTAGCTGAGTTCAAAGCCGGCCGAAAGCCTCACTAACGGTGGCGCGAGTATGCCCTAGTGGGTGAAAATCTGAGCCTTGTGCAAGCTGAGTTTGGGCCTCTCCCTCTCCATGGCGATGAAGGAACACGATCTAATTTTCGGCCCCGAGGTTAAGGGGATAAAGGCAAGGACGTAGGCCTAGCATAGTTGCCATGGCCAATCAGTTCGCAAAACAGATTTCTCGCGGATCGCCCTCGCAAAGGACATCACTATCGTCCACACACCCCGATCCAACGGTGCCTAACAATCGGGGATCAGGTCTTCTAGAAGCCCAGAGCGGTTGCTGGTTAGTTCTGCGTCCCGATTGTTTGTGGCCAATGCCGGTAGTTAAAAATAATACACATTTCAGTGACACTGGTGGATCCATAGGTGGTATGTGAAAAGAACACACATGCAAAATGACTCTTGTTGTTGTTACTAAAAAGAACACACATGCAATGACACTGGTGGATCCATGAGTGGATTGTGAAAAGAGCACACATGCAATGACACTGGTGGATCCATATGTGGTATGTGAAAAGAACACACATGCAATGACACTGGTGGATCCATGTGTGGTCTCTGAAGAGAACACACATGCAATGACACTGGTTGTTGTTACTAAAAAGAACACACATGTAATGACACTGGTGGATCCATAGGTGGATTGTGAAGAGAACACACATGCAATGACACTGGTGGATCCATAGGTGGTATGTGAAAAGAACACACATGCAAAATGGCTGGTTGTTGTTACTAAAAAGAACACACATGCAATGACACTGGTGGATCCATTTGTGGTCTCTATAGAGAACACGCATTTCAATGACACTGGTGGATCCATATGTGGTATGTGAAAAGAACACACATGCAATGACTCTGGTTGTTGTTGTTGTTAGTGAAAAGAACACACATGCAATGACTCTGGTGGATCCATAGGTGGTATGTGAGAATAACACACATGCAAAATGACTCTAGTTGTTGTTACTAAAAAGAACACACATGCAATGACACTGGTGGATCCATGGGTGATAGTTGAAAATAATACACATTTCAATGACACTGGTGGATCCATAGGTGGTATGTGAAAAGAACACACATGCAACATGACTCTGGTTGTTGTTACTAAAAAGAACACACGTGCAATGACACTGGTGGATCCATGGGTGGATTGTGAAGAGATCACACATGCAATGACACTGGTGGATCCATATGTGGTATGTGAAAATAACACACATGCAATGACTCTGGTTGTTGTTAGTGAAAAGAACACACATGCAATGACACTGGTGGATCCATGTGTGGTCTCTGAAGAGAGCACACATTTCAATGACTCTTGTTGTTGTTAGTAAAAAGAACACACATGCAATGACACTGGTGGATCCATGTCTGGTCTCTGAAGAGAACACACATGCAATGACACTGGTGGATCCATAGGTGGTATGTGAAAAGAACACACATGCAAAATGACTGGTTGTTGTTACTAAAAAGAACACACATGCAATGACACTGGTGGATCCATGTGTGGTCTCTGTAGAGAACACGCATTTCAATGACACTGGTGAATCCATATGTGGTATGTGAAAAGAACACACATGCAATGACTCTGGTTGTTGTTAGTGAAAAGAACACACATGCAATGACACTGGTGGATCCATAGGTAGTATGTGAGAAGAACACACATGCAAAATGACTCTGGTTGTTGTTACTAAAAAGAACACACATGCAATGACACTGGTGGATCCATAAGTGGTATGTGAAGAGATCACATATGCAAAATGACTCTGGTTGTTGTTACTAAAAAGAACACACATGCAAAATGACACTGGTGGGATCCATGGGTGGATTTTGAAAAGAATACACATTTCAATAACACTGGTGGATCCATAGGTGGTATGTGAAAAGAACACACATGCAAAATGACTCTGGTTGTTGTTACTAAAAAGAACACACATGCAATGACACTGGTGGATCCATGGGTGGATTGTGAAAAGAGCACACATGCAATGACACTTGTGGATCCATATGTGGTATGTGAAAAGAACACACATGCAATGACTCTGGTTGTTATTAGTGAAAAGAACACACATGCAATGACACTTGTGGATCCATGTGTGGTCTCTGAAGAGAGCACACATTTCAATGACTCTTGTAGTTGTTAGTAAAAATAACACACATGCAATGACACTGGTTGTTGTTACTAAAAAGAACACACATGCAATGACACTGGTGGATCCATATGTGGATTGTGAAGAGAACACACATGCAATGACACTGGCGCTAATATGATTTTGCCAAATGTACATAGATAAGATGTTGAATGAGTTCAATATGGAAACAACAAGAAAGGTTCTTGACGCACGGTAAGGACTGAATCAAGATTCGAGTGTGTTGACACGAGATTCAAGTGTTTTGACACTTGGTGAAATCACAAGAATATTTTGATCAATCATTCTTTGAGATGTACACATCCATGTATGTCCTATGCTCTAAATGTTATGAGCATATACCAGAATGACTCATAAGATGATCATTGGACAATAGTAGGATATTCCTATGATCTTTGGAAGAACTAAGAATATATTATTTATATAGTGGTGACAAATAGTTCATTGTAAATTGTTACATTGATACTAGTTTTGTCACAAGTTAAGTTTATCTCAATTTAGACTATGGGTAGCACAATGTAATGGAAAGGATGTTCCATGATGGATTTGAATGAGTTCCAAAGTTAATACATTGTGACGGATACTACAACAAAAGGCTAAGTATATAACTGCTATAGTAGCAGCAAAGGAGGGCATTTGTGTTAAGTAGTTTGTTATCAAACTAGGTGTGGTTCAAAGTGGGCTAATATTATGAAGATATATTGTGTGACAATAATATCAACATATTTTGAGCCGAAGGAACTAAAGGTCTCACCAAAGGACCAAATTTATACAATGCCATCTCATTGGAGAATGAGTAATGCATAGAGACGCAAGGACATGCAAATACACACGGACCTAGAAGTGTCAGATCCGAAGATTATGTTTACCACTAGCAATAGTGTCTATACAACACCAGAAAGCCATAGGTGTTGAATGCACAAGTTTTTTAACTAGATTATTGACTCTAGTGCAAGTGGGATACTGTTGGAGATATGCCCAAGAGGCAATAATAAAGTGGTTATTATTATATCTTTATGTTTATGATAAATGTTTACATCCCATGCTATAATTGTATTAACCGGAAACATTAATACATGTGTGTTTTGTAAACATAAGAGAGTCCCTAGTAAGCCTCTTGTTGAACTAGCTTGTTGATTAATTGATGATCATGGTTTCCTGATCATGGACATTAGGATGTGATTAATAACAAGGTTATGTCATTGGGAGACTGATGTGATGGACACACACACCCATAGTAAGCGTAGCATAAGATCAAGTCATTTAAGTTCGTATTGCTGTAAGCTTTCAAATACATAGTAACCTATTCCTTCGACCATGAGGTTATGTTAATCACCATCACCGGATGGATACTTTGATGACATCAAACGCCGCTTCGTAACTGGGTGGTTATAAAGGTGTCATTGGGTATTCTGAAAGTATGTGTTGAAGCGCATGAACCAAGATTGGGATTTGTCCATCCATATGATGGATAGATATGCTCTGGGCCCTCTCGGTGGAATGTCATCTAGTTAGCTTGCAAGCATGTGACTAGGTCACAAGGGATGACATATCACGGAACGAGTAAAGAGTACTTATCAGTAACGAGGTAGAACTAGGTATGGAGATACCGACGATCAAACCTCGGATAAGTATAGTATCGCGAGACAAAGGGAATTAGTTTTGTATGTAAGTGGTTCAATCGATCACGAAGTCATCGTTGAGTATGTGGGAGCCATTATGGATCTCCAGGTCCCGCTGATGGTTATTGATAGGAGATGTGTCTCTGTCATGTCTGCATATTCACGAACCGTAGGGTGACACACTTAAGGTTCGAAGTTGTTTTAAGTAGATATGGAATATGCGTTGGAGACCGAATGTTGTTCGGAGTCTCGGATTGGATTCGGGACATCACGAGGAGATCCGGAATGGTCCGGAGAATAAGATTCATATATAGGGGATCATTTTCTGAGTTAGGAAATGTTCCGGAGTATTTGTATGAGGGTTCTAGAAGGTTTCAGAATATTCTGGAAGGTTCTAGAGGATTTCTTGGAGTTTGCTTGAAAACCAAGAAAGGGTCAAAGGAAACCTAGTGGGGCAAGACACGGATTCGTGGGGGAGGAGGACTCCTCCCCCCTTCCCACCGCCGGCCATAGGAGGGGAGTCCTACTAGGACTCCCCCTCCCCAGGCGCGCCTCCCCCCTTAAATAGAAGGGCAGGGGCGCCCCCTCCAAGCCTTACTCTATACTCCCAATCTCTGCCGCCTCTCTCCTCCTCCTTTCTTCTGCACAGGCATAGGCGAAGCCCTGCAGAATTCTCTACTCCACCACCACCACCACGCCGTCGTGCTGCTGGGATTCCGTGGAGAAGATCTACTACCTCCGCTGCTCGCTGGAACGGGGAGAGGAAGGTCTGCTTCGACTCCGCACGTGTGACCGACTGCGGAAGCGCTGCCGAAACGCGGCGCCGGAAGGATCGTCCACTTGACCGACTGCGGAAGCGCTGCTGGAACGCGACGCCGGAAGGATCGTCCACACGATCTTGAGATCGGCAAGTGATCGACTACATCAACCACGAGAGCTAATCTCGTTAACACTTTCGGATCTACGAGGGTTAGTTCCTATCTATCTCGTTGCACATGTCTAATAGATTAGATCCTGGCTTTTATCTAGATTAGATCTAGGTTTTGTTCGTTCTTGCGGTAGAATTTTTTTGTTTTCCATGCTACGAACCCATCAGCAATGACACTGGTGGATCCATAGGTGGTATGTGAGAAGAACACACATGCAAAATGATTCTGGTTGTTGTTACTAAAAAGAACACACATGCAATGACACTGGTGGATCCATGGGTGGATTGTGAAATGAACACACATGCAATGACACTGGTGGATCCATGTGTGGTCTCTGAAGAGAGCACACATTTCAATGACTCTTGTTGTTAGTAAAAAGAACATACATGCAATGACACTGGTGGATCCATGTGTGGTCTCTGAAGAGAGCACACATGCAATGACAATGGTTGTTGTTACTAAAAAGAACACATGCAATGACACTGGTGGATCCATAGGTGGATTGTGAAGAGAACACACATGCAATGACACTGGTGGATCCATAGCTGGTATGTGAAGAGAACACACATGCAAAATGCCTCTGGTTGTTGTTACTAAAAAGAACACACATGCAAAATGACACTGGTGGGATCCATGGGTGGATTGTGAAAAGAAAACACATGCAATGACACTGGTGGATCCATAGGTGGTATGTGAAAAGAACACACATGCAAAATGACTCTGGTTGTTACTAAAAAGAACACACATGCAATGACACCGGTGGATCCATGGGTGGATTGTGAAAAGAACACACATGCAATGACACTGGTGGATCCATATTTGGTATGTGAAAAGAACACACATGCAAAATGACTCTAGTTGTTACTAAAAAGAACACACATGCAATGACACTGGTGGATCCATGTGTGGTCTCTGTAGAGAACACACATTTCAATCACACTGGTGGATCCATATGTGGTATGTGAAAATAACACACATGCAATGACTCTGGTTGTTGTTAGTGAAATGAACACACATGCAATGACACTGGTGGATCCATAGGTGGTATGTGAGAAGAACACACATTTCAATGACTCTAGTTGTTGTTACTAAAAATAACACACATGCAATGACACTGGTGGATCCATAGGTGGTATGTGAAGAGATCACACATGCAAAATGTCTCTGGTTGTTGTTACTAAAAAGAACACACATGCAATGACACTAGTAGATCCATGGGTGGTAGTTGAAAATAATACGCATTTCAATGTCACTGGTGGATCCATAGCTGGTATGTGAAAAGAACACACATGCAAAATGACTCTGGTTGTTGTTACTAAAAAGAACACACATGCAATGACACTGGTGGATCCATAGGTGGTATGTGAAGAGATCACACATGCAAAATGACTCTGGTTGTTGTTACTAAAAAGAACACACATGAAATGACACTGGTGGGATCCATGTGTGGATTGTGAAAAGAATACACATTTCAATGACACTGGTGGATCCATAGGTGGTATGTGAAAAGAACACACATGCAAAGTGACTCTGGTTGTTGTTACTAAAAAGAACACACATGCAATGACACTGGTGGATCCATGGGTGGATTGTGAAAAGATCACACATGCAATGACACTGGTGGATCCATATGTGGTATGTGAAAAGAACACACATGCAATGACTCTGATTATTGTTAGTGAAAACAACACACATGCAATGACACTGGTGGATCCATGTGTGGTCTCTGAAGAGAGCACACATTTTAATGACTCTTGTTGTTGTTAGTAAAAAGAATACACATGCAATGACACTGGTGGATCCATGTGTGGTCTCTGAAGAGAACACACATGCAATGACACTGGTTGTTGTTACTAAAAAGAACACACATGCAATGACACTGGTGGATCCATAGGTGGTATGTGAGAAGAACACACATGCAAAATGACTCTAGTTGTTGTTACTAAAAAGAACACACATGCAATGGCACCGGTGGATGCATAGGTGGATTATGAAATGAACAGACATGCAATGACACTAGTGGATCCATAGGTGGTATGTGAGAAGAACACACATTTCAATGACTCTGGTTGTTGTTACTAAAAATAACACACATGCAATGACACTAGTGGATCCATAGGTGGTATGTGAAGAGATCACACATGCAAAATGACTCTAGTTGTTGTTACTAAAAAGAACACACATGCAAAATGAAACTGGTGGGATCCATGGGTGGATTGTGAAAAGAAAACACATGCAATGACACTGGTGGATCCATAGGTGGTATGTGAAAAGAACACACATGCAAAATGACTCTGGTTGTTACTAAAAAGAACACACATGCAAGGACACTAGTGGATCCATGGGTGGATTGTGAAAAGAACACACATGCAATGACACTGGTGGATCCATAGGTGGTATGTGAGAAGAACACACATGCAAAATGACTCTGGTTGTTGTTACTAAAAAGAACACACATGCAATGACACTGGTGGATCCATGTGTGGTCTCTGAAGAGAGCGCACATTTCAATGACTCTTGTTGTTGTTAGTAAAAAGAACACACATGCAATAACACTGGTGGATCCATGTGTGGTCTCTGAAGAGAGCACACATGCAATGACACTGGTTGTTGTTACTAAAAAGAACACATGGAATGACACTGATGGATCCATAGGTGGATTGTGAAGAGAACACACATGCAATGACACTGGTGGATCCATAGGTGCATGCAAAATTACACTGGTGGATCCATGGGTGGATTGTGAAAAGAGCACAAATGCAATGACATTTGAATGGTACGGGTGGATCCATAAGCGGATCGTGAAAAGAGATTTTCCCTCTCTCTCTCTCTCTGTCACAAATCTCACAAAAGCCCAAACGTGTGGAGATCCCAAACATGTGCTCACTCTGGGTGCTATGCCTTGATGGGCTGACAGAGATGTCACGCGGATCGTCTCCACCAACCGTTGATTCCATGTGATCCAACGGGCAGGATAACCCCTCCCTTCTCCACTTTTTTTATGCATGGTCAATCCGTGCCACCTCTCTATCCGTGCCACCGATACTAAACCCCCATAAACAAGTGAAAATCCATCTATCTAACTAAAATAAATAAAATAAATGATCATATTTCGAAGAAGCCATCGTCTTCGTCTTCGGGTTCATCCTCGTCTTCGTCAATGCCATGGTCCCCGTCATCGCCGTTGTTGGTGCCCTCCTCTGACAACTTGACACTGCCCCCTTCCTCGAATAAGCGCGTTATCTCCTCGTCGGAGTCCTCCTCCTCCTCTTCGTAGTCCCACGGGTCCACGTCACTCTCCTTTGCTCCTGCCTCCAACTGATCGATGAATGCCTCCTCGTTGGCCGAGTTGGACTTGTCCAAATATCTATCTCCTCTCTTCTTCCTGGTCTTCTTCTCATTCCTCTTCTTTTCCGTACTCGCCGGCGCAACACGTGCCCCCATCCTGGCTACTACTTTGCGCTCGTCCGACGCTGCAGGTACCCCACGCTCCTCCTGCACGGCCGGTACGAGCTTCGACGTTGCAGTGTCCTCGAGTGACGATGTCGATGGATCCTGGCATGGTCGGACACGACGTGCTGCCTCACCAGGTGACTCACGAGCGCGGACGATGCACCGAAGAGCCGGGGACGCAGGACGGTCAGTGGACGGCTTGGACCTGCCATTGCCACGGCGAGAGGGCATCGTGCTCGAGCTAGTTGCTCCGAATGGTCGATGGTGGGTACATAGAGTGGGGTGCCGATATGATCAAGGACGAGCAGCGGTTTCGTGTGTCGTGTCCACGCGTGCATTTGTCGATTATCAGAAAAAAGAAGAAGAAAGAAGTAATATCTCGCGTACTGAACATAATTTGATCACAACTAAAGTGGCACAGCGTATTCTAGACTCGTAAATATCATGTGCGTGCCTGTCACGTGGAGTTCGACGGAGTTGGACGTGCCGACGTGATCGTGCAGCAGTTGCGCGCGTCATTTCCCCATCAACACGTGACACACACACGCGGGATGTGTGCGCCGATTCCCGTGACGACCACCCGGCTCGCACTCCCCTTATTATATACTGGATTTTGGGCGGCGCCAAAGACCATTGAAGTGTCCATCGCAATAAAGACAAGTCCCATCGATTCCCTACCCCTGCCTCCCTGGATTCTTTGAGAAGGTAGACCGTACACGGTGGTCTTGTATATTAGTACTAGTACTACTGGACCACGACCTGTACTCTTTACTCTTCTCCCACACTAGTAATCACTATCTCCTTCCTCCTGCCTTCGCCACACTCACCCTGCAAGCCACGGCTCCACTGAGGAGGGGGAGAGGCCGGTCGACGATCCTCGCGGAGAAAAGGGAGAGAAATCTCCGCGAGGCACTTCTTGCTCTACCAGCCGCTCAAGCCCACCCTCTCATCGAGGCTCAATCTCCCCCGACAATGGCGCCGAATGTTCTAGCAGGCGAGGGCTCCTCCCGGTATGGTCTCCTTATTCTACTTCTTCTCCATCTCCCTCTCCATCATGATCTTAATCAGCTTCTTCTTGTTTTTCTTCTTCTGGCTCTTCCTCTTCTACGTATTACAGGTCGGTTGTGGAGCCCGAATCCACCACGACGGAGGCGTTGTAGGACCCGTTCGGCCCCGTTCCATGTCTCAGCGAGGTAGCAAATCTCCACGCTGTTATTTCTCCGAGTTATGATGTGGATTTCTTAGATGCTGTCCGCCCCGCATTGGTTTTTCTTCTTCTTTTGCGAGTTGTATTTGTTTTCATGAATATGACTGGATCTCTTGGTCTTTCCTTAATACCGTTGTTCATAGATTCACTATGGATTTTTTGTGATTAGGATTAGTTTATCATGGTCATGAATAGATCTCCAGGTCCATTCTTTAACACTACGGCCAATAGATTCAACGGGGATTTGTTTGATCTGTATTAGTATTCACCTGGGACCTGGAGTGTAATTGTAGAATTCCTATTTCAATTAACATGAATGATGTAGCGATCGAAGGCCGAGTACCGTGAGAAGGTGGCCGTGATCAGTTCCAAGATTGCCAACCAACATGAGCTTGCACGCTCCCTAACCCAAGCTAATGAGAGCCTACGCAAGCAATTATCTGTGCAGAAGGAGATCTCGCTAGATTTTGCACATGACGTCGTTAGGCTGCAGAAAGTGCTCCACCGTAACTTTATCAGGCAAGAACAGGCCATCAAGATAATCAACGAGCTCACGGAGGAGAAGAAGAATCTCGTGGAAAGGTGCATTCTCCTGCAGGACGAAGTCAGCGAGGCACTCAGAGGACGCGTCGAGGAAACCAAGGCTACCATCCGAGCCTACCATGACAGGAACCGTTGCCTGGATGTAGTCAAGGAGATGAAGGCGGACATGAGCAGAGGGATCACCGTACTCAAGGGTGTTCGGAAAGAGAACAAGGAGCTAAGGGCATGTCTGGAGGCGTACCGGAGCAATGCCCAAGTCTGATTCCCGTTAGCGGGGACACGAATACGAGTTCGTCCTCCTCTCCTTTTGTAATGTTTAGGGTTCAGGGAGCAATGCCCATGTCTGCTTCCCATTATAGGGTGCAATAAGAATCCTAGGGCAACTCCATATCTATCTGGACATGTGTTGGTGTTCATGTTCATGAATGGACACCATGTTCTCTTTCCATATGTATCTGGACATGGGTTTCTGCATTATGAGTTTGCCACTCTCCCACTACTATTTGGTGATATTGGGAAAAACCCACAACACACTAAACTGCTGATAAATCTTATTTGTCTTCGAAATTGAAATTATGACAGTGCCACTAGTCGATTCATAAAATGTTGATTAGTCCTAGATTGCTTCTTCCTTGAAATTATGACAGCGCCACTATTCGATTCAGTTAATTATGGAAACTAACCAGCTTGTCCTGGTGAACTGAACAAACCATACCATGTATTTTTGTTGTAGGGAAAGAAGCGAAAGATCGACCAGGACCTGGCGACCTGGCTAAATGACAAGATAGCAATCCAAAGGGAGAAGCAGAATTCCCAGAAACTGGCCTTTGACCAACTGCGTGCTGAATTCACGGTCCTTTCTGACAAGTGCCAGAAACTGAAGGAGTTAAACTTCGACTGGGCGAAGCTACACAGTGAAGGTCGCGCCTCGGCTAGGAAGCAAACGGAGATCATGAAAGGGATCTTGAAGGAAAATTGTATGGCTACGGACAAAATTCTGTGCCATGTGACGGAGCGCTGGAACCTACAGCTGAAGCACGACATAGTACTGAAGGAGCTGGCCAATCTTAGGGAGGAAAACAGGCAGCTCCGGGCCAGGCTCGCTTGAACACAACATATGTCTATTTAGTACTGAACTGCCTGGTTTATCCTCTGAAGTGGTGATTTTGTAAGCGTGAACTTAACTCTATGCATGATATGTGTGTTCGTCTGAAATTAGTTTGCTCGAGGATTAAGTTTGGCTTAGTTCGGAAAGCGCAACTGCAAGTCTTACAATTAACTAGTTTTAGGCATTGGTACAACATAAATTATTCATCTCGGATTTCCTTTATCCTCTATAGTCTGTCCTTGTTCACCCTCGCGTGCCTTCTTCAGTTCCTTCAACAGATCCGCAATGCAGCACTCTAGCTTCTTCTTGTCTTCCCTGAGCTGATCCCTCTGCTTTTCTGCATTATGAATTAGCAACCTGTGACTATCCTGAAGCTTCTTTGCAGTTCCAACAACCAAGCTCCCATCGATTCCGTTAGTTAGCTTTGACTGCAAATTCTCGATTTCTTGTTCCAGCTCCTTATTTCGTACCGACAGCTTATAATTTTTTTCAACTGCATCACTTACATCAGTAAATCTCCCCAACCTTTAGAACTCATACATCTCCCATAACTGTGCCAAACATTTCTTAAGTGCATCTGGCCACTCAAGATCCACCCACTATACTGCTTTACACACCGGGCCAACCTAAAAACACACACACTATAGTGTTATGAACATGCACGATACATTTTACTTCATGTCATAGTTTCACATAATGTAAACAAACCTGATTTGTACAGCCCAAAAACCTTCTCCCAGTGTTACTGCCTTCGAATGCAACATACCTCCTCTGTTTTAGCCCATGGTCACATGGCACTTCTCCATCGAGATCTAGGCCCTCCCATTCGGAGTCGTAGATCGTCCTTGGTACCTATAGGTAAACGCAAAGCTGAAATCGAACACGATTGCATGCACATCTGGTCGGGCTCAGATCGAGTGATTTACCATTGCCTAACCCTAGCCCGAGAAAACAGAGGAACTCACATCGTGGAAGGAATACTCGATGTCGGAGAGAAGGCTGTCGCTGCTCGACTAGTCGTCCTCGCCGTTCAAGGACAGCATGGCGAATGCGACGGTGACGGCGATGGCGGCAGTGTCGGCGAGAGAGAGAGAGAGAGAGAGAGAGAGAGAGAGCAGCCCTTCTACCGCTGCAATGATGACTAAATTGGCATGTTACAATAGTTTAATGGATACCATGCCCTTTCCCTGGATTATTGTCTCCTGCCTAATATGGATTCTCTTCACACATTCTCATTTCAAATATTAAACCTACACTCCCTCCATCCCAATTTCATTGCCTAACAAAAACATACCAGTATATTACATCATCCAAAGAAACAAAATCATGTCAACTACAAGGTACTTATGCATCACTTCTTCAGTCATGGTTTCACAAAACATTACATTATAATCTCCCAACAAACATAACCACAACATGGTTTCACAAAACATCACATTACAATCTCTCAACAAACGTAATCACAGAAACAAGTATATTACATCAACTCAAGAAACAAAATCATGTCGACTACAAGGTACTTACACATCACTTGTCCTGTCATGGTTTCGCAAAACATTACATTACAGTCTCTCAACAAACAAAATATCAGAAATAAGTACAGTACATCATCTCAAGAAACATAATCATGTCAACTACAATGTATTTATGCATCACTAGTCCAGTCATGGTTTCACAAAACATTACAGTACAATGTCCCAACAAACATAATAACTGAAACAAGTACGATACGTCATCTTAAGAAACATAATAATGTCAACTACAATGCACTTATGTCTTATTACAACAACGATGGTTTCAGTGAGTGACATGTCCAAAAATCTCAACAGCTCGCACAACATTATATCGCAATCTCTCAACAAACATAATCACAGAAGCACGCTCTAAATGCAACAGCAGTCAATATTACAAATACAGGCAGGGGAATCCCGCGGTCCATATGACAAGCCCAGGGTAGCAGCTCTCATCAGATCTCATCAACGTCGACCACCTCATTCTGTTCAGCCACTACAGGGGCATCTACATCCACTATAACCTATTAGACAACATCAGAAATGGTACCAAGGAAGAACATCTTCCTGGTTCGCTTCTTTCGCCGCATAATCTGCATAAGATCTTCAGTATCCAAAACATCTATGAATTGCTGTTTCTTATGATGCCACCACCGGATTTTTGCCATCTGCTTAGGGCCAATAGTGATTTCCTTACCGATCATCTCTCTCATTTCATTAAGAGTTATGTTTTTGGAATCGACAGTGATCTCCACAGTACATGACGAAACTGGCTTATTAACTCCCTCATCAAGTTTTGCCATGTATGAATCCACCTCTATGCATATACTGAACTTATCCAGATCAGCATCTATTGGTCCGTATTCTCTAGGAGCAGAAGCTCTGGCATCAAGATCTCCAGCATCTGCATACATATCATCAATCATCGCTTCAACTTTCACCTTACGATCAGCTACACAACACTCCCAAACCATCTGAAGCTCATGGGAGTGCTCAATTTGCTGATAGGTATCATTCATGTTGTGCCACACCAATTTTGTCCTCTATCTAGAACCCCAGGGAATTCTAGCGGCAAGCATATCTACCAGCTGCGAAACAGACACAACCTCTTTGTAATTCACAAGCAGATGCACATCTTGCCCGAACACAACCCTCTCGTAACCAAAATCAAGCTTTGTAGTGTACTACCAAACATGAACTGTGAACTCATATAGGTCACTTGTATCAAAACTGTGCCTAATTTGATAAAAAAGGGGAACATTTCAGTTCATTCGATTCTATTATGCCGTAACTAATCTACTTGCAAGATAAGGCACAAATAAGAAACATTCACCTCTCGCTCTTCTCCTGGGTTTTTTTCTTCGAGATCTAAGTGCTGCATCCGCCCACCGGAGCCGAACAATCCGCCGCTGGCCTTGCTTTTCTCTTCAACCCGCTGCTCGTAGGTACCTTGGGAGCAGAATCCTTGCTGGCCTCCTCGCTAACCGGGGCTGAAGACCTCACCGCAGCTACGCGTTAAGCCCTAGACATGGGCCCCGACGGACCCTTTTCAGTCGGCGACGTAGCTACAATCTTCGCCTTGCAAGACATGCTGGGCCACCGCCGCCAGATTCAGTGTCGGGGGAGGGAGAAAAAAGGTCCTCCGCTGCCGGTAGATTTAGGGCCGAGGAAGGGAAGAAAAGGGACCGCCGCCGCCGCAGCAAGATTCAGTGTCGAGAGTTAGGAAAGTACAGTAATGGATTTGCCTCTACGACACGTGCAGGGTGGCTAAGAAGAGTGACCGACGAAGGAGGGGCACAGTAGGAACTAGTGTAACGGAATATCCTAACTTAACGGGCACGATTTGAAAATATTTGGTTTGGCCATCATTCACTTGAAAGACCCCTCTCTGCAATTGGCGCCCCAACTTTTCGAATCGCGGTGATAAAAATCAACTTGGGTACCGCATTGCCTGTCCACCCCAACTTTCGAGCCACAAAATGATATTCTCCATGAACAGTGCCCCAGCCGAGTTATCTTTGTCCCAGCCGAATTATCACTCAATTCGGCCTGGCCCTCCTAGCAGCAGAAGAGGCCCAACCAAATTACCCTTGTGAGCCCAGCCGGATTACCCCCTGATCCGTCTAGGGCGGCCCAGCCGAGGCTTCCCTGGTTCGGCCTGGGACCGAACTGGCCCGTCCGGAGGGAGCTCCGAAGTGTGAGGCTATCCCGGGGTGGGCTGCGACACCGGCCCACCCGGGTTGTCTTGGGTGCTTCGGGCGACACGGAGGAAGCCCCGTGGTGGGCCGTGCTGGGTCCTTGCCGGCCCACCCAGGCGACGCGGAGGGAGCTGGCGAGGAGCTCGGTGGCGAGGCGCGTTAGCGGGACGCTGGCGATGTGGAGCGGCGACGTCGACGAGGTGTGGAGGAACTGGCTGTGCGGAGTGGTAGCTTGGCCCATGGTGGGCCAGGATAGGTTGAATCCGGCCCACCCGGGGAAGACGCTGCGAGGTGGCCGGCATGTGCTGGGTCGGTTGAGGGACATCCCGGCCCAGCCCGGTTTTGAGCCTAATCCGGCCTAGGGAAGTACTATGTAGGCCGAATTTAGGATAATTCGGCCTAGAACTATTTCCTTCCTCTTTTCTTTATTCTATTCTCTTTATCCTTCATATTTTTGTCTTCATGTATCTCTTTTATGCAATCCCCTATTCATCAACTTTGGGGTACCTGGGGTTACACCCCCAACATTAGTCTTCGAGGCTATGGGGGATCCGTAGAATCGCGCATAGGCTTCAAAATAAAAAATCTCCAGAGTTGTTACCGGCATGTATTCCTTTTCATATATCCCTGACCTGTAGCCTTCTTTGGCTCTAGTTCTAACCCTCTTTGGGTAAATTTATGATTTTTGGTCTGCTTTGACTCAGGTCTTAACCCTTTTGGGTAAGTCCTTTGGCTTCTGGCCTGATTTGGCTTTGGCCTTAACCCTTTTGGGTAACTCTTTTGGCTTCTGGCCTGATTCGACTCTGGCCTTAACTCATTTGGGTAAGTCATTTGGCTTCTGGATGAATTTGGCTCTGGCCTTAACCCTTTTGGGTAAGTGATTTGGCTTCTAGCCGAACTTGGCTCTGGCCTTAACCCTTTTGGGTAAGTCATTTGGCTTCTGGCCGAATTTGGCTCTGGCCTTAACCCTTTTGGGTAAGTCCTTTGGCTTCTGGCCTGATTTGGCTCTGGACTTAACCCATTTGGGTAACTCTTTTGGCTTCTGGCTTGATTCCGCTCTGCCTTAACCCATTTGGGTAAGTCATTTGGCTTCTGGCCGAATTTGGCTCTGCCTTAACCATTTTGGGTAAGTGATTTGGCTTCTGGCCAAACTTGGCTCTAGCCTTAACCCTTTTGGGTAAGTCATTTGGCTTCTGGCCGTATTTGGCTCTAGCCTTAACCCTTTTGGGTAAGTCTTTTGGCTTCTGACCAAATTTGGCTCCATCCTTAACCCTTTTGGGCAAGTCATTTGGCTTCTGGCCGAATTTGGCTCTGGCCTTAACCCTTTTGGGTAAGTCATTTAGCTTCTGGCCGAATTTGGCTCTGGCCTTAACCCTTTTGGGTAAGTCATTTGGCTTCTGGCTGAATTTGGCTCTGGACTTAACCCTTTTGGGTAAGTCATTTGGCTTCTGGCCGAATTTGGCTCTCACCTTAACCTTTTTGGGTAAGTCATTTGGCTTCTGGCCAAATTTGGCTCTGGCCTTAACCCTTTTGGGTAAGTCATTTGGCTTCTGGCCGAATTTGGCTCTGGCCTTAACCCTTTTGGGTAAGTCATTTGGCTTTTGGCCGAATTTGGCTCTGGACTTAACCCATTTGGGTAAGTCATTTGGCTTCTGGCCGGATTTGGCTCTGGCCTTAACCCTTTTGGGTAAGTCATTTGGCTTCTGGCTGAATTTGGCTCTGGCCTTAACCCATTTGGGTAACTCTTTTGGCTTCTGGCCTGATTCGGCTCTGGCCTTAACCCTTTTGGGTAACTCTTTTGGCTTCTGGCCTGATTTGGCTCTGGCCTTATGAATTATAATCCGAGTTATCTCATCCGAGCTATACTTGTCGAGTTATATGACTCAAAATTGACATGAGCCTTTGTTTAGAGTTACATGACTCAAAATCCGAGTTACATGACTCAAATCCAAGTTACTTGATGGAAGTTTGAGTTGCTTGACTCGAATCTGACATAAGTCTTAAATCCGAGTCATTTGGTCGAGATATGATACGGTCTTATGATATGCTGGCAAACTGCCCTAGATTTTGATTCGTGACATTGATCCGAGATATGATTTTGAGTTATGACATGACTTTATGATATGATCACATATTTCCATAGATACTGATCCGAGATTGAATATGATGAGTTATTGATACGATGGCATACTTCCATAGATATGGATCCGAGATCGAATATGAGGAGTTATTGACATGCTGGCTCATTGCCATCCAAGATATGGAACAAATTGATTTGAGGTATCAAATAACCTGGTAAGCTGAGTTAGAATCCGAGTTAGCCTGTAACTAGGAAACTGAAGCAAATCCGAATTACCCCTGTAATTAGGCAAACTGAAGTAAAATCCGAGTTACCATGTAACTAGGAAACCTGTAGTTAGGCAAACCGAAGTAAAATCTGAGTCACCATTTAACTGGGAAAACCAAAGTAAAATCCGAGTTACCATGTAACCTGGAAACCTGTAATTAGGCAAACTGAAGTAAAATACGGGTTATCAGGTAACCTGGCATGGTGATGCACACACCGACCCGAGTTACGAATGACCTGGTAAGCTGAAAACAGCAATCCGAGTTAAATCTGAGTTATCAGGTAATCCGGCTGACTGAGTCAAATCCGAGTTACCAGATAACCCGGCAAGGCGAAGTATAATCGTAGTTATTAGGTAATTTGGTGAGTTGAGTTAAATCCGAGTTATAAATGACTTGGTGAGCTACTTTTCTATCCAAGGCAGCTTAAAGACACAAAGCAGTGGATACATACGAGATCATGGCATATCTTAAGTCTTTTCCGAGTTATTGTTCCATGCACGGAGACACCGAGTCCCCGAGCTGCTTTTTCTACCTTTAGGTGACTCAAAAGGCATGCATGCTAGTCCCCGGGTTGAGTTATCCCATCCCTGGGGTGAACAACTAGGTGATAGTCCCTGAGTGACATCCAGGGTATCTCATGTGCATGTTGGTTGAGTTATCTAGCTGAGTCATATCCAATAGGCCAGCCAACACTTACTGTACTGTTGGTGAAGAGGTTGAGGAAGAGGTTGAGACACCTCAATAAGGGAGGCTTGTATGCCAACTCCCCTGCTCTCTGTACGTTGAGGAAGAGGATGCAGAGAGCTTTGATCGATGGTGAAGCAGAGCTTGATGAAGACGTTCCCGTCCGGATGGTAACCCAACCAGCGCCTCTTATCAGCCCCACGGTGGGTGCCAACTGTCATGGTGGTGTCACGGCAGATGCCTGGTATAGGCTAAAGTTGGGGCCGATGGATGATGGAGGAATCTAGGGAGGGATGATGAAGTGAAGACCTCATACGGAAGAACTCAGAGAGACACGATATACCCAGGTTCGAGGCTCTCCTAGTGAGATAACACCTCTACTCCTGCATCTAATCTCATATATCTTGCCATGCTTGTGGCTACAATGGTGCTCCTTGAGCTATACTCTTATGCCTCTCATGGAGAGAGCAGAGGAAGAAGAAACCATGCTCCTAGTGAGCAGAGGGAGAGGAGCCCTACAAGGGGCCTCCCGTGTAATGTTACCCCCGGTTCCCCTTATAAAGGAGAGCCCAGGGGACAAGGTATGTCATCTAAAATACTCCTATGAGCTGTCTTGTGGGGCTTGCCTAGTCACCTTGTCCTTGGTTGAGTCATCAGTCTTATCCCTTCGGCATATTCCTTAGCATATTTAGGAGATACTTGGCATATTCCCTAGCATCTCCCAAGATGCCCAGCATATTCCTTAGCATCTTGGACCAAAGGGGCCAGTCTGAGCCAGGGGCGTCCCAAGACTGGCACCTGACGTAGGCTTGACTTGACTTGGCAGCGTGTTGATGTAGAGGTTGCTGGTGGGTCTAGGTATGAGAGAAATGACGTCCGGGACGAAGTAATTCGGCCCGGGGAAATGAAATTCGGCCGAGGAAAATAACTCGGTCCGGGGGAGAAATGGGGCCCACCTGGGCCATGAACAGTGCCCCAACCGAGTTATCTTTGTCCTAGCCGAATTATCACTCAATTCGGCCTGGCCCTCCTAGCAGCAGAAGAGGCCCAACCGAATTACCCCTGTGAGCCCAGCCGGATTACCCCCTTATCCGTCCAGGGCGGCCCAGCCGAGGCTTCCCTGGTTCGGCCTGGGACCAAACTGGCCCGTCCGAAGGGAGCTCTGGAGTGTGAGGCTATCCCGGGGTGGGCTGCGGCACCGGCCCACCCGGGTTGTCTTGGGTGCTTCGGGCGACACGGAGGAAGCCCCGCGGTGGGCCGTGCTGGGTCCTTGCCGGCCCACCCGGGCGACGCGGAGGGAGCTGGCAAGGAGCTCGGTGGCGAGGCGCGTTGGCGGGACGCTGGCGATGTGGAGCGGCGACGTCGATGAGGTATGGAGGAACTGGCTGTGCGGAGTGGTAGTTTGGCCCATGGTGGGCCAGGATAGGTTGAATCCGGCCCACCCGGGGAAGACGCTGCGAGGTGGCCGGCCTGTGCTGGGTCGGTTGAGGGACATCCCGGCCCAGCCGGGTTTTGAGCCTAATCCGGCCTAGGGAAGTACTGTGTAGGCCGAATTTAGGATAATTCGGCCTGGAACTATTTCCTTCCTCTTTTCTTTATTCTATTCTCTTTATCCTTCATATTTTTGTCTTCATGTATCTCTTTTATGCAATTCCCTATTCATCAACTCTGGGGTACCTAGGGTTACACCCCCAACACTAGGTCTGGTTTACCTGGACAAAGACGTCCCGGAGCATGCCGCCGGCTGGTCCTCTTCGGTTACCGAGTGGCCTCACCCTAGCCGAAGGCTCCGCTGGAGCGCTCCACCCGCGCTGAAGCGATGGGAAAGGCGCCGCTAGGTAGCACCGAGAGGGCACGGCGAGAGAATCTACGGGAGAAGCACGCCACATCGTGGTGGCCGGCGCCCTCCTCAACGTCGTGCAAGACCTGCCCAACTCCCGCGGCCAGCTACGATGGTTGGGTCCTGGGCGCGTCGATCTACCCGTAGCGGGGACGGTGACTTGCTCCTGTTCTCTATGCTGAAACATGTGAGGGCAATTAACTCCCTGCTGAAATCACGGGATACACTCCTGTCGTTAGGCACACCCGATTAATGATCGACTATTACCATGGCAAAGACGACACGAGCAGCACGCAGTACTATCCTAGGTCCACCGATTGGAGTCCTTGTGTTTGGGAATTAATAATGTACACCCGGTGGGAGAATAAAAAGAGAGACACAAAAAATTCCTTTGACATACTCCCGGCTATTACCACCAAACATCTTCCGCTGGCTCCAACCCAGCACGCTCCCGGTACGGAACATGATTTTGTAGCCGGTCCCGGACAGCTACCGTTGGTAGGTCTGTTCGTCGGTTTCGCCCACAACCTTCAATGAATGAACTTGAGCATCGATCTTTCAGTGAAGTTGGATACTCCTAGCAGAAGATACACAAGTCGAATTGTGGTATAAATAGGGTTTAGGTCCGTGTACATGTTATATTTCAAGTAGGAACAAGCACGATTTTTTTTCAATAAAACTGAACCAAACAAGTCTCGGACTCGCATACGTCGATCTCACTCGACAGAGCTAGAGTGAGAGCGACAGAGCACTGGAGCCTGGCCTAGGGAGAGGAGACGTAGGGGGAGTGCGCGACTAGGTGGGCTAGCCCAGAGTAGGGTGGTGGCACTGGTCTGGTTTGCTCGGGCTACGCAAAATATCTATGTTACCGGTGACATGCCTTTAAAGATGCTCGTCACTAATAATTTTTTTATGTTCCCCGGACTCCACAAAAAAATACTAGTGATGGACATATTTTGAGGCCATCACTAATCATAGCATTATCAGTGACAGGCATTTATAGATGCCAGTCACAAAGTAATTTTTCCATTCAGTCTGCCTCCATAAAAACCAAAAATTCTAGTGACAATCACTTTTATATGCCTGTCGCTAGTGTTCTGTACTAGTGACAGGCTTATCCCTGCCCGTCGCTAGTAATACTTACTAGTGACATGCACAATTTTGCCAGTCACTAACCACCTGGAGACTATAAGCATTTCTGCAGTAATGAGTAGAGTTGTACTTTCGTATATTTCGACTTTGAGTACAGTTGTACTTCTGTTGTATGTTGTGCATAATTGTAATTTCGCGTACTTTGGATCTTCATATACTTGTACTTCCGTGTTCTTTGCCTCTTAGTACAATGTTGTTTCGCATACTTTGACTCTTAGTACGTTTGTACTTTCACATACCTTGGCTCGCTCTGAGTAAAGTTGTACTTTCATGTATTTTGACTTTGAGTACAGTTGTACTTCTGTTGTACTTTGTCTGTGAGCATAATTGTACTTTCGTGTACTTTAGATCTCTATATACTTATACTTCCGTGTATTTTGCCTCTTAGTATAGTTGTTCTTCCGCGTACGTCGGCTCTTAGTACGTTTGTACTTTCGCGTACCTCGGTCTGAGTAGAGCTGTACTTCCGTGTATTTCGACTTTTGAGTAGAGGTGTATTTCCACTGTACTTTTATGTGAGCATGATTATACTTTCGTTTTTTGATCTCCATATACTTGTACTTCAGTATACTTTCTTCTTAATACACTTGTATTTCTGTACTTTGATGCGCCGTAGGCTTCTTAAGTCGAGGAGAACCCGAGCCGTAGAAAGCACTACGACAAATTGGAGGAGTGACAAACGACAGCTACGACCAATGCACCCCTTCAAGATATTTATGAAAATTTGATACGTCATAGGCGTCTTGATCCGAGACAAAGCCGAGTCGTAGAACGCGCAACACAAAATGGCAAAAAGAAAAAATGGACAAACAATTACTCCGCGTCCCACGTGCTGCCACGTGTCACCTGTGGAGCGCATCCGCGAGCGCGCGCCTCCCTTTGTGAAGGTCAGCCTCTTTTCAGTCGCACCCGATATGAACCCATCCTTAGAAGCTTGGCATGTTCAGCGTTATCGCGTGTTAAAAGCTTGGCTCGGGATAGTTGGTGGTTGAACTAAGTGGTCAAATCTGCAATAGTAGTGTCGAAGATGTCAAATATTTGTTATTTTTATGTCCAAGAGCAAAGCGAGTCTGCTAAAATCTTGGCTTGGATCTTAATATTTCAGAGGCATGCTTGGTCGTGCATGACAAACAGTTCTGGAGTACCTATTGTGTTCAGAACAGCCAAAGTCTCCCGTTCTTGGTCAATTAATTACGGCCAAAACTTATGCAGTTACCTGGTGGTATTTATGGTGGGAGCGATGATAGGCGGTCAATGGAAAACCTATCCAACCAGAGAGAAGATCCATTGTGGCGATCGACACATTAATAACCAATTTCAGAGTAACTCACTCCCCTCGAGCAAAAGCCAAAGAGAGTAATCTGTATTAAACCTCATGTGGATTATGTCAGGGTTAACGTTGATGCTTCCTTCAACGAAGACAATTTGAGAGGGACTAGTGGGGCTATTATTCGTGATAACAAAGGTCTGTTTGTAGTTGCATGCAATACAAAGATTGAGTATGAGTTGATGCACTGCCAGTTGAAGCGCATGCACTAAAGCAAGGATTATGTCATGCACAATCTATCGGATGCAACAGATTACTGATCGTGTTAGATTTTTTGGAGTGGAAGCTGCCGTTTTTTATGACTGCCACCATATTGCATGTGATTTTATCAACATCGCCTTTGAACATGTTCTGAGAGAGACAAATGTAGTGGCTCATGAACTAGTTGGACATGTCGGGAGATCTCCTCCTTCTGTTTGGATGGATGATCCTCCGGTTTTTATCTTTCAATCTATGTTAGACGATGTAACATCGGTTTGCAATGAATGAAAGTGTGTTTTAAGTTGTCAAAAAAAGTGGTGAAGATTTGTTCGGACAAAAACTCAATGCTCTGACACCAACAATGACGGCGTATGTGGGTGTTGTGATCCTCCTGAGGCGTCGTTGTGACCAGGGGTGGATCCAGCGGCGGGAAGGGGTCATACCCCCCAACCATTTGTCTCCCAACAAATTTCAGTACAGGTATATACCGGTATAGTATGCGTTAGCAGCTTATTTTCTAAGAATTGTACGCCAATAGCTGTATTAAAGAAGGTGTCACTAGTAGAAAGAGGGCCTTTGGTCCAGCGCCCAAATTCCATTGGTCCTGGTTCGTTTCCGTAATCGGGACCAATGCCAGGCATCGGTCCTGGTTCATGTCGTCAGGACATTGGTCCCGGTTCATCTGTAAGTATTGGTCCCGGTTTATGGCACGAACCGGGACCAATGACCCCGCGATCCACACGTGGCTCTCTGCGAGGCATTGGTCCCGGTTCATGCCAACAACCAGGACCAAAAACCCCGCGATGGTCAGCAGTCCAGAAATTAATGTAAATTAATTCGGCGCAGAAATTAATTCGAGGTAGAAATTGAATTGATCACTATTTTTGAACAAATGTTTCACGAATTAATCGAGACAAAGGTCTAAATTAAGACATTTTATTATTCGACCACAAATTTTTCCATACAAATAAAGATGGGACTTTATAAATTTCTAGTCGACAACACTTCCGCTGCCGCTGTCCTCCGTGCCGCCGGCTTCCTCGTCGTCGTCGGACGAAATCTCCACGATTTCGGCGTTGTTCGGGAGACGGAGCTCGTCTGCGCGCATAGCGGCGTCGATGGCGGTGTAGATAGTCCATCCAGGGACGGACCAGAACAACTCCCGCCCTTCTTGGTTGCGGCGATCCGGGTGCACCAGGCGCCCGTCCACGAAGCGGTTGCCAAGCTTGGCCTTCTGCTCCTTCTTGAATAGCCAGGGCCAATACTCGCTGCCCGCCGCGTACCGGGGCAACGCCCTAATGCACGGGGGCAGTTGGCGGCGACGCTCCGCGATGACGTACTCCATCTCGTATCCGCAGGGGTTGAGGAGCGGAGCCACCGGCACACCCCCCTCGCTGATGCGAAATCCGGCGGGAAGGGTCGCGCGCGGCGGCGCGAGGATGCCGTTGATCGCAAACTGCGGCGCCTCGTAGTGGTTGAGCGTGGGCACCTCCATGACGGCGCGGTGGAGATTGGAGAGGGAGGGAAGGCGAAACGACGGCGCGGTGGAGAGGCAAAGTGGTGGGGTGGAGAGGAACTGCAAAGAGGTAGAGGCGATGGCGAAAGCGAGCGCTGTGGCCTCATATTTATGCACGGGGACTACGAAGCGACGGAGGCATTGGTCCCGGTTATTGCCAAGAACCGGGACCAAAGCCCCTCCCGCGAGACGCGTGGCAGCCCAGCAGCGCGCCCCCCACCGAAGTCATTGGTCCCAGGTCGTGCCATTAACCGCAAAAAAGAAAAAATAAGGAAACGAATACATCAGACGATGAGCCCAGGCGTCACATAGTTCTTTCAGGGAAAAGAAACATCACGGGAGTCGAGGACAAGACAGACATGTCAGCAGATTATGATTAATTTGATGAAATTCCGCCCTTCACCGTGAAAACTGACCCAAGCATCCCGTTAAGCAAAGAAGATGCTCCATGGTTACGGCCTAAGAAGCGATCATAGGCAAGGGATCGACATACACAACGAAGGATTCATATCCTAAACCCTAAACCCTATGTAAATCTATGTAATGTATAGAAACTTTATGTAATGTATGGAAACTTTATGTGTTGTATCGAAACTTTATGTAATGGAGTCTTTCACGGGCTTGCAGGGAAATTTTTCCGAGGCGGAGCTTCCGAAGATGCCGTAGGGCGTGTGCACCAACGACATCTTCGAGAAGCTCCGCCATGGGAGATTTCTCAACCCTTTCCCCAACACCGTTAGAGGAGAAGGAGTCTTTCACGGGCTTGCAGGGAAATTTTTCCGAGGCGGAGCTTCCGAAGATGCCGTAGGGCGTGTGCACCAATGACATCTTCGAGAAGCTCCGCCACGGGAGATTTCTCAACCCTTTCCCCAACAATGTTAGAGGAGATGGAATCTTTCACGGGCTTGCAGGGAAATTTTTTCGAGGCGGAGCTTCCGAAGATGCCGTAGGGCGTGTGCACCAACGACATCTTCGAGAAGCTCCGCCACGGGAGATTTCCCAACCCTCTATCCATGGGGATGAAACTCTCTCTACCTATGTTGGCTTGTTGAGCTGCTTGCCATGGCGTATCGATGGTCCTTTTATAGGCACGACGCCGCTTCTACTTTGTCTTGTTCCTCCGACAGAGCGTCGTGCGCTACATGCTTTATCTCATCGAGCAGTGCGTCCACCCACATGTCCTTATCCCGCCGACAGCTTTAGTCTCGGTTGCACCCACCAGCCGGGACTAAAGGTTACCCACGCGTACTTATCCCACCGACAGCTTTAGTCTCAGTTGCATCCACCAGCCGGGACTAAAGGTTACCCACGCGTCCTTATCCCACCGACATCTTTAGTCTCGGTTGCACCCACCAGCCGGGACTAAAGGTTACCCAAGATGCACATGTGTGCACAATATAGGCACATTATCACAACCTATGCCCTGATTCTAGCCATAACATTGGTGGTTTGACCTAAATGCCATGAAACCTCGAACATGATAGGTCATTTTGTGAAGGATTTTTTACGATGTTTGCAATTTTTCAAGTTCAATATTTTTCCTTGCAAATGTGACACATAATATGACACCACACGAAGGTTTCACATTGTTTGGATCATTTTTGAATTTCTTATGCCCGTTTCAAGCTATATTCAAAACGACGGGCATGAAGCTTCTTAGCCCGGGGCTGAGCCTCGCTGAACTTGAAGTGGATCTCTAATGAAATAGCATGTTGTGAACCTATAAATGATTTTTTTAAAAATTCACAAGCATTATATCATGTACTTGTAGTTCAAATCTTGGCAACCTCCTACCGATTCGGCAGGAATTTGTCTTTTTCATGAGGGATGGACAGAAAGGTTCCAGATACACCGGTTGGGAATGTCTATATAAGGTGGTATAGTATTTTTGAAAAATGGTTTGGTACCAATGCCAAACTTTAATTTGGTGGTTGCTTCACAAAACACCCCAATTTCGGCACCTCAAAAATGGAAATTGGCTTTTTCGTGTGTCAAAAGGGAAAACTTCCTCCTGCAACATCGTAAGCCATCCCAAGATGCACATGTGTGCACAATATGGGCACATTATCACAAACTATGCCCCGATTCTAGCCATAACATTGCTGGTTTGACCTAAATGCCATGAAACCTCGAACATGATAGGTCATTTTGTGAAGGATTTTTTATGATGTTTGAAAATTTTCAAGTTCAATATTTTTCCTTGCAAATGTGACACATAATATGACACCACGCGAAGGTTTCATATTGTTTGGATCATTTTTGAATTTCTTATGCCCGTTTCAAACTATATTCAAAACGACAGGCATGAAGCTTCTTAGCCTGGGGCCGAGCCTCGCTGAACTTGAAGTGGATCTCTGATGAAATAGCATGTTGTGAACCTATAAATGATTTTTTTAAAAATTCACAAGCATTATATAATGTACTTGTAGTTCAAATCTTGGCAACCTCCTACCGATTCGACAGGAATTTGTCTTTTTCATGAGGGATGGACAGAAAGGTTTCAGATACACCGGTTGGGAAATTGTCCATATAAGGTGGTATAGTATTTTTTAAAATGGTTTGGTACCAATGCCAAACTTTAATTTGGTGGTTGCTTCACAGAACAACCCGATTTCGGAACCTCAAAAATGAAAATTGGCTTTTTCGTGTGTCAAAAGGGAAAACTTCCTCCTGCAACATCATAAGCCATCCCAAGATGCACATGTGTGCACAATATGGGTACATTATCACAAACTATGCCCCGATTCTAGCCATAACATTGGTGGTTTGACCTAAATGCCATGAAACCTCGAACATGATAGGTCATTTTGTGAAGGATTTTTTATGTTGTTTGCAATTTTTCAAGTTCAATATTTTTCCTTGCAAATGTGACACATAATATGACACCACGCGAAGGTTTCACATTGTTTGGATCATTTTTGAATTTCTTATGCCCGTTTCAAACTATATTCAAAACGGCGGGAATGAAGCTTCTTAGCCTGGGTCCGAGCCTCGCTGAACTTGAAGTGGATCTCTGATGAAATAGCATGTTGTGAACCTATAAATGATTTTTTTTAAAATTCACAAGCATTATATCATGTACTTGTAGTTCAAGTCTTGGCAACCTCCTACTGATTCGGCAGGAATTTGTCTTTTTCATAAGGGATGGACAGAAAGGTTCCAGATACACCGGTTGGGAAATTGTCCATATAAGGTGGTATAGTATTTTTGAAAAATGGTTTGGTACCAATGCCAAACTTTAATTTGGGGGTTGCTTCACAGAACACACCGATTTCGGCACCTCAAAAATGGAAATTGGCTTTTTCGTGTGTCAAAAGGGAAAACTTCCTCCTGCAATATCGTAAGCCATCCCAAGATGCACATGTGTGTACAATATGGGCACATTATCACAAACTATGCCCTGATTCTAGCCATAACATTGGTGGTTTGACCTAAATGCCATGAAACCTCGAACATGATAGGTCATTTTGTGAAGGATTTTTTATGATGTTTGCAATTTTTCAAGTTCAAAATTTTTCCTTGCAATTGTGACACATAATATGATACCACGCGAAGGTTTCACATTGTTTGGATCATTTTTGAATTTCTTATGCCCGTTTCAAACTATATTCAAAACGGCGGGCATGAAGCTTCTTAGCCTGGGGCCGAGCCTCGCTGAACTTGAAGTGGATCTCTGATGAAATAGCATGTTGTGAACCTATAAATGATTTTTTTAAAAATTCACAAGCATTATATCATGTACTTGTAGTTCAAGTCTTCCAACCTCCTACCGATTCGGCAGGAATTTGTCTTTTTCATGAGGGATGGACAGAAAGGTTCCAGATACACCGGTTGGGAAATTGTCCATATAAGGTGGTATAGTATTTTTGAAAAATGGTTTGCTACCAATGCCAAACTTTAATTTGGTGGTTGCTTCACAGAACACCCCGATTTCGGCACCTAAAAAATGGAAATTGGCTTTTTCGTGTGTCAAAAGGGAAAACTTCCTCCTGCAACATCATAAGCCATCCCAATATGCACATGTGTGTACAATATGGGTACATTATCACAAACTATGCCCCGATTCTAGTCATAACATTGGTGGTTTGACCTAAATGCCATGAAACCTCGAACATGATAGGTCATTTTGTGAAGGATTTTTTATGATATTTCCAATTTTTCAAGTTCAATATTTTTCCTTGCAAATGTGACACATAATATGAGACCACGCGAAGGTTTCACATTGTTTGGATCATTTTTGAATTTCTTATGCCCGTTTCAAACTATATTCAAAATGGCGGGCATGAAGCTTCTTAGCCTGGGGCCGAGCCTCGCTGAACTTGAAGTGGATTTCTGATGAAATAGCATGTTGTGAACCTATAAATGATTTTTTTAAAAATTCACAAGCATTATATCATGTACTTGTAGTTCAAGTCTTGCCAACCTCCTACCGATTCGGCAGGAATTTGTCTTTTTCATGAGGGATGGACAGAAAGGTTCCAGATACACCGGTTGGGAAATTGTCCATATAAGGTGGTATAGTATTTTTGAAAAATGGTTTGGTACCAATGCCAAACTTTAATTTGGTGGTTGCTTCACAGAACACCCCGATTTCGGCACCTCAAAAATGGAAATTGGCTTTTTCGTGTGTCAAAAGGGAAAACTTCCTCCTGCAACATCTTAATCCATCCCAAGATGCACATGTGTGCACAATATGGGCACATTATCACAAACTATGTCCTGATTCTAGCCATAACATTGGTGGTTTGAACTAAATGCCATGAAACCTCGAACATGATAGGTCCTTTTGTGAAGGATTTTTTATGATGTTTGCAATTTTTCAAGTTCAAAATTTTTCCTTGCAATTGTGACACATAATATGACACCACGCGAAGGTTTCACATTGTTTGGATCATTTTTGAATTTCTTATGCCCGTTTTAAACTATATTTAAAACGGCAGGCATGAAGCTTCTTAGCCCGGGGCTGAGCCTCGCTGAACTTGAAGTGGATCTCCGATGAAATAGCATGTTGTGAACCTATAAATGATTTTTTTAAAAATTCACAAGCATTATATCATGTACTTGTAGTTCAAATCTTGGCAACCTCCTGCCGATTCGGCACGAATTTGTCTTTTTTATGAGGGATGGACAGAAAGGTTCCGGATACACCGGTTGGAAAATTGTCCATATAAGGTGGTATAGTATTTTTAAAAAATGGTTTGGTACCAATGCCAAACTTTAATTTGGTGGTTGCTTCACAGAACACCCCAATGCACATGTGTGCACAATATGGGCACATTATCACAAACTGATGAAATAGCATGTTGTGAACCTATAAATGATTTTTTTAAAATTCACAAGCATTATATCATATACTTGTAGTTCAAATATTGAAAAGTTTTTTAAAATTCTAAATTATGCAATAAATATTTTGTTAATGCAATTTTATTTGTAAATAGTACAATTGTATAGTTCAAATAAAAATATTTGAAAACAGAAAATGGTTTTTGATTAGTTATTTAAATTGAAGCACTTTTCCTATTAAAAGTTTTTTAAAATTCCAAATTATGCAATAAATACTTTGTTAATGCAATTTTAATTGTAAATAGTACAATTGTATAGTTCAAATAAAAATATTTGAAAACAGAAAATGGTTTTTGATTAGTTATTTAAATTGAAGCACTTTTCTTGTTAAAAGTTTTTTAAAATTCCAAATAAATAATCATCTTAAATTGAAACATCTTATTAATTAAAGAAGAAACAAATTTGAAAATGGCGGGAAGACCAAAAGGTTTGCCAAAATCTGAAAAAATGGGTCAACAATCCCGGTTCGTCCCACGAACCAGGACCGATGTTCCTGGATGCGCGCGCTGCCATTAACACGCCTTTGGTCCCGGTTGTTGGCACGAACCGGGACCGTTGATCCTTTGGTCCCGTGTGGTAGGACTAACCGGGACCAGCGGCCATGCACGTGGCAGCACAACACCGCTCGTGCCCCAGACCTTTGGTCCTGGTTGGTGGCATGAACCGAGACCGTTGGTCCTTTGGTCCCGGTTATTGGGATGAACCGGGACCAATGGTTTGTATAGTTAGGAGCCCCGGCCTTCCTCCTCCCCAACTCCCCCAATTCACAGAGCACATCGACGTGCGGCTAAGGAAAATTTGCAGCGGAGCAAAATCACGCCGGCAGCCTGCCCAAATCCAGAGCGGCCGCTTCACGCCGTTGACGCTCGCCGCCGCCGCGCCACCACCGTCTGAGGAATCGACCGCGCACGCTAGAAATCGACGTCATGGTCACCGTCTGCTCCGACTCCGGCCGTCGCGGTTGCCGCTGCTTCCGAGCTCCTCTGGCCTCGTCGACCTGTCCATCGTCTTCGTGGTGAGCCGCTGGTCCTCCAGGACCTCTCCTTTCTCTCTCTCGCTCCGTTTCCTTCTGTCACCGAGCGCCACTGTCGGCCGCCATCGGCCGCCGTCGCAGACGACGCTCCGATGACCAATAAGGGGCGGCGCGACCACCATTAGCTTCCTCGTGATGCGCTCGTTCGAACCCGACCTTCTGCGCGTGCCAGCAAGCACTCTAGTGCCGCTAACCACCGCCGGCCGACGTGCCCTCCGGCGAGCCCATGTGGCGCCAAGGTGACGCTCATGTGGCGCCCTGACGTGGGCGTCGAGTAAGCTCTGCCAGCGTGGCAGCCCGACGTGGCCCTGGCCCCACTAGTCAGTCATTGTGGGTAGGCAATGCATATGTGAGAAAAGGTTCCCGTCCTTAGGTGACGTCAGCCTTTACCTATGCTGACGCAATAAAAGTTTAATAAATGTTTAAATAATTTCCGAAAAGAGTTTAATCTTATAAATTCAATAACTAATTATTTCTAAGTCAGAAAAACATGTATAATATATCAAAATGTTCAGAAAAATAAGATCTACACAATAGACTCATAATCATGCATTGTTCAACAACTTTAATTACAAGTTTAATAAGAGAATGAAATCAACCCCTCGTAGGTGATTTCGGGGTCTCTCCTGTACTAGGGTTTGGACCCTTCGGATCTCACTTCAATTGCCAAGCATGCCTTAGGGTTAAATTTCAACTATGTTTAAATTGTCATATCATTATCGACGCCATGTGTTGATTGTTTAACTTGCAGATACTATGGATCCAACACATCAGGCAAACATCCTCCAAGGGATGATCTGCGAAAATGAAGATATCGATATCGATGTCACGAGTGAGTTTCTGAACGATTCCGGTCAGGGAGATGAGTCTCTCAACCGAGGAGACGGCTCCGGTGAGGTAGAAGCCAAACCCTGGGACAGGGGAGAAGCCGATAAGGAAGAAGGCGACGACTCCGGCGGAACCTTAAATCTTGCAAACACCGGCGAGGTGTATATATGTATTTTTGTAATTAAAATGCTGCTGTCTATATATACATGCAAATATTAACACTCTTCCTTCTTTTAGCCCTCCGGATCGAGAACTTCTTCCGTAAGAACGAAACGAGGCCCAACAAAAAGTTGGATGACACTGTGAGGTATAGGATCGACGTGGTCGGTGTAGATGGCGAACCGCAAGCTCTCGTCGATGTCGCAAGAAAATTTGTCAAGCAATGCGGAGTTCTTGTGAGGGACTACATCCCGATCACTGTTCAAGAATGGAATCGGCCAATCGGCGGTGGAGTCCTGTATGTCGGCGACAACGCCAAAGATAAGCTTTTTGACAAGCTCATGACTAATTTCCTCCTGCCGGAACCAGATGTGACTCCATATGAGGAGGAGAGAGCAAGAAGGGAGCTTGTGCAAAGAGTCAAGAAGTTTGCTCTCAGCAAGATGGCCGATGCATTCAAGAACTGGAAGAAGAAACTGTACCATAACTTTGTCAAGGTAGAGAAGACTCCGAATTTCGTTGAAGCCGGCTATGCTAAGTTAAGACACCAGTGGGAGGATTTTGTGAAGTACAAGACATCGGAGAAAGCTAAGGAAAGGTCTAGGATAAATATGGAGAACGTTGCTAAGAAACTGTACCATCATAACATGGGGCCTGCTGGCTACGCCGGTTGCATGCCTAAGTGGGATGCACTTGAGGTCAATTACACAGCTGCCGGGATTAGACCAGAGCCCGCAACATGGACACCACAGGCGAGAAACTGGTTTTACGGCCATGGGGGCACGTTGGACAAAGAAGGGAGGGCAATATATAATCAGAAACACAAAGATGATCCCCTACTGCCCATCAACGATATTAGAAATGCAGTAGATGATGTTGCAGCGGGACGGTTCATTCCCGATAGAGAGAACGACGAGCTCACACGGGCCCTTAAAAATCCTGAACACGACGGACGAGCACGAGGCACACCAGGCTCCAAGCCGTGGAAGGTTGCCTTCCCCCCGGAAATGAACAGATATCTCGATAAAAGCCATCAGAGGAGAAAAGAAAGGGAGGCAGCTGAGAAAGCGACCGCTGCAGACTGGCTGCGTAATGTAGAAGAAGCATTAAAGAAACACCATGATCAACTCGACATACTTAGCCAGCAAGGTACTAGCGGCCAATTTCAGCGGCACGTGGTAGAAGCTGCATTCGAGGGTACCGGCGCCCCATCGAATAAGAAAAGCAGCGTCGCTTCCACGCAGCTCCATGGCACGTTGATGATGATGCACCGACGACATCTCCTCCTAAACGCTACCTAGTGGATGATATCACGGAGACAACAGCTTGTGAGCTAAAGGTGCAGGTTATGAACTTAAGGGTGACGGCGGCGGTCGGCATGGCGGTACCAATTGGGCCTAACCCAACTTGGCATTGCAGACCGGTTCCAAAAGGGTACGCTGTCGTCACGGTAGATGAGGTGAAGGAAGATTTTGAGGAGCTGAAGCTAGACCACCCTGCAGGGGAAGATATGGAGCTGACTCAACTAGGAGAAGCCAAAGGGGGGACTATTCTATGGCTAAAGGAGCGCATCATGCTTCCAAATTATGTGCCGCCAAGGCCACCCACTCCTCAGAGCAGCAATCCACCTTCGCCGCCACCTCACCATTCTCCAGCGCAATCGTCGCCTTCACCGCCTCACCGCTCAGCGCAACCGTCTCCATCGCCGCCTCAGCCGTCTCCACCGCCGCGTCAGCCGTCTCCGTCCCTTGAGCCTCAGAGACAAAAGTGGAAGCATACTAAGGGGGGCAGCACCACAGCCAGCAGCAAGAGCACGTTCCGATCACCAAAACGTAAGCAATCGTCCCTCCCAAGAGTACCTCATCAGAATATGAAGAAGCTACCTTGCGAGAAGACAGATGAGGAAACTGATGCGTCCGCAGCTGCCCATTATGAAAAGTGGAAGATTGACATGGCTAACAAGAAAAAGCCGATAGAGGCATTTTTCCCGGTCACCGCAGAAGATAAAGGCAAAGCAGCCGCGCTTAAGATTCAGCTTCACCAACCCATAGCGCTCACATCAGACTATAATCGCTCTATTACCAAGTCGGCTGAGGCAAAAGAGCGGAGAGTCGGGAAAGAAGTTGCGCAGCTCGGACAACAGAAAAATCAATCGATCGAACCGCTCAAAGTGTATGATACCAATGAGTGGATGATCCAGGAGCGGCATGATCCGAACATTGATCCGGAGTTTGTTTGACTGTACGAAGAAAAAGCCCAATTATATGGACTGTCTATTACTGAGTACATGAGCCGTATGCTTGAGTTCGAGGGGTACCAAGAAACAGCATACGTGTACCAGTACGGGGCTCCTCTCGTCAAACCCGAGTTAGTCAAAGATCTACCAACAAAAATGTGAAGATTGCATAAATGGTACATCCAAGCCTGTGCTGATTCCAAAAACTAGATCGATGCTGCATATAAACACCACCATTACGGTCATGGAGATGACTTCATACTGATTGAATTTCCAGAATTATTTCAGTTTTACCAACAAGACGCCCTCGACAAAGCTATCGTCAGTGCCTATTGTTTGTAAGTATTATTAATTTCTGTAATTAAGTCTTTCTAGCTCATCTCATTCGTTGCTTGTATAATCTTACTAATCACTATAATAATTATATATGCAGAATGAAGATTCAAGAATGCAACAAAGGACAAATCTATGACCTTGGGTTTGTTGACTGTAATTTCGTTCATGAAGTTACTGTAAAAACAAATCCCAAAGAGATAGAGGATAACTTGTTACAAGCGTTGAAGTATTTCAGCAACAGAAGGGAAATACTATTTCCTTACAACGCTGCGTGCGTGTTACTATCTTGTACACATTCTATTTTCGATTACTCGATGTTAATCGTATAATTGACTCGTGTTATATTTTATTAGTGTGTCAAGCTTCCACTATATTCTCTTAATCACCGGAGTAGTAAAAGTCCTGGACTCGAAACGCACACCATTGGAAAAGTGGGTGGACATGCAGGAATGCCTCCAGAGGGCTTGGAAACGGTTCACCGCCAAAACTAGGGGTGTTTGGAAGCCAGAGCTTACATTTCAACCATTGACTGTAAGTACTACTTGCTAGATCCATGCATCTCTTTGATTCTAGTTTCAATACCACCATTATCATGCTTGATTATTATTTTGATTGAACTCCGTTCTCGTAAAGTGCTTGAGGCAGGAAGCCGGGAATAACTTATGTGGATACTATGTCTGCGAGTTCATTCGCCAGACGACCAAAGAGAAGGGGGTAGACGGAACATCAAAAAAATTGAAGTACGATAAACAATAATCATAACTTTATTTTATTACCACCAATTGTGTTTAGTTTCATTCATATATATTGATCCCCTTCTTTATATTGGATCGAACGGATGCGGGACGGTCTTCTATCACAAGAACGCGTGCAAGCAATTCAAGAGGAAATTACCAGATTCTTGTTAGAACAAGTCATAGATCCCAAAGGAGAATACTATTACCCACTTCATTTGGAAGGGTGAAGTGTATAAAAGAAGTGTAAATTAGATCAAATTCGTGTGAGAGTATTGTTTGTAATTATAATATGTTTCGACCAAGAAGACGGATGAGACGGTGTATATATTTGTGATCATGCATGATGTGTAATATATATATCGTGGTTTCATTATTGTTGTATATATGTAGAACCATTAAATTTTTAAAAAAAATCCTGCCGTGGCAGAAAAATAGCCCGAAATCCTGCCGCGGCACAAAACCCTGCCGCGGCACAGAGACCAATGATCTCGGTTCGTGCCAAGAACCGGGACCAATGATCCACCCCTGCCCGTCTCTAGCGCTGCCACGTGGGGACCCATTGGTCCCGGTTTTTCCCACGAACCGGGACCAATGATCCACCCCCCTCGTAGCTCGCCCGTCCACGTGGAGACCCACGAACCGAGACTAGCATTAGTCCCGAGTGATTGGTCCCGGTTCTAGAACCGGGACCAATGGCCCTTATGAACCGGGACTAGAGGCCATTTTTTCACCAGTGTGTTAATACTCAGGTCCAAATCTTATGCAATCAGGCTAGCTAACTACCTATTGTGCACACAGAATCCCAACACGATTCTTGACCTATTTTAAGGCCATCAATCGTGTTCTCCCCTTCTGTTATCGCATCGCCATCAGATCGATGATTGATCGATCTAGCCTCCAGAGGGATGCCGCCTACCCTTCTTTGTTCCTGCTCGCCAGCCGACGACCTTGGACGGCTTCTGCAGGCAGCCGCGCATCGGTGGAAACGGCGACCGCCGCGATCGTTGTTGCCGGTTTGGGGGACGTCCACACCACGACCTTCCAACTCACCACCGGATCAAAACCCACAAGATACAAGTAGCTGCTCTTGGTTTCAGTTTAGTTATAACTCTCCACTCACTAACGAAGATAAACCACATAATAGATTGTAGTTACACAGAAATTACTTAATTCAAAAATCATGGCAGTGTCGAGATATATTTTAAATTTATAATATGTTAGCTTTCGTTCTTCAATTATTTTTGTCAATGTATGTGATCCATGCCAAATTATTGCCAACCATATGATAACATGCTATTTTATTTTGGAGTTGATATTAAGATACACCCTCCGATCCAAATTAATTGACTTGCATTTATCTAGATTCAGATGTATCTAGTACTAAAACATGTCTAGATACATTCTAATCTAGAAAAATCCGAGTCAATTAATTTGGATCGGAGGGAGTAATTCGGTTCGATCTTCATCGCTCGCCCCCCTATGTCTAAATCCTGGCTCCGCCCTTGGTTGGGACTACTCTCTCCATATTAGGACTCCGGGTGAAAATCCTAGACCTTGGTCAAGATAACGGAGAGGTGTTATTGTGTCGTTAATTTTTTGGGGGCGTTGTCTTGGAGTTTGAGTTTCCTTTATATCCATACAACGTCTTCGGTGGCAAGATCGATATCGATGCTTCTTTTCTTTGGTATGATTGTAAGAATAATCCATTATCACTATGTATCGTTGTGGTTATTTGGATTTATTTATGAAGCAGGACGAAAGTCCGTTACGAGGGGGATATATGAACCCATTGCTTGAAAACATATTTTAAAATATTAAAATTTAGAAAAAAAATATCCACATGTATATCTAGATATTATATGTTCGAACACAAGTTTTTGGAAAAAGGAACACTTTTGTGTCCTATGTAAAAAGACAAAATTTAATGCTTCAACATGACTATTCATTAATTTTTTTATGTTGTTTATTACACGTGTTATATAAAATGTTTTTTAATGAAAACTTGTATTCGAACTTCGCATGTACACACGATTTTTTTAATTATTTTTGACATTTGACATTTGTTTTTCATGTATTTTTATAGTAGGCTCACATGCATTTGCGAGTCAAAACACCGCGTCGATATGTAGCTAAGTTCTTAAAAGAAAAACGAATGTGTCAATTGCTAGGCCTTCGCCCCATGTCCATCACCCTTGGACTATTATCCACACCAGTTAGATAGAGATCGTCTTCAAATGGGAGTGCCCCATGTCCATGAACTCTCGCTCCTCCACATGGTGCAAGTAGAATGTAATATCTCGGAGAATAGGAAAGGGTTAATGGACTGATATTGAAAGTGTACATTACATTTTAGGACATGAAATTGAGGAGGAACTTAAACTTTTTTATGTTTTAAATGCATGCGCTTGAAATTTGAAGGTAGAGTTGTGTTTGATTCAAGTCAACCTTAGAAATTGAATTCAAATTCAATGGTGTATTATTTGAGAGTCATTTGAAAAGATGGTCTCACCAAATCTAAAACACTTAATTATAAACACACACTCACATTTGATCATGAAACTAAACAGAACAACTCACATTTACACTTGGAATTCAAAATTAAGGTTTGAATTATTCAAACTAGAGTTCACAAGATAATAAACAACAACTAAAAAGAAAAATCATCACAAGTGGGATCACATCAAACTCAAATAAATTGAACTTCATTGATAATCCAAATAAGTACAAGTCTGAGACTTACACAGCTTGATACAAAAGAATAAGAAAAATACAAAGAAAGAAGAAAACCATAAGCACTAAACCTATCTACGTATTATCTATTTTTGCATCATCTTATCTTCACTCTACTCTAAATTCTCATCTTGATCTTGATGAAGCTGCAAAACAAACACATAAAGGAACTTCTATCAAAGTTAAAATGTAGGTTTTACCTGAAGGAGAAACCAAATTAATGTTGAAACCAAAATTAGCAATGTCTTGAGTTAAGCAAATAGAAACCCCAAAAATGGTAGCCAGTCTAAAAAGTAGTGAAAACAGGAACCAAAACAAAGATAGGGTGAGTGGCTACTCATAGTAGATAGTATTCAATCAACACTAAAGCACTAGGCAAGAGCTTGAAGCAAATAAATAGTAGTAACTAGGATTGCATCTAGTATAAGTAACCCAACAAAATGAGTATTAGAACCAAATGGAAATGCTACAACCAAGATAATCACACAAGCCTTGGATTCATATAAAAGGCATCAAACATTGGAGGATGAACACTTGAAAGTTCACCACTCTAGAACATAATTCAAAATGATTATAGTAAACCAGTATAACCATCTAAATCGAAACTAGATCATTATCATATAAGGATCCTAGGAGCCAAATATCTCACAGCACACTAGCAAAATCCCAAATTAGACCCAAATCCTAAAATTAGTAATTATCCTAGAATTTCTAAACACAACAAGTAGGAATTCCAAACTAATAGGAATCATAGCAACCAAAAAGTAAGACTATTAAGCAAAGGAAATCCCCAGGCTTAGAATTCCATCAAGGACAAGTAAATCCCGGGAATTTAAAACATAAGCTTCATGTAAACCAATAGAAGTAACAACCACAACTATACAAGATCTATGACCAAAGGATATAACCAGGCTTTAGATTCTGCCAAGAACCCTAGAATAGTAGGAATTTAAAACATGATCAATGACAAATGTAAACCAATCAAACTTCATAGCAATGAAATCCAAATAAAATTGCAAGGGCTCATGAATGAATCCAAACTAAAATCACTAATAATAAAATGAATATACACTTGCCATGCTCCAAAAATAGAACATGACAAAAGATAAACCGACATGCTTGATTAGGCATATGCAGGTAACAACCCCTGCATATAAAAACAAGAGTCTTATATGCCAATTTTGGCATACACACATAAGTTAAAGCCAACATGGGATTAACCATCGAAAGCACCATGCCACCTATGAATAAGTTAAGATACAGAGGCAGTTTTAGACATGCCCAAGAAGGTGAATCACCTAAATGCATGGAATAGGTGTCATCACCACAACCATTTAGGAACACTATAAATAGCTGACTGATGACTGCAAGTGCACAGATCGATTGTAGCTAGTCTCTAAATAAGAGTACCGAACCCACAAAGAGCTATTTGGTTAAGGTATTTATGCCCCTCATCACTGTCTACCAAAGGATACTTATAAGCCGCCTTTGATTTCAAGTAAAGGGTGTTTAAAGTTTTTCGGTTGAATGTAGAAAAGTAATTAAAACAAGTAAAAGAAAGCAAGTAACAAGAGTGTAAACGTGGTTGAACTCAATAGGGCTAAAGAGTCCTCGGGGGTGTAGGATACACCTCTAGCATGATATTATTATTATTCATAATTAGGATAACATACTTCTTGTGTCATGATATGTGTGGAGAGTGGTCCATAATAAGATGTTCACTACAAGGTTCATAGGCAGTCACTTTGTTGAGCCAAGAATGAGGTCACATCTAAATAAGCTGTAACATCCCAATTTCAGCAACCCTGATTAGTTGACCAGAATGCAAAAATCAGGGGGAACAAAAACTTTTTCTTGTGCCTTGGTGCAATGCTTGCTTGTTGTTTGTTTGCACTTGTGCTTATGAAAGTGTATCTTAGGATACTCCCTACCTCACCATTAGTTGACAAAAGCTATTTACCAAAACTATCTTAGCTTATTTTACATATTCTCAAACGTTCTGGCATTTCAAAATATGAGCCAAGATGCCTATGTAACCAAAACTATTTTTGGTAGCTTCTATTGACAAAACTATAGAGAGATATATACTACAATCTCCTTATGTTTTCAAGACAGAACACTCAACTAACCTTATCTCTAGTTTCCCCAAAACCCCTTTTTCCAAGCATTTGAATTCTACTCTTGGTAGAGATACCAAGGACTCTCACCTTATTCAAAACTGAACCTCTTCAAAATACCCCAACCTTACTTCAAGCTAAGCTTGATGGTGACCCTAGTAGTAGCTGATTAGTGTATAAGATGAGTTGCCTTGATCTGCTGTCTGATGAGTTGTTTTGATCTGCTGATTGACTTGTTTGCTTAGGAAGTAGTATGAGCTAATCTAGGATCTCATCACTAGGATCAAGATATTTCCACATCATCAGTCCCTAGTCAAGAATACAAATCTAGATGTGACCCCTAGCCACTAGGTGATCATCTAAAACCCTTAACCAGATCAATTCTGAGGATTTCCCTTCTAGATGTTTTCAAGTCCATGAAAACCAATATCAAGCATGGATCTCTTCTACTCACTCTACTCTTCCATATCATCCAATTGTTAAAGCTCTGATACCTTGCAACCCTCCAAGAACTTTCCATCTCATATTCTAGTCAAAATCCTCAAAACTATCAAATTTGACCAAGTCTGGAAACAGTTTCAACATCACCTTTTTGAATGCATCCTTTTCTCAAACCATGTGCATTTTTGGAAATGCACATGAACCATATTGTTAATCATCCTAAGGAATACCAAGGAACACCCTTGCCTCTGGTTAGATCCTCCTCCAACCCACTTGTCCATGATGGTTTTGCAGACAAGAAAATAACATTTCCTGCAAAACTAGTTATCATGCCTACTTTGATAGAAGCTCACACCCTCATCCAACCTCCTATGGACCAACTCTCTACATGGTTGTGATATAATCATTGAGGTCTAGCAAAAACTACTTTAGTTGCTCCAAGTGGATCTTTGTGCTGCTTAAACCCACATGGTTTAGAAGGCTTCATGAATCTTTTTGCATGACAGCCTTAATTTCAACAAAGTTAGCCATCACCTCTAGATCACCTCAAATGCTATTAATTCAAAATCCTCCTGTCATGATCATCTATATGACCTGGTCTACCCACCCATCCATCCCTTGCACAAAGGTGAGCTCTGAGCTCCAAGATGCAAGCATGTTTTGGTGGTATGAAATTAACACCTCCCTAGATCCCTAATCTAGGGTATCCCACCAAACCAAAGTTGGAATTCCATTCCACAAGGTTGAAAATGCTTTCTACACATTGTCTACACCCTCCATCTTTATCACCAAGATTTATCAATAATTATCCATAATTATTGTGGCCCCAAAACTATTTAATTCCTTAAATAGTCAAAATCTCCAAAACTCCCTCCACAAAGGAAAGTTTGGTTTTTGCCAAAACACCTCTCTAAAGTTTGGCTCAAGTAAGTCCCATATATCATACCTCACGTTCCCTCCTCAAAAATAAATATTTTTGAGAGGTTTTATTATTTCTCTTTGTCCATTTTCTTAAATGGCTGAATTGGAATAATAATTATTTTAACTACTTCTATGCCTCAATAAATCTTGGGAAAATTCCCCTAGGTGTGTATCCACATTTGGGACCCTCAAAAATCAGAATCCACCCTTGTCCAATGCAATCTTATCGAATGATCTTCTAAAAATCACTTCTGTCCTTTTTGAGTAAATAGATTTAAGCGGACTAATACACCACCTAAAAATCTCAATTAAATCTTAGGACTCTACCTTGACCTCATATATCTACCGGTACCAGTTTCTCCTCTGGTCCAATGTAAATTTTTGTACTTCCTTCATAACCAACTATTTTGATCAAATGTGTCAATTAAGCAAACCACTACCCAAATCACTCCCAAACCCCACTCAATCTTGCTCATGTTCATCCGCATCACCAGGACACACCACTGGTCGACCAACACTGTAGCTCCACCCCAAAAATTACCCATCTTGCCCTTGTACTAGTAGAAAGAGAGAGAAATAACCCCAAATCTTACAAGGATCTACTTCATTTAATTACCACTGATGCCACCCCTCCCTCTCTGATCCTGCATGACCGAATATCCCTCCTACCCCTCTCCACCGTCCCCTGGACCAATACCTAGCCAACATTGCCCCTCCCCTTGTCCAAATGAGTCTTTTACATCATCTACTACTCCCTCTTTGGTATAAACCCAGCAGCCCACCCCAGCACTCCCCTGCCTCCTCATTTGCTTCCTCACACCTCCACTCACCCTCCCCTAGCTCCACTCCGTCTCCCCTGCTCGGATCTGCCCAGGAGAAGAAGAAGGAGTAGCTTCGGCCTCCTCACAAAATCAAGCAGGGCTTCTTCTCCCCTGCTTCATTCTGTCTGCATGTCAGCTCATGTGATCCCCTCCTCCTCCTCTACCTGACAGTACTCTTCTTTTGGCCCAGGACCTACTCCTCCGTCATTGGTGTTGAGCTCCGACGAGGTCGCTCTTGGCCGCCGTCGTGCGAGCTGCTTCCAGTGGTCCTCCACCGTCGTGCCGCCCATCGATCTGCTCGCCGTCATCCACCGTGTTGCTCGGCATCCTCCCTGACCCTCCTCGAGCCCTTAGGTGAGCTCCCCGCCTTGCGCCACCCTCTGCTAGGTTAGCCTCGTCGCCGGCGATCCCGGGTGGAAGACGACGCTGCGCCGTCCATCGCCACTTAAACAGACGGCCAGATCTGGCCGATACCGCTTCAGCGCTCTCCACCGCTGACTGACTGGCCCCGCCAGTCAGGTTTGAACCATGCCGCTCCTGCGCGTCGTCTCGTGCGTCGTGGGCTAAATCCTCCCCTGCCGCCCGGTCTCTCCCCAGATCCGGCCCACTGCACCCTTTTTTTCTTTTCCTTTTTGTTGATCTGTTATTCAAGAAAATCTCCTGCTAGGATTAAATCCCAAGAAAATGGAAACCACCCTGTCTTGCCAAGATCTAAATTTCTGTTTGTTCCTTGATGTTTTCTCAAACATGCAGAGGCAAATCCAAGTCCAAATTAAACTCCATTATTTGCTGGTAATTATTCTGCTACCAAGTACACTTTACACTAATTAATTTCCTCAGAGAGTTTCACATCCCCATTTGAGTGAAAACAAAGTCTTACTGAGAGGTATTTGACATACCTATCAGCTAGTACAGGTCCTATGCCAAGGTGAATAGAGGCGTTCCTTTGCGAAAAATAACAAAAACAACAACTTTCCGTCCTAGATAAATTCCCCAGGTCTAACCAAATGTGGTATTGACATGATTCCAATTTCTAGTACCTCCTAGGACCACCATCTGTCCAACCCCAACAGCTCAGAATTTATTGAGTTTTGGTTGAATTTGTGTGGTTTAAATACTTCTGTAATGGGTATTTCCACTAAATAAATCACTCCAGGAGTTTGACAACTCCAAAAACAGTGAATCCAATTTCCACGGAAAGATATTCTAAATTCCAACCACCTGCGCTTGGAACCAACTCAATAGCTTCTGTAGAACTAATCTGGTGAAAAAGAGAAAAATTATACATAACTGTCTTTGGGATTTTCCGAAGGGCATTATGGTAATTATTTTGGCACCATTCCAATTCTAGGTGGTACAGTACATAAAACACTACCTAACCATACAAGGTAATAATTTTTAAAGCTCCAGAACTCTTCTAGTGAATTATTTCCTCAAACTAGAGTTTATCCCACTATAAAAATCATAATTAAATCTAGGAATTTGATATTCAGATGAAACCACTTGTAATGGTTTTGTCTTGTCAGGACCTATCTGAGGAAATCAATTTTACACATTGGTATCCTACAGACCTCAGAACCCCAATCTAAGTCTAAGATCTCTATCCTAGACACCTATCTTCCAAAAGAGAAACACTACAATGGCAATTTAGTAATTCCACTATCAATACCCCAACCTCTCCCAAAACCCCCAAGTTCAGTAGATATTCTTATGTTGTTTGCTGTATGGTTTGATGTTTGTATGCCTTGTATTGATTGTGGTATTGTCTGCTTGCATGTATTCCCGATGATGACGATAGTGTGAGTGTCTAACGACAAGAAGGAAGGGACTTCTTATTAATTATATATTTGGGTACTCTTGGTCATCTGAAGTAGTCCAGGGACTTATTGCTGACCACAGGCAAGCCACCGTTCCTGACTCTGATATATGTCCTATTCTCTTTTACCTGTTTTATATCCTCTTTATAAATTGCATTATCTACCTGCATGTTTTGTTTTACAAATACTGCGATAGTAACTTGGCTCCTCCAAGTTATGGCTTTGTGTCCTTCGAGGCACCACCCTGATGTACCTACCATCATATCCCTTTAGATCAAGAGTATGATGGATAACATCCTACCTCCTTGGAAACCTCTGGTTTTGCGAAAATAGACTACTTTGGGGTTTTACCCCACCACAAAGTCTTTAAAACTATTTTGTAAAACCCTTGGGAAGAGGCATCACTCCAAGCGGATGTTTTTAAACGAAAGAATGGTGATGATAAGCAATGAGAAGGTGATGGGATGTTCTACGCCTTTACCGGAACAATTTTTATCTACGCAACCACATTACCCCAGGTGCTGGGGCTTAACTCGTAGTTTGTCCGCATTAGCCGAGGCAACTTCTACCATGCTTATAGGGAGAAATCCCTAGAATTCCGGGCAGGCGCTACCATATCACGGATATGAAGCCTGTTGCTTGTTTCGGCAAGAGTGAGCCTGAACTGGCAGGAGGCCGGTGCAACAATTGGGTCTCCCGCGGACGGTATGACTTGGAGTACGGAAGAAAGTGGAGTCACTAGATTTAAGGTATACGCCAAGTTGCGGCTTGGGTATGCGCGTGTATGGAAGGCAGGACTATGGCTGGGAGCCACATACTCGTTGTCGGGGAGAACAAACCCAAAAGGAAAAGCATGCCTTTGCTAGGGTAGACAAGCGAAAGGTTAGGTTTGATTATCCGGACCCCCATCTAAAGTGGTAGTGGGCCATGGTTGTATCCCGGTGGATGTATTGATTCTTGTGGAGAAAGTGCGCAAACTCTGTAGAGTATAACCTATTCGAATAGCCGTGTCCACGGTCAAGGACGGTTGTAAAGGTGTTGGCTAGGAGTACCCAAACTGTGCTTATTTGGGAAACAAGTACGAAGTGGACGAAGGTTCCGGGGGAGCCCGAGTTCGAAAGCTTGGTTTTGACCCGAGGTGGTCGAAGAGGTTTAAAAAGGATTTTTACTACAAAACTGTTTTCAAAACTCTTTTTCAACAAAGATATGGAGATGTCTTATAAAAAAAGGCATGTTTTCAAAACTGTTTTTAACAAAGATATGGAGATGCCATAACTACAAGAGGTAGTCTAGGATGTTTCAAAAACAACTCCAGATAAAGCTATCTCGCCACAGCCAGACTTGCATTTCCTTATTTCTTTATCCTGGTGGTTTGCGAGTACATTCAAAAGTACTCACGACTGTGTCCCTGGCTATTTACTTGGCCAGACTTTCAGAGTTTCGGCTTCGGAAGATTCAGGTGACGTCCATCGAGCTAGGTCGTCTTCCCAGTCAGCTGCCTGTAGGTTGAGGCGCAATTGGGCTCTGCGTATGATGATATTCCACTGCTAAGGATGATGTGGCCAGAATGGCATTTATGTAAGTATTGTAATTCGTTATGTTTCGGATGTAGTAATGATACCCGTAGGTTATGTTCCACAGCTCACTGATCATGGGAACATGGATGTATGCATAACATGTATTTCTCGGATGAATAATCCGGGGAGCCCACATAAGCACTATGATGTCTGAGAGTAATCACCCATACAGACAACCGCAAGGGTCTCCCCATGGATATCGTAATTAGCTTAGGGAATTTTTTTGATCCTCCTTTGACCATGTAGGTTGCTAGCCGGTGCCAATTAGTCATGATAGCTTTTCGGGGCACGCTTCCAAACACATCCAAAGGATTTCACCCTCTTCTTTAGTCCTGAGGGTAAATGATATGTCACCGACACATACCATCTAAAGAGAGATATCAAACACACATCATCAATCTATCATAGACCAATAAGTCATATGGACACAAGAATAGATCATCTTTATTTCAATTTCATAATAGTGCTAAGGTTTCTCCATCTCCCCAAGAACATGGGTAAACTACTCACACATGGAAGAAATCAATGACATCATCATAATCAAATGGACGAATAAAAGTATTGGGATAAATCTAGTGCAAACCATAATTGAATCTGGAATTACAACAAGATCTAATGAACGAAAGGTGGGGGTAATAGTGGTGATGGTAATGCAGCGGTTGATGATGAAGGGGATGATGCGATGTCCTCCAATGATCCGTGAAGCAGCAGGGATTTGCCCTTATCCAAGTTCCTCCTTCAGATCCCTTTCTGGTGTAGTTTTTCGTGGTTCAAGGTTGCTGTGAATGTCGGATTTGTGATCCGTCTTCGCTAGAAGAAAGTATTTGATGAGGCGGACACGCTGCCGCGTGGTACGGGCAGATGGTACGGGCGGGTTCCGCCCGTACCACTGGTCGTTAATGCTGCAGAAGCCTTCCTCACGTTTTCTGTTCTCCCAGGTGCGAACGTAAATCAATTAAATGACTTTTATCACTTAAAATATCATATTATAACATAATATGATAGATCCAATTGATATGTTCATATGAGACTCTGTAATTCAGGATCCTATTGAAATAAGGACAAAAAGGTGCGTGTTAATATAGTAAAATACAAAAAATCCCTACTCTACTTATGCAAAAACAAAAGGTAAACATGCTTCAATACTATACTCATCAACTCTCCCAAGCTAGACTCTTTCTCGTCCCCGAGCAAGATGGTGGCTTATGTACAAGATCATTATGTTCATGAGGCATGGGTCGTTACAATAAATGAGGCCGAAATTGAAGCAGGAATACAATATCAGATGTAAAGTTACTTCGGGGGTATTATCGTACCTTTACACATCACATGACTTAGAGCTTCCACACCTTTTTTGGTATCAGTGAAGTTATAAGAAGCTTTTAGTGATTCAACATATTATATAATCATAAAGTTAAATTAGTTGAGCACTTAATTTCAGTAATGAAGATTCATGATCATTCTTTTTCTTTTCTCTTTCCAAGCCCGTACCTCTATTTTGCCTTGGAATTCTTTTGATAGCTATTCTTTTATTTCTTCTCTTTTTAGTATAGAAACTTGATCATGCTCACTACTTTCAATGGCTTTGAAAACCTATGACTATAATATGCTACCAAAAATCTTCTTCTCATAGTTTAATCAATACTTGTATTGGTGTGGATGTCCCTAAAATCATGACAGCTGTACAAGTATCATAACACTCAACCTAATTCAATCATCTAATATAATAATCATGAATCAAAAGATAACTTCAAATATCATAAAGTCTCGAAACTCGATGGATATAATTCTTTTCTCGATCAGAAGGGATCTTGAAGATTATGCAACTAATGCAAACTCTGGAATTGAAACCTAACATGCGTGTAGTAGAGTAAACATGCTAAAACTATAAGATAGATTACAAGGTGTTATAGATATCCCAAAGCTTGGATCAAGCCGATGGGATCAAATAATCCCTTGTAGTTATTCGATACCATGGTATGTATTTACTTCATAGAATAGGTCCTGGAATTACGAAGGCTTGCACAAAGTGTCTTGTATGATGTTTCTAGGATCATGATGCGAATTTAGCGCTGCTTGATTATTGGCTCAACACGTATTGAGCTCGTTGGGGAACCCCAAGAGGAAGGTATGATGAGCACATCAGCAAGTTTTTCCCTCAGTTATAAAACCAAGGTTATCGAACCAGTAGGAGCAAGGAAACACCTCCAAGGTGTTATTTCCAACATGGAATCCTGCACAACACAGCCGCAGAACTTTGCCCCAACTTACAGTGAGGTTGTCAATCTTTCCGGTTTTGCTGAAAACAAAGGATTAAACGTATTGTGTGGAAGATAGTAATTGCTTGCAGAAAGTAAACAGTAAACAATAAATAGCTTGTAGATTGATGGTAAAAGAATGGACCGGGGTCCATAGTTCACTAGAGGTGATTCTCCTTAAGATAGTTGACATGTTGGGTGAAAAAATTACAGCGGGGCAATTGACAAACATCGAGAAAGCATACATGCATATACTAATCATATTGACTCCTATGAGATTTGATTGGGCATTACAACATTATACATAGACCATAATCCAACTGCATCTATGACTAATAATCCACCTTCAGGTTATCATCCGAACCCCCTCCAGTATTAAGTTGCAAGCAATAGATAATTGCATTAAGCAAAGTGTGTAAAATAAACAATATGATTGTTCTATGAACAGAGGATTGCTGTTTTCTCCCAAGTAGCAACATCACATCTAGTACCTTAGAGATTTCTATCACTTACCCAGATTCCTAGAGGCATGAACCCACTATCGAGCATAAATACTCCCTCTTGGAGTTGCTAGCATCTAGTCGGCCAAGATAGCTACTAACAACGGAAAGCATGCAAGATCACAAATAACATAGACATGATAGAATTAATAATCAATCTGAAATAGCATCTCAATATCCATCGGATCCCTACAAACACAACATGTCGGATTACAAATAGATGATCTTGATCATGAACGGAGCTCACAAGATCTAAACATGGTAGCACAAAGGATAAGAACCAACCATCTAGCTACTACATGGACCCGTAGTCTAGGGATGAACTACTCACGCATCACACTAGAGGCAGTCATGGTGATGAAGAAGGCCTCCAGGGTGATCTCTCCCCTCCGACAGGGTGCCGGGAAGAGCTTCAGATCCCTCCCGATCTAGGGATGGAGATGGCGGCGGTTACAAACTCTTTCGTGGAATTTTGATCGGGTACTTAGGGTTTTCGTCCCGAAGGCAATATATAGGCAAAAGGGCAAGGTTGGTGGAGCGCCAGGGGGCCCACACCCCCTGGTGGCGCGCCCCCCAGGCCACGCCGCCACAAGGTGTGGCCGCCCTGGTGCGCTACTTCGTCTCCCCTCCGGACTCCGTGTTCCTTCTGGTGAAATATTGACTTGGGCTTTTGTCCGGTCCAATTTCGAGAATATTTCCTTACTAACTTTTCTGAAACCAAAAATAGCAGAAAATAGGCAACTGGTACTATGGCATCTTGTTAATAGGTTAGTTCTAGAAAATGTGTTAAAATACTCCAAAGTGTGGACAAAAAATAAGAAAGTAGATATAAAATAAGCATGGAACATCAAAAATTATAGATACGTTTGCAACGTATCAACATCCCCAAGCTTAACTCCTGCTCGTCCTCGAGTAGGTAAGTGATAAAAAGAGTAATTTTTGAGGTGACATGCACCATCATAATCTTGATCAAGGTATTTATAACATTCATAGCTGGGATCATAGTACTTTAACATAACATGAAAGATATAGTTCTAACAATAAGACATAGCAACTATGTTGTAGCATGAAAAGGTACAAGCAAAAGATTCATGAATAACAATGCTTTGAAAGATGTTTGTTTGTTTCACATAAAGAAAACATAATGAGAATGGTATTCAGCTTGTCCCTCATAGTGTAGCAAAACATAAATGCATAGGACACCTTCAAAGTTCATAAGGGTGACTAGATACAAATAGTTTAAGAACAAGCAATATCAAATTTATGAATCAATCAACAAGTTTTGGGACAATGCACATTAAACTAAGAATGACCACTATACTCTCTTAATAGGTGCATAAAGATAGAAGATGGAGACTCGACATAAAAGTAAAAGAAAGGCCTTCATAGAAGGAAGCAGAGATTCAAGTCTCATAAAGAGCTTCCAAAAATTATGGTACTTATTAGCTTTCAGCTCTCATTGCCCCTATCATAAGCATCTTTAGGTGATTAAGGTTAAAGTGAACTAATATTAGGATATGCTTGACAAGTTATAAGTTGAAAATCTCATGCCCCTTACTTACGAAGACCGTTCCTCATGCTACTCAAGTTTAGTCACAACTAAGTTCTTGTTATTGTAAGTACATGTGTATCATAGAGAAGCGCCAACAGGGTACCCCTTGCCCGATGATACGGAAGAATCCCCATATCAAAATGACAAGGCAAGCACACAATGAGCATCTCAACATCCTTTTATTTCCTATTTGCATAGGTATCTTTTTTTCTCTTTTTTCCTTTACTATTTGCATAGGCTTATTTTTTTATAGAGGATGCTTCATAGATTGCTCATTATGGTTATGTGATGACCCACAAGTATAGGGGGTGTATCGTAGTATTTTCGATAAGTAAGAGTGTCGAACCCAACGAGGAGCAGAAGGTGTTGATGAGTGGTTTGGAGCAGGAATTCTCTGTAAATACTTAGCAAACGGATTTTAGGGGTTTTTGATAATGCAGATAAATAAAGTACGAGTAAATAAAAGAAAATAAAAATAAATGCAGCAAGTGGCCCAATCCTTTCTTTAGCAAAGGACAAGCCGGTTGTATTACTTAAGATGACCAAACATTCTCGAGGACACATGTGAATATCGTCAAGTGCTTTTGCTTCATATAGTTGATTAATCTTCTTTAGTTTGCTAAGTGTTGTGTGGGTGAACCTATGCTAATGTACCGACCTTCCTAGGACTAATACATACTTGTGATTATACCCCTTGCAAGCATCCGCAAGTACAAGAAAGTAATTAAGATAGAAACCTAACCACAACTTTAAACTCTAAGATCCTGACATCCCTTGTGCAAAGGTTTCCTAACGTGGTTCAGGTTTCTATCACTCCGGTAACCCCTACGATTAGTAGCCAAATACACAATGCATTCCCCTAGGCCCATAAAGGTGAAGTGTCATGTAGTCGACATTCACATGGCACCACTAGAAGAATAACACCACAACTTAAATAACAAACTATTGGATCTTTCTCAACACAATTCCACTACTAGCAACATGACTTCTCCCATGTCCTCAAGAACTAAACGGACTACTCACAAGACATCATATGGATCAAGATCAGAGATGAAATAATGATAAGTAACAATTTGAACATGAACGATAATTCAATGGTTCACTCAATAGCATCAACTATAAGGAGTAATCAACACCGGGAAAGTTTCCCCTAAGAACTATGCAAGATTCAACCCAATTGTTACAGCGGTATGGAGTGGTGGTGATGGTGCTAGTGGAGATGATGATGGAGACGATGATGATGATCCCGATGAAGTCCATCTTGATGGTGGTGTTGATGGCAACGATCTCCCCTCTCCGGGAAGGAATTCCCCCGGCAGAATTCTGTCTACCGGAGAGATCTTTCTCTCTCTGTAGTTTTCCGCCATGTAGAGGCGGCGGAATCTTTCTATGGTTGCTCCCCGAGGCTTAGGGTTTCGTGGGGATAATATACGCCAAAGGGGAGAGCTAGGAGTGGGACAAGGTGGCCCGCGCCAAGGGGTGGTGTGGCCCCCCCTGTGGCCCATCTCCACTCCCCCTTCTGGCATCCTTCATCTTCTGGAAAAATAGAATTTTCCATGTATTTTCCCGGATTTTCCGATCTTCGCGAATTTTGCCTCCAAACAACCCGTTTCCATCAGAATCATGACTGCAACGGTCCATGCTCTAAAAGTCATCAACCATGCAAAAACAGATGAAATAACATAAGTATCATCTCTTAATAGGAAATATATCAATGAATAATAGTAAATTATGATATAGAATAGTGATGCAAAATGGACGTATCAACTCCCCCAAGCTTAGACTTCGCTTGTCCCCAAGCGAAAACTGAGCTCAATAAACATGACCTCAGGTTTATGGAGTGAAGAGTCGATAAAATAATATGGACAAGAAGCATCACATTCATCAATACATAAATCATAATAGCAGACAACTCACTATTATATAACTTAACTTGCAATAGGTAAAGGAAACACAAATAAAGATACACAAAGTAAATCACAATTGGTAATGGAAAACTTAGCTCTTGGTTGAAGAATAGTTGACAATTTGCAAGAGTTCACACATAACGGGTTTACAATGATAGCTTTCAAAGTAATAACACTAAGATAAGAGCAATGTGCAAAACAAGGAACATAAGAAACATGATTGAATAAATCATCATATGAATTAATGAAACACAATAGCTCAAAATACTTGCTGAGATAGAAGGGAATAGGTTTACTGACTCAACTAAAAAGTAAAATATAGGCTCTTCGCAGAGGGAAGCAGGGATTTCAAGTTTCATAAAGAGCTTCCAAAAATTATGTTAATTATTAGCTTTCAGCTTTCATTGCCCCTATCATAAGCATCTTTAGGTGATTAAGGTTAAAGTGATCAAATATGAGGATATGCTTGACAAGTTGTAAGTTGAAAATCTCATGTCCCTTGAATACGAGGGCCGCTCCTCATGCTACTCAAGTTTAGTCACCGGTAAGTTCTTGTCATAGTAAGTATATGTGTATCATAGAGAACTGCCAACGTGGTACCCCTTGCCCGATGATACGGAAGAATCCCCATATCAAAATGACAAGGCAAGTAGACAATGAGCATCTCAGCAATCTTCTTATTTACCATGGGAAAATGGTGCGTTTTCTCTCTTTCCTCTTTTCTCATCTCTTTTTTTTCTTTTTTCTCAATCTCTATCTCTTTTTTTATAAGAAGAATGCTTCATAGATTGCTCATTATGGTTACGCTGCAGGTTTCCACCATGATTTGGCATGGGTTAGACCAGCCGCCCAGGCATTTCTCTAACACACATACATAACTCCATGGACTTACAAGATCCCCTTTCATTTAACACCGACGACATCCATAAACAAAAGAGCATGATATCAACTAAATAAAGTGCAATGTTGAAAGCGTTCCCCATGACAACATGGTTCTGCTAATTCACAACTTACAAAGCGCAAGCATATACGCAACATAGATGGGCACACTGGTTCAAGTTTATTTAGTGCAAGAAAAGTAAAGTGTGCCATCAAGTTTGTGAGAGCTTTAATCACTAATTTTCACATAACAAGTTTAATTCGGAAGGTAGATAAAAACATGAATTTACTTGGAATAGCAATAATGCTAATAGGTAGGTATGGTGGACACAAATGGCATAGGTTTTGGTTTAAGGATTGGATGCACGAGAAGCATTCCCTCTCAATATAGGTTTTTGGCTAGCAAAGTTGGGTAGCAAGTATAAGAGTTGAAGGAAACAAACAAACATACAGGTGATAAAAAACAAACATGCAATCTTCCTTGGAAGCACAAAAGATCTTAACTAGAGAATACTAAGCTTATGAGGCAATCAAGAAAGAAAGATGATGAAATTATATTTCTTAAGAGTACTTTTATCTTTTTATTCAATTCTCAAATAGTGTTGCTACTGACCGAGCCAGGTTTGCCAAAACCAACTAAATTTACTCAATGATCCCAAAGTGATACCAATACTAACAACAAGATCAATCATATAATAGCAATTGAAAACTAATATAAGATATGCAAAAGAGTAAATGATAACTTCTCATTAATATTCCATAACGGCAAATCACACCAAAGGATACCTAGATATCTAATGAGAGGGGGGACCCTTCCATAATGCAAACCATCCTACATGATAACTTCTCTATTCATGATATGACTCTACTAAAAAGATAAAAAGATAGAAGATAGTGATGTGATACCGGAACACTCCCCCAAGCTTGGAAGAAACCAAGGGGATGCCAAAACCTGCTGACGAATTACTCCTTTGGTAGTGGTGGTGTTCTCTTGATGAGATTTTCAATCAATTTCCTCAAGTCTTCAATCTCAAAGATGAGAGCACGAATCAACTCCGAGTTGTGCTCGACGTGGTGCATGATCATGTCAGGTTGTGAATCCCAGCTCGTATGATTGTTTCCCCACTCTTCCTCCTTGAAGTCTTCTTTTCCTACATGGTTAGAACGAGGCATATCCCAATTGGAGGGTAGTTTCTCCTTGGGCATATTTTGGAATTTATGCTCATGGATAAGGGTATGGAAGGGATTCTTGGTGCGTGGAGAAGGTGACCATGAAGCCAAACAGTGACGCGGAGGCTTCCCTCTAGTTGACATCCATGCAGTCCTTTTGAACCTAGCAGGGTTTGCCACCACTCCAATGCTTGCAATGGTAGTGCCGGTGTGCGGATGCTGGATTTTCTTTGCCTCCTCTTCATCTTTACTCTCGATCTCCTTCTCCTGCTCAGGGTCTTGGAGATCCTCCTCCGCAGGCTCCTTTCCCTTAGCGTTGGCAGAGACCATTGTGCTTCTAAACTTTAAGAATAGTTCCTGGCAGAAACAGATCGAAACGAAAACATGATGAGAACACGATATACGAACCTCGGGGGATCCGGGGGATTATATATTACGAAGTTTTGCAACAAAAGGAAGGTACTGGGAGAAACTGGGCCCGAGACGGACTCTAGGAGGTAAATTCTTGACAAAAATTATGTAAGCCTATTCCCTACTAATCCACTATCGAGGTACAAAAGGAAGCCAGGTGGGCCCGTGCCACAGGGTGGTGTGAGCCACCATGGCTCCGTTTCCATCCCTCTTTCGCTTCGTTGCTTTCCTTATTGGATAAAAACTGCAAAAATATAACTGGACAGATTTTTCGCGGACTTTTCCTTACCATAAATGTTACCTATTCAAAAACGGACTCTGTAGGTCTCTGAACTTGGTATTTGATAAATTTTTCTGGAGTTACCATTTGAATAGCATCAATGTCCTCATTGTAAGAATCTGTAGAAATATAGTGCTTGAGTCTCTGACCGTTCACCACTAGTGTAGTATTATCCTTTAAAGAAGAAATTTTTATTGCACCTGAACAATACACTTCTTCAATAACAAAAGGTCCTTCCCATTTTGAGAGTAGTTTACCTACAAAAAATCTGAGACGATACCTATACAATAGAACTTTCTCACCAACATGGAATTATCTCTTAAGAATCCTCCTGTCATGCCATCTTTTAACTTTTTCTTTAAAGAGTCTAGCATTTTCATATGCTTCACTCCTCCATTCATCTAACGAACTTAGGTCAAATAATCTTTTCTCACCAGCAAGTTTAAAGTTGATGACCCACAAGTATAGGGGGTGTATCGTAGTATTTTCGAGGGAAGTGAAACCCAATTTATTGATTCGACACAAGGGGAGCCAAAGAATATTTATAAGCCTTAACAACTGAGTTGTCAATTCAGCTGCACCTGGAAACAATCTTTCTCACAGTAGTTTATTAGTAGCAATAGTTTTATAGTAGGAATAGTAAGCCTTATTGATTCGACACAAGGGGAGCCAAAGAATATTTATAAGCCTTAACAACTGAGTTGTCAATTCAGCTGCACCTGGAAACAATCTTGCTCACATCAGTTTATCAGTAGCAATAGTTTTATAGTAGAAATAGTAAAGTAACAGCAGTAGTAAAGTAAAGGCAGCAGTAATAATAGCAGTAACAGTAGGATTCGAGTGCGGTAGGCATAGGGATGGATGGACGGGCGTTGCATGAACAAGAAAATTCACATAGCTATCAGAACATCGGGCAATTGTAGATAAATAAGATAAAGTATCCAAGTACTAGATAATCCTAGGCATGTGTTCCATATATAGTCATAAGTGCTTGCAATGAGAATTTGCACAACATCTTTTGTCCTGCCAGCCCGTTTGCAGCGGGGCCTCAAGGGAAATACTGGCAATGAAGGTGCTCCTTTTAATAGAGCACCGGAGCAAAGCATTAACACTCCGTGAACACATGTGATCCTCACATCAAAGCCATTCCCACCGGTTATCCCGATTTCTGTCACTTCGGGGCCATTGGTTCCGGACAACAACGTGTGTATACAACTTGCAGATAAGACCAAAAACAATACTATCATAATGAATCAATAACATGTTCAGATCTGAAATCATGGCACTCGGGCCCTAGTGACAAGCATTAAGCACAACAAAGTCGCAACAAAGTCATAAAGCACTAATAAAAGATACTAGGCACCATGCCCTAACAATCTGATGCCATTACATGAACGATCTCATCCAATACCTACCATCCCCATAGCCTACAGCGGGGGATTACTCACTCATAGATGGGGGAAATATGGATGGTCGATGGAGAAGTGATGGTGATGATGATGGTGATGATCTCCTCCAATTCCTCGTCCCGGCAGGGTGCCAGAACGGAGTTTCTGGTGCTGTTTCATGGAATCTGGTGGTGGTGGCGGAGCGGAACTCCTTCTTGAAAAACGTCGAACCCCCCCTTGAGTTTTTAGGCCAGAAGGCAACTTATAGGCGAAGAGGGAGACCGAGGGGGTGTCTGGGGCGGCCAGACAACCCCCTGGCGTGGCCTGGGCTAGCCCGTGCAGCCAGGTGGTTTGGCCTGGGCCTAGCCCCCCTCCGTCTCGTATTCTGGCTCCGGGAGTCTTCTGGTGAAATAGGATTTTTGGCATATTTTCCGGGATTTTTCCTGATAGTTGATTTTTTGCACAAAAAGTAGACACTAAGGCAATTCTTCTAAAAACAGCGTCAGTCCGCGTTAGTTGCATCCAAATGACACAAGTTTAGAGGAGAAACAATAGCAAAAGTGTCCGGGAAAGTAGATACATTTTAGGACGTATCAACTCCCCCGAAGCTTAGCTTATTGCTTGTCCTCAAGCAATTCAGTTGAAAACTGAGTGCGATAAAAGAACTTTCACGAACACATTTGCTCCATATGATGTATATATTCTCAGCATGTGATCAACTACTTAGACAATTCATAATAAGGAGTATGCAACTAAGTTTACTTAATATGCATTGCAAGCTATGAAGAGATTCCAACTCAAAAATAATAAGTAGCATGAAGCATAAACATAAGCAACATTACAATGCTCATAACAAGGTATGATAGAGTGGTATCTCGCTTGCCTTTGATCATGAATGCCAAGGCACCTCTGAAGTCCAAGTGAAGACTAGAAGTAAAGATGTCAAAGATACAAGCATCAAAGTCATAACACAAATAATCAAGTAATGAGACAAGCACAAAGAATGACAACTATGCTCTCAAGAAGGTGCTCAAAGAATATGCGGAGACTCAACAAGTAAAAGAAAAGGTTTTGAATAGTTTGAAAGGCTTCCAAATGCTGAAAGTATGGCACTCGTTAGCTTTGAGCTCTCATTGCCCCTATCATAAGCATCTTTAAGGTGATTAAGGTTAAAGTGACACAACTAAGAGGATATGCTTGACAAGTTATAAATCGAAGTCTCATGCCCTTACTTACGAAGACCGATCCTCATGCTACTCAACTTCAGTCACAAGTAAGCTCTTGTCATTGTAAGTATATACGTATCATAGAGAACCGCCAATGGGGTACCCCTTGCACATGATACATGAGCTATCCCATAATCAAAATGACAAGGCAAGCAGACAATGAGCATCTCAACGATCTTTTTATTTGCTATTTGCATAGGTTTTTATTGAGGATGCTTCATAGAGTGCTCATTATGGTGATGCTGCAAGTTTCCACCATGATTAGGCATGGCTTAGGCTAGCGGCCTAGGGGTTTCTCTAACACACATACAAACTCCATGATCTTACAAGTTCCAGTTTTATTTCACACCGCCGGGATCCATGAGCAAAATAACATGATATCAATGAGATACTAAGTACCAGTGCAATGCTGAAAGCGTTCCCCATGATACATGGTTTTGCTAACTTCAACTTATAAAGCGCAAGCATATACGCAACAAATAAGGACGCAATGGTTCATGTTTATTAAATGCAAGAAAATAAGGTGTGCCATCAAGTTCGTGAGAGCTTTACTAACTAACTTTCTCATAACAAGCAAACATTTTATTTGGAAGAAAACAAGGCATATTGAATATGCACGGAAATAGAAAATGATGCTAATAAGTAGGTATGGTGGACACTTTGGAAATATTTGGTTTTAGGGAGTTGGAAACATGAGTAAAATACTCAGTGAAAGTGAAGGCTAGCAATAGTATGGGAGTGACAAACGAGAGAGCGATAGCTGTCATAATCGTGCTTGCAACAAAACATGACTAATCATGGCATGAAAGTGATTCAAGATCCTCAAGGCAAAATAATTCATCGAGGCTTAACTGATTATTACAGTCATGTGCATGCGTGAGCATGTGCCAAGTCAATTCAAATGAAACATTCAGAGGAGGATACCACGGTGTCATACCAAGTTATGAATAGCATAATGCAAGAAAACATTCATAAGACATGCTACAAACTATTAACAAGCTAGAACTAATCATAAGAAAGCAAGAACTACTAAGCATCCAAAGATAACATACACCTTACACGAACGGCCTAAGCATGCCCACAGTGATGAGTATATGTACAAAAAAATGAAAACAAATAGAGTCCGTTACCAGCCTCTTACCACGCCTCAAGTTGTCATTAATCCTCATTATTGCTCTTCACTTGTGTGGCTTGAATAATAACATGAAACCAATATCCACTGAGGATTGCTGAACCCTGTAGCAAACTTACAAAACCAAAGAAGAACAACAAATATTTTTGTTGTTTTCAATTTTTAAAGCAAGAACCAAAAAGGAAGAACAAGCAAAGCAAAATCTTTTTTTTTCGAAAAGTTCAAACAAAGCAAAAAGGGGAAAACAAACCAAGGCAAAAATAAGAAGAAGCAAACAAAGAGAAACAACGGAAATATTTTTGGTCTTTTTGTGTTTTTAGAAAGCAAAAGCAAAGAAAGAATGAAAACTAAAAAGAGAACGAAACATGAATATACAAAGTACCCACGCAACATGATATTGAGATGAGTGCGGTGTCGGCGTACCTCCCCAAGCTTAGGATTTTGGCCTAAACGGGTAAGGGTTCCAAGCAGGAGGATCATGGTAAGAATGGTCGTAGTTGGGCCCGTGGGAAGAACAAGAGGCTCCCCAAGCATAAGCAGGCTGCTGATGTGAAGACTCCCCCTCATTCGAGGGCTGGACCGAATCATCCGTGACCTCCCTTCTAGTAGCTTGCTCCTGTTGGGAGAGCTCTCCCAAGTACGTGTCAAGCTCCTCCTAAGTGAGGGACCATCCTTCCCTGTTATCAAGGTTAAAAAAAACAGGTGCAGGAAAAAGAACAACATGCTCGGACTTGCTGTTTCTCCAACCAGCTTTGAGAAAGGTTATTTCATAAGACAACTCACTCACACTAGCCCACGAGGAAACAAATTTATGCTGTATCATGGAATTAAGATCAAGCCTTTCTATGGGAAACTGTAGGACTAGATGATGAGGCACTAAACCATGCAATGCTAATAAACGAGAAGCAATGAGGCCTCCACAAATTCCACCTTTCTCACGGTTAGCAGCAAGACGGAAAGCTATCAAAGCACCTAAGTTGTAAGACCTATCTCGTTTAAGAGCAGCAGAGATAAATGCTAGATCATACGAAGATAACTTATTGGCAGTTTTCCTAGCAAGAACACACTTGGCAATAAAGTAGGCAAAGTAGCGAATGGAGGGAAGATGAATGTTACGGATTTTTCCATTCTCCTTCGAGAAGCTGCTCCCTTCGCAAATTTCTGCGCATAAATCCATGAGTGGTTCAGGTCGCTCCTTAATCCTTCTACATGATCCCCATTGAGGTACCTTAATAGCTGCACAAAAGTCATTGAGAGAAAGGTCAACAACAATATTGTAAATTTTGTAGTGGACCATGGGGTTAGGCAAAGAGTGACTAAATTGGAAGTCCTGCACCACAGACATGGTTAGCTTCACAAATTGACAAGGTTCGTCTTCCAAAAAGTGCTCCACCCCTGCATTAGAAAGCAAAGTGTGGAAATCTTGGTGAATTCCCGCAGCTCTCATGAACTCAGAACAGGGATAAATGGAAGGAAAACCTCCTCCTCTCGGTGGACCTTCATGACCTCAGGCACCCATAGTTCATGTTGGTTTAGTTGATGCTCATTCATCTTCTATTCTGAAATTTAAGCACCTATTAAACACGTAATTGCAAAGTTAATATAATGAAGGATTCTACTCATAGGGACTTGTAAGAGGCCTAAACATGCATCAAAACTATATCTATGAGCATCAAACAAGCTTACAATCTCTCATAACCTGTCACCTACAGCAGCAAAATACTCAATATATAATCCACTAAACACAAATCTACTTGGACAAGGGGAGGAGTCACATACCAGAGAACAAGTGCTCCAAATTTCAGCAACAAAGATGGGCTGAGCAAGGAGATCAAAAAAATCGAGAGCAAGCATAGCAAGAACGCGATTTTGAGCAATGAACTGGATCTTACTCGGGAGAGAGAAGAAAGTGGCAGGTGAGAGAGTTAGTGGAGGGCCATGGGTGGCCCACACCATGGCATGGCGCCACCTAGGGCAGGCCACGCCACCAGGTGGTGTGCCTGCCTGGTGGGTCCCCCTGGTACCTTCCAGGCACTCCTCTGCGCCTTTTTTCACGTAAAAATTTAATATGAATTTTCTGGAATTTTTCGAGACACTTTATTTTTTGGCATTTTTCAGGTATAGAAGAATGATTTTCTGACAGACAGAATTTTTTTTGAAATGATGCAATGACAAAACAAAGCTAGAACTACAAAAGTTCTAAGACACTCTAACATGCAAGCAACTAATAACAAAGAAAACTAAACAAAAACAAAAACTAAAATGGGTAGAATAGAAGTGAGCGGGGATAATCATGGTGAAAACATTGTTTTGTTCAATGAAATCCTTTTGTTAACAAGGTTGATCAGGTCTTGTTACCAAAACAATTCCATATGAGACAAAACTTTGTATTCCACTAATGATTATGTTACCTCAACCTTGATAGCAATAGTCCCAATCATAATAATTTCAAATTTTTCTCTTGGTATGGGACAATATATTTCTCCAACTTGAATGCCCTCAACATGTTCAATTGAATTCAAACCATAAGTCCTTTCAATCTTCTTGGGGAAATAGACAGTATGTTCCTTGTCATTAACATTGAAAGTAGCCTTTCCTTGATTACAATTAATAACAACTCCTGCAGTATTAAGAAAAGGTCTCCCAAGAATAATATACATATTATCATCTTCAGGCATTTCAAGCACAACAAAATCAGTTAATATCAAGAAATTATGAGCCACTTGAACAAGTACATCCTCACATATACCAACATGAATAGTGGTAGATTTATTAGCCATTTGCAAAGATATATCAGTTGGTATCAGTTTTTCAAGTTGAAGTCTCTTATAGAGAGAGAAAGGCATAACACTAACTCCAGCTCGCAAATCACACAAAGAAGTTCTAACATAACTGTTCTTAATAGAGCAAGGGATAGTTGGAATCCCTGGGTCTCCAAGTTTCTTTGGAACCTTACCATTAAAGGAATAATTAGCAAGCAAAGTGGAAATTTCTTCATTAGAGATCTTCCTTTTATTCGAGACAATATCCTTCATATACTTTGAGTAAGGAGGCAATTTAATAGCATCAATCAAAGGAATTTGCAAAAATAAAGGTTTCATCCATTCACAAAACTTATTATAGTGTTCATCTTCCTTTGACTTGTGTTTCTTATCAGGGAAAGTCATAGGTTTTTGGACACAAGGCTCTCTTTCACTACCATGTTTCTTAGAAATAAAATCTTCTTTAGTGTATTTAGTATTCTTAGTGTGGTTTTCAGGTTCTTCTTCAACTTTTTCTTCATTAGGAATTTCATTTTCTTCATTACCACTTTCAGTTTCAGCATCATAGATAGATATACTATTAGGATCTATAGCAGGTTCAGTGGGTTCTACAATAGTTTTATGTTTCTTTTTTCCTTTTCTTACGAGTAGTACCACTATTTTCAGCTTGTTGAGAATCCTGCTCAATTCTTTTGGGATGCCCCTCAGGATATATAGGATCCTGGGTAGCAGCACCACTTCTAGTTCTAATTTCATAAGCATGTTTTTCTTTAGCAGCATTAACTAGCAAGTCTTTTTACACTTTAATGAGTTGATCTATTTGAGCTTGAACCATTTGAAAGTGTTTAACAATCATTTTAACATCATTAGAGGTTCTTTCCACAATATCCTTCAACTCAACAATAGCTCTAGTGTTTTCCATTAGATGATTTTGCACCCTTTTATTAAAATTATCTTGCTGAACAATAAAGCTATCGAATTCTTCTAAGCATTGATCAGGAGGTTTAGAGTAAGGAATATCACCTTCATCAAAGTGTTGGAGAGAGTGTACCTCGATAGTGGATGAGTAGGGAATAGGCTTACATAATTCTTCTATGGGAGGTAAATTCTTGACATCTGCAACATTAATTCCCTTCTCCTTAAGACATTTCTTAGATTCCTTCATCACTTCATCATTTAATTCAATAACTCCCCTCTTCTTTGATGTTGGAATAGGCACCAGAACAGTAGGTTCAGGTACAATTACTTCAGGTATAGCTTGTTCAGGAGGAGTCCAATCTTCATAATTCTTGCTTATTTTAGCCATTAATTCCTCAGCTTCCTTGGGAGTCCTGTTCCTGAAAACACAATTAGCACAACTATCTCGGTATGTCCTAGATTCTTCGGTTCGTCCATTATAAAATATATCAAGAAGCTCATTCTTAGGTAATGGACTTCCAGCCTGTGCATGAATCAAAGCACAAAACCTTGCCCAAGATTCAGGCAATACCTCTTTTTCTCCCTATTTAAAATCAAAAAGTTCCTGCAAAATAGCATGTCTAGCACTAGGAGGAAAATATTTCTGCAGGAAAGTACTAATCAAGCAATCAGGGCTATCAATAGATCCAGGAGGTAAATTACTAAACCAAGTTTTAGCTTCTCCTTTTAGTAAAAAGGGGAAAATCTTAGCAACAAAGTAAGTACGCATCTTAATATCATCAGAAAACAAGCCGCTCATGGTAGAAAGTTCATTCATATGTGCTACCGCACTTTCATTCTTAGTCCCACAAAAAGGTTCTTTCTCAACAATAGCTATGTAAGATAGATCGAGAGAGAAATCATAATCTTTATCTATAATGTTTATGGGAGAGGCAGCAAACTTAGCAATAGGAGATAATTTGGGTCTAATAGTATGCCTCTCAAGGAGACTCTTAGCATCGCTCCTATTATGGGTGTTTTTACATTCTTTAATAAATTCATCGGTCATCTCAACATAGCCATCTTCAATATCATAACTTTCAGTAGACTCAGGTGAACTAACAGGTGTGGTAGTGTCTTCATTAGGAGTTTCAGTATTTCCAGCTATAGTTCTAGCAATCGTAGCATCTAGGAAAGGACCTAATGAACCACTCTTATATGGCACAGTAGAAGCAGCATCATAAGCATTAGAAGTTTCAGATTCAGCAGTAGTAGCAGTGTGTGTAGCATGTGTATGTTGTGGCGTAACGAGCTTACTTATAACAGATGGTGAATTAAGAGCAGCAGAGGTGTTTAGAACCGTACCTCTTCTTGTAGTGGATGGTAAAATAGGAACCTTGCCATCACGGAACTTACCCATGATGGATTAATAGCAGCGAACAATAGAGAATCCAAGTGAACTTAATAAATAAAGCTATGCTCCCCAGCAATGGCGCTAGAAAATAGTCTTGATGACCCACAAGTATAGGGGGTGTATCGCAGTATTTTCGAGGGAAGTGAAACCCAATTTATTGATTCGACATAAGGGGAGCCAAAGAATATTTATAAGCCTTAACAACTGAGTTGTCAATTCAGCTGCACCTGGAAACAATCTTGCTCGCAGCAGTTTATCAGTAGCAACAGTTTTATAGTAGGAATAGTAAATTAACATCAGTAGTAAAGTAAAGACAGCAGTAATAATAGCAGTAATAGTAGGATTCAAGTGCGGTAGGCATAGGGATGGACGGGCGTTGCATGAACAAGACAATTCACATAGCAATCAGAACATAGGGAAATTGCAGATAAATAAGACAAAACATCCAAGTACTAGATAATCCTAGGCATGTGTTCCATATATAGTCATAAGTGCTCGCAATGAGAACTTGCAGAACATCTTTTGTCCTGCCAGCCCGTTTGCAGCGGGGCCTCAAGGGAACTACTGGCAATTAAGGTGCCCCTTTTTATAGAGCACCAGAGCAAAGCATTAACACTCAGTGAACACATGTGATCCTCACATCAAAGCCATTCCCTCTGGTTATCCCGATTCCTGTCACTTCGGGGCCATTGGTTCCGGACAACAACGTGTGTATACAACTTGCGGATAAGACCAAAAACAATACTATCATAATGAATCAATAACATGTTCAGATCTGAAATCATGGCACTCGGGTCCTAGTGACAAGCATTAAGCACAACAAGTCGCAACAAGGTCATAAAGCACTAATAAAAGATACTAGGCACCATGCCCTAACAATCTGATGCCATTACATGAACGATCTCATCCAATCCCTACCATCCCCATAGCCTACATCGGGGGATTACTCACTCATAGATGGGGGAAACATGGATGGTCAATGGAGAAGCGATGGTGATGATGACGGCGATGATCTCCTCCAATTCCTCGTCCCGGCAGGGTGCCAGAACGGAGTTTCTGGTGTTGTTTCATGGAATTTGGTGGTGGCGGCGGAGCGGAACTTCTTCTGGAAAAACGTCGACCCCCCCTGAGTTTTTAGGTCAGAAAGCAACTTATAGGCGAAGAGGGAGATCGAGGGGGTGTCTGGGGCGGCCAGACCACCCCCTGGCGCGGCCTAGGCTAGCCCGCACGGCCAGGTGGTGTGGCCTAGGCCTAGCCCCCCTCCATCTCGTATTCTGGCTCCGAGAGTCTTCTAGTGAAATAGGATTTTTGGCATATTTTCGGGGATTTTTCCTCATAGTTGATTTTCTGCACAAAAAGTAGACACCAAGGCAATTCTGCTGAAAACAGCGTCAGTCCGCGTTAGTTGCATCCAAATCACACAAGTTTAGAGGAGAAACAATAACAAAAGTTTTTGGGAAAGTAGATACGTTTTGGACGTATCAAAAGTCTCTATTAAGTTCTTCCACTACCCAATAAGCTTTGTGTTCTAGATGTAAAGCTAGGTGGCAAGCTTTCCCAGAAACCATTTTGTAAGGAGACATTCCCATAGGATTTTTATAAGCAGTTCTATAAGCCCATAAAGCATAATTCAACTTTTTACCCCAATTTTTTCTAGATCTATTATCAGTATTTTGCAAGATGGATTTAATTTCTCTATTTGATAGCTCTACTTGCCCACTAGTTTGGGGATGATAAGCTGAAGCAATTCTATGATTAACATCATATTTAGCAAGGGTCTTACTAAAGCCACCATGAATGAAATGAGAACCTCCATCAGTCATAAGATACCTAGGCACCCCAAACCTAGGAAAGATAATATCCTTAAGCATTTTTAAAGAGGTCTCACCATCATCACTCTTTGGGTATGGCTTCTACCCACTTAGTAACATAATCAACGGCAACAAGAATATGAGTATACCTTTTGAAGGAGGAAAAGGACCCATAAAGTCAAATCCCCAACAGTCAAAGGGTTCAATAAGAAGAGAGTAATTCATAGGCATCTCATTGCGTCTAGAAATATTACCAACTCATTGGCACTCATCACATGATAAGACATTTTTCTTGCATCTTTAAAAAGGGTAGGCCAGTAAAAACCTGATTGTAGCACCTTTTGTGCGGTTCTATCTCCCGCATGATGTCCTCCATAGGCACTACCATGACATTTCCGTAATATCTCCTTTTGTTCATATTCTAGAACACATCTTCACATAATACCATCTACTCCTTCTTTATATAAATGTGGGTCATCCCAAAAATAATGCCTCAAATCGTAAAAGAACTTCCTTCTTTGCTGGGCTATAAAAGTTGGAGGCAAATACTTGGAGACAATAAAGTTAGCATAATCAGCATACCAAGGGCTCCCTCGCGAGCTTACCCCTACTGCAGCCAACTGTTCATTTGGGAAACTATCATTAACAGGCATAGGATCAAAAGAGATGTTTTCCAATCGAGATAAATTATCAGCAATAGGATTTTCATCACCTTTCCTATCTACAATATGTAGGTCAAACTCTTGTAAAAGCAACACCCATCTAATAAGCCTAGGCTTAGCATCTTTCTTCGTCATAAGGTACTTAATAGCAGCATGATCAGTATGAATGGTAACTTTTGAATCAACAATATAAGGTCTAAACTTATCACAAGCAAAGACAACAACTAAGAATTCTTTTTCAGTAGTAGCATAATTCTTTTGAGCAGCGTCAAGAGTCTTACTAGCATAATGGATAACATTTAACATTTTATCTATTCGTTACCCAAGGACAGCACCTACAACAAAACCACTAGCGTCAGACATGATTTCGAAGGGTAAGTTCCAATCTGGTGGTTGGACAATAGGAGCAGTAGTTAAAGCCTTCTTTAGAGTTTCAAAAGCTTCCTTATGATCATCATCAAAAACAAAAGGTACATCTTTTCGAAGAAGATTAGTGAGTGGTTTTGATATCTTAGAGAAATATTTCATAAACTTTCTATGGAAACCACCATGACCAAGGATACTACAAATACCTTTGACGTCACTTAGACAGGGCATTTTCTCAATTGCTTCAACTTTAGCTCTGTCAACTTCAATGCCTCTTTCGGAAATTTTATGTCCAAGGACAATCCCTTCATTGATCATGAAGTGACAATTCTCCCAATTAAGAACAAGATTAGATTCTTGACATCTCTGCAAAACTTTATCAAGGTTGTGCAGACAATTATCAAAAGAAGTTCCATAGACGGAAAAATCATCCATGAATACTTCCACAATTTCCTCACAAAAACTATGAAAGATAGCAGACATGCATCTTTGAAAAGTAGCAGGAGCATTACACAAACCAAAAGGCATACGCCTATAAGCGTAGGTTCCATAAGGGCATGTAAAAGTAGTTTTTCTTGATCTTGTGATTTAACAACAATTTGAGAAAACCTAGAGTATCCGTCAAGAAAACAAAAATGGGTCTTTTTAGATAACCTTTCTAACATTTGATCAATAAAAGGCAGTGGGTAATGATCTTTCTTAGTAACTTTGTTAACCTTTCTGAAATCAATGCACATCCTATAACCTACTACTATTCTTTGGGGAATAAGCTCATCATTATCATTAGGCACAATGGTAATTCCCCCTTTCTTAGGGACACAATGAACAGGACTAAACCATTCACTATCAGCAATAGGATAAATAATACCAGCATCAAGGAGTTTTAATACCTTGTTTCTTACCACTTCCTTCATCTTAGGATTTAAATGATGTTAATGTTCTACCACTGGTTTTGCATCGGGTTCTATATTGATAGCGTGCTGACATATAGTAGGAGAAATCCCCTTTAAATCATCAAGGGTATAGCCCATAGCTCCTCGGTGTTTCTTCAATACTTCCAATAATCTTTATTCTTCCTTCCCTGAAAGTTTAGAACTAATATATAATGTAAGCTTATTTAAGATCGTCAGGCAAAGGTTTTAGATCAAAAACCGGATCCTTTTTAGGTTGCATTGTGGTACCCAAATCTTCCATAGGCAAGTTATGCTTAAGCATCTTAGGTTCACGATGGAGAATATCATCAATCTCATTTCTTTCTTCCATGAAGATTTCACTTTCTGGTCTTCCATAAATTGCTGCAAAGCATTGTTAGGAGCAAGGGAAATAGAAGCAAGTTGTTCAAATCTAAAATCCTCATTAGGGGTTTCATTTTCACAAGGAACTCTAGTAAATTTCAAAAAATTAAACTCATAAGATTCCCCATCAAATTTAGTTAAACTTTTCTCCCTTTTACAGTCTATAATGGCTCCACACGTGTTCAAGAAAGGTCTACCAAAAATAATAGGATAGGTTTTACTAGCAGCTGAACCAAGTACTAGAAAATCAACAGGATATTTAATCTTACCACAAAGAACTTCCACATCTCTTACAATACCAATTGGAGAGATGGTCTCTCTATTAGAAAGGTGAATAACCACATCAATCTCTTCTAGTTCGCAAGGACTAATTTCATGCATAATTTCTTTGTAAAGCTTGTAAGGAATATCACTTGAACTTGCACCAATATCACATAAACCATAATAGCAATGATCACCAATTCTAACAGAAAGCACATGGACACTAGCTTTTCGAGTTCTATTAGGATGTGAGACAATATTAGAGGCGTCCTCACAGAAGACAATGTGTCCATCTTCTATACCTTTAGTGACAAGGTCTTTCACAATTGCTACTGTAGGTTCAATGTTTATTTGTTCATCAGGTTTTACAGTTCTCTTTGTACTTTTATTAATTACACTAGTTATCATAGGATGCTCCTTTACCTTATCCGGGAAAGATATTTGCTCGATATAAGGTTCATGTAAGATGTGATCAATAGTGCAAAATTCAGTACTTCTAGCAGGAACACAATCAACAATATCTTTATATGGTGAATGATACTTGTTCCATTCCTTTTTTGGAATTTCAATATATGAGGCAAAAGCCTTAAAACAATTTGCAATAACTTGAGAGTCAAGACCATAAGCATTACTAATATTTTGAAAGTCATCAGTTCCCATAAAAGATTCAATGCATTCATAATCATAATTTATACCTGACTTTCTTCCTTTATCATTCTCCCATGCTTCAGCATTGTCTTGAATACGGTCTAGAAGATCCCATTTAGCTTCTTCTTCCATGCGTGTAAATCATCCAGCACAAGAAGCATCCAATAGATCCTTATCATGAAGAGAAAGTCTTGCATAAAAGTTATTAATAATAATGTTGTTGGGGAGCTCATGAATAGGACATTTGAGCATTAGTAACTTCAATCTCCCCCAAGCTTGAGTTGTACTCTCTCCATCAAGAGGCCAAAAATTATATATTTGATTCCGATCTTTATGAATCTCACTAGTAGGATAAAATTTTGAATAGAAGATAGGCACTATTTCTTCCCATTCAAGAGATTGGCCATTCTTCAGCAGCTTATACCATTCCTCAGCTCTTCCTTTCAGTGATAATGAGAATAACTTCTTCTTGACTTGATCTGTGGTAATACCTGCACACTCGAACAACCCACATAATTCATGTATAAAGAGCAAATGATCACTGGGATGGACAGTTCCATCCCCAAAATAGTAGTTATCCATAACACGATCAATAATTCTTGTAGGTATTTTGAAAGTATCATTCTCAGCAGGTGGTGGTTCATCTACTACCTTAGCAGTGGTAGTAGCATTACGAAATAACAAACTCAGCGAATTATCCATATTGAAATAAAGTAACTAAGAGAAGTGAACAATACTCATAGTAGAAGTTTCCTTTACCAGTTCCACTCTCCAATAGCACTTCACTCCCCAGCAACGGTGCCAGAAAATAGTCTTGATGACCCATAAGTATAGGGGGTGTATCGCAGTATTTTCGATAAGTAAGAGTGTTGAACCCAACAAGGAGCAGAAGGTGTTGATGAGTGGCTTGGAGCAGGAATTCTCTATAAATACTTAGCAAGCGGATTTTTAGGGGGTTTTGATAATGCAGATAAATAAAGTACGAATAAATAAAAGCAATAAGAATAAATGCAGCAAGTGGCCCAATCCTTTCTTTAGCAAAGGACAAGCCGGTTGTATTATTTAAGATGACCAAACATTCTCGAGGACACATGTGAATATCGTCAAGTGCTTTTGCTTCATATAGTTGATTAATCTTCTTTAGTTTGCTAAGTGTTGTGTGGGTGAACCTATGCTAATGTACCGACCTTCCTAGGACTAATACATACTTGTGATTATACCCCTTGCAAGCATCCACAAGTACATGAAAGAAATTAAGATGGAAACCTAACCACATCTTTAAACTCTAAGATCCTGACATCCCTTGTGCAAAGGTTTCCTAACGGGGGTTCATGTTTGTGTCACTCCGGTAACCCATAAAGGTGAAGTGTCATCTAGTCGACAGCTAGACCCATAGTCTTGTGTGGGTGAACCTGTGCTAATGTACCGCCCCATCCAAGACTAATACATACTTGTGATTATACCCCTTGCAAACATCCGTAAGTACAAGAAAGTAACTAAGGTAGAAACCTAACCACAGCTTTAAACTCTAAGACCCTTACGTCCCTTGTGCAATGGTTTCCTAACGGGGGTTTAGGTTTCTGTCACTCCGGAAACCCCTACGATTAGTAGCCAAACACACAATGCATTCCGCTAGGCCCATAAAGGTGAAGTGTCATGTAGTCGACGTTCACATGACACCACTAGAAGAATAACACCACAACTTAAATAACAAACTATTGAATCTTTCTCAACACAATTCCACTACTAACAACATGACTTTTGCCATGTCCTCAAGAACTAAACGAACTACTCACAAGACATAATATGGATCAAGATCAGAGATGAAATAATGATAAGTAACAATCTGAACATGAATGATAATTCAATGGTTCACTCAATAGCATCAACTACAAGGAGTAATCAACACCCGGAAAGTTTTCCCTAAGAACTATGCAAGATTCAACCCAATTGTTACAACGGTATGGAGTGGTGGTGATGGTGCTGGTGGAGATGATGATGGAGATGATGATGATGATCCCGATGAAGTCCAGCTTGATGGTGGTGTTGATGGCGACGATCTCCCCTCTCCGGGAAGGAATTGCCCCGGTAGAATTCTGTCTGCCGGAGAGATCTTTCTCTCTCTGTAGATTTCCGCCACGTAGAGGCGGCGGAATCTTTCTGTGGTTGCTCCCCGAGGCTTAGGGTTTCGTGGGGATAATATACGCCAAAGGGGAGAGCCAGGAGTGGGCCAGGGTGGCCACACCACCTGGTGGCGCGGCCAGAGGTGGCTCGTGCCAGGGGGTGGTGTGGCCCCCTGTGGCCCATCTCCACTCCCCCTTCTGGCATCCTTCGTCTTCTGGAAAAATAGAATTTTCCATGTATTTTCACGGATGTTCTAATCTTCACGAATTTCACCCCCAAACAACCCCTTTTCCATCAGAATCCTGACTATAGCGGTCCATGCTCCAAAAGTCATCAACCATGCAAAAACAGATGAAATAACATAAGTATCATCTCTTAATATGAAATATATCAATGAATAACAGTAAATAATGATATAGAATACTGATGCAAAATGGACGTATCATTACGCTGCAGGTTTCCACCATGATTAGGCATGGATTAGACTAGCCGCCCAGGCGTTTCTCTAACACATATACGAACTCCATGAGCCTTACAAGATCCCCTTTCATTTCACATCGCTGGGATCCATAAGCAAAAGAACATGATATCAACTAAATAAAGTGCAATGTTGAAAGCGTTCCCCATGACAACATGGTTCTGCTAATTCCCAACTTACAAAACGCCAGCATATACGCAACATAGATGGGCACAATGGTTCAAGTTTATTAAGTGCAAGAAAAGTAAAGTGTGCCATCAAGTTTGTGAGAGCTTTAATCACTAATTTTCACATAACAAGTTTAATTCGGAAGGTAGATAAAAACATGAAATATACTTGGAATAGAAAATGCTAATAGTTAGGTATGGTAGACTCTTTGGAATAACTTGATTTTATTGGAGTTGGATGCATGAGTGGAACTCATACTTGGTATGGAGGCTAGCAAAAGACTGGGAGCGACCAACTAAGAGTGCAATAATGGCCATAATCATGCAAAGCGACAAAACATTATTAATTAAAGCATGAAGTGATATTACAAGTCGAAAACTAAATGATCATAGAGGCTATGGTGACTTGGTATAGTCTTAACATGGTGTGAGCATGCACCAAGTCAACCCAAATAAAGCATCAAAGGAGAGTACCACAATACTATGCTTTAATATGCTAAAACAACGCATGATTCTTTCAAGGCACATTACGAAATCTCAATTATTTGTAACAAGTCATGATACAGAAATAATCACTAAGCATAAAGCCAAAACAATATCAAGCATGACATGACAAAGTCTAGGTCATAGTAAAAAACAAACTCCTTTTATACCACTTAAGCATGAACTTTTCCTGCTCTTTTCCAATCCAAACCAACTTATTTGAAAACTAATGTATGAATGAGGGGGTCCAACCAATTTATTCAAGCAAACTAAGCAAACTAAGCAAACGAAAACTAAGAATGAAAACAAAGACGCTCCAAGAACAACACAACTGTGCATGAAACAATAAAAATGAAGTGTTTGGAAGAAACCTGAGATTTATATTGATGAAGAAGGGGATGTCTTGGACATCCCCAAGCTTTGACGCTTGTACATCTTGGTTATTTATTGGGGTGACATGGGTGGCATCCCGAAGCTTGAGCTTTTGTCCATACTTCATCTCTATCACATTACTCTTCCCTACACTTTAAATTTTCCTTCATACAAAACTTAACACAATCTTCATTAGCAACATTAGTGTACTTAAGATAATAAGTCTTTTGGTTCAATTTCAATATAAGTAAAACTTCCATTAAAACACAAGCTACTGTAGCACTTCCTTTAAAAATTTCAAGTGATCAAACAGAACTCAAAGAGAAAGAGATTAAAAGGCAAATGCAAACAATGGCAGAAATCTGTCAAAACAGACCAGTAGGTAAAAACCATTTTTTTCAAAGACCTTCTGTTGCTCAAATCGAAAAGTGTTGAACTAAATAAAGTTGTATAACAACCTAGGGCAGAAGCAAAACATATTACATCTCAAACCTACGTACAAAGATTTTTCATGATTTTTTACAGCGAAGCACAAAAATCTGTTTCGAGACAGCAACTTTCCCAAGTCTTACTTCTCTCTCATTAGAGGTTACTCTTGGAACAAAAACCACACAAAAATAATAAGGAGAGGTTATTACAGCGGTAATAACTTCCAAGACTCAACAAAAGACTCCTAACGAAATTTAGGTTATCTCCCAGTAAGTGCTTTTCTTTAACACCTTTGAGTTAGGCATACGAAGCAAGAAAAGAATCAAGTATTCTGAAATGAAGAAGCTTTAAGAGCAAATTTTGTTTTAATAGTCGAGGCAAAAGGAATCTTCTATCTCTTCTTAGGGAAGTGTTCTATACCTTTCTTGAGTGGAAATTGATATTTAATGGTGCCTTCTTTCATATCAATAATGGCAGCAACAGTTCTAAGAAAGGTCTTCCCCAAAATAATAGGACAAGAAGCATTGTATTCAACATCCAAAACATAGAAATAAATAGGGAGCTCTTCTTACCATAAGCATTGTTGCCAAAATTATTATTTCTAATAAAGTTCACATCAACTTGCTCTTCTTGAGCAACCAAATAAGCTAAGGGAACATGATTTGGATCAATATGAGCTTTCCCATTAACAAGCATAGACATAATAACATCAATTTTATCACTCAAGGAGGAGGTTTCTTCAACAGAATTTACCTTCTTACCTTGTGGAGCTCTCTCAGTGTGCCATTCAGAATAGTTAACCATCATATTATCCAGAAGCTTTGTTGTAGCACCCAAAGTAATGGTCATTAAGGTACCTCCAACAGCAGAATCCAGCAAATTTCTTGAAGAATAATTCAGTCCTGCATAAAAGGTTTGGATAATCATCCAAGCAGTCAGTCCATGAGTGGGACAATTCTTTACCAAAGATTTCATTCTTTCCCAAGCTTGAGCAACATGTTCATTGTCAGATTGTTTAAATTTCATTATTTCACTTCTCATAGATATAATCTTAGCAGGAGGATAGTATTTTCCAATGAAAGCATCTTTGCATTTAGTCCAAGAATCAATACTGTTTCTAGTTAGGGATAGCAACCATTCTTTAGCTTTTCCTCTCAAAGAGAAAGGAAACAATTTAAGCTTAATAATATCTCCATCTATATCCTTATGATTTTGCATCTCACAAAGTTCAACAAAGTTATTAAGATGAGCAGCAGCATCTTCAGTTGCAATACCAAAAAATTATTGTTTCATAACAAGATTAAGCAAGCCAGGTTTAATTTCAAAGAAAGTAGCTTCAGGAACATGTGGAGCAATAGGTGTGCACATGAAATCATTTTTGTTGGTGCTAGTGAAGTCACACAACTTAGTGTTTTCAAGAATAGTCATTTTTTTGTGTGTTTTTAATAAAAGAAACAAACTAGAACAACTAATTTTTGTGTGTTTTTGATAAAGAAACAAGTAGGCAAAGCAGAAATAAACTAAGAAAAACAAATAAAACAAAGTAAAGAGATTGGTTATGAGGGACTCCCCTTGTGAAGATGTCCTGGACTCCCCGGCAATGGCGCTAGAAAAGAGCTTGATTATTGGCTCAACACCTATCGAGCTCGTTGGGGAACCACAAGAGGAAGGTATGATGAGCACATCAGCAAGTTTTCCCCTCAGTTATGAAACCAAGGTTATCAAACCATTAGGAGCAAGGAAACACCTCCAAGGTGTTATTTCCAACTTGGAATCCTGCACAACACAACCGCAGAACCTCGCCCCCAACTTACAGTGAGGTTGTCAATCTCACCAGTTTTGCTGAAAACAAAGGATTAAACGGATTGTGTGGAAAATAGTAATTGCTTGCAGAAAGTAAACAGTAAATAGCTTGTAGATTGATGGTAAAAGAGTGGACCGGGGTCCATAGTTCACTAGAGCTGATTCTCCTTAAGATAGTTGACATGTTGGGTGAACAAATTACAGCGGGGCAATTGACAAACATCGAGAAAGCATACATGCATATACTAATAATCTTGACTCCTATGAGATTTGATTGGGCATTACAACATTATACATAGACCGTAATCCAACTGCATCTATGACTAATAATCCACCTTCAGGTTATCATCCGAACCCCCTCTAGTATTAAGTTGCAAGCAACAGATAATTGCATTAAGCAAAGTGTGTAAAGTAAACAATATGATTGTTCTATGAACAAAGGATTGTTGTTTTCTCCCTAGTAGAAGCAACACATCTAGTACCTTAGAGATTTCTATCACTTCCCCAGATTCCTAGAGGCATGAGCCCACTATCGAGCATAAATACTCCCTTTGGAGTTGCTAGCATCTACTCGGCAAAGATAGCTACTAACAACAGAACGCATGCAAGATCACAAATAACATAGACATGATAGAATCAATAATCAATCTAAAATAGCATCTCAATATCCATCGGATCCCCGCAAACACAACATGTAGGATTACAAATAGATGATATTGATCATGAATGGAGCTCACAAGATCTAAACATGGTAGCACAAAGGAGAAGAACCAACCATCTAGCTACTACATGGACCCGTAGTCCAGGGATGAACTACTCACGCATCATACCGGAGGCAGTCATGGTGATGAAGAAGGCCTCCAGGGTGATCTCTCCCCTCCGGTAGGGTGCCGGGAAGAGCTTCAGATCCCTCCCGATCTAGGGATGGAGATGGTGGCAGCTACAGACTCTTTCGTGGAATCTTGATCGGGTACTTAGGTATTTCGTCCTGGAGGCAATATATAGGCGAAATGACAAGGTCGGTGGAGCGCCAGGGGGCCCACACCCCCTGGTGGCACGCCCCCCAGGCCGCGCCGCCACAAGGTGTGGCCGCCCTGATGTGCCACTTTGTCTCCCCTCCGGACTCCGTGTTCCTTCTGGTGAAATATTGACTTGGTCTTTTATCCGATCCAATTTCGAGAATATTTCCTTACTAACATTTCTGAAACCAAAAACAGCAGAAAACAAGCAACTAGCACTGTGGCATCTTGTTAATAGGTTAGTTCTAGAAAATGTGTAAAAATACTCCAAAGTGTCGACAAAACATAAGAAAGTAGATATAAAACAAGCATGGAACATCAAAAATTATAGATACGTTTGCAACGTATCACTGCTCGCTAATTGTCTCCAATTGCTCCATAAGTGCCTTATACATCTCAATTGTTTCCTTCTGTGCACTGATGGATCGGAGGTTGATGTGGAGGTTGGATTCTAGTCCCTTCATTCTCTTTAGGTCCATCTAGTCCAGATAATGACACAACAACTCAATGTGTTTAGAGAGCCTGGAGATTTTACCTTGACTTTCTTGATGCGACGTTCGAGTCTATCTAGGGAAGCTTGGATGTCTTCTCCTTGCTGCTTCAGCCTCTCGAAGTAGGACTCTCTGTCTTCCTCTGGATTGAGCTGAAATTCTTCGGAATCGCCTTCTTTACCCACACTGAGGCTGAACACTTTACGCCCATCCTTGACCATCTCCACTACTTGAATCCATCTTTGGCTCCTAACTGATTACATAGTGCTTCCTCCTCTTTCTTATACATGGCGGCTACCCATTGGCATCTTCTGTGATCCTTGAAGAAGATGCTTGGCAATCCTCCTTGGCTTGAACGATGTTCCATGGGTAAGACATAGTTACAAGGTTCCTGAGAGAGAATAGCAACGTGGGGAAGATCTGCTTGACAAGAGGGGAAAATAAACCTTTTGGAAGGCTTATGAAGGGTTAGAGACAGGAAAAATTCGTACTAGGAGAAAAAGTGTTGGCCAAGAAAAGAATACCAACAAATAAGGAAAGAAATAAGCAAAAGGGAAGAAAACGCGGTCGTAACGATCACTGGTATAGGAGGACGCTCGTACGGCATGCCCGTACCATGTATTTTCCAAAAAATCGACTTGCCAAAGGAAGTGAATATTCAACCGACTAAGTGGTATGGGCGGGACCCGCCCATACGGCCACTAGTTATTACCGACATCAGTCTCTCTTTATTTCTCTTTTTTTGGACACAAGAATACGAGAATCGAACAGGGGGACATAGAACTAGTAATGACCAATAGTATGGGCGGGTGCGCTCGTACAGCCTGGTCGTACTGATATGTGAAAAACGAGCCAGGCTCACTGACGATTTAATGAACACTAGTACGGGAGGGTGCGATCGTACTACCCGCCTATACCGACCTTGTAATATCGGTAGTGGATTCAGAAAAGCAAAGGGAAACCAAAAATGCAAATTGAAACAATAAAAGGTCAACCAGAACAAAGATGTTTCAAGATTTCAAATAACTTGTTCATCGAGAGGGAAATAGTTTATTAGGGTAGCATCATCTCCTTTTGATTCTTGAATCAACTTTTTATTTTCCCTTTGAACAATGTTGGTCGCAAGAAATTGCTAAAACCATTAAAAACAGAAATTGAAAAAAATCTTTTAGGAATTTTAGTTCCTAAGGGTATTCAACTGGATGACACTACCCCAGGCCGATCAATCTCCTCAGTGTCCATGGATGCTTCCTCATGTTTTTCCTTTCTTTGGAGAATCTGTAAATCAAATTCTTGCAAAAGTAAAGTCCAAGGGATCATTCTTGGCTTAATGTCAGCCCTTTAAAGAATCTATTTCAGGCCAACACAATCAGTATGCAATCTTACCTTAGAGTCAATAATATAAGATCTAAAATTATCACAGGAGAAAACCACGGCAAAAAATTCCTTTTCTTCCATGGGGTAATTCTTTTGGGCACCGTTCAAGGTACAACTAGCATGATGCATGATATTGCGTTCATCACCATCATACTAGCAAAGAATTGCTCCAACAGATTCGTGGCTAGCCTCACAAAATAGATCAAAAGGTTTCTTCCAGTTAGATGGTTTTATAATAAGAGCTTCAGGAAGGGCTTGTTTTAATATGTTAAAAGCAGTAAGACAGTTTTCATCAATATAAAAGCAACATCCTTTTGAAGAAGATTAGTTAGTGGTTTCATAGTTTTTGAAAAGTTCTTAGTGAATCTTCTATAAAATCCAACATGTCCTAAGAAACTCCTAATTCCTTTTATATCGTGAGGAGGGGTAAGCCTTTCTATTTCTTCAATCTTTGTGTTATCAACTTCTATACCCTTACCTGAGATTTTGTGACCAAGCACTATACCTTCTTGAACCATAAAATGACATTTTTCCCAATTCAAGACCAGGTTAGTATCTTCACATCTCTGCAAAACTTTATGAAGGTTATGAAGATAGTGATTAAATGAAGTTCCATAAATAGAAAATTCATCCATGAATACTTCCATAATACTTTAAACATAATCAGCAAATATAGTAGTCATACATCTTTGGAAGGTGGCAGGGGCATTGCAAATACTGAAAGGAATACAACGGTAAGCATATAAACCGAAAGGACAAAATAAAGGTTGTTTTTAGTTGGTCATCAGGGTGAACAAAAATTTGAGAAAAACCGGAATAACCGTTTAGATAGAAGAAATGAGAATGTATAGCAAGCCTTTATAGAGTTTGATCTATAAACAGTAGAAGATAATGATCCTTTATAGTTTCCTTATTAAGTTTTCTATAGTCAATACACATCCTATGACCAACAACAGTTCTAGTAGGTATCATCTCATTGTGTTCATTTTCAACAATGGTAAATCCACCTTTATTAGTAACATGATAAACATGACTTACTGATGTGCTCGTCGTTCGATGTAGAGCTCGTTGGGAACCCCAAGAGGAAGGTACGATGAGCACAGCAGCAAGTTTTCCCTCAGTTATGAAACCAAGGTTTAATCGAACCAGTAGGAGCAAGGAAACACCCCAAAGGTGTTACTAGCTGAGCTTTGGCAGGGCACACTACCGGTGCTAGTAGCAACGTGGAGACCTGCACAACACAACCACAGAACTTTGTCCCCAACTTGGGATGAGGTTGTCAATCTCACCGTATTTTGCGGAAAACAAAGGATTAAACGTATCGAATGGAAAAAAGTAAAAGTTTGCAGAAAGTAAACACAAAGCAGTAAAAGATTGTAGATTGTATGTAAAAGACAAGGATCGGGATCCATAGTTCACTAGAGGTGGCTCTCCTTAAGATAGATAACATGCTGGGTGAACAAATTACAGCGGGGCAATTGACAAACACCAAGAAAGCAATACATGCATATACTAATCATCTTGACTCCTTCGAGACTTGATTGGGCATTACAACATAATACATAGACCGCCATCCAACTGCATCTATGACTAATAATCCACCTTCAGGTTATCATCCGAACCCCCTCCAGTATTAAGTTGCAAGCAACAGATTATTGCTTTACGAACTGCATGTAAAGTAAACAATACGATTGTTCTATGAACAAAGGATTGTTGTTTTCTCCCTAGTAGCAACAACACATCTAGTACCTTAGAGATTTCTGTCACTTCCCTAGATTACCAGAGGCATGAACCCACTATCGAGCATAAATACTAACTCTTGGAGTTGCTAGCATCTACTTGGCCAAGATAGCTACTAACAACGGAAAGCATGCAAGATCACAAATAACAAAGACATGATAGAATCAATAATCAATCTGAAATAGCATCTCAATATCCATCGGATCCCCGCAAACATAACATGCAGAATTACAAATAGATGATCTTGATCATGAACGGAGCTCACAAGATCTAAACAGGAAATCACAAATGAGGAGAACCAGCCATCTAGCTACTACATGGATCCGTAGTCCAAGGATGAACTACTCACACATCACACCGGAGGCTTGCATGGTGATGAAGAAGGCCTCTAGGGTGAATTCCCCTCTCTGGCAGGGTGCCAGGAAGATCTTCAGATCCCTCCCGATCTAGGGATGGAGATGACGGCGGCTACAGACTCTTTCGTGGATTTTTGATCGGGTACTTAGGGTTTTCGTCCCGAGGGCAATATATAGGCGGAAGGAGAGGCCGAGGGGGTACCGGGAGCCACCACACCACCCCCTGGCGCGGGCCTAGCCTGGCCGCACGGCCAGGTGGTGTGGCCGGCCCCTGGCCCTTCTCCGTCTCGTATTATGGCACTTGATCCCTTCCGGAAAAATAGGCACTTTGGCTTTTGTCCCGTCCAATTCCGAGAATATTCATTTTCTGACTTTCCTGGAACCAAAAACAACAGAAAACAGGCAGCTGGCACTGTGCCTCTTATTAATAGGTTAGTCCAAGAAATCATATGAAAAGTACTCCAAAGTTGGAACAAAACACAAGAAAGTGGATAAAACCAAGCATGGAACATCAAAAATTATAGATACATTTGCAATGTATCACTTACCCATTCACTTTCCTCCACATGAAAGATGATCCCTGCATGTAATAAATGAATTCCTTACCTCTTCTTTCATGTGAGCTTTAAGTCGCCTCTAAAAGTCTGCAACCGGCTAGGCTCCCTCTTCCATAAATATTCTATGGGTGGCTATCGAGGGACTAATCCCTTTCAAGTCACACATCGAATACCCAAGAGTATTCCGATGCATCCGGAGAACCATCATTAAATTTTCCTCATCTTTTTCTACAAGGTTAGAACTTATAATAATGGGGAAATTATTATTTCCATCAAGAAACCTATATTTTAATTCCTTAGGTAAGGTTCTGAGAATAGGAGGTGGAGGTGCCTCATATCCTTTCCTTATAGGTTCTTCATACTTTTGATTCATCTCTAGATCCACCTCAGGTGTGGAGTCAAGATAAGCATCCATTTCTATTTTTTCTATGTCAAGGAGGATGTTATTATTATCGACTAAACTTCTTGCTAAATCATCACCAGGAGTCTCAATAACTACTGAAGTAAGATTAACGATATTACCTTCCTCTTCTTGTCCATACTCATAATCGTCCAAATCCTCGAGTGTCGGCTTGTGGTAAAATTTAGAAAAATGAAAGTACATTTTCTCTTCACCCAACTTGAGAGATACAGTTTGTCTCTTGCAATGAATGTTTGCTCCTGCGGTATTCAAAAAGGTTCTTCCAAAAATAATTGGACAATAAACATTAGTGGGCATATCGATAAGTACAAAGTTAATGGGATACTTATATGGCCCAATACATATTGGAACATCTCTAAATATTCCCATAGGGACTCTGAGTGTCTTATCCGCAAGCATTATAGTCATGTCAGTATCCTCTAATTCATATGGGGTTAGTTCACTTTGGACTTTCAAATGAAAATTAAAGGGAATTACGTTAGTAGTTGTTCCAATGTCGCAGAGTCCACAATAAGAAGTTCCACCGAAAGTACAAGGAAGAAAAGGTTTACCAACTTCTTTAGCCATTACCTTTCCTTCAAAAAACTATGAAGCATCGGTGTCTAGCTCTATCACGTTGCAATGTGCAAATATGGTTAAGATATCCTCCTTCGTTTGTTTGTCGGTCTCCTGTATACTTACTTTGTTAGTTTTTCTTGCTTGTGCCTCTTCTTCCAGCTTCTCGAGGAACATTCTTTCTATTGGGCCACGTAGAGATAAACTTTTCCCTACGCAGTGATCCCAAGATCTAGCTGAGGTAGTAGGCCACGAGGATTACCACTAGACGCGCGGTTGCAGAATTCATGAAGCACGTCACTTGATGTAGTGCAATCCTCACGATCTGATCATCGAAATGCTGAACGTACATCACCTCTGCTAGTATCCACACATACAAGGAGGAGCATCGGCGGTGGACTGCTAGGTCCAGTATGGCGGCATGACTAGATTTACTAGATCTAGGGTTTCCAACACATGGAATGACCTAACTGTGCTCGTTGGACACCTACCCCCCAATATATATAGGGAGTGAAAGTGGGCTCCACTCACTTGTGGCCCATTCACTAAAAGTCCTATTTTAGTCACTGTGAGACAACTCACTAACTCAGTCCGTTTCCTATTCGGGTCCAACCCAAATAGATCTCCTGTTCGGGTCCAACCCAAACTTTCTCCCACTCTTGAGTGTGTGACCCAACAGGCTCATGGTGACTCGGACACGACTCCGAGTCTTACTCGTAATCGATCAGTCGGTAGCGGCTCCTAGAAGAACGTGCTGACTCCCAAGTACCAAAGAGGCATGACGACATACCATCCAATGTGACTTTCGTCTGATTCCATTTTTCCTCACGATACATCTTGTCAAGCTATAGGCGAATAATTGTCATCCTTCAAATAGCTCAAACCTCTTCTCGATCCAAGATAGGTGATTCATCCGCCTAACTCTTAGTCAGCTGCCTCAGTTAACAGTTAACCGAGTCATGCATGGCTATTCTTTCTGAATCATATCTTCCAAGAGGGCACAAAGAATATCTCTCTAGTTGGAGGGGCAAAATCCCATCTTGGTCATCCACATCACGCATCTTGATTTTTAGTCGACCTGAACTCTGCCTTTATAATTGCCGTTTGATGGAACAACGTTTGATACAACCTAAGTCGGTGATCCTCAACTTAGATTGTGCAATATTCTCAGGTCTAAGGATTACATTGGTTGAGACATACAAATGACGACTTGTTCGTTGTATCTCAATACAGGCTGATCCGACTCGCGAAAATCTTTAGCCGAATCCATTTAAGTCAGAATAGCATCACCATGCCTATGACAAGTGGAACTGAGTCATCAGCCGACATTTACATTAGTCTAAGTTGTGTGTCTAGCACAACCTCAATGACCAAGGACATTTAGTATAAACAAAATGAACATATAGTTCCACAATCGAATCACATATTCAATGATACATATTAGTAGTTCATATAAGGACATTAACTTTATGAATACATCGGGAATACCATCATATGTGATTGCCTCTAGGGCATATTCCCAACACTTTCTTCTTCGCGTTGATCTTCGAGCTGCTGAGCCATCATATGTTTTCTCACAGTCCTTGGAAAAGGGAGGGTTCAACATATGGGGTATCTCCCTTAATGGCTCAACATGAGCTACAATTATTGGATCATCTTCTTTAGCTTGCTCAGGTGGAGGAGTATATTTAAGCCAATCTTTCTTAGGAGCTTCAACGTGTTCTGTAAAAGACTGAAAGATTTGCAAAATAATACATCATCAAGTTGAAGTTCATCAACATTTTCTTTTACTTTACCAAATTCCTTATAAGCATTGAGACAATCATATTCAATTTCTATACCTCCTTCGATGCCTAAATCAAATCCCCATGTTTCTTATTGCAGCGAATATGTTCTAGAAGTTCCCAAGCTTTAGTTATAGTTAGCTCCATAAAAGAGCCTCGAGAATTTGTATCTAGCTCATGTTTAGTTTCTTGATTAAGTCCCCCATAGAAAATATGTAAAACATACCATTCTGGTAAATCATGGTGAGGACATTTATTAAGTAGGTACTTATATCTTTTGAAGGCCCTTACCAAGCCTTCACCTAGGCGGTTATTAAAGTTCGTGATCGCCCTTCTTACTTCAGCTGTCTTTACCTTGGGAAAGAATCGAAATACGAATTCTCCTTTGAGTTTTTCCTAGGTATTTATTTTCTCCGTAGGGCAAATTCTATACCAAGCTAAAGCGGTGTTGGTTAGAGATTGGCTAAACAATTTAAGTTTCAATTTGTCATCATAATAACCTCTCAATTTAAGTGCCCAACATAACTCGGTAAAATGCATCAAATGAGTGTAATGATCCTCATCGGGATCATCTCCTGCAAAAGTTTTCTCTTTAATAATAGCAATAAAGCGAGGGTTAACCTCGTATTCTAGTTCGCTCTCGCTTAGGAATTCTTTGATGAGTCCTCTATTGAACTTCCTGAGGTGTTTAGCTGCATCGAGCTCATTCATAAGTCTAAGTGCATTCATGTTGCTTACCTGAAACTAGTAAACAACTTTAGTAAAACAATTAGTAGAATAAGCAACTAAGAAAAAAGATCAAAAGTTATTATCTCCCTGGCAATGGCACCAGAAAATAGCTTGATGGCTGCAAGTGCACAAATCAATTGTATCTAGTTTCGAAATAAGAGTATCGAACCCACATAGAGCTATTTGGTTAAGGTCTTTATTCCCCTCGTCACTGTCTACCAAATGATACTTGTAAGTCGCCTTTGATTTTCAAGTAAAGGGTGTTTGAAAGGTTTTTGGTTGAATACAGAAAAGTAATTAAAACTAGTAAAAGAACACAAGTAACAAGAGTGTTTGGAAATGTGGTTGAACTCAATAGGACTAAAGCATTCTCGGGAATGTAGGATACACCTCTAGCATGATATTGTTATTCATAATTAGGACAACCTACTTCTTGTGTCATGATATGTGTGGAGAGAGATCCATAATAAGGTGTTCACTACAAGGCTTGTAGGTAGTCACTTTGTTGAGCCAAGAATGAGGTCACCTCTAAATAACCACCGCGATGTCTGAGAGCAATCACCCATACATACCACCACAATTAAGGGTCTCCCCATGGATATCGTAATTAGATTAGGGAATCTCTCTTTAACCTCCTTTGACCACGCAGGTTGCTAGCTGGTGCCAATTAGTCCCAATAGCTTTCCGAGGCATGCTTCCAAATACGTCCAAAGGATTTCACCCTCTTCTTTAGTCTCGAAGGCAAATGATATGTGGCTGACTACACATACCATCTAAACAGAGAGACCAAACACACATCATAAATCTATCATAGACCAGTAAGTCATATGAACACAAGAATAGATCATCTTTATTTCAATTTCATGATAGTGTTAGGGTTTCTCCATATCCCCAAGAACGAGGGTAAACTACTCACACATGGAAGTGATGGCTCAAGATATCTCGAGCTTGTTGGGTAACCCAAGAGGAAGGTATGATGAGCACAGCAGCAAGTTTCCCTCAGTTATGAAACCAAGGTTATCGAACCAGTAGGAGCAAGGAAACAACTCCAAGGTGTTGCTACCAACTTGGAATCCTACACAACACAACCACAGAACCTTGCCCCAACTTACAGTGAGGTTGTCAATCTCACCGGTTTTGCTGAAAACAAAGGATTAAACGTATTGTGTGGATGATAGTAATTGCTTGCAGAAAGTAAACAGTAAATAGTAGATAGTAGATGGTATATCAATGGTAAAAGAATGGAGCAGGGTCCATAGTTCACTAGAGGTGTTTCTCCTTAAGATAAATAGCATGTTGGGTGAACAAATTACAGCAGGGCAATTAACAGATTTGAGAAAGCATACAATGCATATACTAGACATCTTGACTCCTATGATATTTGATTGGGCATTACAACATAATACATAGACCGTAATCCAACTACATCTATGACTAATAATCCACCTTCAGGTTATCATCCAAACCCCTTCCAGTATTAAGTTGCAAGCAACAGATAATTGCATTAAGCAAAGTGTGTAAAGTAAACAATACAATTGCCCCATGGACAAAGGTTTGTTGTTTTCTCCCTAGTAGAAACTACACATCTACAACCTTAGAGATTTCTATCACTTCCCCATATTACTAGAGGCATGAACCTACTATCGTGCATAAATACTCCCTCTTGGAGTTACAAGCATCTACTTGGCCAAGATAGCTACTAGCAACGGAGAGCATGCAAGATCACAAATAACATAGACATGATAGAATCAATAATCAATCTAACATAGTATCTCAATATCCTTTAGATCCCCGCAAACACAACATATAGGATTACAAATAGATGATCTTGGTCATGAACGGAGATCACAAGATCTAGACATGATAGCACACAGGAGGAGAACCAACCATCTAGCTATTGTATGGACCCATAGTCCAAGGGTGAACTACTCACGCATCACTCCGGAGGCTGGCATGGTGATGAAGAAGGCCTTCGGGATGATCTCTCCCGTCCGACAGGGTGCCGGGAAGAGCTTCGAATCCCCCCGGTCTAGGGTTGGAGATGGTGGCGGCTACAGACTCTTTCGTGGATTTTTTTGATCGGGTCTTTGATCGGGTACTTAGGGTTTTCATCGTGGGAGGGTTTTATAGGCAAAAGGGCAAGGTCGGTGGAGCACCAGGGGGCCACACCCCCTGGTGGCACGCCCCCGCAGGCCGCGCCGCCACCAGGTGTGGCCACCCTGGTGCGCCACTTCGTCTCCCCTCCGGACTCCGTGTTGTTTCAGGTAAAATATTGACTTTGGCTTTTGTCCCCTCTAATTCCGAGAATATTTCCATACTAGCTTTTCTGAAACCAAAAACATTAGAAAACAGGCAACTGGCACTTTGGCATCTTGTTAGTAGGTTAGTTCCAGAAAATGTATAAAAATAACCCAAAGTGTGAACAAAACATAAGAAAGTAGATATAAAACAAGAATGTAACATCAAAAATTATAGATACGTTTACGATGTATTAGGAAGAAATCAACGACATCATCCTAATAAAATGGATGAATAAAAGTGTGGGGATAAATCTAGTGCAAACCATAATTGAATCTGGAATTACAACAAGATCTAACGAATGAAAGGTGGAGGTAATAGTGGTGATGGTGATGCAACGGTTGATAATGAAGGGGATGATGCAATGTCCTCCAATGATCCGTGAAGCGGTAGGGATTTTCCCTTCTCCAAGTTCCTCCTTTAGATCCCTTTTTGGTGTGGTTTTTCGTGGTTCAAGGTTGATGTGAATGTCAGATCTGTTATCCGTCTTCACCAGAAGGAAGTATTTGATGAGGCAGACGCGCTACCGCGTGGTAAGAGCGGACGATACGAGTGGGTTCCGCCCGTACCACTGGTCATTAATGCTATAGAAGCCTTCCTCACGTTTGCTATTCTCTCAGGTGCGAAGGTAAATCCATTAAATGACTTTTATCACTTAAAAATATCATATTATAACATCATATGATAGTTCCAATTGATATGTTCATACGAGACTCAGTAATTTGGGATCCTTTTGAAACAAGGACAAAAAGGTGCTAACGCAGTAAAATACAAAAATGCCTCTCTACTTATGAAAAAATGAAAGGTAAACATGATTGAATTTTGGACTCATAACTGACCACCTAAGACCTAGAGCTCATAAATCACTGGTCTAGCTCAGACCAAACACACACACACACATTAGTTAGAGAGAGATCTGAGAGGTAGCATAAGCTAAGAGGAGAGGAGGAACTTGAAGAATGCTTGCAGAACCAGAGGAAGAAGAAAGTAGGAGCTACTACAGATCTTCACCGAGCAGATTTTGGAAGTTAGAAAGGTTTTATCTTAGAACTCTAAGGATGGGTAGAAAAATAATTAAATTGCTAGTTATGGATCATCTGGATCCATGGAATGGTAGGATTATATCATTAGCACCAATACTTAGAACCGATAGATCATGTATGATGATGATATTATTGCTAGGAAGCAAGCATAAGCATAGAGGCTGTATTACCATCTGTGTACACTCAATTAAGAGGCATCACATAGAGTAACCAAGTATCTACACCCAATGCACAACCTTAAGTAAACATTGATTTAGTGATTGATTGAATTAAGAAAGAATTTATTGTATTCCTAAAACAAAAATGAAATGATACAATAAATAAGTAAACACACTTTTCCACTAACTATAATTTTAGTGGGAAACTGATTGTTTTCCCATTGAAATTGCAGATAGAGGAAAATCATGGATACTGACATAATGCATAAGTCATCCATACTAAACAACCTTAGTAGACATTAGTCTATATTTCACTATGACTACTGAGTAATAATGCCATTTGTCAAGTGAGGAATGAAATGAAATCCTAAATAGTATCATCCCCATCCTCTGAGAACCGAAAGTTCACTGGATGAGGAAGACACTGCCAAGGACAACACATCAAATATATGTCTGCATTAGAAATAAAAACTAAGGATAGATGCTAAAGCATCAACTCATTTGAGCTGTGGATTTTTACTATAAGAAAATAAGGAACTAATTAAATCAACATCACTTACTAAGAACTAATAGCAAATCCTAAATAGAATCATCATAGTATTGATCATGTAAATGAAAGGATCAATACTAGGAACCTAGAATTAACATATAATAGACACTCACACTAGTTCTTCTCTAACAGAAGAACATGAATTAAGAACTTAACCCGAAAAGCTATAGAAACCTAGACTAAGTAGCATGAGCAGTACCTAAACCTAAATTTAGAGAAGGATTAGATCAACAATTAACACATTAGAGAATCCTAGCACCATATAGAAACTATCAGGAACCCAAAATCAAAACTGCTAAGCAAGAACATTTGAGGAAACCCTAGAAATTGGGAAAATTCCCCAAATGAACAAGCAGTAGAGACAGTTGTAGAAAAATAGGGAGGTAGAGAGGAGATTTACCTTCAAAAGTAGGATCCCAGCTCACCACTAATTGAGAAGAGGAAGAATAGTAGTAGCGGCAACGACTGGTGACATAGGGAGTACCCAAAGGGGGGTGTCTCGACCTGTGCTTGCCAAATAAGCTAGGGTGACGTAATCGATGTAGAGAGCTGATACGTCGTAAATGTATCTATTATTTTTGATGCACCATGCTTGTTTCGTATCAACTATCTTATGTTTTGGTTACACTTTGAGGCATTTTTATACATTTTCTGGAACTAACCTATTGGCAAGATGCCGCAGTGCCAGTTGCCTATTTTCTACTGTTTTTGGTTTCAGAAAAGCTAGAAAAGACATATTCTTGGAATTGGATGAAACAAAGCCCAAAGTTCCTATTTTTTCTGACACGACATGGAGTCCAAAGGGGAGACGGAGGGGAGCCAGGAGGCAGCCACACTCTAGGGTGGCGCGGGTCACCCCTGGCCACGCCACTAGGGGGTGTGGCCACCCTGGCCCACCTCTGGGATCGCCTCTTCACCTATATATTCCCCCAAGATGAAAACCCTAAATACGAGAACCGAATTCCATGAAAAGTTCCGCAGCACCGCCACCACCGAAGAGGAGATTCGGGGGGGGGGGGGGACAAAAGTCTCTATTCCGGCACCCTACTGGGACAGGGAAGTTCCCTCAGAGCCATCTCCATCATCTCCACCGCCATCTCCATCACTGTTGCTGACTCCGATGATGAGGAGGGAGTAGTTCTCTCTCGAGGCTAAGGGCTCTACCGGTAGCTATGTGTTCATCTCTCTCTATGCGTGATCTTATTGAGATCATGAGCTTTGTAATCTATAGATCTTTTCTGCTACTCAAGTGCTTTAATTAATCTCTGGTTATCCCCACGTGTGTGAAGTGGACAGTGTGCACACCGTGTGGCACTTTGGCTAAGGTTACATAAATGCTTATCATGAGTATAATTTGAGTTGGATGTCTCTATGAGATTGTGGTGTTTGTTGGAACCATCTAGCGCTCAAGGTGATAGTGAGGGGTTATCTAGATGGGGAATGCAAACTTTAAGGTGTGCTGTTATAGCCCTACATCGTCCAACCGGAGAGTAGTTCAGGATAGCAAATGAATAGAAGATATTTATATGAGAGTGTCCACTAGTGAAAGTATGATCCCTAGACCTTGTTTCTAAGCATTGAAACACCATTTACAATTAGTCCTATTACATGTTTGCTTGTTGCCACTATTATTTTTTCAGATTGCAATTACCACATATAATCATCTATATTACTTGTATTTCACTATCTCTTCGCCGAACTAGTGCACCTATACACCTGACAAGTATTGGGTGTGTTGGGGACACAAGAGATTTCTTGTATCTTGATTGTAAGGTTGCTTGAGAGGGATAACCACTTCCTCCCTGAGTTGGATAAACCTTGGGTGATCCACTTAAGGAAAACTTGTTTATGTTCCACAAACCTCTGCACTTGGAGGCCCAACGCTGTCTACAAGAATAGAAACGTGCGTAGACATCAAGCTATTTTCTGGCGCCATTGCCGGGGAGGTAAGGTAAAAGGTACTCACATCCTCTGGCTACTAAGCTATCTTCTAGTACTGTTGCTGGTGTGTGAGTGCTGGAAGTTATTTCCTTTATATTATTTAATTATATCTTTTTGTTTCTTGTTTTATTTTCACTAGTTAGGATTAATGGAAAACAACAACAAAATTTGACAGCTTTATAGTATTTATCTTGAGTTAGGACATGAAGCGTTTGAAGAGAAAATTATAAAACCTATGGAACTTTATTTGCATGCTAATAGCAATGTTATTAGTATGAATTCTTTGAACACCATTATTGCTAATGCTATGGAAAATTCTAAGCTTGGGGAAGCTGGTTTTGATGAGCATGATATTTTTAGTCCCCCAAGCACGGAGGAGAAAATTTACTTTGATGATACTATACCTCCAATATATGATGATTACAATGATGAATATGTTATTTTCAGTCCACCTACTATTGAGGAGAAAATTAATTATGATTACAATATGCCTCCTATATTTGATGATTATGGTGATGAGAATAATAATGATAGCTATTTTGTTGAATTTTCTCCCACTACGATTAATAAGAATGACTATGCTTATATGGAGAGTAATAATTATTTTATTCATGTGGCTCATGATAAGAATGTTTTATGTGATATTTATATTGTTAATTTTATTCATAATGCTACTGAAAGTTATTATGAGAGAGGGAAACATGGTTTTATGTATCTCAACAACATTAAGTTCCCCTCTTTATGTTGAAATTTTTGAAGTTGCACTTGTTTTGCTTTCCTATGCTTGTTGCTTTGTGCTTTCATGACTTGTTTCTTTACAGAATTATTTTTCATAGGAAGAGGGTTAGACTTAAATTTGTTCCATATTTGCTTCTTGATGCTCTCTTTTACTTGAATTCATATTTCTTATGTGAGCATCGTCGAAATTATCATGCCTATCTTAATAGCTATAAAAAGAGCTTTTGGGAGACAACCCATTATATTTTTACTTTCAGTTTCTTTTTTTTTGTTGAGTCTTGGAAGTTATTGCCTCTTTAATAACCTCTCCTTATTCTTTTTGTTTGGTTTTTGTGCCAAGAATAACCTCTAATGAGAGGGAAGTAAGATATGGGGAAGTTGATGTCCCGAAACAGATTTTTGTGCATCACTATAAAAAATCGTGAAAAATCTCAGTACATTAGATTGAGCTGTCATTTTTTGTGATTATGACCCAGGTTATTACCCAACTTTAGTTAGTTTTGCACGTTTCGATTTGAGCAACATAAGAGTTTCGAAAAAATCATTCTTTACCTGCTAGTCTGTTTTGACAGATTTCTGCCATTATTTGCATTTGCCTCTTAATCGGTTTATTTTTGAGTTCTCTTTGATCACTTGAGATTTTAGAAGGAATTTATACAGTAGCTTGTGCTTTAATGTAAGTTTTACTTGTGTTGAAACTAAACCCAAAGACTTATTATCTTGAATACACTAATGTTGCTAATGAAGATTGTGTGAAGTTTTGTATGAAGGAAATTTTCAAGTGTAGGGAAGAATAATGTGATGAGATGAAGTATGGACAAGAGCTCAATCTTGGGGATTCCACCCTGTCACCCCAAGAAATATTCAAGAAGTAAAAGCATCAAAGCTTGGGGATGCCCAAGGCATCCCCTTCTTCATCAATAATCTCAGGTCTTCTTTCAAGACACTTTATATTTTATTACCTTATGCACTATGTGTTGTTCTTAGAGAGTCTTTGTTTTTAGTTTTCTTTTGCTTTATTTGCCGCAATAAGTTGGTTTGATCCTGACACTTCTTTTGGAGAGAGATACACCCCGTTATTCATTGCCTAGAACACTCTAGTTTTCACTCTTATTGTTCTGTGAGTGTTCTCCTTTGCTAGCACTGCGTTTAGCTTTAGTTTTCTTATTCTTTTGGCTTAGAAATTTGTAGTTCTTCTTTGTAGATGGGTGATATATGCTCTCTGGTCTTTATTGATTATTATCTTTGAGAGTTGTTTCAAATAAGTCGATTGGTGTTGGAAAAGAGTAGGAAGTTTCATGCTTGTAGTTGTACAAAAGGAAGCTTGTTTTGACTGTGGCCTAGACTTTATCGTGTCATGTTTGATATTGCTTTGACTTTATCCTTAGTAATTATCGTTGTAGCATGACTTGTTCCAAACAATTGAGATTTATTAATGTGCCTTGAAAGAATCATGCGTTGTTTTAGCATACAAAAGCATAATATTGTGGTATTCTCCTTTGATGCTTTATTTGGGTTGACTTGGCGCATGCTTACACCATGTTAAGAGTATACGAAGTCACTTTAGCCTCTATGATCATTTAGTTTTCGACTTGTAGTATCACTTTATGCTTTAATTAATAATGTTTTGTCACTTTGCATGATTATGGCCATTATTGCACTCTTACTTGGTTGCTCCCAGTCTTTTGCTAGCCTCCACATGTACCAAGTATTAGTTCCACTCATGCATCCAACTCCAAATAAAACCAAGTTATTCCAAAGAGTCCACCATACCTACATATTAGCATTATTGCTATTCCAAGTATATTCATGTTTTTATCTACCTTCCGAATTATACTTGTTATGTGAAAATTAGCGATTAAAGCTCTCACAAACTTGATGGCACACTTTATTTTCTTGCACTTAATAAACTTGAACCATTGTGTCCATCTATGTTGCTTATATTCTTTCACTTTATACGTTGTGAATTAGCAGAACCATGATACCACGGGGAATGCTTTCAACATTTCACTTATTATTCAGTTGATATCATGTTCTTTTGTTTATGGATCTCGACGGTGTGAAATAAAAGGGGAGATTGTAAGCTCATGGAGTTTGTATGTGTGTTAGAGAAACGTCTGGGCGGCTAGCCTAAGACATGCCTAATCATGGTGGAAACTTGCAACATAACCATAGTGAGCAATCTGTGAAGCATCCTCAATAAAAACCTATGGAAATAGCAAATAAAAAGACCGCTGAGATGATCATTGTCTGTTGCCTTGTCAGTTTGATATGGGATAGCTCATGTATCATGGGGCAAGGGGTACCCCGTTGGCGGTTCTCTATGATACACATGTACTTACTATGACAAGAACTTACTCATGACTAAAGTTGAGTAGCATGAGGTTCAGTACTCGTAAGCAAGGGGCATGAGATTTTCAACTTATAACTTGTCAAGCATATCCTCATATTTGTGTCACTTTAACCTAAATCACCTAAATATGCTTATGATAGGGGCAATGAGAGTTGAAAGCTAATAAGTACCATAATTTTTGGAAGCTCTTTATGAAACTTGAATCCCTGCTTCCTTCTATGAAGGGCCTTTCTTTTTTTACTTTTATGTTTAGTCTCCATCTTCTTTCTTTATGCACCAGTTGAGAGAGAATAGTGATCATTCTTAGTTTAATGTGCATTGTCCCAAAACTTATTGATTGATTCATAACTGTGCTATTGCTTGTTCTCAAATTATTTGTATCTAGTCACCTTTATGAACTTTGAAGGTGTCCTATGCATTTATGTTTTGCTATACCATGAGGGAATAGCTGAATACCATTCTTATTATGTTTTCTATATGTGAAACAAACAAACGTCTTTTAATGCATTGTTATTCATGAATCTTTTGTTTGTACCTCTTCCTGTTGCAACGCAGTTGCTATGTCTTATTGTTAGAACTCTAACTTTCATGTTCATGTTAGAGTACTTTGATCCCAGTTATCAATGTTTTACAAATACCTTGATCAAGATTATGATGGCGCATGTCATCTAAAAAATTATTCTTTTTATCACTTACCTAGTCGAGGACGAGCAAGAGTTAAGCTTGGGGATTCTTGATACGTCGTAAACGTATCTATAATTTTTGATGCTCCATGCTTGTTTTGTATCAACTATCTTATGTTTTTTTTACACTTTGAGGCATTTTTATACATTTTCTAGAACTAACCTACTGACAAGATGCCGCAGTGCCAGTTGCCTGTTTTCTGCTGTTTTGGTTTCAGAAAAGCTAGAAAAGACATATTCTCGGAATTGGACGAAATAAAGCCTGAAGTTCCTATTTTCCCGACACGACACGAAGTCCAAAGGGGAGAAGGAGGGGAGCCAGGAGGCAGGCACACCCTAGGGTGGCGCAGGTCACCCCTGGCCGCGCCACCAGGGGGTGTGGCCACCCTGGCCCACCTCTGGCATCGCCTCTCCGCCTATATATTCCTCAAGGATGAAATCCCTAAATACGAGATCAGAATTCCACGAAAAGTTCCGTAGCGCCGCCCTCACCAAAGAGGAGATTCGGGGGACATAAGTCTCTGTTCCGGCACCCTGCCAGGACAGGGAAGTGCCCCTGGAGCCATCTCCATCAACTCCACCGCCATCTCCATCATCGTTGCTGACTCCCATGATGAGGAGGGAGTAGTTCTCTCTCGAGGCTAAGGGCTCTACCGTAGCTATGTGTTCATCTCTCTCTATGCGTGATCTTATTGATATCATGAGCTTTGTAATCTATAGATCTATTCTACTACTCAAGTGCTTTAATTAGTCTCTGCTTATCCCCACGTGTGTGAAGTTGATAGTGTGCATACCATGTGGAACTTTGGATAAGGTTACATAAATACTTGTCATCAGTATAATTTGAGTTGGATGTCTCTATGAGATTGTGGTGTTTGTTGGAACCATCTAGCGCTCAAGGTGATAGTGACGGGTTATCTAGATGGGGAATGCAAACTTTAAGGTGTGTTGTTATAGCCCTGCATCGTCCAACCGGAGAGTAGTTCAGGATAGCATAATGAAGAGAAGATATTTATATGAGAGTATCCACTAGTGAAAGTATGATCCCTAGGCCTTGTTTCTAAGCATTGAAACACCATTTACAATTAGTCCTGTTACATGTTTGCTTGCTGCCACTCTTATTTCAGATTGCAATTACCACATATAATCATCCATATTACTTGTATTTCACTATCTCTTCGCCGAACTAGTGCACCTATACATCTGACAAGTGTATTGGGTGTGTTGGGGACACAAAAGACTTCTTGTATCTTGATTGCAGGGTTGCTTGAGAGGGATAACTTTGACCACTTCCTCCCTGAGTTCGATAAACCTTGGGTGATCCACTTTAGGGAAACTTGGTGCTATTCTACAAACCTCTGCACTTGGAGGCCCAACACTGTCTACAAGTATAGAAGCATGCGTAGACATGAAGAGCCATCTTGACGGCGTGGAGGACGCTGGAGTTGTGTCGAAGGTGACCACATCACCATCACCAAAACCCTAGTCTGGGTTAGCGTTGCGAGCATCCAGCAGAGAGGGAGGAAACAAATATTGTAATGCCCCAGCATTTAGGGCTGCAGCAGAGAGTGTGTGCATTTAAATTCATGCATAAGAAAATACAGAGAATTTTCATGCAAAACTAAAACACTAGAGGATCAGGGTTTCTTTCACTTTGATGAGTTAGGGTTTAGCTCATTCAGGTGAATGCTATAAATTCTGACATGACCTCTAGATATTTTGAGCTTTTTTGGGGTAAGTAATTTAAATTGACATTTAAATTTGAATTGACATTCGAATTATTCAAATTATAAGTGTTTAAGAGTTAATTGTTTTAAAAGAACCTTTGAGTGATTTAATGTGAAGTATTATTACATTATATAATAAGAATAAATAAAAGGAAATTCAAGACATTAAAGTAATTCAAACGAACACAAATAAATAGAAAATCTTTATTCCTTTCTTATCCAATACATTACAAAGGTATACAAGGATACAACAAATAAGAAACTGATATAAAAGTAATAACTCCAAATAAAGAAAAGTAATGCTTTACTGAATATACATGTATATTACACTGTTTCTACAAATGAATAAAGGAAGATTACAAAATCATAAAAATTAAACCTAAACTACTTGGACTAAACTAAATTTTGTATCTTCATATATTTCTTGTAATATTCTGTACCTGCAAGTAAACAAAAAGAAAACAAAAGAATAAAACAAAGGGGTTAGTGCTAGTATAATTGCTCTCATCTATAATCACTGTGATGCACTGTTAAAAAATGTATCACTGACCAAAATAGAAATAGGGGAAAGTTTCACCAAAGGTAATATCTATTCTTTTTATCTGAAGGCTCAGTGCAACATCATTGGCCAAAGGGGAAGTTTCACCACAGAGAGAGATAGAAAGGTAGAATGAAAACAGTAACAACCCCAAGATTGATCGAACCCATCCAAAATAGTAAAGCAGCTCTCACACACATGCACGCTTGTGTGTTGTCGACACGGGGGAGCTCTGAGAGAGATAAGTACACAGTCGTAGTAGAGAGAGTTCTCTCTCTGGTGAACACTCTTCACCATAGCAAGAATAGCAAGAACAGTACCATCTTATCTCTGTTCTTTCACCAGGTCAACTAGTGAACCCACCACAAAACCAACCAACCAACCAAACCACCAATCATGGTGATATAAAGGAGGGGGTGGTGTTGGAGTAGAGCAAGAATAGGTTGATACCTTTGATCCGGATTCACATATGTAGTATAATAGCTTTTTCCCTAGAAGACCAGGTTTAATCGAACCTTGGAAAGCAATGCTAAAAGGAAAGAAAAAGGACACGTCTGCAAGACTTTGTTTGTTTGTTTTACCTTAGTTTACCGGACCAATCTAGTTTACTTATAATGGGCTGAATCAATGGATTGAGATAGTCCAAGGTTGAAGATCCACCTACAGCTACACATCATATGGGATAAAAGATAATAATAATCATAGTCATGTATAATGTTTGAACGGAGATAATCTCTTATGGGCAACACATACTAATATACTAGAGCCACCATGATGCAGCGAGCATAGCAATAGACTTTTAATCCAATCGAGTGCACACCGAAGCAACGGGCTACAAATGATTATTAAGTGTAAACCCCAGATCAAAGCCTTAAGTTGTGATGTTGTTGTGATCCGAAATGGGTCACTAAGCGAAGACCATACTACCCTTTCTGTCACTGGGTTCCTATGAGATCACCGATAGCCAAGTATCTCACCTCAAGCCTTTATCAATCTATGGGATCTTGGGTACCTACAAGTCCATAGATTAAGACAAGAGACAAAGAAACAAAAGATACAAATCTCAATTGCAAACTAAATACAATACTACCATGAATTAGATGCACATAATCACTGTGAGGTTTCTCCCCAACCCACAGCCCGTGAGGATTACTCACTCATAACAAATAGACCATAGAAAGCATCATACAAATACTTAGATTGAAATCAAATATTCTTACAATGGTCACCAAATCACAAGGAGATCTAAATTACAAAGTAATGGCTATGGATAGTGGAGGGGATGGATGATGGAAGTGATGAACAATGGATGAACAATGGCGTGGATCTCCTTTGGTGGTGTTGTGATGTAATCTGAGAATGGCGGCACCCTGGTCGGCGGCTGGAGCCTCAAAATATATAAGCATATTCACGAAAGTTGTTGGGTTTGACGAGACGTGTCAACACCCCGATTTTTAATCCCAAATTCCTTTTATGCCATACATCGCAATCCCAGGATTACCATTTTTGCAAGACATAACAGATTGGATATAATAGTACATCATCCATTACCAACCATAATAAGGTCTTACACAAATAAAGGATATCATGATCCAGTCTTAGTACAATCAAGTAGCAGAATAAATATAGTAGAGGTGGGGTCCATCTTCAGAGTCACAGGCAATGCTGACGATGGGAGATGATCCTAGTTGTCGTAGCCGTCCTGCTGTCCTCTTTCAGGGTAGTCCTCCTCATAGTCTGGCCACGGGAATAGCCAGGGACAAAAGCCATGAGCCCTCTTTAAGTACTCGCAAACTACCACTAACAAGTAAGCTAGTTCTAGTAGGAATCTTAAGTTCTAAGTTTATTTGTAAAGCAAAGTTTGAAACCTAAGCTGAGTTCAGAAACAAAGAAAGAAAAAATAAAGTTTGAAAACACCTAAGTGGGAACTTAGTTATCATAGTCACAACTCTGTTGTGGTCAAGTCAAGTCACAATTCATTTCATAAGTCATTTTGAAAACATCTGACAACTGAACAGTATGGCCACTCCAACTATCCATAACCGCGGACGCAGCTATTCGAATAGTTTGACACTCTGCAGAGGTGGTACACTTTCACCACAAGATTCGATACATCTGTCAGGGATAACCCTGAATCATCATACTCAGTATGCAAATAATCAAACATAACCTTTCTTTTACACACTCTAGTATAAGCACCTCTCATATGAGCATGGCCTCCCAGCCATGACCATCTATCATCCTGGGCACTTCATAGGTGGACATCACTGAGAGGTAGCCTCATCTCAAACCTTCCTCGAGAGGGAACTAATACTAATGCATATAAACTTCCGGCTAAGCCTTACCCAATTCAGGTATTGTGGTTGTACGGTAAAATTGTAATGGTATCGCATCCGAACCCAACCATCAGTTTTTATAGAAGGGCTAAGGCTCATGCCTTAACATTTTCATCATCATCATAAACGATTTGTGTTTCTCAACACATGTCAAACATCTCAATAGAATGACTCATCATTCCAAGGTTTTGACAAGTCATTTTCACCAAGTACTCCCATCTAAGGTGATCAAGTTTTTGGTTTACCTCTAAGCTACTAAGTTAAGAGTGTTCACTAATGGGGGATGCTAATCTCAATCTCATGCCATAGAATGACATCTAAGTCTAACTAGATAGGTCAAGTTTTATACTCTTTATGCTACCTTTAAACAAGGTAAAGGACTTTGGTAAAGTAAAGAAAGTAAAGCTTGTAAATAAAACTTGGTGTAGGTAATAGTCAACATGGTATAACCAAAGCATGCCTATTGCATCTTGCTTAAGTTATCTAGCTTGCAAGGTTTAGATTGCATTGTTAATGATGGCTTGCAATATTTAGCTTGCCAATAATAGCTTGCCTTGTGTAGTGTAGTGGTTGAAATTCTCTTCCTCATCCTCTTGGTAGAACTCCTCCTCCTCGAAGACTTGGTCGGTACTATCGTCTATAAATACATACGGAATACAAAATCACCAAACAATACTTAACTAGTCTACTTAGCACACTAAGGCACACATTTGATGATCTAGTATCATCACAAACATCACAAGGTTTAATGAACTAGTTTCATTTATTTTATTTGAGAAAAGTAATTTATACTCATATGAAATTAATTAAGATTTAATCTTCTCCAATTAAAATATGGGATCATGTGGACACATGTCATCACCACATATTCTACTATATGGGAATGTGATTTAAACGTTTGATCACATTTTAATAAGTTTAAGTTTAATATTTAATGATTTAAAGTGACTAGAAATGCCTATATAGCATTATTTTGGTACTCGTCCAAAGTCACTGCATGCAATCCATAATATTATTACATATTCAGATATGTATGGTTAAATGTGATTTTTGAGAGTTGGACTCAACTCCAAAGATATTAGGGTTGATTTTAGATAAATGTGTGAATGTGCAAAAGCTTCGGTCTTGTTATTTTTACTAGGAGAGATCTATAACTCTAAATGATTTAAATCCAACGGGCTTGGATAGAGATTTTCATTACCTTTCCAACAAAATTGTAATCACTCAATTTGGATTTGTAAAACTCTCTGGGTTGATTTTTAAACTAAGGGACAGATTCCAGTTTAAGTCTAAAAAGAAAAATCCTAATTTGAACTAAATGGATCGCGCGGGAAATTAATTGGGCTGGCCCGTGTACACTACGCAGAGCAGAGGACAACTGACAGGAGGGTCTGCCTGTCAGTGGCTCATTACACGCGAAGCGGTACGGGGCGATACGGACCGCGGGATTTGAATGAGATCAACGGCTCATGGTCGTCGTCGATGATAGACTCGTCGCCGGCAAGACCGAACCCTAGCGGCTCGGTGAGGGTGCAGTGGTGACGTACCGGGGCTCCAGCTAGTGCGGCGAGGCGGGCAAATGAACGAGTAGACGATGGCGAGCTCAGGCGAGGTCACGGCAGAGGCTGAGGTGGACGAAATCAATGGTAGCGTCTCCTCCTCTGTTGCGGCTGGCTCCGGTGAAATTCCGGTGGCCTGCTGCTCGAGCTGCTCCGGCGAGAGGTGGGGAAGGACTGGTGGAGAGAGGGGAGTGTAATGGTGTGGCGATTCAGGCTGGGGAAGGCCTCCTTATATAGGCTCGAGGAGGGGACCGAAGGGGCGATGGCGAGCTCGTCGGTGACGATGATACAGGGCGCTATCGGCATGGGCGGCGTAGGCGGACGGTGGCTTGCCTCCTGGTGGTCCTCTATGGATTTATGGCGATGCTAGGGGCGGTGGCTATTGGTCGGGAGCGTCGCGCGCTCTGAGCAATAGAGGCGGTGCTCGACGGGGTTCCTGGTGACTGTGGGTCGTGCGGTGGTGCACGGCCGTGTCTGGCGGGGTGAGGTGGTCAAGGCGGAGTGGTGTGCGCGGTCTGTGGTCAAGGCGCGGTCTGTGGCGTGCTGGCGGTGCTGGCGCACTGGCGTGCTTTGGCGCGATGCAGAGAGGATAGTCTGGCGCTGCTCTGGGGTGGTTCAGGGGCTGGCATGGATCGTGGGGTGGACCATGGGCGGCGGTGAAGTGGCACCTTGCTTCCTAGAGCGGCGGAGAGGGGCTGGTGGTCTCCTGCGGCTTGTGCACATTTGGCCGGCGAGCATGGCCTTGGGGTGGCGGTGAACTGTTGCCCTAGGCCATTGGGTAGGTCCTTGATGGACTGGTTGGGTTTAGGGGAGACAAGGGCATTGATTTGAGATCAAATGGCTCGACAAAATTTAATAAAAAACAGTGATAGTTAGGCCAGTTTGATTCTGCCCACCAAGTGTTCGATCAAATGGCCGCATGTATTCAAATTTGGAATTTTGAAATGAAATTTGGTGGAGTTGTTGGTTTCATGCTTGAGCATCTCTGGTTGCTAGGATTTGTCAAATGGAATTCATTTGAGTGGTTTTTGAAAAAGTGTGATCTATACATATGAACTAGATTCAATTTCCAAATGTCATTTAAAATTAGAGTTTGAATGTTTTTGGGAGATCACAAAGTGGGCCTTGGCACATCACTACTTTTACTAGCAAGGGGTGCAAAGATCCACAATTGTCTCTGTTGGAAATTGAGTGCCAGATACACCCAAAGTGTCCTAGTTGATTAAAATGGAAAAAGTGACCATTTCCTTATTTAATTCTTTTTGATTTCTTTTTATTTGGGATTTTCTTGGGGATGATCTAGATGATGTGGCATTGATCATAGAATCATTTCACAACCAATAGATCACTTAATGATGGCAATTCAAAACAACTCCTATTTTAAATGCACACACATATGAATGCTTAAAGATTTTAAATGGAAAAGTTTTTGTTAACACTAAATTGGGTGATTTGGATCTTGATTAACCTTGATTAAAGATTTGGGATGTTACAAACCTCCCCCCTTAAAGAAAATCTCGTCCTGAGATTTCAGAAAGAAAACTAGGAACTAAAGAGCTCTAGGAACTCAGTCCTAATGTAATCTTCTCGCTCCCAAGTGGCTTCTTCTTAAGTATGGTTGCTCCATTGAATCTTGAGAAATTTGATACTCTAGGTCCTGGTGGTTCTGTAGGCTTCCTCCAAGATACAGATGGGCACTTCACGATATGTCAGATCCTTGTTGATATCAACAACTCGGTGATCGATGTTCTTGAAAACTTCGGTCTTCTCCGGCACTTCTAAGCATTTGCGAAGTAACGAGATATGGAACACATTGTGGATGGCTGGCATCTCTTCTAGCAGTTCCAGTTGATACGATACTTCTCCTCGGTGATTCAGAATCTTGAAGGGTCTGATATATCTAGGGGCTAACTTTCCTTTCAGACTAAAACGTTGGATTCCCTTCAATGGTGAAACCTTGAGATACACAAAATCTCCGACATTGAAAGTCAGGTCTCTCCTTCTTTTGTCAGGATAACTCTTCTGTCTAGATTGGGCGGCCTTGAGGTGCTCACGGACTTTGTGAACCTTCTCTTCGGCTTCTCGGAGAATGTCGCGTCCGAAAATCTGACTCTCTCCTACTTGCGACCAATTCAAAGGGGTACGACACTTTATTCTGTATAGGAATTCAAATGGTGCCATTTGCAAACTGGCTTGATAGATGTTGTTGTATGAGAATTCTGCGAAAGGCAGGCAATCTTCCCATTTTGATCCATATTCTAGCACACAGGCTCTCAACATATCTTCTAAGATTTGGTTGACTCTTTCAGTCTGTCCATCAGTTTGCGGGTGATAAGTTGTGCTGAAATTCAACTTGGTTCCTAATCCTTCCTGGACTTTCTACCAAAATCTCAAGGTAAATTGGGTTCCTCGATGAAACTATGGTCTTGGGGGTTCCATGCAGACTAACAATTCTAGCAATATACAACTCTGCTAGCTTCGAACTCTGGTAGGTTGTCTTGACAGGTATAAAATGAGCTACCTTGGATAGTCTATCAATGATGACCTAGATTGAGTCATTTCCCCTACTAGAAGTAGGCAAACGGGTGATAAATTCCATTCCGATAGAATCCCATAACCATTCCGGAATCTGCAATGGTTGCAATAGTCCTGCGGGTCTCTGATGTTTCGCTTTGACTCTCTGACAGATATCACACTTGGCGATGTAGCTTCCGATTTCTCTCTTCATCTTGTGCCACCAAAACTGCTCTTTCAAATGTTGATACATCTTCGTTTCTCCAGGGTGGATACAATAAAGAGTATCATGAGCTTCTTGCATGATAACTTGCTTCAGCTCCGAATCTGCTGGCACATAGATACGTCCTTTGTACCACATAACTCCTTCTTCGTCTGCAATGAATCCAGGTACCTTTCCATACTCCAACACACAAGCTCTCAACATACAAGCTCTCAACATATCTTCTAGAATTTGGTACCTTTCCCATTTTGATTCGTACTCCAACACACAAGCTCTCAACATATCTTCTAGAATTTGGTTGACTCTTTCAGTCTGTCCATCAGTTTGCGGGTGATATGCCATACTGAAGTTCAATTTCGTTCCTAATCCTTCTTGGACTTTCTGCCAAAATCTCAAGGTAAACTGGGTTCCTCAATCTGATACTATGGTCTTGGGGGTTCCATGCAGACTAACAATTCTAGCAATGTACAACTCTGCTAGTTTTGAACTCTGGTAGGTTGTCTTGACAGGTATAAAGTGGGCTACCTTTGATAGTCTATCAACGATGACCTAGATTGAGTCATTTCCCCTACTAGAAGTAGGCAAACCGGTGATAAAGTCCATTCCGGAATCTGCAATGGTTGCAACAATCCTGCGGGTCTCTGATGCTCTGCTTTGACTCTTTGACAGATGTCACACTTGGCGATATAGCTTCCGATTTCTCTCTACATCTTGTGCCACCAAAATTGCTCTTTCAAATCTTGATACATCTTTGTTCCTCCGGGGTGGATAGAATAAAGAGTATCATGAGCTTCTTGCATGATAACTTGCTTCAGCTCCGAATCTGCTGGCACATAGATATGTCCTTTGTACCAAAGAACTCCTTCTTCGTCTTCGGTGAATCCAGGTACCTTTCCTGTACCAATACGACGCTTGATTTCGTCGATACTTTCATTTCCCTTCTGGGCTTCCTTGATTTGGCTAATCAAAGTGGGTTGAAGTTCAATGCTAGCTAAAAATCCTTTGCTAAGTAGCTCAGTTCTAAACTTCTCCAACTCCTCGTACAAACTTGGTTGCTTCTCCTTGATCATGGTGTTTAGCCTACACGACAATCTGCTAAGAGCATCCGCTACCACATTTAATTTGCCGGGGTGATAGTGAATGTCAAGGTCATAATCCTTGATTAACTCTATCCAACTCCTTTGCCTCATATTCAGCTCCTTCTGAGTGAAAATATACTTCAAGCTTTTGTGGTCTGAGTAAATCTCACAGCGATTACCCATAAGATAATGACGCCATGTCTTCAGTGCCAAAACTACGGCTGCTAACTCAAGATCATGGTAGGGTAGTTCTGCTCATGCTGCTTCAGTTGTCGAGATAGATAGACGATGACCTTGCCTTCTTGCATCAATACACATCCGAGACCAATCTTGGATGCATCACAATACACATCAAACGGCTTCTTGATATCTGGCATGATCAATATTGGGGCTGAAATCAATCTCTTCTTGAGCTCTTGGAAACTGGCTTCACATTTGTCGGTCCATTCAAACTTCTTGTCCTTCTTCAACAATTGGCTCATGGGTCTGGCGATGCTCGAGAATCCTTCGACGAACTTGTGGTAGTATCCCGCTAATCTGAGAAATGCACGGACTTGGGTTTGAGTGGTTGGGGCTTCCCATGCTTCGACATCTCTGATCTTGGTGGGATCAACAGCTATTCCTCCGGCAGACACAGTATGTCCGAGGAATCCTACTTTTTCAGCCAAAACTCACATTTGCTGAACTTGGCATAGAACCGATGCTCTCTAAGGATTTCAAGGATGATTCTCAAATGTTGCTCATGCTCTTCTTCTGACTTGGAGTAGATAAGGATATCGTCGATAAACACAACGACAAACTTGTCTAGAAAATTCATAAAGATCTTATTCATGAGATTCATGAAATTAGCATGGGCATTGATTAATCCAAAAGACATGACCGTGTACTCGTATAATCCATAACGAGTAGGAAAGGCGGTCTTTGGAATATCCGTTGCATGAATCTTATGTTGGTGATAACCAGTCCTAAGATCAATCTTGGAGAACACATTTGCTCCAGTCAATTGATCAAATAGATCCTCTATCTTTGGCGAAGGGTACTTGTTCTTGATGGTGACGTCATTCAGCTTCCTGTAATCTGTGCACAAACGGTTGCCTCCATCTTTCTTGTTGACGAATAACACTGGCGATCTCCATGGCGATGCGCTTGGTTGAATCAAGCCTGTTGCCAACATAGCATCCAGCTGCTTCTTCAATTCCACTAACTCTGAGGGGTTCATACTATAGGGTCTCTGGGCTATGGGTCCGGTTCCGGGGATTAGTTCAATATTGAACTCAATATCCCTATCCGGGGGCATACCTGGCAATTCATCTGGGAATACGTTGGGGTATTCACAGACTACTCTGACTTGGTCTATGGTGGGTAGGGCTAGACTCTTATTGCACTCGAATTGACGGGGCAAGGTTTTAGATATATGTTCTACTGAGACTCCATAGCTACTGGTCATGGTGATGGCTTTCTTGGCACAATCAATCAATCCTTTATGCTTTGACATCCAATCCATTCCTATTACTACTTCCAAACCTTTGGTTCCAAGTACTATTAGATTGGCGTAAAAATCTATCCCATGTATTCTGATAGGCACAGCTTTGCAAATTTTTCTAGCTTTTGTAGTTGAACCGGGGATTTGAACTATCATGACATGCTTCAAGTTGGTTGGGTGAATCTTACTAGTGCATGCAAATTCTTCGGTGACAAATGAGTGCGATGCTCCAGAATCAAACAACACACTTTCTAAAACTAAGTTGATAGAAAACATACCTAGCACTACATCTGGCGCTTCTTGGGCTTCTTCGGCGTTCATGTGGAAGAGACGGCCGTTGCGGTTGTGAGGGTTCCCTGGGGCGAATCTTCTTCCTGGTTGAACACGACGCTGCTGTTGAGCTGGGGCATTCACATTGGCAGTGGCGGCAATCTTCTTGGGGCAATCATTGGAATACTGAACCTTCACTCCACACTCGAAACAAGTAGTCTAGGGCTTGTCTTTTGCTGCCACAGGCACAACATTGCTTCTACTTCTGGGTGCGGTGTTGTTGTTGTTGTTGTTCTTGGGGGGTGCATGGTTGAAATTATTGGAGTTGCCGGGGTGATTGTTGTTTCCTCCGGACTTCACATTTCCTCCGCTACGGTTGGGGTAGCTGGGGTGAGACATTGGGGGTCGATTGTTCCGCGGGGCATATCCTACAGAAGGGTTGGGACGGTACTTCTGGTGACTGTTGGATCCAGCTTGGTGCATCATCCGATGTTTGTGGTTGTCGTTTGCTTGGTTAATCTTCCCTTCCATCTGAATGGCAGAGTCGGCTAGTTCTTCGAGATCCTCGAAACGGATGTTGACGAGGATAGTATACATCTCATCGTGCAATCCATTCAGGAATCTTTCCTTCTTCTTGGCCTCCGTGTTGATCGCATTAGGTGCATACCTGGCAAGGGACAAGAATCTGTCACGGTACTCCACTACAGTCATTCTGCCTTGCTTCAACTCTCTGAATTCATCCCTCATTCTGGTGACTAGACCCTGCGGCACGTGGGTGCGGCTGAACTTGATCTTGAAAGCTTCCCATGTCATCACTTGCCCATGGTTCATTGTGCGGGTGCTATTCCACCATGCTCTTGCATCTCCTGCCAAATAGTGGGTGGCAAAAAGAACTTTCTCGTTGTCATCAACTCTGGCTACTTCTAAGTTGTTCTCCATTGTCTACAACCAATCATCTGCATCTAGTGGGTTCTCCGAAGTGCTAAATATTGGGGGATTGGTATTCTGGAAATTTTTAAGCTTAGATCCTGGATGATCCTGATTTCCATGGTTCTGATTGTTGTGAGCCATCTGGGTGATCTGCTGCAGTGTTGCTAGATTAACTTGGCACTCTGCCCTACTAGCTTCACGGTCTGCAATGAGAGTCTGCAGGATCTGCAGCATTGGGTCTTGCGATGAGCTGCTCCCTCCTTGGTTTCCACGTGTCATCTGAAGATTGAGATAGATGAAGGGGTAAGAGGGAAAGTTCTAAGGTTCATGGTTTTGATTTTCAAAGCTAAAACTTTGAGTTTGACTCAGGTTTTGCAACTAACTTCTTTTCATTCATTCAAGCAAAGCACACGATACAAACACACACACGAGAACATCAAAGGAAAATAGATGGTTTTAAGAATCCATTCTATAAGCTAAGGTACAATGGGACCGATACTCCTCACTCCTACGATAGTGCTCTAGTGCATCTACTCATCATCGATGAAGTCGGAGTCATCATCGTCGGTGTAGAAGTCCACAACATCCTCCTCCAGATAGTCATCATCATTGCTGAGGTAGGAGTCAATATCCCCTTGGATATCTTCACCTTCCTCTTCTTCTTCCTTTGCTGCAAGCTGAGCTTCTTGCTCCTTGATGGTCTTCTCGAGGTCTGCCACCTTCTTGCGAGGACGGTCAATGGTACGATCCTTCTTTGCGCGTTGACGGTGAAGAGACTGATGATCCTTGACGAGTAGTGAGAAAGTCTGGGCCTTCTAGGCGGCAAGGGCGAGGTTGTGGTTGGCGACCTCTCTAGCATTGTCCAATTCCTTCTGTCTATCGTACAGTAGGAAGTCGAGGTTCTCCACTTGACGCTTCAATGTTGGGTGACTTGGCATCTCTAGCGACATTCCCATGGAATCACGCCTTCCATAGTGAACAAAGCGGGTTCCTTGGATTAGGTTTACACTCTGGGCACACAAACGGGCGAGAGCTTCATGCATTGCCCTGGCTAATCCATCTAGCCAGTTGTTCTCTCTCACTGAGAACTGAATCCTCCCAAATACTGGTGCTTCTACCTTGCCTCGAAGATCAGAAGTTACTAGCCATTGTAAATCTCCTCCTGGTGGACCCGGGAGTTGAGCTCCAAGAAATTCCGGATGTGGACGCTGCAAGAACTCAGACAGTGAATCCAGATCCCTCTCTAAAATCAGTTGGCCTCTATTGCCCAACTGGTAGAACTTGTTGTATTGGGCTTCCATCTATAAGAATTTAGGATGAGAAAGTTAGTGAAGTGATCAAGTGTGTCAAGGTTTTATGTAGTAATGTAAGAAATTGGAGGAACCTGAATTTTTTGAGAGAAAGAATCCCAAGGGTAAGAGAGGAATTAGTTTTCATAAATACTCACTTTGGTTTTTGAAACTAAGTTTTTTGTTCGGACGTCCACTCTAACTAGGGTCTCCTATGGTCAGGATGGCTCTGATACCAACTTGTCAACACCCGGATTTTTAATCCCAGATGCCTGTTATGCCATACATCGCAATCCCAGGATTACCATTTTTGCGAGACATAACAGATTGGATATCATAGTACATCATCCATTACCAACCATAATAAGGTCTTACACAAATAAAGGATCTCATGATCCAGTCTTAGTACATCGAGTAGGAGAATAAATAGCGTAGCGGTGGGTTCCATCTTTAGAGTCACCGGCAATGCTGACGATGGGAGATGATCCTAGTTGTCGTAGCCGTCCTGCTGTCCTCCTTCAGGGTAGTCCTCCTCATAGTCTGGCCACGAGAATAGCCAGGGACAAAAGCCATGAGTACTCTTTAAGTACTCGCAAACTACCACTAACAAGTAAGATTGTTCTAGTAGGAATGCTAAGTTCTAAGTTTATTTGTAAAGCTAAGTTTGAAACCTAAGCTGAATTCAGAAACAAAGAAAGATAAAATAAAGTTTGAAAACACCTAAGTAGGAACTTAGTTATCATAGTCACAACTCTATTGTGGTCAAGTCAAGTCACAATTCATTTCATAAGTCATTTTGAAAACATCTGACAACGGAATAGTATGGCCACTGCAACTTTCCATAACCGCGGACGCGGCTATTCGAATAGTTTGACACTTTGCAGAGGTGGTACACTTTCACCACAAGATTCGATACATCTGTCAGGGATTACCCTGAATCATCATACTTAGTATGCAGATAATCAAACACAACCTTTCCTTTACACACTCTAGTATAAGCACCTCTCCTATGAGTATGGCCTCCCAGCCATGGCCATCTTGTTGGGTCCACAACATAGAGAACAAAAACTTTCCTACGATGAGAACTACACGCCAAGATCTATCTACTAGGTACATAGCAACGGGTGGACATACATCCAACGAGAACTTACCCTCAAAGACAACGAGTTTTGTTAACGAGTAGGAACTCGTGGTTGATGTAGTCGTACACTTGCCGATCTCAAGATCGTGAGGAAGTCCAAGCGCCGCAACTCAGCGGCGCATCCGTACTCACACACACGTTCAAGCCACCGGAGAACCTCCACCTCCTCGCTCCAGCGATCCAGCGGAAGCAGCAACTCCTTCCAGACGAAATGCCACCAGGAACATGTATCTCGCTAATCCGAGACCTTGGGGAATAATTCTAGAGGGGGAGAGAGATCCTTCACAAGGAGGTGTGAGGATGAAGGAGTGAGTGGGTGGCCTTTTATAGGAGGAGGGGGTGACCCTCCTCTCCATGGCCGGCGCATGGGGGGTGACCCCTCACCTCCCCTATTCATGTGGTGGTAACCCCTCCACATTAAAATGCCTCTTCACATTCCCTTTTAAAGTCTCCACTTTAAATGCATTAAAATTCTCCAAGTTTAATGCTCTCTCGTTTAATAAAACTCTTTTATTAAATTTATTCAGAATTTTGTTAATTAGTTTAATTAACAAACATTCACATATAGCCCCTTGCAATATTTCAATATCACATGCATAACCACTTTCTACAATTTCACCCGAAACAATTTCCGGTTTATATCGAAACAATTCCTGCGCTTTGCAATTCTTTCGTCTGAAACATATGTGCTCCTAAATGGTGTCTGGTAACTATTAAGTGTGTCACCCTACGGTTCGCGAACAATGCAGACATGATTGAGACTCCTCTCAGATCAATAGTCACAAGCGGGACCTGGAGATCCATACTGACTCCTCCATTTTCAATGATGACTTCTGTGATCGTGAGAACCTTTAACGCTTGTAACTAAATCCCTTTGTCACGCGATATATTACATGTCCGAGATTCGATCATCGGTATCTCCATACCTAGTTTGATCTCGTTTCCGACATGCACTCTTTTCTCGTTCCCTTGATATAACATTCTAGTGATCACATCACTTGCTTGCAAGCTATCTCAATGTGATATCACCGAGAGGGCCCAAAGTATATCTATCCGTCATCGGGATTGACAAATTCCACTCTTGATCCATGAGCCTCAACATAACACCTTCGTAGTACTGAATCCATCTTTATAGTCACCCTGTTACAGTGTGACGTTTGATGTTATCAATATACTCTTCAGGTGTTAGAAATTAACATGATCTCATGGTCTAAGGATAAATATTACTTCGTATGATGTTATAGAAATATAAACATAATGACTTGATCGTAATGCTATACTTCGGATGAATGTTCATCACATCATTCCACCAATGGTGTGACCTTGTTATTAACAACATCCAATGTCCATGATCAGGAAACCTTGATCATCTTGTTAATCAACAAGCTAGTCTATAAGAGAGGCATAACTAGGAACCCTTTTTGTTTATTAAACACACATGTATTGATGTTTCCGATCAATACAATTCTAGCATGTAAAATAAACATCTATCATATATAAGGAATACAAAATAACAACTTTATTATTGCCTCTTAGGGCATATTTCCTCCAGTCTCCCACTTGCACTAGAGACAATAATATAGTTCACATAGTGATAAATCTAACACCCATGGAGTTCTGGCGTTGATCATGTTTTGCCCTAGGGAGAGCTTTAGTCAACGGATCTGCTACATTTAGGTCCGTGTGTACTTTACAAATCTTTATATCTCCATCCTTGACATGCTCTCGGATGGAGTGAAACCGGCGCTTAATATGCTTGGAATTCTTGTGAGACCTCGGTTCCTTTGCGTTGGCTATGGCTCCATTGTTGTCACAATAGATCACCATCGGGTCCAACGCACTTGAAACCACACCTAGTTCCATAATGAACTCTTTCATCCAAACCGCTTCTTGCGCCGCTTCTGCAGTAGCAACATATTCCGCCTCCGTCGTTGATCCAGCCACCACAGGTTGTTTGGAATTCCTCTAACTAACTGTTGCTCCGTTCAAGAGAAATACGTATCCGGATTTAGACTTAGAGTCATCCGGGTCGGTATCAAAGCTAGCATCGACATAACACTTAGCGACTAGCTCTTCTTCACCTCCGTATATAAGAAACATATCCCTAGTTCTTCTCAAGTACTTGAGGATGTTCTTGACCGCTATCCAGTGTTCCGAACCTGGATCAGATTGGTACCTACTAGTCAAACTAATAGCATGTGCCACATCCGGTCTTGTACATAGCATGGCATACATAATAGAGCCTATGGCCGAGGCATAGGGGATCTTATCCATCATCTCTCATTCTTCCACCGTAGCCGGACTTTGAGTCTTACTCAATGTCTTGCCTTGCAACATAGGTAATAACCCCTTCTTACTTCCGTCCATATTAAACTTCTTTAATATCTTATCAAGTTATGTACTCTGCGTTAGCCCAATTAGGCGCCTTGATCTATCTCTATAGATTTTAATGCCTAATATATATGACGCTTCACCAAGGTCTTTCATCGAAAATTTGCTGTTTAGATAACTTTTAATACTGTTTAAAAGATCTATATCATTTCCAATCAATAATATGTCATCCACATATAATATCAGAAATGCCACATTGCTCCCACTCACTTTTTTGTAAATACAAGCCTCTCCATAAGTTTGGACAAATCCAAACTCTTTGATCACCTCATCAAAGCGGAGATTCCAACTCCGGGATGCTTGCTTCAGTCCATAGATGGATCGCCGAAGTTTGCATACCTTATTAGCATCCTTAGGATCGACAAAACCCTTAGGTTGTATCATATACAACTCTTCTTCAATATTACCATTGAGGAACGCAATTTTGACATCCATCTGCCATATTTCATAATCGAAATATGCAGCAATTGCTAACATAATCCTAACCAACTTAAGCATCGCTATAGGAGAGAATGTCTGATCATAGTCAACTCCTTGAATTTGTCGAAACCCCTTTGCGACAAGTCGAGCCTTATAGATTGTCACATTACCATCAACATCAGTTTTTCTTTTGAAAATCCATTTATTCTCAATGGCCTTTCGATTGTGATGTAAGTCCACCAAGGTCCAAACTTGGTTCTCGTACATGGGTTCCATGGCTTCTAGCCATTTGTTGGAATCCGTGCTCATCATCGCTTCTTCATACGTCGCAGGGTCATCCATTTCATCAATCATGAAATTCACAACAGGATTGCCGTACAGTTCAGGAGCTGCACGTGTCCTGCTTGACCTGCGAGGTTCGGCAGTGTCCTCTTTCGGAGTTTCATGATCAATATCATTAGCTCTCTCTTCATTAGGTGAAGTCAACTCCGAAACAACTTCTGGTGCTGCGCTACTCACCATTTCATGAAGAGAAGGTTCAATAACCTCTTCGAGTTCTACCTTCTGACTACTCACACCTTTCGCGAGAAACTCCTTCTCAAGAAAGGATCCATTCTTGGCAACAAAAACCTTGCCCTCGGATCTGTGATATAAGGTATACCCAATCGTTTCCTTAGGGTACCCTATGAAGACGCATTTTTCTGCTTTGGGTTCGAGTTTATCCGGCTAAAGTTTCTTTACATAAACATCGCATCCCCAAACTTTAAGAAATGACAACTTAGGTTTGTTTCCAAACCAAAATTCATGCGGTGTCATTTCAACGGATTTAGATGGTGCCTGACGAGGGTTTAACTCATCAATGCCTATTGTTATGGACTTGGGTTTTGGAGGAGGGAGCGCTGGAGATCTCGGTACGGCTAGCAAACAAGCACAGAGGGACGCAAGGTTTACCCAGGTTCAGGCCTCGTAGAGGACCCTACTCCTGCTTGTCTGCTCTTGATTGATGATGATCCGAAGGATTACAATGTCGCCAATGGCGGTGTATGCGCAGATTCGATCTGGCGTATGGGAGATCGTAGATCTATCTATTGGGGGAGTCGCGATGTCTAGATCTATTGTGGCGTAGCGTGTCTTAGGTTGAGAGGTTGCCTGTTGGGGGAGAGGATGCCTTCTCGTTGGACCCTCCTAGCCTTTATATATGGGGAGGCTAGGTCTCAGGTACCAATACGAGTTGGTTACAAGTTAGATTCAAACTCTAGTCTTGAGCTTTCCTTGTCTTGTGCGTTTGGGAGTTCGTGTCCATATGGGCTTCATACCACTCGAACCGTCATGGGCGTCATGGGCCTTGGCAAGTTTGTAGAGTGGGACTTCCGTCGAGCCGCACCAGGTAGGCTGTAGTTGAGTGCCTATTGGGCATACCCATGTCAGTAGCCCCTGAGTGTCCATGTGAATCGTAGATTCGGATGGAGACTCAGAAGTCTTGAGTCTTGCATTAGGATGTCGGAGTCGACAATTATATCGAGTGCGAAGCACTTCACCCGGAAGTTCGTCGGGCCAGTCGAATAGTAGTTCATAGGGATGATGGTAAATGTGCCTAGTGCGCTCGATGGATTGAGACCAGTTAATTGCTCTAGGGAAAAAACAATGCCACCTACTCAAACTCGAGTCCCCGGACTCGAATCCAGAAATTGCTGGCGTAATTCAACTCAGGCCGCGGAGGTCTTACAGGAGTCGAATTCCAGTGTACAAATGTGAGCACTCGACGCGTCCGTCAAGGCATATTCATCGTACCTGCAGGCACGGATATATCTCTGGTAGTGCGAAGCAGATGCGTTGCAAGGCCTTATTCAGGTCTTATCTTCACGTTGTAAGCGCGGCATCCGAATTTTGTCATCACGGAGATGATTCGGGTGGCCCAGGAAACGTAATCTCTTTGTAGGGAAAAATATGAGGCGGAGTCGCCAAAGCATTCGAGTGTGGATGTTATCAACACACAGTACGATGTACAAATAATCATAGGGTGCGCGACCAGCGCTCCCTATGGGAGTAGCCCCCGAGTGCCTGGTTGAGTCGAAGACTCAAGCAGGGACTAAAGAACTTTTGCGACTGCTGTCGCCTTTGCTGGTTGTTTCAGTCGAAGATTCAGGCAGGGACTAAATAACTTTTGCGACTGCTGTCATATTTTGTTGCTTGTTTCAGTCGAAGATTCAGGCGGGGACTAAATAACTTTTGCGACTGCTGTCGTCTTTTGTTGCTTGTTTCAGTCGAAGATTCGGGCAGGGACTAAATAACTTTTGCGACTGCTGTCATCTTTTGTTGCTTGTTTCAGTCGAAGATTCGGGCAGGGACTAAATAACTTTTGCGACTGCTATCGTCTTTTGTTGCTTGTTTCAGTTGAATATGTTTTCGAGTGAATCCCTATGGGAGTAATCCGATGTCCACAATCAAATCGTAGATTCGAGTGAAGGGTTTTCATGATGCTTGGATATCTTCACAAATTTCTTTGGGTGCGCGGCCAGCGCTCCCTATGGGAGTAGCCCCCGAGTCCTTAGTCGAATCGTGGATTCGAGTGAGGACTCAGAGCGTGTCACTCGAGGATCTTGTATATGCGCCACCAGCGCTCCAGTTTGGAGTAGCCCCCGAGTGTCTGGCGGAGTCGCAGACTCGGGCAGAGACTCGAGTCTTGTATGTCGCATGTGTGTAGCATCAAGCGATGCAATCATCCGAGGAGAGAATCGACTCGGGTCTTGAGTGCATGTCGTAGCTAGTTGTTTTGTCGACTCCTATTGGAGGACCCGATGGAATAGTTCGACGCAGTTGACATCCTTATAAGCTGCATAAAACATGAAGAATTGTGAAGTACTTGTATCTTGTAAAGAATATTTGCATGTTGGTTTGTAAAGTAAAATTCTGGTGCCAATCGAGTCGACACTTTTGCACTGTATGCTAGGCCTTTTCGTTAGCCTGATTACCCTTAGTCTCAGTGCCTTGCCGAGGTGCTCTGAGTTCAAGGATTCGACGATCAGGCAGAATCAGCTACTCGGGCTGTCGCGTATGAGGTGTTCGAGTGCGTGGAGTCGACGACACATTAGGTTACTCGAAGAGGGTGCAACCCCCGAGTGTATCGAGTACGATTAAATTAAGAAAGAAATCAACATTAAATAGAGAACTTAGATTTTTTGACTGCCGATGTGGTGGACGGACTCGACACCAGTGCGCGACTCGCCACCAACCGAAGATTGTACTGGGTAGCCGGAGTCGAAGACTTTAGCGAGTCGCTGGCTGATGGCGATGACGGGTCACGGTTGTGGGAGCCGATGCAACCTGCAGGTTGCGAGTCAAAGATTGTAGTGGCTTGCGGTCGTGGGAGCCGAGGGAGCCCCCGAGTCACCTGAGCTGAAGATTGCAGCAGGTCGCATGAAGGAGTCGAAGACACAGCAGCTCGGCAGAGTCGAAGACCGTAGCGCGTCGCCGCAGCTGAAGACCGCAGCAAGTTGCGTGATGGAGTCGAAAACTCAATAGGTCGGCGGAGTCGAAGACCGCAGCGCGTCACCGCAGCCGAAGACCGCAGCAAGTTGTGTGATGGAGTCGAAAACTCAATAGGTCAGCGGAGTCGAAGGAGCCCCCGAGTCGGTGGAGCCGAAGATCGCAGCGGGTCTCCGGAGTTGAAGACCACACGGGTCGCCGAAGCGGAGGGAGCCCCTGAGCCCCTGGCTCGATGGAGTCGAAGATCGTAGCGAATCACTAGAGTCGAAGACTAGAGTTGACATGCCAGCGAGTCATGCGGCGGACGTAGTCGACGCGGCGGATCGGAGTCACGTGGTGATGAGGAATTGCCGTATATGAAGACTGTAACGGGCCATAGCAGTCGAAGACCGTATCGGGTCACCTCACCCGAAGACCACAGCTGAAGACCGCAGCAAGTCGCGTGATGGAGTCGAAGACTCAGTAGATGGATGGAGTCGGAGACCGTAGTGAGTCACCGTAGCCGAAGGCGGTAACGGGCCTCGCGGCAGAGTCGACGGAGCCCTCGAGTGTAGCTTCGATATTGTCGATGTAGTCGAGGCGGAGTTCGAGAGCCGATGTGGTGGACCGAAGTCGACGTGGCGGCGGGTCGCCCGAGGCGATGGCGGTTGTGGTTTGCCGCAACCGAAGATCATAGCGGGTCACGGTTGTTGGCGGAGTCGAAGACTGTACCATTGATGTGGTCGAAGTATGGAGTCGACGCGGTGGATGTAATCGACACAGCGGACATGTAGTCGATGTGGCAGCGGGTTGCTGGAGTCGATGACAATGATGGCTCACCGTAGGCGAAAACGGCAGCGGGCTGCCAGACTCGAAGATCATAGCAGGTCGCCGGAGTTATCGATGACGAAATCAAAACCGGCTATGGCGAAAACGCAGTCGTGAAGATGAAACCACCCACAACAGAGGTGAAATTTTTAATGGGCCGTAATAGTGAATAGGACGTGACATCGTTGCTGTAAAACCCATGCAGGCCTCACGTGCATTTGTTAATAACTTGACGCCAGATTAGTACGTGTATCCAACAAAGCAGTCCCAGCGAACTTGGCCCGTATGTATTTGATTCGGTTCACAAGTCGTGTGCTCCAACGATTCCTCTAGCACCTTATTCTTTTTGTTTTTTCCATGACATCACGTGATGTAATTCCAAAAGCAGATATTTTGGCTGCCTTTTTTTTCCTTTTCTTTCCTCTTCCTTCTAGGAATCATTGCCGTGATGATCCTTTTTTGCTGCTTCTAGAAAGCTCGTGACTTTCTGCCGTACACACCCGATTTGGAGTCAGATCTCCATCAGGTCGCCGACTAGATTGATCTAGTGAATCCGTGTGCTCTGCTGCTTGCAAATCAGATTGATTTTTTTTATCTTCTCCGTGGATCTCAAACGTGCCAGCTTTCGACGACCACAGAACACGCGCTTGATGGAGAGCCGATCGCACACTCGCGGTGAAGCCGCGACAAATTTATTCCCAGAAATCAATGAGTCGAAGATCACTGATAATGGAGCCGTCGAGATCGCAACATCAGCACGCCCAATTCCCACAGACGGCGCCAATTGACGAGGGTTTAACTCATCAATGCCCATTGTTATGGACTTGGGTTTTGGAGAAGGAGGGAGCGCTGGAGATCTCGGTACGGCTAGCAAACAAGCACACAGGGACGCAAGGTTTACCCAGGTTCAGGCCTCATAGAGGACCCTACTCCTGCTTGTCTGATCTTGATTGATGATGATCTGAAGGATTACAATGTCGTCGATGGCGGTGTATGCGCAGATTGGATCTGGCGTATGGGAGATCGTAGATCTATCTATTGGGGGAGTCGCGATGTCTAGATCTATTGTGGCGTAGCGTGTCTTAGGTTGAGAGGTTGCCTGTTGGGGGAGAGGATGCCTTCTCGTTGGACCCTCCTAGCCTTTATATATGGGGAGGCTAGGTCTCAGGTACCAATACGAGTTGGTTACAAGTTAGATTCAAACTCTAGTCTTGAGCTTTCCTTGTCTTGTGCGTTTGGGAGTCCGTGTCCATATGGGCTTCATACCACTCGAACCATCATGGGCGTCATGGGCCTTGGCAAGTTTGTCGAGTGGGCCTTCCGTCCAGCCGCACCAGGTAGGCTGTAGTTGAGTGCCTATTGAGCATACCCATGTCAGTGCCCGATTTAAAGTGAATGCAGCTGTTTCCAGTGCATAACCCCAAAATGACAGTGGCAAGTCAGTCAGAGACATCATAGATCGAACCATATCCAATAAAGTACGATTACGACGTTCTGACACACCATTACGTTGTGGTGTTCTGACAGGCGTGAGTTGTGAAACTATTCCACACTCTTTCATGTGTGTGCTAAACTCGTAACTTAGATACTCTCCTCCATGGTCAGACCGTAGAAATTTTATCTTTCTATTACGATGACTTTCCACTTCATTCAGAAATTCCTTGAACTTTTCAAAAATTTCAGACTTGTGTTTCATCAAATAGATATACCCATATCTACTCAAATCATCCGTGAAAGTAACAAAATAATGATATCCATCTCGCGCCGACACACTCATTGGTACACACACATTAGTATGTATGAATAAATCTGTTGCCCGTTCCATTGAACCAGAAAACGACGTTCTAGTCATCTTGCCCATAAGGCATGGCTCACATGTATCAAATGATTCAAAATCAAGTGATTCCAAAAGTCCATCAGAATGGAGTTTCTTCATGCGTTTAACACCAATATGACCTAGACGGCAGTGCCACATATATGCAGATATATCATCATCAAGTTTAATCTTTTTAGCATTAAAATTATGAATGTGCGTAATATTACTATCGAGATCCATCAGAAATAAACCATTCAACATAGGTGCATGACCATAAAAGATATCATTCTTATAAATCGAACAACCATTGTTTTCATATTTAAAGGAATGACCACTTTGCATCAAACATGATCCAGATACAATGTTCATGCTCAGTGCAAGAACCAAATAACAATTATTTAGGTTTATAACTAATCCCGATGGCATATGGAGAGGTAGCGTCCCGACGGCGATCACATCAACTTTTGATCCATTGCCGACCCACATCATGACCTCATCCCTTGCTAGTTGTCGCTTGTTCCGTAGCCCTTGAACCAAGTTACATATATTAGCAACCGATCCCGTATCAAATACCCAGGTGCTACTACGAGTAGTAGTCAAGTACACATCAATAACATGTATATCATATATACATTTGTTTTCCTTGCCGGACTTCTTGTCCGCCAAATACTTGGGGCAGTTGCGCTTCCAATGGCCAGTCCCCTTGCAATAGTAACACTCGGTGTCAGAATTAGGGCCAGCTCGCGGTTTCTTTTCAGGCGCGGCAACAGATTTGCCACCCTTCTTTCCCTTGTGCTTGCCTTTCTTGTCTTTCTTGAAACCGGTGGTCCTATTGATCATCAACACTTGATGTTCTTTCCTAATCTCCAATTCTGCAGTCTTAAGCATTGACAGAAGCTCGGGAAGAGTCTTCTTCATGCCCTGCATATTATAGTTCATCACGAAGCTCTTGTAGCTAGGTGGCAGAGATTGGAGAAGACGATGTATGCCTAAGTCAATGGGAATCGTTATTCCCAAGGACACAAGCTTATTGGTGTACCCAGACATTTTGAGTACATGCTCACTAACGGAGCTGTTCTCCTCCATCCTGCAGCTAAAGAACTTTTCAGTAGCATTATAACTCTCTACGGCAGCATGGGTATCGAAAATCATTTTCAATTCTCCCATGGTATCAAAGGCATTGCCATTTTCGAAACGCTTTCGAAGTTTTGGATCTAGCCCATACAGTATGCCGCAATGAACTAAGTTGTGGTCCTCCTGACGAGTCACATAGACATTCTTTTCCTCGTCAGGGCATCAGGAGCTGGTGGGGGGCCTAGCGGCGCATCTAGCACATATTGCTTTTGTGCAGCAGTGAGGAGAATCCTCAAATTCATTGCCTAGTTAGTGAAGTTGCTACCATGCGCAACAAGTTTCTCTTTCTCCATGAACACATTGAAATTAAAAGCAGGTGGTGCCATCTACAAAAGAATTTGTAAAGTTTATTTAGACTAAGTTTATGATAGAGTGAGTTCAACTAATCCAAATTACTAATGAACTCCCACTCAAAAATGACATCCCTCGTGTCCTTTTGGTGATTACATGAACCCAATCCACTACACCAAGTCCAATAATCACGTGAGTTGATGTAGCTTCAAAGGCGAGCATCTATATGGGCATCATATCAACTATATGACTCATGCTTAACCTTTCGGTCCGTGTTCCAAGGCCATGTCTATACATGCTAGGCTCGCTAAGTAAGAACCTTAGTATTCGCGTGTGTAAAACTGTCTTACACCCGTGCCTATGAAAGCGTAGATTTGAGTACACCCGATCATCACGTGATGTCTCGAAACATGATCCACAGAACGGTGCATACTCAAGGAAGAACACATTTTTATCTTGATATCTAAATGAGGGATCATCTTACAATGCTACAGAAAACGCCAAACTAGCAGTATAAGATGCTAACATCTAATGTGTAAAGTGAGATGATATGGTCCATGCATTTGATCTCTATCACTTGCATCGTGGTATGATCTCTATCATTCCTTTGTGTGTAAGGCCAAGGTCTATGGAGCTTATACGTTGAATGTGTTGTAAGAGTATCTATCATACATCTACTTACAACAATACCATATCAAGACACTAGCCCAACAACGATCTAAACTAGACGCCTCTAATTTATCAATTTCAGGTTTTACGTGGCTTAGGGCTTTCAGAGATAGAACCGTTCTCACTTACGAACATGAACCACAACAAGGATAACTAAGTAATTAGCAAATCGTTGTAAATCAGATATTGACTATAGTAGGAGAGACAGACACCCGCCAGCCACTTATGCAAAACAAGTTGCATGTTAGTCGTGGAACCGGTCTCATGTACAATGACATGTAAGGTTGGTCCGGGCCGCTTCATCCCACTATGCCACCAATATCCAAAATACATAGAAGATGCAATAACATGATCATCATCACCCACATATAAACATATGTGTACTACCCGTGCAAAGCACCTACTCATAGTTTAGGCTCTGATAGCACTGTTGGGTCCGCAGCATAGAAAACAAAAATTTCCTATGATAAGAACTACACGCCAAGATCTATCTACTAGGTACATAGCAACGGGTGGACATACTTCCAACAAGAACTTACCCTCGAAGACAACGAGTTTTGTTAACGAGTAGGAACTCGTGGTTGATGTAGTCGTACACTTGCCGATCTCAAGATCGTGAGAAAGTCCGAGCGCTGCAACTCAGCAGCGCATTCATACTCGCACACACGTTCAAGCCACCGGACAACCTCCACCTCCTCGCTCCAGCGATCCAGCGGAAGCAGCAACTCCTTCTAGATGAAATGCCACCGGGAACATGTATCTCGCTAATCCGAGACCATGGGGGAATAATTCTAGAGAGGGAGAGAGATCCTTCACAAGGAGGTGTGAGGATGAAGGAGGGAGTGGGTGTCCTTTTATAGGAGGAGGGGGGTGCCCCTCCTCTCCATGGCCGGCGCATGGGGGGTGATCCCTCACCTCCCCCATTCATGTGGTGGTAACCCCTCCACATTAAAATGCCTCTTCATATTCCCTTTTAAAGTCTCCACTTTAAATGCATTAAAATTCTCCAAGTTTAATGCTCTCTCATTTAATAAAACTCTTTTATTAAATTTATTCATAATTTTTTTAATTACTTTAATTAACAAACATTCACATATGGCCCCTTGCAACATTTCAATATCACATGCAGAACCACTTTCTGCAATTTCACTCGAAACAATTTCCGGTTTCTATCGAAACAATTCCTGCGCTTTGCAATTCTTTCGTCTAAAACATATGTGCTCCTAAATGGTGTCCGGTAACTCTTAAGTGTGTCACCCTACGGTTGGCAAACAATACAGACATGATTGAGACTCCTCTCAGATCAATAGTCAGAAGCGGGACCTAGAGATCCATACTGACTCCTGCATTTTCAATGATGACTTCTGTGATCATGAGAACCTTTAACGCTTTTAACTAAATCCCTTTGTCACGCGATATATTACATGTCCGAGATTCGATCATCGGTATCTCCATACCTAGTTTTATATTGTTTCCGACATGCACTCTTTTCTGATTCCCGTGATATAATATTCTAGTGATCACATCACTTGCTTGCAAGCTATCTCAATGTGATATCATCGAGAGGGCCTAGAGTATATCTATCTGTCATCGGGATTGACAAATTCCACTCTTGATCCATGAGCCTCAACATAACACATTCGTAGTACTGAACCCATCTTTATAGTCACCCTGTTACGGTGTGACGTTTGATGTTATCAAGATACTCTTCAGGTGTTAGCAATTAACATGATCTCATGGTCTAAGGATAAAGATTACTTCGTATGATGTTATAGTAATATAAACATAATGACTTGATCGTAATGCTATACTTCGGATGAATGTTCATCACATCATTCCACCAATGGTGTGACCTTGTTATTAACAACATCCAATGTCCATGATCAGGAAACCTTGATCATCTTGTTAATCAATAAGCTAGTCTATAAGAGAGGCATAACTAGGAACCCTTTTTGTTTATTGAACACACATGTATTTATGTTTCCGATCAATACAATTCTAGCATGTAAAATAAACACCTATCATATATAAGGAATACAAAATAACAACTTTATTATTGCCTCTCAGGGCATATTTCCTTCACATCTGTCATCCTGGGCACTGCATATGTAGACAACATTGAGAGGCAACGTCATCTCAGACCTCCCTCGCGAGGGAACTAATACTAATGCATATAAACTTCCGGCTAAGCCTTACCCAATTCAGGTGTTGTGTTTGTATAGTAAAATTGGAATGGTATCGCATCGGAACCCAACCATCAGTTTTTATAGAAGGGCTAAGGCTCATGCCTTAACATTTTCATCATCATCATAAGCCATTTGTGTTTCTCAACACATGTCAAACATCTCAATAGAATGACTCATCATTCCAAGGTTTTCACAAGTCATTTTCTGCAAGTACTCCCATCTAAAGTGATCAAGTTTTTGGTTTAGCTCTAAGCTACTAAGTTAAGAGTGTTCACTAATGGGGGATGCTAATCTCAATCTCATGCCATAGAATGACATCTAAGTCTAACTAGATAGTTCAAGTTTTATACTCTTTATGCTACCTTTAAACAAGGTAAAGGACTTTGGTAAAGTAAAGAAAGTAAATCTTGTAAATAAAACTTGGAGTAGGTAATAGTCAACATGGTATAACCAAAGCATTCCTATTGCATCTTGATTAAGTTATCTAGCTTGCAAGGTTTATCTTGCATTGTTAATGATGGCTTGCAATATTTAGCTTGCCAATAACAGCTTGCCTTGTGTAGTGCGGTGGTTGAAATTCTCTTCCTCCTCCTCCTCGAAGACTTGGTTGGTACTATCGTCTATAAATACATATGGAATACACAATCACCAAAAAATACTTAACTAGTCTACTTAGCACACTAAGGCACACATTTGATGATCTAGTATCATCACAAACATCACAAGGTTTAATGAACTAGTTTCATTTATTTTATTTGAGAAAAGTAATTTATACTCACTGAAATTAATTAAGATTTAATCTTCTCCAATTAAAATATGGGATCATGTGGACACATGTCATCACCACATATTCTACTATATGAGAATGTGATTTAAGGGTTTGATCACACTTTAATAAGTTTAATTTTAATATTTAATGATTTAAAGTGACTAGAAATGCCTATATAGCATTATTTTGGTACTAGTCCAAAGTCACTACATGCAATCCTTAATATTATTACATATTCAGATAGGTATGGTTAAATGTGATTTTTGAGAGTTGGAATCAACTCCATAGCTATTATGGTTGATTTTAGAAAAATGTTTGAATGTGCAAAAGCTTCTGTCTAGTTATTTTTACTAGGAGAGATCTATAACTCTAAATGATTTAAATCCAACGGTCTTGGATATATATTTTCATTACCTTTCCAACAAATTGGAATCACTGAATTTGGATTTGTAAAACTCTCTGAGTTTATTTTTAAACTAAGGGACATATTCTAGTTTAAGTCTAAAAAGAAAATTCCTAATTTGAACTAACTGGGTCGCGCGGGAAACTAATTGGGCCGGCCCGTGTACACTCCGCGGAGTAGTGGACAGCTGATAGGGGGTCCACCTGTCAGTGGCTCATTACACGCGAAGCGGTACGGGGTGATACTGACCGCAGGATTAGAATGAGATCAATGGCTCACGGTCATCGTCGACGACGGACTCGTCGCTGGCGAGACTGAACCCTAGCGGCTCGATGGAGTTGCAGTGGTGACATACCGGGGCTCCAGCTAGTGCGGCGAGGTGGGAAAACGAACGAGTAGACGACGACGAGCTCAGGCGAAGTTGCGACAGAGGCTGAGGTGGACGAAATCAACGACAACATCTCCTCCTCTGCTACGGATGCCTCCGGTGAAATTCCGGTGGCCTGCTGCTCGAGCTGCTCCGATGAGAGGTGGGGAAGTACTGGTGGAGAGAGGGGAGTGGAATGGTGTGGCGATTGATGCTGGGGAAGGCCTCCTTATGTAGGCTCGAGGAGGGGACCGAAGGGGCGACGACGAGCTTGTTGGTGATGACGATACAGGGCGCTATCGGCATGGGCGGTGTAGGCGGACGGTGGCTTGTCTCCTGGCAGTCCTCTATGGCTTTATGGCGATGCTAGGAGTGGTGGCTATCGGTCGAGAGCGTCGTGCACTCTGAGCGATAGAGGCGGTGCTCGATGGGGTTCCTGGCGACTGTGGGTCGCGCGGTGGTGCACGGCCGTGTCTGGCGGGGTGAGGTTGTCAAGGCGGAGCGGCGTGCGCGATCTGCGGTCGAGGCGCGGCATGTGGCATGCTGGCGGTGCTGGTGCTCTAGCACGACGTAGAGAGGATAGTGCGGCGCTACTCTGGGGTGGTCCAGGGGCTGGCTGGGATCGTGGGGTGGACCGTGCGTGGCGGTGAAGTGGCGCCTTGCTTCTTGGAGCGGCGGAGAGGGGCTGGTGGTCTCCTGCGGCTTGTGCACGTTTGGCCGGCGAGCATAGCCTCGGGGTGGTGGTGAACTGTTGCCCTAGGCCATTGGGTAGGTCCTTGATGGACTGGTTGGGTTTAGGGGAGACAAGGGCATTGATTTGAGTTCAAATGGCTCGACAAAATTTGATCAAAAATAGTGATAGTTATTCCAGTTTGATTCTACCCACCAAATGTTCGATCAAATGGCTGCATGAATTCAAATTTGGAATATTGAAATGAAATTTGGTGGAGTTGTTGGTCTCATGCTGGAGCATCTCTGGTTGCTAGGATTTGTCAAATGGAATTCATTTGAGTGGTTTTTGAAAAAGTGTGATCTATACATATGAACTAGATTCAATTTTCAAATGTCATTTAAAATTAGAGTTTGAATGTTTTTGGGAGATCACAAAGTGGGCCTTGGCACATCACTACTTGTACTAGCAAGGGGTGCAAATATCCACAATTGTCTCTGTTGGAAATTGAGTGCTAGGAACACCCGAAGTGTCCTAGTTGATTAAAATGGCAAAAGTGACAATTTCCTTATTTAATTCTTTTTTATTTATTTTTCTTTGGTATTTGCTTGGGGATGATCTAGATAATGTGGCATTCATCATAGAATCATTTCACAACCAATAGATCACATAATGATGGCAATTCAAAACAACTCCTATTTTAAATGCACACACATATGAATGCTTAAAGATTTTAAATGGAAAAGTTTTTGTTAACCCTAAATTGGGTGATTTGGATCTTGATTAACCTTGATTAAAGATTTGGGATGTTAAAAGACGGAGCCAATACCACCTAATACGGGAAGACAGTATGGGCAGTCTCGACCCGTACCAGTGGTTGTTAAGCGTGATGATGCCTCGGAATGGCTTCCCAATTACTTGGCCATGTAGACTTCCTCAAAAACCTTCATTATGACTCCTGATTTCACATTAAAAACCGTGATTTCATGTGCAAGACAATTCAAAGAAAGTTTTTGCATATCTTTGCAATTACTAGTCATTAGTGGCAAGGATTGAGAGTTTATTGTCAATTGCTTAACCAAAAACAATGTCTAAACATGGTGGAAGATGGCTAATTTTGGAGCCATCAACTTCCCCAAAGCTCAATCCTTGATCGCCCTCGAGCAAAAAGAACTATAAGGAATTCATCATTTAAACTTGAAACAAAGAGAATAAGAATTCACTTACAATTGGTAGTCATATGTGCTCAACACTTCATTCATTTGTGAGGCTTATCAAAGTTAGAGAGATGACTAGAGTACTATACAAGCTTCGGTAAGTCAAGACAATCAAAGTAAAGTGTAATATAAGTATAAGTACCTAGAAGTGTAGCAATCAATCCAATTCTTCTAGTTAACTCTCAACTTACCAATGAACATTAGGATGTTCATATAGCATAATTGAGTAAGAGAGTTTCATGTGCTAAGTAGTATAACAATGAAGTGTCTTATTTACACCCACATTAATAAATCAGGTCCATCAAAAACATTTATAATCCAATCATTTATTTTCAAGAAAAAATCGTAGACTAGTAATGAGACCATGCCAAGAACTTGTTATGTGGATCCTCATAGATTTTTTATTTTATTTTATTCTTTCAAGGATCGCTGAATGTTTCTTTTGCAAGTGTTTACACAACCTTTGAGAGTACCAATACTTTTCCCATATATTGACACGTATGCCACTCATGTCATCAACTCATAGCCGAAATCCAGGGTTATACCATAGATCATTCAAAAGCTAGTAGAGTTATTGGCATCCCAAAGGTGTGCATTAGAGAGATAAGCCAAAATTGTCCCTCTTCTCTTTTTTGGGCTAGTACCATGGTTTGATCCACAAGGTTAGCTTTGGCATGCATCATAATTACCACTAGACTTTATTTAAATCAAACAACTCCTTTCATGAGTGCAGTTAAGACTACCAAAATATTTATGGGGTTAAGTATTTTTAAGGGTATACTCTCAAGATAATCATTCATCAAACAAGGCATAAATTTTAGACTTTTTCTTATTGTACTTGTTTGGCCATATTATTTCCAATGCAAGTCTCGGTTAGCTAAAAGAACTAGAGCAAGAGCTTCAGCAACTAATCATCATACTAATAAAAAGCTTTAATCTAACCATATTAAATTACTTCCCACTAGCATGACATCTTAGCAAATCAACCAACTAAAATAAACAACTCAAACTTCATAAGTGGGAGACATAGTACATACCTCTCATAAGCGATTTCATGATCCTATTCCTTATAGGGATGTGTTCCTTCAAAACTCAACCACGATTATTCTCATAATGATATTAAAGCAAAGAGGCAAAGTGTGAATCCACATTTACGAAAAAGTAAGAATGAAAAATTCTTTTTGTATTTTTGAGGATAGGGATTAAATAATAGAAAAGAACTTGTGCCCAAGCAAGGGTTTTAAGAAAAGATAAACAAACAAAAACAAAAGCAGACTAAAAATGAAAGCAAACTAAAAAGCAAACAAAAAAAGTAATGTGTTGGAACAAGCCAACACGAGTGTTTCAAAGCTCCCAAGGAGATGGAGTACAACCTCATTATTACACAAATAAATTTGCCGGGGGAACACATCCCCAAGCTCAGGATTTTGCAAGCCCTTTTATTGCTCATTGTGGTGGCGGTGGATAGTCTCCCACGTTCCATTGGCTACTCCAATCATGGAACTAGGTGGCAAGGCTTGTAGTAGCATCTCGAAGGTTGATGGAGAGGTTGTTCATGTTTTGAATATTTCCTTCGAGTGCATAGATGTATTCATAGATGGTGTAGTAGTTTGGTGGCTGCTCATCTTATTCGGGTCCTCGTTCTACTTCTTCTTCTTGTCCTCCTCCCATGGGTATTTCTTGTTGGGGTAGATTGCCTCAACCTGTGCGTCAAAACGCAAACCTCCATCCTCGATAGAGAATACACCATTAGGCAAAGGAGCCGAGATCAAGTGATCCGCTCCAGGTATATCAAGGAAGTATCTACCATGAGTTTTAGAAACCATACCACATGCTCTTAGAGTAGGGAGACCGAGACGGTGACTTCATGTCAACGGATGGATGTTACCTAGGTTGGTGTGAAGTGCGCGTGCAAGAATGGTCACAACTCCCCCTCCGCATATGGGTCCTCGAGATTGAAGAGCTTGATGTTTAAGGTAAAACACTAGAAGAGCACCCAAATTTGGCGCTAAGTTAAATTAATAATAGCAGCTTTTGCGAGGATCAACATGTCCTCCTCATTAACTCTAGTAAACTCACCATGTTCTTGCAAGGTGTTAGCAATCACATAAAAATCTGTAGTGACCCGAGATCCGGTAAAGATCCTAAGTCCTTGTGATTAACATGCTAGTCCCTAGATCATTAGCTAGCACTCATAGTTGATGAAATATCATGTAAAACACAAGTCTTCATTACATGAATCGAATAATCCAGAGTTTATATTATTACAACAGAAGCAAAATAAATACAACTTGGAGTCCCACCATTGCCACATGCTAGTTGAGTGAAGACCCGCGATCCTAGCGCACCTTTCAACCATCTCCAAATTCTGCACATGAAACATGCAACCAAATGAGTTGGTCAATACTTTTAATGTATTGGCAAATTACACCATGCAGGAAAAGACTTGGCTATCTCTACATGCATAAGCTGACAAAAGCTTGAGGTTTATTTGCATAAAGCCAACTTTCATAAGTCAAGAAGGAGAGAGAAAATCTTCTGTCCTACTTTGTAAACATTTGATAAGTAATATAGGGTTGAGTGGAACAAGGACTTAAATATTACACACCAAGCCACTTGGAGATTACGGTTTCCAATCCTCAACCTAACACTTGGATATTACACACCAACTGGAACTTGGATATTACGAACCAAGTTACTTGGATATGACACATCGAGTCCCCCAAATCCCACCTATTAGTGATATTACACACACCATAGGATTTGAAAACTTTTGTGAAAAGAGAGAGGAAATCCTTCAGAGGGTCCATCCTTCAGATGCTCAAAGTTGTTCTTTTTCCGTGAATACGGCTGATCGATCAGATTGATTACTATCGAGAGTTTGTACACTTTACCCACAATACATGATCAAGTCATTTTACAGACAAGACCATGGCGAAGTTTTCCCTTAGTGGCCCCTCTACCTTCCGGATCCAGTCGTGCCTAAAATCCTCCAAGTGGTGGTACCCAGGTGAGGTTTCCCACTAAGTACTAGGCCAACACAGAGCCCATATGTATTGTGCTTGCACTGGAAGCTTCTGAATTCTGAAACATGGAAGACTTCTATGATCCTAGGCGGCTATCCTCCACCAAAATTCCACTCGTTGTCCCGACAACCATTCCACCCAGAAGACAACATAGTTTTTATTTTGAATAGAGTTGGGAGGAAACGCTTCTCTCAAAAGAGCTTTTATACTTAGAAAAAACATATGTCTTTCGAACCCCCAACAATATTTTTATATATAGCATAACACAAGTATAATACTTAGAAAAATTCAGGGAGAACCTATTAGGAGGGATAAAATCCTAAGTATAGACCTACTCATGGCATACTACAAAACAACATCGTACTTGTAGAACACTTCTAAAATATTTCTACTAAAACATCCTACAGATGCATACAACTCTTTTGAAGGTAAAGCATGCATAGCAGAAAAACGTGGGATAAAGATATGAGCAAAGGTGTAACTTTCGTTATGTTAATAATGTGTGTGATGATTGTATTCCTTCGCACTCTCCAAATAATCTACCACGAGGACTAAATAATTCTAATCAAAACAATTGCAAACATAACAACACTACAACATACAACAAAACAATGACGATCATATGCATGAATGATGATTTAAAATGGCACAATGGTTGTATTTAGTATTCTTAACACTATTATAACACATGATGCATATGAAAAAGCATTTAATGCATAATTTTTTTTATTAATGAACTATATTGGTTTAAATAGGATTTGACTCACTTTAACTCAACTTCTGATGTTTTCGTAATATTAACTTGTGAATTAAAAACCACTAGCTAGGTAACTCAACTTAGAGCCAGTAGAAATTGGAATTATGCAAAAAGGATCTATAGATCTTTTTCTATAATTAAAATACTATTACCATGCAAATTAGGCTTTCTGTAAGATCATGTAATAAAACGGTGCCAAATAATTTTGTGTATATTTTTCGTGGATAGACATGATCAAAGCAAAATCATAGAAATTGGTTTCACTAAATTTCGAGTTATAGATATTTTTCTATAATTTCAATAGCAATTAAAAGAGTTTAAGTTACCTAAAAAACTTTGACAAAAGTCGGTTCTAAACCTATATTAGTATTTTCCACAAAATTACGAATCTTTTGATATATTATTTGTATTTTTCTGAGTTGTAGTTATTTTTCTACAATTTAAATACTATAGAAAGTATATTTAACCATTTAAATAAATACAGAAAAAATATGCTACAAAAATTAGATCTGATCATGAAATGGTGTTCTACAATAAATTATCTTTCCAAGGGTGTATTATTTGCAATTTTTGGACATGTATATCTATTCCTATCATTTTTGTAAGGTTAGTCCTATTTTATGCCTATTTTAATTTAATAGGGAATATTCCTTGCGGCGTGGACAGATCTGACTCGGCGGCGGGCTGACCATGCGCTGTTTTGGCATCGATGTGGCGCTGAGTCGGCGGATGACTAGGTCCCCATGCGGCGAAATATAAGTGGTTGGTACCCCTTCGTTTTCTAGATGTAATCGTGACCGTGCGTTTTAGATCAAAGGGACAGGAACTGAAGCATCTGAACTCACCGGGGGGATGACATCAGCAGCGGCAGCGCGGCTCTAGGTGCTAATGGTTATCAACGTTCAGGTGGTCTCTAGAGACAAGGAAGCGGTGTACGAGATGCAACACGTCACTAGAATGTCGATGGTAGTCACGGAGCCGGGATTATCCTCCTGGTACAGCGAGTAGGCGCGACTGGACGAGCTCGGGCAGCTGCGGGCTCTAGCGATGAATTCCGGTGATCCTAGGGCTTTGAGGAGAGGCAAAAAATGCCAGGGGGATCGGTAGAGTACGGGAGAAGGATAGAGGGAAGAAGTGGAGTCTGAGTGGACGTATTCTTTGGGTTCGAGCTCGTCTCGAAGATCTAATGGTGGCAGCTCTGGCGAGATCCAGTTGAAGGCGAATTGGTGGCTCTTGGCTAGGGTTTCAAAAGGGGAAAGGCGTAGGGGGGTGGGGGCTTATCACGGGTGGATTTCGTGGAGGAGGGGTAAGTAAAACAACCGTGTCCTCCGAATTTCGTGGAGATCAAGTCGAGATGGGACAAACTCATGGAGAAAGAGGTCTCCTCGCTGGAGTCGAGGATAACAGGTGGGACCGAGCTATCAAAGAGAGGGAGGGGAGAGGCCCGGTGCACGCTTTGGTTTGGGCCTACCCATGCGGCTGGTGCTTCTGTGCGCTGCCTGATGCGATGTCTGCTCGCGGGGCAGAGGAGTGGGCTAGCTTGGGCTGGCCCAGTTAGATATGATAGTTAGTGTTTTTCTATTTCTTGTTTTCCTTTTCTATTTTCTTATTTCCTTTACAGTTTTTGTTTTATAGCTCCAAAATGAGCAAACTCAACTTATGTAATTTTATAAATTCAAAATGCACATTTTAGGATAGATGTAAAATTAGTTTGACTAAAATCGAAAACCAATGATATGACATTTGCACGTATTGCATTATATGGCCAGTTTTGGGAAAATATGGTTTATGCTTTAATAACAATGGAAATTTGCAAAATACTTTTTAAGACCTTATGGAAGATTGTTCCTATCCAATAAAACTTCCATAAAGTATTTTCAAGTGATAACCCTAATAACTGATTTTGGGGATTTCAGTTAGGGTTTTTGAGATAAGCCTTTTGACCAGGTGTTTTTGAATCAGATTTTTTTATATGATATGTCATGATGAAAAGAAATGCAATTTTTTAAGTCCCAAATTCCAAATCTTGGGATGTTACAATAAATAACTTATAACAGGATGATCAATTTGGTTTCCCTTAGGTGTGGTTCCACGGATTCTCATTAAATTAAAGTACTCCCAAGATGCAGGATTCAAAACAAAGTAGTTATGCGTACATTGATAGTGTTGTTGGTAAACCCAAAGCATTGAGCCCATTGGTTGAGTGTTAGGGTTTACTCACAGTTCATAAGGCAGAATTTGATGCGATCAACTCCGGTCCTTTGTTCCTTGGTACAACCGTAAGGGTCCACTGTATGCGTCAAAGTGCTGAAGAACTCAAGAGTCAAGCGCTGATACATGGCAACATTGGTGGACTTGATTTATCAGAATTCCAAGTTGGTTCAGGATATAAGGACACGCCCACTTGGTGGACTTGATTTCTCGGAGCTCGAGACGATTGAAATGGTTCAGCTGAAACTCCTCGGTGAACTTGATACCAAGTTACTCAAGGGTCAACATATCAACGGGAGGTACGGAGGACTCCGCAGCCATCTCACGTGTACAACTTCTCGGGTTCATCAAAAAATAATAAGATAAAGTAAATACAATTGCTAATGAATTTTTTTAGTCCAATAGAAACATAGCATAAGTGATTCGCTACACTAGCTACAAAAGAAACTCCTCTAAAATAATACTAAGCATGCTCAATATCAAGATTGAATCAAGAACAAGACCTCGGTCTAGAATGACAATGGTGAAAGATTGAGTGAAGCTTTTGTACAAATAAGTTGAGGATCGGAGGAGAATCATACCTTAGATTTAATGAGTGCGAGGAATCAAGGAAAGATTAAGTAAATTTGAAGATCTAATGGAGGTGGTTTGGAGTTTGGAGGAACAAGAAAGAAAAGATTTATTTTGAGGATTTTTAGGTTACCTCCTCGGGCTGAATATGGTGGCCGCGTATGTGGTACGGGCGGGCGGTATGGCTAGAGCCTACCCGTACCGGGTGACATACCTTGGGGGAGACGACTCCCTTCTAGCGGTGCACTCGGTACGGGCGTGTGGTACGGTCGCGCACGCCCGTATTGATGGTCGTTATCGATTCTGTAACTTTGCTTGAAATATTATATTTGCTCGAGGGTACACTATGGACGCGTGGTACGGGCGCGTCTGCCCGTACCAGTGGTCATTAAGAACACTATTCCCTGCGGCAAAAGTCAGAAATTCTATCTTCCCGCGGTTCGACGTGGTACGGGCGCATGATATGGTCCTTTCCGGCCGTACCAGTGCTCGTTGAGAGCATTGTGAGCTAAAAAATAGCAAAGGATGAAATAACCGCAAATATACTACATAAAAAATCAACAATACTTCTTAGGCCACATGTTAGTAAAATAAAAGATAGAGGATTACCTTATTTCTTATCCTCTCTCCAAAAGGTCTTCTTGAACACTCTTTATAAAAAAACTAACACAAAAGTAAATTTTTTATTTCACATGGGTTGCCTCCCAAGAAGGGCTTCAAGTTAAGGTCAATTAGCTTGACCCTGATGGTAATCACTATCATTTAAGAAGTGGATACCCACTCCAAAATAGTTGGCTTTTAAAGTAATTATATCATCATCATCATTAGGCTTGGCTTTCTCTTTCCTAGGGAAGTGGACTATAAAAGGATCTCTAGATGGTAGCCATATTCTCACATTCCCCTTGTGTAAATTTATTAAAGCCTTAATAGTTCTTAGGAATTGCCTACCTAGAATTATAGGTGCTATGGGATCTTTAGGCATGTCCACAATAATAAGATCAATAAGAGCGGGACTACCTTTAATTTCGACAACTATATTTTCTTTTTATCCCAACAGCTTGTTTGTAGGTTGAATCAGCTAGATAGAGTCTCAATTCACTAGTAACAAATGGCCCCAAGTTTAATTTGTCAAATAAGCTTTTGGAAATCGTTGAGACACTCGCACCAAGGTCACAAAGTGTGGATATCTCATTGACTCCCAACTTAACTTTAATAGTGCGCTCAAATATATCATCTAGCTTAGTTGGAATCTTATCAGCTAGTCTTTTATACTCCATCTCTAACTCGCAAACTTTAGATTCTACTTGTTGTATCAATTGTTGGTACATAGCATCATTACCTTGTTCTATACCTGGATTCTTGATGACCCACAAGTATAGGGAGTGTATCGCAGTATTTTCGATAAGTAAGAGTGTCGAACCCAATGAGTAGCAGAAGGTGTTGGCTAGTGGTATGGATCAGGAATTCTCTGCAAATACTTAGCAAACGGATTTTTAGGGTTTTTTGATAAAGCAAGTAAACAAAGTACGAGTAAATGAAAGACAGTAGGAATAAATGCAGCAAGTGGCCCAATCCTTTATGCAGAAAAGGACAAGCCGGTTGTATTACTTAAGATGACCAAACGTTCTCGGGGACACATGGGAAGACCGTCAAGTGCTTTCGCTTCATATAGTTGATTAATCTTCTTTAGCTTGCTAAGTGTTGTGTGGGTGAATCTGTGCTAATGTACCGCCCCATCCAGGACTAATACATACTTGTGATTAAACCCCTTGCAAACATCCATAAGTACAAGAAAGTAATTAAGGTAGAAACCTAACCACAACTTTAAACTCTAAGACCCTTACGTCCCTTGTGCAATGGTTTCCTAACGGGGGTTCAGGTTTCTGTCACTCCGGCAACCCCTACGATTAGTAGCCAATTACACAATGCATTCCCCTAGGCCCATATAGGTGAAGTGTCATGTAGTTGACGTTCACATGACACCACTAGAAGAAGTACACCACAATTTAAATAACAATCTATTGAATCTTTCTCAACACAACTCCACTAACAACATGATTTCTCCCATGTCCTCAAGAACAAACCGAACTACTCACAAGACATCATATGGATCATGATCAGAGATGGAATAATTATGTATAACAATCTGAACATAAACAATAAGTCAATGGTTCACTCAATAGCATCAACTACAAAGAGTAATCAACACCGGGAAAGTTTCCCCTAAGAATTAATGCAAGATTCAACGCAATTGTTACAGCAATATGGAGATGGTGATGAGGGTGCTGCTGATGATGGTGGTGGTGATGATGATGATGATGATCCCGATGAAGTCCAGCTTGATGATGGTGTTGATGGTGACGATCTCCCCTCTCTTGGAAGGAATTCCCCCGGCAGAAATTTGTCTGCCGGAGAGATCTTTCTCTCTCGGTGTTTTCTGCCCCGCAGAGGCGGCGAAATCTTTCTGTCGTCGCTCCCCTAGTCTTAGGGTTTCGGGAGGATGATATATGCCAGAGTGGAGAGGCTGGAGTGGGCTAGGGTGGCCACACCACCTGCTGGCGCAGCCTAGGGTTGCCCGCGCCAGGGTGTGGTGTGGGCCCCCTGTGGCCCATCTCCACTCCGTCTTCTGGCCTCCATAGTCTTCTAGAAAAATAGGATTTTCCGTATATTTTCCCGAATTTTCTGATCTTCGCGAATTTTGCCTCCAAACAACACCTTTTCCATCAGAATCCTGACTGCAGCGGTCCATGCTCTAAAAGTCACAACCATGCAAAAACAGATGAAATAACATAAGTATCACCTCTCAATACGAAATATATCAATGAATAATAGTGAATTAAGACATAGAATAGTGATGCAAAATGGACGTATCAACTCCCCGCCCAAGCTTAGAGTTCGCTTGTCCCCAAGCAAAACTGAGCTCAATAAACATGGCCTCAGGTTTATGGAGTGAAGAGTCGATAAAAGAATACAGACAAGAAGCATCACATTCATCAATACATAGATCATGATAGAAGACAACTCACTATTATATAACTCAACTTGTAATAAGTAAAGGAAACACACAAAAGATACATAAAGTGAATCATAATTGGTAATGACAAACTTAGCTCTTGGTCGAAGAATAATTGATAATTTGCTGGAGTTTACAAACTGCTGGTTTTCAAAGATAGCTTTCAAAGTAGTAAACATCAAGATAAGAGCAAAGTGCAAAACAAGGAACATAAGAAACATGATTGAATAAATCATCATATGAATCAATGCAACACAACAACTCAAAATACTTGCTGAGATAGAAGGGAATAGGTTTACTGACTCAACTACAAAGTAAAAGAAAGGGCCCTTCACAGAGAGAAGCAGGGATTGCAAGTCTCATAAAGAGCTCCAAAAAATTATGATACTTACTAGCTTTCACCTCTCATTGCCCCTATCATAGGCATCTTTTGGTGGTTAAGGTTAAAGTGACACTACTAAGAGGATATGCTTGACAAGTTATGAATTGGAGTCCCGTGCCCCTTACTTATGAGTACCCAACCTCATGCTACTCAACTTCAGTCACGAGCAAGCTCTTGTCATTGTAAATACATGTGTATCATTAAGAACCGCCAACGGGGTACCCCTTGCACATGACACATGAGCTATCCCATAATCAAAATGACAAGGCAAGCAGACAGTGAGCATCTCAACGATCTTCTTATTTGCTATTTGCATAGGTTTTTATTGAGGATGCTTCATAGAATGCTCACTATAGTTATGCTGCAAGTTTCCACCATGATTAGGCATGGCTTAGGCTACAAGCCCAGGCATTTCTCTAACACACATATAAACTCCATGATCTTACAAGTTCCACTTTTATTTCACACCGCCGGGATCCATAAGCAAAAGAACATGGTATCAACTAGGTACAAAGTACCAATGAAGTGTTGAAAGTGGTCCCCATGATACATGGTTCTGCTAACTTCATCTCATAAAGCGCAAGCATATACGCAACAAAGAAGGACCCAATGGTTTAAGTTTATTAAATGCAAGAAAGTAAAGTGTGCCATCAAGTTCGTGAGAGCTTTAATGACTAATTTTCGCATAACAAGTTTAATTTGGGAGGTAGATAAAACAGGAATTTACTTGGAATAGCAATAATGCTACTAGGTAGGTATGGTGGACACGAATGGCAAAGGTTTTGGTTTAAAGGAGGTGGATGCACGAGAAGAATACCCTCCCAGTACAGGTTTTTGGCTAGCAAGGCTAGGTAGAAAATACAAGAGTTGAAGGAAACAAACAAACATACAAGTGATAAAGACAAACATGCAATCTTCCTTGGAAGGACAAAAGATCTTAACTAGAGAATACTAGACTTATGAGCAAATGAAGAAAGAAAGAAGATGAAATTATTTTTCTCTAGAGTACTTCTATATTTTTCATTCCACTTTCGAAAATAGTGATGCTACTGACCGAGCCAGGTTTGCCAAAACCAACTAGATTAACTCAATGATCCCAAAGTGCTACCAATACTAACGACAAGATGAATCATATAACAACGAATTGAAAACTAATATAAGCTATGCAAAAGAGTAAATGGTAGAACTTCTCATTAATATTCCATAACGGCAACTCACACCAAGGGATACATATCTAACGAGAGAGGGGACACTTCCATAATGCAAACCATCCTACATAATAACTCCTCTATTCATGATATGACTCCACTAATAAGGTAAAAAGATAGAAGATAGTGATGTGATACCGCGGCACTCCCCCAAGCTTGGAACAAACCATGGGGATGCCAAACCTGATGATGAATTACTCCTTCGGTGGTGGTGGTATCCTCTCATCTTCGTCCGTCTTCCAGGGTAAGGGCTTCCCATCAACAAAGGACATCGTGGTTTCCAATATCCTGAAACTTGCAGCAGCACTTATACATTTAAACCTAGCCTCATACTCACAGTTTTGATTTTGAATGTATAGAACTATGCTTGCAGTTCGTTGGTTGTTTGGCGGAGTGAGAGGACTTCGTCTTTGAGTTTAGCAGACTCCTTTTGGTGCTCGGTGGTGAGTTCGGAACAAATCTTATGGATGATGTCAACTTCGCGCTCCGCCATCTTCTTGTACCTAAAGACTTCTTGCTCGAGTGTGTCCATCCTGTCCTCTAGACTTCCTTTACCCTTAGGGCCTTGAACCTCTTTAATCTGGACATCCCCACCTTCGAGCAACAACTCCTTGGGATGAATGTTCAACTCTCTCATGTATGAGTTGATGATCTCTTCTAAGAAATCTCCCTCGACTGATCCAGTGGAAGACATTGTGGCTACAAATCTGGGATTCTACTTGGTAGAAACAGATCGGAACAAAAACACAACGAAAACACGATATACGAACCTCGGAAGATCCGGGGGGTTATATATTACGAAGTTTCATAACAAGAGGAAGGTACTGGGTGAAAACGAGTCGGAGGCAGAGTCTGAGGTGGCCTCACCACCTAGTGGCGCGGCCAGGGGTGGGCCCGCGCCACAGGGTGGTGTGGGCCACCCTGGCTCTGTTTCCGTCCCCCTTTCGCTTCGTAACTTCCCTTATTGACTGAAAACTGCAAAAATATTGTTGGATTGTATTTTCGCGGAACTTTGCTTACCAGAACTATTACCTATTTGAAAACAGACTCTATAGGTCTCTGAATTTGGTCCTTGATGAATTTCTCCGGAGTTATAACTTGAAAGGCATCAACATCTTCATTGTAAGAATCTCCAGCAATATAGTGCTTGAGTCGATGCCCATTTACTACTTGTGTAGTATTATCTTTTAGAGAAGAATTTTTTATTGCTCCTGAATGGTATACTTCTTCAATGATGAAAGGTCCTTCCCATTTTGATAGTAGCTTTCTTGCAAAAAATCTGAGACAAGACCTATACAATAGAACTTTCTCACCAACATGAAATTCTCTCTTAAGTATTCGCTTGTCATGCCATCTTTTAACTTTTTCCTTAAAGAGCCTAGCATTTTCATAGGCTTCACTCCTCCATTCATCTAAAGAACTTAAGTCAAATAATCTTTCTCACCGGCGAGCTTACAATCTCTATTCAGTTCTTTAACTGCCCAGTAAGCTTTGTGTTCTAATTCTAAGGGTAGGTGACAAGCTTTCCCATAAACCATTTTATAAGGACACATCCCCATAGGATTTTTGTAAGCAGCTCTATAAGCCCATAAAGCATCATTCAACTTTTTAGCCCAGTTTTTTCTAGATATATTAATAGTCTTTTGCAAGATGGATTTAATTTCTCTATTTGATAACTCTACTTGCCCGCTAGTTTGGGGGTGATATGCTGAAGAAATTCTATGATTAACATCATACTTAGCAAGGGTCTTTCTAAAACCACCATGAATGAAATGAGAACCCCCATCAGTCATGAGATACCTAGGCACTCCAAACCTAGGAAAGATAACATCCTTAAGCATTTATAGAGAGGTTTCCCCGTCAGCACTCTTCATAGGAATGGCTTCTACCCACTTAGTAACATAATCAACGGCACCAAGAATATGAGTATAACCTTTCGAGGGAGGGAAAGGACCCATAAAGTCAAATCCCAAACAATCAAAAGGTTCAATAACTAGAGAGTAGTTCATAGGCATTTCATTGCATCTAGAAATATTACCAACACGCTGACATTCATCACAAGATAAAACAAATTTTCTTGCATCTTTAAAAAGGGTAGGCCAATAGAAACCTGATTGTAGCACCTTTTGTGCCGTTCTATCTCCTGCATGATGTCCTCCATAGGCACTACCATGACATTTATGCAATATCTCCTTTTGTTCATATTCTAGAACACATCTTCACATAATACCATCCACTCCTTTGTATAAGTGTGGGTCATCCCAAAAATAATGCCTCAAATCATAGAAGAACTTCCTTCTTTGCTGAGCTATAAAAGTTGGAGGCAAATACTTGGAGACAATAAAGTTAGCATAATCAACGTACCAAGGGCTCCCTCGCGAGCTCACCCCTACACTGGCTAACTGCTCATTTGGGAAACTATCATTAACAGGCATAGGGTCAAAAGAGATGTTTTCCAATCGAGATAAATTATTAGCTATAGGGTTTTCAACACCCTTCCAATCTACTATATGTAGATCAAACTCTTGTAAATGCAGCACCCATCTAATAAGCCTAGGCTTAGCATCATTCTTCGTCATAAGGTATTTAATAGCAGCATGATCAGTATGCATGGTGACTTTTAAGTCTACAATATAGGGCCTAAACTTATCACAAGCAAAAACGACAGCTAGAAATTCCTTTTCAGTAGTAGCATAATTCCTTTGAGCAGCGTCTAGAGTCTTACTAGCATAATGGGTAACGTTTAACTTTTTATCAATACGTTGCCCAAGGACAGCACCTACAGCAAAATCACTAGCATCGCACATTATTTCAAAGGGTAAACTCCAATCAGGTGGTTGAATAATAGGGGCTGTAGTTAAAGCCTTCTTAAGGGTTTCAAAAGCTTTCTTACAATCATCATCAAAAACGAAGGGTACATATTTTTGAAGAAGATTAGTAAGGGGTTTTGATATCCTGGAAAAGTCTTTAATAAACCTTCTATAGAAACCAGCATGACCAAGGATACTACGAATACCTTTGATGTCTCTTGGGCATGGCATCTTCTCAATTTCCTCAACCTCAGCTCGATCAACTTCTATGCCTCTTTCAGAAACTTTATGCCCAAGGACAATCCCTTCATTAACCATGAAGTGGCATTTCTCCCAATTAAGAACAAGATTAGTTTTTTCACATCTCTGCAAAACTTTATCAAGGTTGTGCAGACAATTATCAAAAGAAGTTCCATAGACAGAAAAGTCAGCCATGAACACTTCTACAATTTCCTCACAAAACCATGAAAGATAGCAGACATGCACCTTTGAAAAGTAGCAGGAGCATTACATAAACCAAAAGCATACGTCTATAAGAATAAGTTCCATAAGGGCAAGTAAAAGTAGTTTTTTATTGATCTTGTTGTTTAACAACAATTTGAGAGAAACCAGAATAACCATCAAGAAAACAAAAATGGGTCTTTTTAGACAACCTTTCCAACATTTGATCAATAAAGGAAGCGGGTAATGATCTTTCTTAGTAACTTTATTGACTTTTCTAAAATCGATGCACATCCTATAGCCTACTACTATTCTTTGAGGAATAAGCTCATCATTATCATTAGGAACAATGGTAATACCTCCTTTTTTAGGAACACAATGAACATGACTAACCCATTCACTATCAGCAATAGGGTAAATAATACCAGCATCAAGGAGTTTCAATACCTCATTCCTTACCACTTCCTTCATCCTAGGATTTAAACGTCGTTGGTGCTCCACCACTGGCTTCGCATCTGGTTCTACGTTGATAGAATGCTGACTTATAGTAGGTGAAATCCCTTTTAAATCATCCAGGGTATAACCCATAGCTCCTCGGTGTTTCTTCAAAACCTCCAACAACCTTTCTTCTTCCTTTCTTGAAAGTTTAGAGCTAATAATAACATGATATATCTTTTTATCATCAATATAAGCATATTTAAGATCATCAGGGAGAGGTTTTAGATCGGAAACCGGATCCTTTTTAGGTGGCAACGTGGTACCCAAGTCTTCTATAGGCAAGTCATGATTTAGCATTTGGGGTTGACGACGGAGAATCTCGTCAATCTCATTCCTTTCTTCCATGAAGATCTCACTTTCGTGATCTTCCATAAACTGCTGCAAAGCATTGTTAGGAGCAAGAGAGATAGAAGCAAGTTGTTCAACTCTAAAATCCTCATTATGGGTTTTCTCTTCGCAAGATTCTTTAGCAAATTTCGAAAAATTAAACTCATAAGATTCCCCATCAAACTTAGTCAAGATTTTCTCCCTCTTGCAATCAATAATAGCTCCACAAGTACTCAAGAAAGGTCTACCAAAAATGATAGGATAAGGTTTACTAGCAGCTAAACCAAGTACTAGAAAATCAGCAGGATACTTGATCTTACCACAAAGAACTTCGACGTCTCGTACGATACCAATTGGAGAGATGGTCTCTCAATTAGCAAGGTGAATAACCACATCAATCTCTTCCAATTCGCAGGGACTGATTTCATGCATAATTTTTCTGTAAATCTCATAAGGAATAGCGCTGGAACTAGCACCAATATCACATAAACCATAATAGCAATGATCACCAATACTAACAGAAAGCACATGAACACTAGATTTTTTAGTTCTATTAGGATGTGAAACAATATTAGAAGCATCCTCACAAAAGACTATGTGTCCCTCTTCTATGTTTTTAGTGACAAGGTCTTTCACAATTGCTACCACAGGTTCAACATTTATTTGTTCATCAGGTTTTCCAGTTCTCTTTTCACTTTTAGTGATTACATTAGTTATCATAGGATGATCCTTTACCTTATCTGGGAAGGGAATCTTCTTGATATAAGGTTTAGGTAAGAGATGATCAATAATGTAACACTCAGTGCTTCCAACAGGAACACAGTCAACAATATGTTTATAAGGTGCATGGTACTTATTCCATCCCCTTTTTTGAATTTCAATATAAGAAGCAAAAGCTCTAAAGCAATTCGTAATAACTTGCAAATCAAGACCATAAGCATTACTAATATTTTGAAAGTCAACAGTTCCCATAAAAGATTCAATGCATTCATAATCATAATTTATACCTGACTTTCTACCTTTGTCATTCTCCCAAGCTTCAGCATTGTCTTGAATACGGTCCAGAAGATCCCATTTAGCTTCTTCTTCCATACGAGTGAATGATCCAACACAAGAAGCATCCAATAAATCCTTGTCATGTAGAGGGAGCCTTGCATAAAAGTTATTGATAACAATATTGTTGGGGAGCTCATGAATGGGACATTTGAGCATTAGTAACTTCAATCTCCCCCAAGCTTGAGCTGTACTCTCTCCATCAAGAGGCCAAAAGTTGTATATTTGATTCTGATCTTTATGAATCTCACTAGGAGGATAAAACTTTGAATAAAAGAGAGGCACTATTTCCTCCCATTCCAGGGCTTGACCATTCTTTAGCAGCTTATACCATTCCTCGACTCTTCCTTTCAGTGATAATGAGAATAACTTCTTCTTAACTTGATTTGTAGTAATACCTGCACACTTGAACAACCCACATAATTCATGTATAAAGAGCAAATGATCACCGGGATGGGCAGTTCCATCCCCAACATAGTAGTTATCCATAACACGATCAATAATTCTTGTAGGTATTTTGAAAACATGATTCTCAGCAGGTGGTGGCTTATCTACTACCTTAGCAGTGGTAGTAGCATTACCAAATAAGAAACTCAGCAAATTATCCATAACGAAAATAAAGCAACTAGCAGAAGTAAACAATACTCATAGTAGAAGTTTCCTTTACCAGTTACACTCTCCAATAGCGCTTCACTCCCTGGCAACGGCGCCAGAAAATAGTCTTGATGACCCACAAGTATAGGGGTGTATTGCAGTATTTTTAATAAGTAAGAGTGTCGAACCCAACGAGGAGCACAAGGTGCTGGCTAGTGGTATGGATCAGGAATTCTCTGCAAATACTTAGCAAACGGATTTTTAGGGGTTTTTGATAAAGCAAGTAAACAAAGTACAAGTAAATGAAAGACAGTAGGAATAAATGCAGCAAGTGGCCCAATCCTTTATGCAACAAAGGACAAGCCGGTTGTATTACTTAAGATGACCAAACATTCTCGAGGACACATGGGAAGACTATCAAGTGCTTTCGCTTCATATAGTTGATTAATCTTCTTTAGCTTGCTAAGTGTTGTGTGGGTGAACCTGTGCTAATGTACCGCCCCATCCAGGACTAATACATACTTGTGATTAAACCCCTTGCAAACATCCATAAGTATAAGAAAGTAATTAAGGTAGAAACCTAACCACAACTTTAAACTCTAAGACCCTTACGTCCCTTGTGCAATGGTTTCCTAACGGGGTTCAGGTTTCTGTCACTCCTGCAACCCCTATGATTAGTAGCCAATTACACAATGCATTCCCCTAGGCCCATATAGGTGAAGTGTCATGTAGTCGATGTTCACATGACACCACTAGAAGAAGTATACCACAACTTAAATAACAATCTATTGAATATTTCTCAACACAACTCCACTACTAACAACATGACTTCTCCCATGTCCTCAAGAACAAAACGAACTACTCACAAGACATCATATGGATCAGGATCAGAGATGGAATAATGATGTATAACAATCTGAACATAAACAATAATTCAATGGTTCACTCAATAGCATCAACTACAAAGAGTAATCAACACCGGGAAAGTTTCCCCTAAGAACTAATGCAAGATTCAATGCAATTGTTACAACAATATGGAGATGGTGATGAGGGTGCTGCTGATGATGATGGTGGTGATGATGGTGATGATCCCGATGAAGTCCAGCTTGATGACGGTGTTGATGGCGACGATCTCCCCTCTCCGGGAAGGAATTCCCTCGACAGAAATTTGTCTGCCGAAGAGACCTTTCTCTCTCGGTGTTTTCCGCCCCGCAGAGGCGGCGGAATCTTTCTGTGGTCGCTCCCCTAGTCTTAGGGTTTAGGGAGGATGATATACGCCAGAGGGGAGAGGCTGGAGTGGGCCAGGGTGGCCACACCACCTGCTGGCGCGGCCTAGGGCTGCCCGCAACAGGGGCTGGTGTGGGCCCCCTGTGGCCCATCTCCACTCTGTCTTCTGGCATCCTTAGTCTTCTGGCATCCTTAGTCTTCTGGAAAAATAGGATTTTCCATAAATTTTCCCGAATTTTCTGATCTTCGCGAATTTTGCCTCCAAACAGCACCTTTTCCATCAGAATCCTGACTGCAGCGGTCCATGCTCCAAAAGTCATCAACCATGCCAAAATAGATGAAATAACATAAGTATCACCTCTCAATACGAAATATATCAATGAATAACAGTGAATTAAGACATAGAATAGTGATGCAAAATGGACGTATCAATTCTTCACAGTGATCACCTTTAGTAGATCTTCCACAGTATATTTCGGTGTCGGCGCGTTTCTATAGTCCACCTCTTCAGGTTTCTCTTCATTCGTTACCACCCTCATCATCTTGAGGTCTTCTACCGGATTTGGCTCGGGTTTTCCAGCAAACTTTGCTAGTCTGAGAGCTTGGCTCTCAGCTACTTTACCTAGCTGAGCCTCCACGGTCTTTGTCCTTTCCTATAGAGCCCGCACATCATTTCTAATTGTAACACCCTGGTTAGATAATTTTCCTATACTACTTTCATGGTTCTCCATGATTTTAATAAGCATAAAATTTTGCTTGGTTTGAGCTTGTATAAAGGTTCTAACAGTTTTCTCAAATGAGAGATTGCCATGATTTGCTCCATTAGTATTATCATAATTCTTGTAAGGAGCTCCTATATGATTAGGATAATGTTTTGAACATTAGAAGCCTAATTGTTTTTCCATGCAGGATTAAAAGGAGAGCAAGCTATAAAATTAACATCATTAACATCGGTAGCGATAGCATTAACTTGGGTATCTTCTTTACGTTTTACTACGCTAAGCAACTCGTCTACCTTTGACGAGGGGTTAACTCAGAAATGCCCATCACATATGGACTTGGGTTTGAGGAAGTGGGGAGCGCTGGAGGCACCGACCGGCTAGCAAATAAGCATACATGGACACAAGGTTTACCCAGGTTCAGGCCTCGTAGAGGACCCTACTCCTGCTTGTCTGCTCTTGGAATTATCGAGGAGTCGAAAGTTACAGGGGGTGCGCAGATGCAATCTAGCAATGGTGCGGAAACTAGGGTTGTGGATCGTCCTCCTCGCTGCCCCCTCCTAGCCTTTATATAGATAGGCTAGGTCTCGGGATAGCAGGACGAGTCAGTTATAGGTTAGGGTTTCCCTTTTAAACCTCTATCTTAAGTCTGCCGTGTGCTGCAAGCAGTCGAAGTCTCCTGGGTCATTCGGATCTTGACTGGGCCTTAGCAATGTTGTGGGCTTATTCTAGGCTGGACCATATATGCCAAGCTCGAGTAACTGTAAGGTATGCCCATGTCAGTAGCCCTCGAGTGTCCGGTTGAATCGCAGATTCGAGTGGAGACTTATGAAGCTCTCGAGTGGAGATTTAAGCATGTTTTCGAATGCTCCAGTTTATATCCTAGGTATTGTCGATATACGTGCCTGATTCATCCGATGTATCAGGATCAGTTAACTGCCTTACGGAAAAACAACCCAATCTACTAAAACTCGAGTCCCCAAACTCGGATTTGGAGAAGTGCTGGTGTAATTCGACTCACGCTGTGGAGGTCTTATAGAGTCGAATCCCAGTGTATAAGTGTGAGCACTCGATGCGTACGTCAAGGCTTATTTCATCATTCCTGCAGGCATGGATTATTTCTGGTAGATCGCAGCAGGTGCGTTGCCAGACCTTCTTCAGGTCTTACCTTCATGCTGCAAGCATGGCATCCGAATTTTGTCATCGCGGGGATGATTCGGGTGACCCAAGAGATGTAGTCTCTTTGCAGGGGAATTTCTAGGCGGAGTCGCTAAAGTTTGTGAGTGTGGACATAGTCAACACACATTTATTTAAAAAAGAAAAACATAGGGTGCGTAACCAGCGCTCCCTATGGTAGTAGCCCCTGAGTGCCTATTCGAGTCATAGACTCGAGTGGGGACTATGAGTGTTTTTGACTGCTGTCGTCTTCTGCTTGTTTCAGTCGAATGTGATTCCAGTGCTCCCTATGGGAGTAACCTTGAGTCCACGGTCGAATCGTTGATTCGAGTGAAGGGTTTAAGTGCGATTGCATTGTCAAAATGCTTGGAAGTTTATAAAGTTATTGGGTGCGCGGCCAGTGCTCCTGTTAGGAGTAGCCCCCGAGTGCTTGGTCGAGTCGAAGACTCCAGTAAGGACTAGAATAGTCGGGAGATGCTCCTGCTGGAGTAAATGATGTCAGTGCTGATGAGGAAATGATCTCACTTGACCGCGTGAGCGGTTTTGACGGGACATGACGAAAGTGGGGCCCCATTTCTAACTTGTATTTGACCAGGCGTGCGTAATCTTTGATTTTAACTGCGTCCGATTCTCGCACGTAATGGGAGGAGTGGAGCGACAGTTCGCTGTTTGCTCTCCCACGCGTCTATGTCGATTTGCACCACGCATCTGGCTTGTGTACTTTTGGCCGTTGGATTGCATCTCTGGTGAGGTTAAGTAGGGGTTTGTTGTGCGGTAATTTTCCCCACAACTCATCTTCTTCCTTGTGTGCTGCCTCCATTGTTGCTCCATGTTGTTCCATTGCCCGCAACTCCTTGTTGTGCTAGACGGCCTCCGCACCTTTCCCAGCTACTTTCTGCGCACCCACCGCCACGAGCAAGATGGGAAAAAGAGAGGTGCCCCCGCTGCTAGATCTGCGGCTGCTACTAGTGCGGCCAAGAAGAAGGGTGCCACCGCCACGGGCACCAGTATTGCTACCGCGGCTAGAAAGAAGAAGGGCCCAGGCACGCGCGTCACGAATGGATCGTGGCGACCAACCACCATCAAGGACACAGATCTCTTCAACTGGCGCCAAGATGGTTCTCTCCCTACTGCGGAAGATGACTATCGGATTCCCGACGACGAGGTAATCCCCAGTCCTACCACCGGATTTCGGGTGATGTTCCTCGAGTTTATCGTTCATGCTCTTTCTCTCCCCCTTCACAAGTTTGTGAGGGGGTACTCTGTTTCTACGGGCTCCAGCTTCATCAGCTAACCCCGAACTCCATCCTTCATATTGCTTGCTACATCACCCTTTGCGAGTGCTGGCTCGGAATCGAGCCACACTTTGGCCTTTTCAAACTGAAATGCCAGTCGGGCTCTGGGTCGGTAGTCTATGATATAGGAGGCAGTGGGATCCATGTAGACTATAATGTCACGTAATTCGCCATCAACTTCAATACATCTGTTCAAGGGTGGAGGGAGAAGTGGTTCTATATTTGTGACTAGAAGGTTGATGAGGAACACTTTGGGCTTGCACCTTTTGACCCGATGGCAGTATGCAAGAGAAGGAGGTCGTGGAATAACATGGTGATGCCCGACGAAGCCGAAGAAATTGAGGCTCTGTACAAGCGTGTATGCGACCTTGAGCTCCGCAAAGGCAAGGAAGTAGGCGGCGTAGACCTCATTCGCACCTGGATGTGCTGTCGAGTGCAGCAGCTGCAGGCTAGGGCACATCCGATGTGCTGCTGCACTGGCGTTCACGATGTTACTCACATCTCGTGAGAGAACATCTCTTTGGGTGACGTAGACAGGAGATTTTGATCGCTGACCAAGTACACCGCCAAGGAGAAACTCCCTGGTGACTTAGTCGTGCCTCCCTTATGTGCAAGTCATCCTCCGCATGAGGTGGATATCTTTTGAGCTCTTCTTGTTTTTCGATTGCTTGCCATGTTTTCCTTTATACTAATGTTTGTTCCTTGTTTCAGGACTGGAAGGTGACCACTGTATTGCCTCCTCCGCCCGAGGTAGTAGTCCCTTGTGAAGCCGAAGAGGAGGACGAATTAGACTCCACCGTCCCTACCAAGGGAGAGCAGGAAGCCCCCGAGTCTAGCGGGAACGGCACTCACAAGCGTTCCTGAAGCAAGAACTCGGATGCATCCTCACCGACGATGTCGGAGGGCCCTCCGACTATGGTAGAGGAGATGATTCTCGCCATGCATGTGCGCGCCATGGCTCCTCCATGGAAAAAACTGAGGACACCGAAGGAGGCATCCGAGGACTCCTCCGACCTCGACAACTTTGATGGGTTATATTCTTGCGAGTTCGTCCTTGTGTCCCAAAATATTTTCTTCTGAAGTTGCCCTGTTTGTGTTGTAGCCAAACCGTGTCATCATCATCCGACGATTGTCTGTTCATGAAGGAGTCTAGAGACGTAGACTCTAAAGACAAGGAGATAGCAGCATGATCCCCTTCTCTCCTAGTGGCAGCCCACTCCGGTGCCAATTCTTTGAGTTCCCCCCACGTCGGGGGTGCCAGATGGTTGCCCGTACGTTTGTTCAGAAGGAAACTTCGGAGTCCTTAGAGGAACATGTGAGTTTTCTTGTTGTTGGTAGTCGAAATTTGGTTAATGCTCATGCTTCCATTTTGTAGCCTATCATGAAGGAATCCACTCGCCTCGCCAAACATATTATTTCCCTGGGCCCTCAGCATGCTTCCATGGAAACCCGTCATCGTGCCTTCGAAGTTGAGTTCACACTCTTTCATCCGTGCTACTAGTACAAAAAGCTGGCGAGCTTAAGTTTTGTCATTATCCTTTGTAGGTGAGCATAATGATCTTCCTCATCACATCGACTCCTTCTAGAAGGGTCTTGCCATGGCAGAGAAGAAACGCGAGGAGGCACTCGAAGCTCTTGAGGAGTCGAAGAAGCGCGAGGAAGACTTGTGTTCTGCCACGGCTGACAGAGAAAAAGTGTCTATAGAATAACTTTTCTTTGTTGCTAAGGAACTCAGGTATGATGCTACATCATTTTGTTTGCTATGTAATTTGCCTGTATATTGTTGTGCTCATGTGCATCTCCTGCAGATGTTGCTGGCGTCGACTTCGACGCCCAGGCTTTGGCCCGCTCAGATTCTTTGGCCGGTGCTATGGCTACAGTTGAAGCCCGCAACATCTCCGTCAAGGACTCACTCGAGAAGGCCAAGGGTGTGCTTGGGCGTCTTCAAGAAGAGATGGTCCCCAAGGCCGGGCTGATCGAGGATCTCGATGGCTTGGTGGAGTTCTTTGCTAGAGGCATGCCCATGGACTTCAAGGATGCTCAAAGGAGGGTTGGAGCAACCATGGGACTCGCGATGGCGCATGCTCATGGTGTTGATCTGAGCCCCAACAGGGTCTCCTCGGCGATGCCGGTCACTGCGGATGGCCAGCAGGTAGTGTTTTCTCCCTTTGCCACTATTTGCAATAAATATGGGCCTCGACTCATTGAGACACTCGCCATGTATTCGGCGGAGCTGAGGCGGTTGAAGATGGCAAAAGCCACTGCACCAGAGGCAGTAGCCAAGAAGGCTGTGCTGTCGGAGACTACCACAGACTCGAGGAAGCCCCCAAGTGCCAACATGTAGCTGTAGTCTGCTGCTTAGTCACCTTTTGTAATAGTCTAGCTTCTCCCTCTTGAATTGTGCCTTGTGGGGGTACCCCTTTTGAGACTTGCTAAACTTTGATGCTTCTTATTTTCGGCGTTATTTATGAATGGTTGGTCTTATTTTCCTCTTACTCTGCTTGTAATAGGGTCCTTCGAGTGGTCCGTCTGACTCACCTCCCACTAATGAACCTGTGGCACAACCACGTTCAAAGGTGGAGGAGATGTCGTTGCTGTCTCGATTGCGTGACCGCATAAAACATTTGGAGCGAGAGATGCCCATGATATGTCGTAGCGTGGACGTGTGAAATTCAAAAGATGAAAAAGCCAGTGCTCGCGAGAAGTACCTTCTAGGCGAGGTGGCTCAGTTGAATGAGCAATTTAAGTGTTAGTTCTCTAGCTTCTCATCCTTTCCCAGCCACTCGTGGCGATGTGTTGTATGTCGTCGGATTGAGGACAAGTACACCATGAGGGGGTCCTCGAGGCGTGCGGGAGAGAGGGGTGTGAGACGTACGGTGTTCCGGGACGGTGAGCACACAAGTTTACCCAGGTTCGAATCCACCGGCTTTGGACGGATCCTACTCCTGCTGGCAATCTAGTAATACAGCAGAGCCGGAATATGGGTTACAAGGGTTTCGCCTGTGCGAGTTGAGATTGTAGACTATTGAGGTTATCTGGTGTTGCCCTAAAGGCTCTCCCTAGGACGGCTTATATAGATATCCGGCCTAGGGTTTACATGAGAGATCAATTCGGCTACGACTAAAAGTTGGTTACAAAGTACATCTTGAACTACAAGTAACATCATGGGCCTAAGTCGGTAAGTCTTCTGGGCCTTCCCGTAGTCGGATTGGACTCCGTCTTCTCTCCCTAACTGGGCCGCCCGTGAAGCAAAGCTCTAACCCAAAGTGGGCCACCCTGGTCAGTGAGGATCTGTGAGGATACCCGGAAAGTATATCCCCAACAGTAGCCCCCGGAGGCCTCCAAGATCCAAAGTCGGATTTTATCATCGTCCAGCTTGATTTCGGCTTGCAGAATCTTGAAGGGTTCCTGAAACTTCACAATAAAAAATACGATCCGGGTCTTAAAAGTAAGTCGGACCTTTCAATTAGTTACTCGGATTTTCCAGCTCGCTTTTAAACTAAGCCGGAACTTGGTCTCTAACGCCACCTGACACAATCATGGTCAAGTCACATCATCTGACAGTCGTCCGTCAGCACGACCGTTGGTGGGTCCGCAGTTCGCGGAACTGAGGCGCCGTTTCAATGCGTGCGTGGAGATCGAGGCGACGCAATCATCGCGCGGGCCCTTCCCAGTTCTTTCCACGACGCGTGGCAATTACACTGTAGCATTTGCACGAATCTTGGCGCAGGTAGGTGGATATAAGGGGTTTATATTCCTTCTTCTCCTCTCCACCAGTCCTTCGCCGTTCCTTTCTTCCCAATCCTCCAACGCGCCCAGAGCCTTTTCGTCCTCCTCCCACAGAGCTCCTAGCGCCGCCACTTTAAAGCCACCTTTTCCACCGGAGAGAAAATGGCTTCATCCTCTTCTTCCTCTCTGGCGGCGGCGGCGATAGCGTCGGTGGAAGCAGCTGCGGAGAAAGAGAGCTTCCGGGGAATATGGATCCCCTGCGCCCTTGATGACGACGGCCTGAAAAACATGGAGAAGGAGGGGCTTCTCGCCGTCGGCAACTGGCGGAGCGGTTCCGGTGAAACCGTCCCCAATCCGCGCGAGGGCGAGCGTGTCCACTTCGGCACCCATCTGGACCGAGGTTTGTCCTTTCCTCCCTCGGAGTTCTTCTCCGAGGTGATTGACCACTATGGAGTTCAACTCCATAATCTTCCTCCCAATTCTCTTCTAGAGATGAGCGCGTATGCTGCGCTTTGCGAGGGCTTTCTCGACATTAGGCCGAGTTTGCTTCTCTTCCGGTACTATTTCCATGTTCGGAGAAATTCCATTACCGCCTTTGTTCCTTACATCACCGGTACCATTAGTTTTTCCGTTAGATGAGACCGGGCATATCCCAAAATTTCTGCTAGTGACTCGGTCAAACAATGGCCAGCCACTTTTTTCTATCATAGGGATACTCTGGCTCCTGGCAAAGCTACTGCTTTGCCGACTTTTGTCGACGGAGCCGCCACAGCCCAGCCTTCCTGGGATGAGGCCGCTCCGGCTCTCACCGACGATCTGATCCTCGCTAAGAGGCGGATCGAATATCTTATCAAGCACAAGGGTCTGAAAGGATCCGACTTAGTCCAGTGCTGGGTCTCATGTCGGATCTAGCCACTTCAGTACCACAGGGGATAGACTGATGCACTCCATCACGTCTTCCAAAAAAGACTCTCTCCGCATCAGCCCCAAAGCCTACACCGTCCAAGGTTACATAAGCCAAATCAAGTGGCTGATCAAGGAGCGGATCGAGAGGAAAATTCCGGAGATTTCTCTGGACATGCACACGGAGGAAAACCCCGTGGTAGCGGTAAGCTTCCATCAGTACACCTTTTACGTGTTTCAATCTTTAAGTTATATACTGCAATGCTGATATGTTTTCTTGTTTTCAGCTTGCTGATCTCCCCGAGTCGGAGCTTGCTCCACTCCAAGGATATCCTCCTGAGTTTTCTCAGGAGACTGAAGTGGTCCCATTGCCAGACCTTGTGCTCAAGAGGCGCAAAGCTCCGACAGTGGCAGTTGGCACAAAGGAGGTGCCCGTTGTGAAGAGGTAACCTTCATTCACAATTTCCGCCTTTGTACCTTTCTCGAATTTCTTTCTGAGATGTAATGTTTCCGACTTTACTACATTCTCAGAGCAAAGCCTCTCATCAAGGGTAAGGGGAAGGGGATTCCTGCGAAGCCCCTGCGACAGACGAAGCTTACCATAGCTTCCCCTGCCGCGGCTCCTCCGACTCCTGCCCCTCAGCCTTCTGCAACACCGGTGATTACTCCTTCTCCGGTTGTTGCAGAAGATCCGGCTCCTTCAACGGCGCCTGTGATCCTTGGATCGCATACTGATGTCACCGTGGGTGCGTCAGCTCAAGATAAGGGTGAACCCTCTTCGGGTAATGATCCTCGGCTGAAGTCTTCGCCGACAACCTCCTCAGCAACCCCGGACTTGCCAAATTTGGCTTATCCCAGAAATCTACAGAGGAGATCCAGCGGCTGGCCAGGCAAGTCCTGGACAAAAGCCATCTATCCCCCGAAGAGGAAGCCCAACAAGCAGAGGACGTCAAGTTCTCTGACCTTCTCGCTCAAGTCCGCCTTCGTGACGAGAGGATCAGGACTGGTGAGCTTCCAACTGCCCCAGTAATTCCTCTTACCCTCGCCGAGAAGGTGGCAGCTGAAGTGAATGCGGGGTTAGACAAACTCACCCGCGAGCAATATGTAAGTCGGAATTCCAACTCATGTTTTTTACCTTATGTTATATCATATCCTCTAGCCCCCAAGCATGAAGTAGGATATAGAAATCCGGGTTTATGCTTTCATTAGGATGCCAAAGAATGAACTAGTGTAGCCCCCAAGGCTCGTGCTGATATTTAGCAAAAATATTAGCCCGAGTCTTAAGTAGCTTTCTGACTTTGAGTATTCTGACTTACAGAAAGTATGTTCCTATAACTAGGAATTGTTAACAAATGTCTGTGATAAGCGGAGATAGATCAAAGCTCTCCGGCTTAAAAATGCTGAGCTCAAGGTAGCCAAGGATGAAGCCGAAGGTAAACATTCCGAGATTCAAACCTTGTCTTTTGCTTTTTTCAATGTCGAATTTTTCTGAACTGTTGTTCTTTTTGACTTTTAGCGTTGGTGAAACAATCCATTGCTATGATTGAAGAGGCCGAGAACCTCAAAACCCTAGTGGTGGAGAACAAGGGACTTCGCCAAGAGCTGGATAAGCTCAAGGCAGATCATGAAAGAAGCATAGCTCAAGTCCTCGAGTCCTCCTCCATGGCCATTGAAGAGCGCGATCTCAAGATTGCCGCTCAAGGTAAGGTTATCTCGGACCTCAAGAATGAGGTTGGCAGAGAAAAGGATATCTCCCAGGTGCTCCGGGCTGAACTCCAGAGTCTCCGGGAGGAGAAAGCCAAGATAGACGACGTCATTCTTGGTATGTTCCATCTATCTGACTTATCATTTCTTCGACTTTCATCAATGTTGGTTTTTTCTTATCTTTGTTTTGTGTATAGGTCCTATGAACTTGACGGAGTCCTCCTTGTCCGAACCCCGCACTCACCGGCTTACCCAAGTCGGTGATCTTCTTCATGACTACCGCCAGTCCCTTGAGGACATTGGCGAGTCTCTCAGGATTCCGGACATGCCAAGCATGTCGGACTTCTAGGTGCGGGAGAAGGCCAAGGAGATGCCGCAGCTCGTTCGGGACTGGAACATGTCCTACGCGCGGACTGCTGCGCAGAATGCTCTCACCATGGTCATGAGCCACCATGGAAACATGGAGATATGGCAAGTGACCAGAGGGTACTGCACAGTAGACGAGGACGGCCAGGAGCAAGACCTTCAAGCTATCATGCACTCCTGCGCCGGATATGGGTGCCACGTAGCTGACCTGACCAGCTACGAGGTGCCCTTCTTCATTTGTGTGGATACTCCGCCACCTCCTCCAGAAGACGCCGAAGAAGTTTCCGACGATGAACGGACCACCTCGGATCCGGACATCTCGGCACGATATCAAGGCGGAGTAACCAGCGATCCGACAGTTCCTTCATCTCCTCCTACATCATAGATCGGAACACTATGTATTATTCTGGAAAGACATGATGCGTTTTTGTAAATATTAAGTACTATGACTTTTTCTAGTGCTAAGTTTTTTATCTATTCAGCACTTTTGTCTTAGATTATTTGCGTGCCTGAAATGTTTTCATAAGCACTTTAGAATTTTCCGCCTCTACTTATCATTTATCTGGCTTTCCGCCTCGTCCCTTTCATGAGCCGGCTAAACCTTCAGCCGGAAACTTTGCCGAGCAACGGAGTTCAATTTCTAAACCAGTTTAAACTCGGAAACAAAGCCGGCTTCCAGTACCAACAATTCACTACTCGAAAGATACCCGCATCCAGCAATCAGACAAATAACCCAAGTAAAGACTAGAATTTTTTAGAGTTATACCCTAAGGTAGCAGTTTTAGAATCGGAAATCTAAACCAGAACGAACATGAGCATAAAGTACTTTCAAGCATTCTGGGATGTTTGACTATGACATGATCATTAGGAAATAAGTTGGTAAAAACTTCTCGAGAAAACTTTGAGGTAACCAAAACTTTTATTTCTCACAGAGCATGTACATATGTATGATTACAAAGAAGGATAAACTAAGAATAAAAGGGACGTAGCTAAGCAATATTCCATGGTCTGTCTAATTCATCCGGATTTGTACTGCCTCCAGCTCTCTTTCTCTTCTTAGTAGCAGGTCTTTCTTTGACTGGCCTCGTGTCAGTTAAGTAGTACGACCCATTGTGCAATACTCGACTAACTAAAAAGGGCCATTCCCATATTGGGGAAAGTTTGTGCTTTCTTTGTTGCACAAGCCGGAGAACCAAATCACCTTTATTGAAAGATCTAGTTCGGACTCTCTAGCTATGATACTTGCGTAACTTCTGCTGATAGGCTGTAGATCTCATTTCAGCAACAACACGAACTTCTTCGACTAAGTCGAGATCATTTTGTCGAGAAATCTCGGCATCCTCTTTGATATACGTGGCCACTCTAGGAGAAGTATGAATCAAATCACTAGGAAGAACTGCTTCTGCGCCATAGACCAAGAAGAAAGGTGTATATCTTGTTAACCTGTTCGGAGTTGTTCGCAAACTCCAAATTACAGAGGGTAGTTACTCTGCCCAAGCCCCCACAGCACGTCTTAGTGGTGCTTCGAGTCTTGGTTTCAAGCCTTGTAGAATTAAACCATTTGCTCTTTCGACTTGTTCGTTAGCCTGTGGATGTGCAACTAACGCAATGTCAAGCCGGATATTTTGCTTGTCGCAGAATGCAGCCAACTCTCCCATGAAAAAATTACTCCCGTTGTCCATGATAATGCTATGCGAATAACCATACCGGATTATAACATCCTCGACAAATCTTTTGGTTGTTGCTCCATCACAACTAGTGACAGGTTTAACCTCGATCCATTTCGTGAATTTATCCACCATCACTAAGAGGTGAGTAAATCCACTTGGAGCTCGTTTAAAAGGTCCTACCATATCAAGCCCCCAGACCGCAAAAGGCCATGTTATAGGTATTGTTCGCAGCTGATCAGCCGGAACATGAGCTTGCTTGGCGTACTTTTGGCAGCCTTTGCATGTCTTGACTAATCATTCAGCATCTGCCTGAGCTGTAAGCCAGAAAAAACCATGTCAAAAAGCTTTTGCCACTAAAGATTTGGCTGCAGCGTGGTGACCACACTCGCCTTCGTGGATCTCTCTTAAGATTTCCACTCCTTCCGGAGATACACAACGCTGAAAAACCCAATAAACACTCCGTTTATGGAGTTCACCTTTAACAATAGTATAGGCTTTTGCTCGTCGGATAATCTGCCGGCTTAGCACCTCGTCTTCGGGTAATTTGCCATTACCAAGTAATCAAGGTAGGGTTGAGTCCAGCTGGGAATTACAGCTGGAACTGCTATTAAAGGTGAGTCGGATTTTGTCGGATATTCCTCATCTACTCCCTTTATCGAGGAAATTTGAGGTGCTCTAAAAAAGCGCCATCCGGAACCTCTTTCCGCGCAGAGCCTATTCGAGATAGTGCATCTGCTTCCTCGTTTTCTGCTCAAGGGATGTGTTGAACTTCAAACCCCTCGAACGATTTAGATAGATTATCCATGACAACTTTATATGCTGCCATGTGCTTATTTGCATTACAAATATCCGAGACTTGCTGAGCAACAAGATCCGAATCTCCGTAACACATCAAACGTCGGATGCCAATATCCTTAGCAATCTGGATTCCATGCAGTAGTGCTTCATACTTGGCAATGTTGTTTGTCGCTGTGAAGTGGATCTGCAACACGTATAAAATTTTATCTCCTTGGGGTGATTTGAGCACCACGCCATCCCCCGAGCCCCCTCGAGCCTTGGACCGGTCGAAAAAGAGGGTCCAATATTCCGACTCAGGGAGGACCATGTTCTCCTTGGTCTCTGTCCAATCAGCGACAAAGTCGGCAAGGATCTGGGATTTGATTGCTGTCCGGGGTTTGTACTCAATATCGAAAGCTACAAGCTCTATACCCCATTTGGCGACACGTCTTGTGGCATCGCTATTGTTGATTATATCTCTCATGGGAGCTTTGCTCACCACGGTAATTGGATGCTCCTGAAAATAGTGTCGCAACTTATGAGATGCTAGAAAAACACCGTAAGCCAACTTTTGATAGTGCGGATAACGCTATTTTGATTCTGTCAGGACCTCGCTGACAAAGTATGTCGGACGCTGCACCAGGTGTTCCTGATTTTCTTCTAGTCTCTCCACCACCATAACTATACTGACAACCTTATTTGTCGCAGCAATGTAAAGCAACATCGGTTCCTGAGGTTCCGGCGCTGCAAGGATAGGAGCAGATGAGAGTACTTTCTTCAGTTCTTGTAGTGCAGCCTCAGCTTCGTCAGTCCAGAAAAAATCCTTGGTCTTCTTAAGGAGTTTGTATAATGGTGCGGCTCTTTCACCAAGCCGGCTTACAAATCGACTGACCGCAGCAATGCAACCAGTTAATCTTTGTATGTCCTTCAGGCGAGTTGGCCTGGAAATATTGAGAATATCCTTGATCTTGTCACGGTTCACCTCTATGCCTTGTTGAGACACGATAAAACCTAACAATTTTCTGGCTGGTATCCCAAAGAAACACTTCTTCAGGTTAAGCATGATGTTGTATTTTCGTAAATTGGCAAACGTCTCCTCCAAGTCGGAAATCAATGTTTCCTTCTTTTTGGACATGACCGCAATATCATCCATGTATGCATGTACACTGCGTCCGAGTTGATCATGGAGGCAACGCTGCATCATGCGCTGGTACGTAGCTCCTGCGTTCTTTAGCCCAAAGGGCATCGTAACATAACAGAAGGTTCCAAAGGGGGTTATGAATGAAGTTTTGATTTTGTCAGATTCCTTCATCCGGATTTGGTGATAACCGGAATATGCGTCGAGAAAACAGAGGAGTTCCGAGCCTGCCGTAGAATCGATAACCTGATCAATTCTAGGCAGAGCGAACGGATCTTTTGGACAAGCCTTGTTCAAGGCAGTATAATCAACACACATCCTTAAATCAGTGGTGTCCTTTTTAGGGACCATTACAGGGTTGGCCAACCAATCAGTATGGATGACCTCTTCTATGAATCCGGCTAACTCAAGCTGCGCTAGTTCCTTAGCTATTGCCTTACGCTTTTCATCACCAAACCGTCGCAAGGACTGTTTGATGGGTTTAGCGTTCGGGTTTACATTTAGAGAATGCTCGGCAAGTTCCCTAGGTACTCCGGTCATGTCAAATGGCTGCCATGCGAAGATATCTTGATTTGCTCGGAGGAACTTGACGAGCGCGCTTTCCTATGCGTTACTTAGGCCTACGCCTATTTGGGTCACCTTGGAGGGGTCATCATCCTTCAACGGTGTCGTCTTCGTCTCTTCTGATGCCTTGAACTCCGGATTTGGCTTTGTCACCTCTTTCTTTGTTGCGGGCATCTCGGACGGATCTATGCTCTTCTTGATCTCCTGGTACTCCTGGGCGTGCAGCACGGCTTCGGCAAAGGCGGCATTTCCATCCTCGCACTCTCGCGCTTTCTTCGGGTCTCCCCTGATGGTGATCACGCCATTGGGACCTGGAATTTTCATCATATTATAAATGTAACATGGACGAGCCATAAAAGCCCAGTAAGCCGTACGTCCGAATATAGCGTGGTATGCGCTCTTGAACGGTACCACTTCGAAGGAAAGTGCCTCCGTCCGATAATTCTTTGGTGTTCCAAAAGAAACATCCAAAGTGATCTCTCCTAGGGAATTAGCTTGTCTTCCTGGGACAACTCCGTGAAAAATCACAGAGCTATGGTTAAGCTGTGTTTCCGAGATCTTCATCCGGCGTAGCGTTTCTACATAGAGAATATTGATGCTGCTACCACCGTCCATGAGGGTCTTGGAGAAACCATAATCTTCAATAAGTGGATTGACGATTAAGGCGTATTTTGCTCGCCTGTGTAGCTTAGGCGGATGATCAGCACGGTCAAACGTTATTGCCACTTCCGACCAGTCCAGATACTGAGGGACAGCCGGAACTGTTGCGTTGAGCTCGTGTAGAACTGCTTTCTTGACCTTTGCTGGTTGAGATCCGAGGAAGGTGACGTAAGTGTCCTTCTTGGTAGGAAAAGTTTTCTTCCCTTCCGACCTGGGATTTGAAGCATCGGCTTCCTCCATGTCAGAATCTTCCTTGGTGTCTTTGTCTTTTTTGGGATTTTTCTTTCCCTTCTTCCGCTTAGCTTTGTAGCCCGTGGTATCATCTCTCTTGATGTCGTCGTTAAAACGACATTCAGCGTTGGTGTGGGACGAGCGCCCATTGGCGTCCAAGTGATGCACACATGGGTTATTGGCGATGTCGGCCCAAGTGTAGGTTTTGCCTGGTTCTTGCTCTCCTCTACCTTGGACCCTTGATGTCCCACGGCCACGCCCGCGGCCTCCGCCGCACCCTCCTCGTCCTCCAGACCTGGAAACAGTAGTGACTACTGCCGTCTCCGTGTTGGGTTTTTCTTCCGAGGTGTTTTTGCGCTTTTGAGCCTGTTGCTTTGGTTGTTTTGCCGACTGAGGCACAGCTAGGACATTGAGTAATCCCTCTACGTCATCGTCAGCATCTGCATACTTGCTCGCTGTTTCTATCATCTCTCCCAGATCAGTAACCTTGTCACACTTCAAGCGATGGCACAGTAAACCAATTGGGAGACCTGCAATGAAAGCTTCAATCGCAGTTTGATCATTTACTCCTTCGCAGGAGTTCTTGGTGTAAATCCATCGTCCGAGATAATCTCGGCAAGTTTTCTCCGCTTTATGGGTGCAATGCTGTAGGTCTCTAACTGTACAGGGCCTTCGATATGTGCCTTCGAAATTCCGAAAGAACGCACTTTGTAAGTCATACCAGTTGTGGATGGTGTTCGCCGGAAGTTCATTGAGCCATGATCGCGCCGTCTTCCGCAACATAAGTGGGAGATATCGGGTTGTGACCAGGCTGTTTCCGCCTTTGGCGATGCAGCAAGCTTGGAAGAAGTCCTATAACCAGGTGTCTGGCCGAGCAATGCCGTCGTAGGCTTGAATATGTCTTGAGATAGCAAATCCTTCCGGGAATTTTGTAGCTCTGATGCGAGGTCCAAAGCACTTTGGGCCCACGTGCATGTCATCGTTTTTGTAGCGCGTGCCTCTATGTTGGAGTTGATCCTGTGCCTTGTGTCGTTTGGGGATAGGGATCGTCCCGAATATCGGCTGTGACTGCAGTGCCTTGGAGCTGGACTTCGGCTTCTGCCACCACCTCCTCCGCCATGTTGTCCTCCTTGACCTCCTTGGGGGCCGTTGTGATAACTGTGCTGTGAAGAGGGTGGTGCAGCTGGGTTGTTTCCGGTTGATCGCCGGCCTCCGTCCGGAGCGTCATTATTCCGGTTCCGAGGAGGTTCTTTACTATGACGAGCCCCCTGCCGGTTTGTGCGAGCGTGGTTTCCGTCGTTCCTTCGTCCGTCGTTCCCACCATGGTGAGGCTCAGTCGGACGGTTTTCATGTCTAGGAGGTGGAATTTTCTGATGATCCTCCTCCCGACGTTTCTCTTTATCTTCTCCTTTTCGGGGAGGATTCCTCGGAATCAGTGCAGCGATCGCGTCTTTCTCGGCTGCTGGAGCGACGTTGCTCCAGTTATGTGTAGTTCTACGGTGCTGTCCTGACGATCCGGTTCTTGAATAATTGTCTTCCCTGTGTTCGGAGTGACGATGCTACGCCCGATCGTAGTGGGATCTTATGTCAGCCCATGCCGGATCTGTGCGACATTGGTCGAAATCCGAGACCAGCTTTTGACTTCCAGACAGGGCGACCTTTTTCTGCTCCAGTCCCTTATTGAGTAGCTTGATACCCAAACGTATCTCATCTGGTCCTGGATTAGCCGATAGAATTTCGCGAGCTGCCACGGTATTTTGCACTGGTGTTGGGTAAACCTAATCTCCATTGCTGTCCTTCCGTGGCTTTCCCATCTCATCTCCAAAAAGGATGGCATGGACACATGGGAATTGGTTGTCATCTATGTGACGCTTCCGTGTCTTCTGATGTAGACAGGACATATACTCCTTGTTTGACATGCGCTTCTTCTCCACCTCGATGTTTTTGGCTTCATCAAGGAGTTGTTGACGACGCGCTTCTAGGGCTTGGGCATTTTCGTCCAGCTCATCTGCAGTAAGTTCTGCAGCTATAGGGATAGGTGTAGTTAATGCGGCATCGATGAGTTTACGCGCACCTTCAGTGATCACGTGTCCATACACCGATGCTTCTTTTTTCGGCTCGTCTGGGATAAGTGCTCCATCCGATTCTTCCTCGTATTCCTTGGCAATCACCTCCTCTATCAGAGGGTCTTTTGCCGGGGTCTTGTTCTTCTTGTTCTTCTTCTTTGCCTTCTTGGCAGCGCCGGTAGCAAAGACGGCTTTGGGTCCTTTTCCCGGAGTCAAGCTCTAATCGGTACTTTCGGACATTTGGACTTCGGGATTGTCTCCGACGTCCATGTCATCCTGCGCTTTGGGAGAGTGTTCCCCGGATCCTTCGTTCATGGCTTCTCCATCTTCTGCAGCTTTGGAGTCGTACTCCTCTTCATATTCCGCGGAGAACTTTCGGAAATCTACCGACGTCATGGATTCATCCGAGGATGCGGGAATGTAGGCGTTTGTTCCAATTGCCTCCAGCACCGAGTCGGTGTTTTCTCCAGCATCGGCAGAGCCGGTTCCGGATCCAACATATCCGACGAAGTGCGATGCGTGCTTCCTGAGGTACCTACGACTCTCGCGATCAGCCATATCAAAACTTTTAATGGTTTCAAGGATTGCATCTGCGCTAGCGCCTTGCAGTATCATACATCTTAGTGTGTACCTGAGGAAAGGCCTGTCTATCCCGACATCGTCGGAGTCGGAATCAGTGTCGTTGATGTGCTCCTCCTGGATTTTGACTTCCACGGGTGGGTCGATCTGGCATCCGGCTTCTCCAGGGAGATCCACTCCAGATTCGACTTGGACCGTGAGGTCTTCTTCAGGCTCGGATTTCTCCACTATCTCCACAACTCGTGCGGGCTGGGTGGGATTAGGGTTTTCTGAGATCCGGAACTCTGCCGCCTCCACGAACAAAGGGGACCCAGAAGATTCTTCTCCCTCTATCATCACCGCTGGGGTGGGTTGGGCAGGTTCAGTGAAACCGATGTAAACATCGATCTCGGCAAAATACATGATTGTATAGGCAGTCACGGCCTCCCTAGCCGGAATCCAAGTCTCGTCGAGAAAGATGAGAGGGACGTCGTTGGCGTAGAGGATGCGACCGTCGGCGATGGTCTCGCCGATTCCGATTCTTGCAGATTCCGCTCGGAACGCAGATCCGAAGCTCACTTGCCCCACGGTGGGCGCCAACTATCGTCGGATTGACTACAAGTACGCCATGAGGGGGTCCTCGAGGCGTGCGGGAGAGAGGGGTGTGAGACATACGGTGTTCCGGGATGGTGAGCACACAAGTTTACCTAGGTTCGAATCCGCCGGCTTTGGACGGATCCTACTCCTGCTAGCAATCCAGTAATACGACAGAGCCGGAATATGGGTTACAAGGGTTTCGCGTGTGCGATTTGAGATTGTAGACTATTGAGGTTATCTGGTGTTGCCCTAAAGGCTCTCCCTAGGACGGCTTATATAGATATCCGGCCTAGGGTTTACAGGAGAGATCAATCCGGCTACGACTAAGAGTTGGTTACAGAGTACATCTTGAACTACAAGTAACATCATGGGCCTAAGTCGGTAAGTCTTCTGGGCCTTCCCGTAGTCGGATTGGACTCCGTCTTCTCTCCCTAACTAGGCCGCCCGTGAAGCAAAGCTCTAACCCGAAGTGGGCCACCCTGGTCAGTGAGGATCTGTGAGGGTACCCAGAAAGTATATCCCCAATATTGTATTTACGCTTTGTACTGCCTTTTCCAGTTGTTAGCGCTCGTCATCCGCAAGATGAGAGGGATCGAATCACCATTCGACTGAACTGCTTGACCCAGGAGCAGCTGGAAGCTAGTGGGTACTTTTGGGTTGATCGTGATTGTGCAGTCGTGTTGGCGATGCTGCAAGACTGTGCATCGCAGGTGCTGCTTTATTTGAAGAAGTCGTAGTCATGCCGCAAGCATATTTTCCAGGTGATGTTCCCATTGGATGCAGTGCCATCTAGCTTGTTAGCTTTATTGAAGAAATTTCAGGATGCCAGCGCGGTCCGCGAGTTTGTGCGTCAGCAGTTAGTCACAGGTGCCAAGACTGCATTGGCACTTGTTCGCCTGCATCGTCCTGATCTGGATTTCACAGTTGTTGCTGCTGGACCGCCGCCCCCACCAGAAGGAATGGCGTGGAACATGGTGCCACATTATCGAGCGGTTGATTAGCCAGCCGAAGATATCGTCGAGTTCTTCGAAGAACGTACCAATGTTCTCCTTTTACGGCAGTAGAGTAGTTTTGAACCTGCACATAGATGGTCCTTTTACGGCAGTAGAGTAGGTGTTGTAAAGTTTGTATAAGTACACCGGGTGGTTTTTTTGTTACCCGTTTGTATGTAAAAACTTGATAGCTTATGTATTTTTTCAAGTAGCTTGTACTCTGAAGTTCCTTTTTGTTAGCCTAACACATATTCATCTCAGCACCTTGCCAACCTGTCAGGTGCGTTGCATCTGGGTTGGTTTGACCAAGGGTTCGATTGATAGTATGTCAACTACTTAGGCTACTGCGTTAGTCGTGTAACGAGGTGGAAAGGGTGGCGCAACCCCCGAGTGATGTAATTGCGAGTGAAAAAAATAGAAAACATAGAGTTGGAGGCACTTAGCTTTATTTATTCGTAGAATATCACGGGATACAATGTGTGTGGCTAAGTAGCCTGGCTGAATAGCTTTATTTGTAAAGTAAAACATCTAAGGGTAGAAATGACGCAGCTACGCGATGTTCCAGGGATTGGAGTATGCGACTCCGCTTTCTACATCTTTAAGGCAGTAGGCGCCACCTGGGATTACTTCGGTAATCACATAAGGTCCCTCCCAAGGGGACTCGAGCTTGAGGTTCCCTTGTTGTTTTAGTCGCAGGACCAGGTCTCCTTCGACAAAGGACCTTGGGCGTAACCTTCTGATGTGGTAGTTGCGGAGGTTTTACTAGTAGATCGTGGATCGCTCCGATGCAATCTCGCGTGCTTCATCGAGGAGATCGACGGAAAATTCGAGTGCGAGGGTTGATTCTGCCTCACAATACGCTACGACCCGTGGGACTTTGTAGCGCACTTCTACGGGTAGTACCATTTCAGCGCTGTGTACCATGAAGAACAGAGTATAGCCTGTGGCGCTGTTTGGAGTTGTGCGTAGGCTCCATAGTATTAATTGTAGCTCTTCGGTCCAGCACCCAGCAGCTCTTTCGAGTGGCTTGAGGAGCCTTTTCTTGATGCTGCCGCAGACGAGGCCGTTGGCCTTTTCGACTTGACCGTTGGTCTGAGGGTGCGCCACTGAGGAGTAGCTGATGTTGATTCCTAGGTTTTCAAAGAAATCCTAGAACTCCTTGGAGGTAAAGTTCGTTCTGTTGTCCGTGATGATGTTGTGTGGCACCCTGAACCAGAAGACGATGGACTCGAAGAATTTTACGGTTGTTGCCCCTGATTGATTTGTTACCGGCATGGCCTCAATCCACTTCATGAATTTGTCGACTGCGACGAGGAGGTAGACGTATCCTCTAGGTGAAGATTTGTGCAGCTTGTCGACCATGTCGAGTCCCCATTGCATGAAGGGCCAGGCCATATGTATTGGCCTAAGTTATGCGCCAGGTGCGTGCGGTTTATCCATGAATCGTTGGCAAGCGTTGCATCGCTGGACGATGTCCTTAGCATCATGCGTTGCCGTTGGCCAGTAGCATCCAGCTCGCAGAGCTTTGGCGACGAGGGCACGACTACCAGCATGATGGCTGCAAGTGCCTTCGTGTATGTCGAGGAGGATGGCTCTTCTGTCTCCGTTGGATATGCACCGTTGAAGAACTCCTATGATGCTACACTTGTACAATTTGCTGTTGATGAGGGCGAAATCCTTGGATCATCATGCTATATGACGTGCATCTTTCGGGTCATTTGGCAACCTTTTGCTGAGCAAGTATGTGATGTATGGTTGTGTCTAGGATGGCTCGATCATCATGACCTCTATGGGGCCCTCGAGTCATGTATCTTCAGATGTGTGATAACCCACAACTATAGGGGATTGTGTGTAGCCTTTTCGATAAGTAAGAGTGTCGAACCCAACGAGGAGCTAAAGGTAGGATAAATATTCTCTCAAGTTCTCTCAACCACTTATACAACTCTACGCACACTAAACATTTGCATTATCTAGGAAATAAAACTAGAGCAACAATACGAGTAATAGAGATAGCTTTGCATGATAATAAATAACAAGAAAGTAAAGCTAGTTGCTGCAGCAATAAAATACACTAAACTAACAGAACCATGAGTGTGGAATAGTGGTGGTAATTGTGGTGGCTTTGTCGAAGTTTAAATAGCGAATAGATCAGGTTCATTGTCTTCGATGTAGTTGTTTATGTGGGAGAGGCTAAATATACATGCGCTTCACTACTTGGAATTACATGTACTATATGATTGGATTGTTAGCAAACATCCGTAAGTACTAATCAATACATTAAGGTTTTCCCAACCCTAGCCTTAAGTTTAACTGTCCTCTTACTCCCATACGTGCAATGTTCCGGTTTGCGTCCTCATGTTTCTGTCACTCCGGCAGAACTCCCATTCCTTTTACATACTACAAACCCTATGATATTTAATCCATGTGTGCACAAATATAATGGACACCAAATGACTGTACCATATCAACATACAACTCTAATGAACCAAAGACGTTGAACCATTCAATCTAAGAACAAAGAAACTACGCAAACATGACATAGATAATAGGATTATAACTTATAGCATCAAACACCATGTTTACATAGGACGGTACAGAGGTGTGTGGGACGATGAACCACTGCATACTAGGAGGATTAGGTGATGGAGATGGCGGTGAAGATGGTGAAGAGGGCGGCGGCGGCGGCGCGGGGGACTCCTTCCCCGCCGCCTGTATCATGGGGGAGCACCGCCCCTTAGCCCCTTCCTTCATGGCTTCTTGGGAGCCCTCCCCCATGGAGATGGGATCCATGGGGGAGGGGAAAACTTGGCTTTGGTGGCTGCAAATTCGTGGTGGAGAAGCCCTGGGCGAATTAGGTTTCCTCCCTTTATATAGCTTCTCGGATTCCTGTCACTCCATCTTGGGCTGCAATAAATCGGGCCTAAAAGGCCCGTCTGTACTCGGAATCAGCTAAATTTTATGTTCAAAACGTTTCTCGCCAAATTTCCAACAACTTTGTAGTTGAAGAGTTTTCCGTTTGATGCCGTGTTCGACCTGAAACGTGACCATCTTCAAAAAGAGTTCTGAGACAGATTTCTGGAAAAATCCCAATTTGACTCCAACAAGGTTTCCACTTGTATTCTTGGTAATTCCTACACATCAAAGTGTAAAACAAGAACATTGTGCACTTTTGCAACTATTAGTAGGTTAGTCCAAATAAATCATCAATTTTATTTAAAAAGGAGTGTCAAAAGCATATTATTAGCATAAAACCATAAAAAATTATAGATATGTTATGGCCGTATCAACATCCCCAAGCTTAGTTCCTGCTCGTCCTTGAGTAGGTAAACGATCAAAACAATAAACTTTTTGAGGTGACATGCAGACAACACAATCTTGATCATCATTATTGTATAAGCATTGATAGCTAGGATTAAGGTACTCTAAACATGAATCATGAAAGATAGAGTTCTAACAATAAGACATAGCAACCATGTTGTAACATGAAAAGACACAAACAAAAGATTCATGAATAACAATGCTTTGCATGACTTTTTTTGTTTCACATAAAGAAACCATAATGAGAATGGTATTCAGCTTGTCTCTCATAGAGTAGCAAAACATAAATGAATAGGACAACTTCAAAGTTCATAAGGGTGACTAGATACAAATAGTTTAAGAACAAGCAATATCAAATTTATACATCAATCAACAAGTCTTGGGACAATGCACATTAAACTAAGAATGACCACTATTCTCTCTTAATAGGTGCATAAAGATAGAAGATGGAGACTCAACATAAAAGTAAAAGAAAGCCCTTCTTAGAAGGAAGCAGGGATTCAAGTCTCATAAAGAGCTTTCAAAAATTATGGTACTTATTAGCTTTCAGCTCTCATTGCCCCTATCATAATCATCTTTCGATGATTAAGGTTAAAGTGACACAACTAAGAGGACATGCTTGACAAGTTATAAGTTGAAATCTCATGCCCCTTACTTACGAGTACCGAACCTCAAGCTACTCAACTTCAGTCACAAGTAAGCTCTTATCATTGTAAGTACATATGTATCATAGAGAACCGCCAACGGGGTACCCCTTGCACATGATACAGGAGCTATCCCATAATCAAAATGACAAGGCAAGCCGACAATGAGCATCTCAGTGATCTTTTTATTTGTTATTTGCATAGGTTTTTATTGAGGATGCTTCATAGAGTGATCATTATGGTTATGCTGCAAGTTTCCACCATGATTAAGCATGGCTTAGGCTAGCAGCCCAGGTGTTTCTCTAACACACATACAAACTCCATGATCTTACAAGTTTCCCTTTTATTTCACACCACCGGGATCCATAAGCAAAAGAATCATGATATCAACGGAATATAAGTGCAATGTTGAAAGCGTTCCCCATGATACATGGTTCTACTAACTTCAACTTATAAAGTGCAAGAATATACGCAACAAAGATGGACACAATGGTTCAAGTTTATTAAGTGCAAGAAAACAAAGTGTGCCATCAAGTTCGTGAGAGCTTTAATCACTAATTTTCACATAACAAGTTTAATTCAAAAGGTAGATAAAAGCATGAATATACTTGGAATAACAAATTCTAATAGGTAGTAATGGTGGACTCTTTGGGATAACTTGGTTTTATTTGGAGTTGGATGCATGAGTGGAACTCATACTTGGTTATGGAGGCTAGCAAAAGACTGGGAGCGGCCAACTAAAAGAGCAATAATGGCCATAATCATGCAAAGCGACAAAACATCATTAATTAAAGCATAAAGTGATATTGCAAGTTGAAAACTAAAGGATCATAAACGCTATAGTGACTTGGGATAGTCATAACATGGTGTGAGCATGCGCCAAGTCAACCCAAATAAAGCATCAAAGGAGAATACCACAATACTATGCTTTATTATGCTAAAACAAAGCATCATTATTTCAAGGCACATTAAGCAATCTCAATTGTTTATAACATGTCATGCTACAGCAAAAATCACTAAGCATAAAGCCAAAACAATATCAAGCATGACATGACAAAGCATAGGCCACCGTCAAAAATGAGCTGCTTTTACCACTTAAGCATGAACTTTTCTTACTCTTTTCCAATCAAAACCACACTTATTTGAAAACTAATGTATGAAAGAGGGGGTCCAACCAATTTATTCAATCAAACTAAGAAAACCAAGCAAACTAAAATGAAAACGAAGACGCTCCAAGAACAACACAATTGTGCATGAAACAATAAAAATGAAGTGTTTGGAAGAAACCTGAGATTTTTATTAATGAAGAAGGGGATGCCTTGGGCATCCCCAAACTTTGATGCTTGTACTTCTTGGATATTTCTTGGGGTGACACACGTGGAATCCCCAAGCTTGAGCTTTAGTCCATTCTTCATCTCATTACATCACTCTTTTCATACACCTGAAATTTTTCCTTCATACAAAACTTCACACAATCTTTATTAGCAACATTAGTGCACTCAAGATAATAAGTCTTTCGCTTCAGTTCCCACATCAATAAAACTTCCATTAAAACACAATCTACTGTAGAACTTCCCTCAAAAAGCTCAATTCCCCAAAAAGAACCCAAAAAGGAATCAACAAGAAGCAAATGCAAATAATGGCAGATATCTGTCAAAACAGACCAGTAGGTAAAGACCAATTTTTTCGAAGACCTTCGGTTGCTCAAATTGAAAAGTGTTGAACTGATGAAAGTTAGATAAAAACCTGGGGCATAAGCACAAAATTTCACAGCTCAAAAAGACATACAGAGATTTTATACGAATTTTTACAGCGAAGCACAAAAATCTGTTTCGCCACAACAACTTTCCCAAGCATTACTGCTCTCTCATTAGAGGTTACTCTTGGCATAAAAAGCAAATAAAAAGGATAAGGAGAGGCTATTACAGAGGTAATAACTTCCGAGACTCATCTAAAACTTTTGGGTTATCTCCCAATAAGTACTTTTCTTTAACGCCTTTAAGTTAGGCATAGGAGCAAGATTCTAGTATTTTCGAATGAATAAGCATTAAGATCAATACCAGAAATATCTTTCTTTTTCAAGGCTTCATGCATTCCTACAAGTGTTTAACTGAAAAGCTTCCATGGAAAGATTTGTTTTGGTTTCATAGGCATGGACACAAGTGTTCAAGGTCGACCTCTGTAACATCCCAAAACTTTAATCAAGGTTGTCAGGATCCTAATCACCAAATTTAGGGTTAACAAAAATTTTTTATCATTACAATAATTAGGAATGCATATGTGTGTTTACATTAATATATAATTGTTTGGAAATGCCATATTTGATTGATCTATATGTGGTGAAATTGTTTAAAGGTGAATGACACATTATCTAGACCATTTAAAAACAAAATCCAAAGAAAAAGAAATCAAATAAGAATAAAGAGACCAAATGGTCATTTTGACCATTTTAATCTACTAGGCCACTTTAGGTGTTCCTAGAAGTCTTTTCCCAACAGAAACAATTCTAGATTTTTGTACCCCTTGCTAGTACAAGTAAAGATCTACCAAGGCCCACTTTAAAATCTTACAAAAACCCTTAGCCACTAATTTTAAATGACAATTGAAAAGTGAGTCCATTACATATGCATAGATTCCACTTCTTCAAAAACCACTCAAATGAACTCCCCTTACCAATCCCAAGCAACCAAAGACTACCCAACATAAGATCAAGTCACACACCGAAAATCTTTTCAAAATTCAAATTTGAATTTCTTGCGACCATTGTGTCGAACACCTGGTGATCATCAAATAAACTACCTAACAATTACTGTTGTTAATCAAAGCCTTGTCCCCCATTTGACCCCCTCATCTCTCCTCTGTCCCCTCATATCCTAACCCAGTCCCAGACAACACCCCCCTTCACCGCTGCGCCAGTACCGCGCCGCCCAAAGATGGTCATCGCCGGTCGACCATGCCCAAGTCGCAGCAGACCACCCCACCCTCTTCCGCCATGCCTAGGAGGTAGGCGAGACCACACCGCCGCCCCTGTCCCTGCCCTAAGCCCTGCTAAGCACTGGACCATCCACAGAGCGTCGCGCTCTACGCCTCTGCACCATGCACAGACCGCGCCAGTGCGCCGCACCCGACAGCCTCGCACAGACCCTGCCTTGCCCTCAGATTGCACGTGCACACTCACCTTAACACCAGCACGCCCCCAGACATTCCTGGCGGCGCCGCTGCGTGAACCGCAGCCACCGTGCGCCGCGTCGAACGCCGCCTCTGCCGCGCAGAGCACCAGCCGCGCCCGACCAAATTCCATTGCCCCTAGCCGTGCGTCTATGCCGTAGAGGACCGCCAGGAGACCGTGCATCGACCGCCGCTCGCAGCCACACCTCTATCAGCCCGTAGCCATGTCGCCACCGTCGCCTGACCATGCCATGTTGTCCCGTCGTCGAGCCTATAAAAGGAGGCCACCCCCAGCCTCATTCTGCAAACCACTCACCTCCCCTCTCACCCCTGAGCCTTCCCCACTTCTCCCCGGAGCCAATCGAGCCCTTATTCGCCGGAATTCCACCAGAGCTGGCCGCTACTGGAGGAGAAGGGCGCCGCTAATTGCGATTGCCCCAGGAGCCGCCGCGACCATGCCTAGAACCACCGTCGTCCACCAGTTCGATTTCCCCCATCACCACGCCTAGCTGGAGCCCTGGTACGCCCCCATGTACCCCCACCGTGCCGCTAGGGTTAGCTCTCGCCAATGACCTGTTCACCGGGGACGACGATCCTCAACCGTTGATCCCACTTTTAATCGTAGCGCTGAGAGTACCTACTGCTTCGTGTTGGATGTGTCATTGACATGCGGGACCAGCCAGTCAATCGCCCTCTGCGCCGCGGAGCGTCACTAGGCCGGCCCGTTTAGTTTCCCGCGCTGGCCCTAAGATTCAAATTAGTATTTTTCTATTTAGGTTTAAACTAGATTCTGTCCACTTGCTCAAAAATCATTTCAGAGAGATTTACTTAACCAAATGACATGATTCAAATTTTGTTAGAAATATAATCAAAAATGACATGTATCCAAGCCCATTGGATTTAGGACATTTGGAGTTAGAGATAATCTATAGCAAAAATAACAAGGTAGAGGCTTTTCTGCATTCAAACAATTTTCAAAAATCAACCATAATAGTTTTTGAGTTGATTCCAACTCTCAAAAATCACATTTGACCATACCTATCTGAATATATAAAAATATTTAGGTTTGCATGCAATGACATTGGACTAATACCAAAAGAATGCTATTAGGGAATTTCTAGCCACTTTAAATTGATTAAATAATAAACTTAAACTTTATAAAAGGTGACCAACATGTTAAATCACATTCCCATGTATTGGAATATGTGGTGATGACAGGTGTCCACATGATCCCATATTCTAGTTGGAGAATATTAAATCTTAAATATTTTCAATGAGTAGAAATTACTTTTCTCAAATAAAATAATGAAACTAGTTCTTTAAATCTTGTGATGATTGTGATGATGCTAGATCATCAAGTATGTGTCCTAGTGTGCTAAATAGACTAGTTAAGTATTTTTTGGTGATTGTGTATTCCATATGTATTTATAGATGATAGTACCGACCAAGTCTACGAGGAGGAGGAGTTCTACCCCGAAGAAGATGAGGAGAATTTCAACCACCGCACCAATCAAGGCAAGCTAGAAATAAGAAAGTTAACCCTTTCCCACTTAACTTGAGCAAATGCTTTAGTCATGCTTTGGTTATACCTTTTGATTTATACCCATTCCAAGTGTTACTTACAAGTTTTACCTTTTGCTTTACCAAAGTTTCTTTAATTCTAGTAATGCTTTGTGAGATTGTAGAAAGTAGTATAGATAGCATAAAGAGTATAAAACTTGGCCTACCTAGTTATACTTAGATGTCATTCTATGGCATGAGATTGAAGATTAGCACCCCTCTTTAGTGAATACTCTTAACCCTAGTGGCTAGTGCTAAGCATAAAACTTGATCACTTAGATGGGAGGACTTGGTGAAAATGATTATGAAAACCTTGGAATGATGAGTCATTCTATTGAGATGTTTTGACATGTGTTGAGAAACACAAATGGTTTATGATGATGAAAATGTTGAGGCATGAGCCTTAGCCCCTTTATAAAAACTGATGGTTGGGTTCGGATGCGATACCATTCCAATTCTACCGTACAACCACAATACCTGAATTTGGTAAGGCTTAGCCGGAAGTTTATATGCATTAGTATGGGTTCCCTCGCGGGAGAGGTTTGAGCTGAGGATACCTCTCAATGTTGTCCACCTATGCAGTGCCCAGGATGGAAGATGGCCATGGCTGGGAGGCCAAGCTCATAGGAGAGGTGCTTGTACTAGGGTGTGTAATTGAAAGGTTATGATTGATTATCCGCATACTAAGTATGATGATTCAGGGTTATCCCTGACGGATGCATCAAATTTTGTGGTGAAAGTGTACCACCTCTGCAGAGTGTCAAACTATTCGAATAGCCGCGTTCGCGGTCATGGACAGTTGGAGTGGCCATACTGTTCCGTCGTCAGATGTTTTCAAAATGACTTATGAAAGGAATCGTGAATTTGACTTGACCACAACAGAGTTGTGACTATGAAAACTAGTTTCCCACTTAAGTGCTTTAGAACTTTAAATTAGATTTCTTTACTTCTGAACTCAGCTGAGGTTTCAAATTAGCTTTTGCAAATAAACTTAGAGTTTAGCATTCCTACTAGAACTACCTTACTTTTTAGTGATAGTTTGCGAGTACTTAAAGAGTACTCATGGCTTTGTCCCTGGCTATTCCCGTGGCCAGACTATGAAGAGGACTTTCCGGAAGAAGGATAGGAGGACGACTATGACAACTAGGATCATCTCCCAGCGTCAGCATTGCATGTGACACTGAAGATGGAGCCCACCTCTACGCTTATTAGTTATTCCGCTGCTTGTTTGTACTAAGATTGGATCATGAGATCCTTTATTTGTGTAAGACCTTATTATGGTTTGTAATGGATGATGTACTGTGATATCCAATCTGTTATGTCTCGCAAAAATGGTTATCCTGGAATTGCGATGTATGGCATAATAGGCATCTGGGATTAAAAACCCGTGTGTTGACAACCCCCACTTAACCATTAGTCATCTTTCCAATCACTTTCCTTTTTGAAAACGTTTTTAGGTAACAAGTACAACTATTTTTTTTGTAATTCACATTCCCTATCCATACTAAGATAGAGAACTACTTAAAACTGAAAGTAAAACCTACTTAGAGATAAAGCAAACAAGTGCACGCAAGAATATTCACCCACACGCTATTGCTCCACGGCAACGGCGCCAGAAAAGTTGTTGATAACCCACAATTATAGGGGATCGTGTGTAACCTTTTCAATAAGTAAGAGTGTCGAACCCAATGAGGAGCTAAAGGTAGGATAAATATTCTTGCAAGTTCTATCAACCACTGATACAACTCTACACACACTAAACATTTGCATTATCTAGGAAATAAAACTAGAGCAACAATACGACTAATAGAGATAGCTTTGCATGATAATAAATAACAAGAAAGTAAAGCTAGTTGCTGCAGCAATAAAATACACTAAACTAGCAGAACCATGAGTGTGGAATAGTGGTGGTAATTGTGGTGGCTTCGTCCAAGTTTAAATAGCGAATAGATCAGGTTCATTGTCTTTGATGTAGTTTTTCTATGTGGGAGAGGCTAAATATACATGCGCTTCACTACTTGGATTACATGTACTATATGATTGGATTGTTAGCAAACATCCGTAAGTACTAACAAAAGCATTAATGTTTCCCCGACAATAGCCTTAAGTTTAATGGTCCTCTTTCTCCCATACGTGCAACGTTCCGGTTCGCGTCCTCAGGTTGCTGTCACTCCGGCAGAACTCCCCCTTCCTTTTACACATACTACAAACCCTATGATGTTTAATCCATGCACACACAAATATAATGGACACCAAAGGACTGTACCATATCAACATACAACTCTAATGAACCAAAGACGTTGAACCATTCAATCTAAGAACAAAGAAACTACGCAAACATGACATAGATCATAGGATTATAACTTATAGCATCAAACACCATGTTTACATAGGATGGTACAGAGGTGTGTGGGAGGATGAACCACTACATACTAGGAGGATTAGGTGATGGAGATGGTGGTGAAGATGGTGAAGAGGGCGGCAGCGGCGCAGGGGGCTCCTTCCCCGCCGTCGGTATCATGGGGGAGCACCGCCCCTTAGCCCCTTCCTTCATGGCTTCTTGGGAACCCTCCCCCATGGAGATGGGATCCATGGGGGGGGGGAAACGTGGCTTTGGTGGCTGCAAATTCTTGGGTGGAGATGCCCTAGGCGAATTAGGTTTCCTCCCTTTATATCGCTTCTCGGATTCCCGTCACTCCATCTTGGGCTGCAGTAAATCGGACTAAATGGCCCGCCCGGACTCGGAATCAGCTAAATTGTATGTCTAAAACGTTTGTCGTGAAATTTCCAACAACTTTGTAGTTGAATAGTTTTTGTTTGATGTCGTCTTCGACCTGAAACGTGACCATCTTAAAAAAGAGTTCTGAGACAGATTTCTGGAAAAAACCCAATTTGACTCCAACAAGGTTTCCACTTGTATTGTTGGTAATTCCTAGACATCAAAGTGTAAAACAAGAACATTGTGCACTTTTTCAACTATTAGTAGGTTAGTCCAAATAAATCATAAACTTTATACAAAAAGAAGTGTCAAAAGCATATTATGAGCATAAAACTATCAAAAATTATAGATACGTTATGGACGTATCTATTTGACCTAGAGGAGTGTCGCTTACCACAATGATGTGGTGCTCCTGGAAATAGTAGCACAGTCGCCTGGCTATCATGAAGACACCATACGCCAACTTTTGATAATGCGGGTACCGCTGTTTTGTCCGTGTGAGCACCTCGCTGAGGTAGTAGACTAGGCGTTGTACCCCGTGGACTTTGTTTTCTTCGGCTCATTGTACTACGAGCACGGTACTGACCACCTGGTTGGTGGCGGAGATGTAAAGCAACAACAGCTCCTTTTCTTGAGGCGTTACCAACACCGACGAAGTGGATAGTAGACGCTTGAGGTTTTCAAATGCTTCTTGTGCTTCGTTTGTCCACTCAAATTTATCAGCCTTGCGGAGGAGTTGGTAGAAAGGCAGTGCATTTTCATCCATCTGACTAATGAATCGATTGAGCGCCACGATTCTCCCAGCTAGCTTCTCACGTTCTTCGGCTTCTCCATGGCCAGTATGGCCTTTATTTTCTTCGGGTTGGCCTCGATCCCTCTCTCGGAGATAAGGTACCTGAGCAATTGCCTACATGGTACGCCGAAGACGCATTTGTCTGGATTTAGCTTGATCCGGTAGCGGTCGAGGTTGTCGAAGGTCTCGCGGAGATCGTCGAGTAATGAGGCTTCCTCCTTAGTTTTGACAACAATGTCGTCGACGTAGACTTGAATGTTACGACCAAGCTGGTTCTTGAGGCAGGCCTGCATACACCGCTGGTAGGTGGCCCCTGCGTTTTCAGCCCGAAAGGCATTGTTGTGTAGCAGAAGACGCCAAAGGGCGTGATGAACATCGTTTTCTCCTGGTCTTCCTCCTTCATTCAAATCTGGTGATAGCCTGAGTAGGCGTCGAGGAAGCAGAGGCGCTTGCATCCCACGATGGAGTCGATTATCTGGTCGATCCGCGGCAACGGGAAGTGATCCTTTGGGCAATGTTTGTTCAGGGAGGTGAAGTCCACGCACATCTGCAGAATATCCATGTCCTTTTTAGGTACCAGCACGGGTTTTGCTACCCAGGTGCTTTCCTTGATCTCGCGTATGAAGTTAGCGTCGAGGAGTTTGTTGACTTCCATACCGACCGCTTTTGCCCTAGGCTTAGATAGTCGACGTATTCTCTGTTTCACTGGTCTTGCTTCAGGATTCACATTAAGTGAGTGCTCAGTGAATTCCCTGGGAACTCCTAGCATGTCTGCTGGACACCAGGCAAAGATTTCCTAGCGCTCATAGAGGAATTTGATGAGCACGAGTTCCTATGCACGACTCAAGTTGTTGGTGATGACGGCCATCTTGGCCACGTCCGTTGGGTGGACCTGGACCGTTTTGGTGTGAATTGATGTGTTAAAGGATTGGTCGAGTGAGCTTGGCTTACTTAGAGGAGGCAAACTATTGTGTCTCGACTCCTTCAACCTCGCCAGTTGCTCCTGCATGCCGAAAGACTAGGAGATTCTATTGAATTCCCTATCGCAGTTGTCGGACCTCTCGAAGATTCTGTTGACTATGATATTGCCATTGCGGCCTAGTATCTTCATCTGCAGGTAGGCATAGTGTGGCACCTCCATGAACCTCGCGAACGCGACACGTCTGAGGATGCAGTGGTATTGCGAGGGCCAGTCGACCACCTCGAATTTGATGCGCTCTCACCAGAAGTTTGCTTGTCCTCCGAATATGACATCCAAGCTGATTTTGCCCAGGGGGTATACGCCCTTCCCTGGGACGATGCCGTGGAATGTTGTGTCTGAAGTTTCCAGACATGACAGAGGGATTCGCATGGCGCGCAAGGTACTTGCGAACATGAGGTTCATGCCGATGTCATCGTCCATGAAGACGCGACTCATCTCGAAGCCTCCAATTTGTGCCTCGAGCACCAGGGGACAGTGACCTAGGCGAGGTACTTGACGCGGATGATCGTGCTTGTCGAAGGTAATGCAGGACTCGCTCCCACTGAGGTACTCAGTGGTGGAGGATGGAGAGTTCATCACCAGATTGACATGACGAGTGATTTATTTTTGCACCCGATTTGATGGGCGTCCTTTTTGGATCATCCCCATGTTTCCCAGTGCTCGCGGGTATGGCTTGCCTCCATGGTTTTGGATAGGCGCAGCTGCAGGTGGTGGTGGCCCGGGTGGTGGTGGCCTGGGTGGCGGTGGTGGTGCTCCATGAGCCACGGTGCCCGGGGCAGCTCCATAGCCCTGGTTTATCGTGTCACGATTCATCTGGGCTAGACCTTCAGGGAGCTTGAGGAACTCGCGGTAGTCCTTCAGTAGGTGACTGGATTTTTTTTGCCGTAGTGCTTGTCGATGTAGAAGTGTACATTGCATGGTCCGGACACTTTGTCCTGGATAGATGTTCCAGGTGCCTCATCGCCAGTGCGGTGTTGCCACACTTGCGTGGTTTTTCTATTGTTGCGGTATCCACTACTGCGGTATCCGCTGTTGTGGTTGTTGTCGTCGTGTTTGTCGGGGTAGCCAGTCGCGACCATGTCGACTTCCTCGCGGTCCTCGTAACCACGCATCCAGTGTTTTCCTCGGCGATCGTGTCTGCGACCAAGGTCATCGTCATCATCTGAGTGGACGCGGTTTTTCACCGAGTCCTCTCCATGGGCCCACCTGTTCACGATTTCCATCAGTGGTCGATTGTGCGGTCCTCGGAGATGTCTTCTGCAGAGTTTTTGATGATGGACCATCTCTGGATGTATGAGCGCAGCGACTCGCCAGTCTTTTGGTAGCAGCCTCTTAATTCTTCGATTGATGCGGGCCTTTTTTTAAGTGCCCTTGAAGTTTCACACGAAGCTATAAACCAGCTCTTCCCAGCTATGAATCGATTGCGTGGGAGGTTGTTGAGCCATGCACGAGCGGTACCTTGCAGCTATAGCTGGAGGTACTGCAATATCGTGCTCGTGGTTCTGCCATGCAGCCTGACAAAGGAAATGTGATCCTCTGGTCATATCTTCAGGTCCTGGAGGCCGTCAAATTTAGGCTTCTCCGATGGGAGTATGAACCCTTTTGGCATTCGCTTTTGTCGTATGGCTCTACAGAAGCAGCTAGCGCCACAGAGCTCTATCCCGTCATCTTCCGTGTCAGTCGAATGGGCACGCCTCGCGTGCATCTTGTCGACTTTGCGCTGTGTGATGTCATCGTGCGTGTCGTAGTCGTAGTCGTGCCGTCGTGAGCGGCATCGTCGCGACAAGTCATGACTGTCGTTGTTGGAGGAAGGGGAAGAGTAGCGCTTGGCCAAAGCCTTGTTTTTCTTTGGCTCTAACGCTGGATCCTTGATGAGGGAAGCTACGACTAGTCCCAGGCATGTGATCATGGATCAATGCATGGCAGCACATGGGTCCCCAACCGGTGGCTGGTTGTTGAGCAGGTACATGGTGGCCGCTGTTACCGCTGTCTGCGGTGTTTTTTGGAGCACATTGCCCCGCGTATTCACCGTCATAGATGAGAAGTTGAGAACTCGCGTGGCCTCTTCTCGCTCCTTATCGGTGAGGTGATCTAGTCGAGAACGTCTCTTGGCGGCTGTATGATCGTTACCCTTGGAGGAGAATCCTCCAATGGAAGAGAGTTAGGCTCGTCGAAGGCTCAGCTCGTCCGCCGCCTTCCTGTGTGCATCGAGCTGGGCGATTACTTGTTGCTGGCGCTTGAATTCCTCCTTGAGCAGCCAGTGATAACCCATCAGCATGTCTTGTGATGAGTTTGGTGGCAGGGGGTTTCGCCGCAGGGCTTCTCGACAGCGAGCCTACTCGGCATTATTGAGCTTGATTAGCACGCGCTCTTGGGTATGTTAATTCGCAGTGAGATGCGGATGACCTTTCGGCCCATTGTTGGTGGGTGCTCCGTTGAGGGGACTACCGTTCACGACTGGGATACCACCGCTGGTACCAGTGTTGTCCCGAGTGCCGCCGTTGTCACATGTGTTGATGACAGCGCACATGTCATGGCTAGGGAAGCTGTTGCTTCCGCAGCTTTCTGATCCAGAGTTGTAGTCTCCATCTTCTGTTGCCAGATCGCCCAGATCAGACTCACGGCTGCTGTCACTGTCCGTATTCCCAACTATTGTTGGGGCATTGAGTTCGCTCAGGGTGCCGATTGGTGGGGGGAACCACGATGCAGGATCAATCATAGGAACCTTCGGCTGATCAGGGAGGCGAAGTGTGCCTAGCCGACCAACTTGGAAGCATAAGCTCGCGATCGCCAGGCCGATCCCATCACCTACGGACTCGAAATCCGGCGAGTGGCTGGTGTGTGGATGGTGAAGTCGAAGGCACCAAAGAGAAGGCGAGTCTCTAGTGCTGCAGAGTCGTAGATCGCAGTTGATGGGGCCGAGGAAGCCGCAACATCAGCACTTCCTTTCCCCACAGATGGCGCCAATTGACGAGGGGTTAACTCATCAATGCCCATCACAGATGGACTTAGGTTCGAGGAAGTGGGGAGCGCTAGAGGCACCGATCGTCTAGCAAACAAGCACATAGGGATGCAAGGTTTACCCAGGTTCAGGCCTCGTAGAGGACCCTACTCTTGCTTGTCTGCTCTTGGAATTATCGAGGAGTCAAAAGTTACAGGGGGTGCGCAGATGAATCTAGCAATGGTGCAGAAACTAGGGTTGTGGATTGTCCTCCTCGCTGTCCCCTCCTAGCCTTTATATAGATAGGCTAGGTCTCGGGATATCAGGCCGATTCGGTTACAAATTAGGGTTTCCCTTTTAAACTTCTATATTAAGTTTGTCGTGTGCTGCAAGCAGTCGAAGTCTCCTTGGTCATCCGGATCTTGACTTGGCCTTAGCGACGTCGTGGGCTTCTTCTAGGCTGGACCACATATGCCAAGCTCGAGTAACTGTAAGGTATGCCCATGTCAACCTTAGATGTAAGCTCTTCATTATTTACCTCAGTAATTGAGCTTACTCTCTTTGAGGTTCTTTCCACATGGCATTGGGCATGATTATTTTGCAAGTAGCTTCTTTGCAACAATCACTTGCTTTCCCATGATTGTTCCTCCTGCTGCCGTATCTAGCATAGACTTAGACATTGGGTTAAGACCATTATAAAACAAATGTAATATAATCCATTCTTCCATACCTTGACTAGGATAGTTCATCACGGCTTCTTTCATACTTTCCCACACAAGCGCTAGTGGATCACGGTCTTCTTGTCTAAAGCCTGTAATGTTGGATCTTAGCTTCATAGTTTTAGCTAGGGGAAAATTTAATCATAAAAAAATTAGTGCATTCCTCCCAAGATTTAATAGTACCCTTTGGTAGAGCTAGAAACCAATCCTTAGCCTTTCCTCTAAGAGAGAAAGGAAACAATCTTAATTTAACAGCATTTGGATCTACATCCTTAATATGCATCATGTCACAAATTTCAGTGAAAGTGTTTAGGTGCAACCTGAACCTTCAGCAGATGAGCCCCCAAATTGGTTTCGTCGAACCAAACTTAAAAGGTTAGGCTCTATTTCATATGTTTCCGCATCAACAGTGGGATGAGTGATATATGCATGAATAAAATCCTCAGTGGGAGTAGCATACTCCCCTAATCTCTTTTGAGCCATGGCTCTTATATTTTTGGTAATTTTTAAGTAATTAAAACAATTAACATGTAACGATTTTTTGGGGTTTTCAAATAGATAACAAGAAAGTAAACTAGTAACAAGAAATAAACTACGAACTAATAATAAAACTAAAAACAAGGTCTCTAGTGACCTCACTAGGATAGCGAAATTCGAAGGCAACGACGCCAGAAAATGGGTTGATATCTTTGATCCGGAATCACTGATGTAGTATAATAGCTTTTCCGTAGAAGACCTAGGTTTAATCGAACCTCGGAAAGCAATGCTAAAAGGAAATAAAAAGGACACGTCTACAAGAGTTTCTTTGTTCATTTTACCTTAGTTTACCGGACTAATCTAGTTTACTTTATAATGGGTTGAATCAAAGGATGGCGATAGGTCAGGGTTGAAGATCGACCTACAGCTGCACATCATATGGGATAAAAGATAATAATAAGCATAGTCATGTGTAATTTTTGAAAGGAGATAATCTCTTGTAGGTAACACATCCTAATATACTAGAGCCCCCGTGATGCAGCGGGCATAGCAATAGTCTTTTAATCCAACCGAGTGCACACCAAATAAAAGGGCTACAAACTATTATTAAGTGTAAAGCACATATCAAAGCCTTAAGTGGTGATGTTGTTGTGATCCCGAATGGGTCGCTAAGCGAAGAACGTACTACCCTTTCTATCACTGGGGTTCCTATGAGATCGTTGCTAGCCAAGTATCTCACCTCAAGCCTTTATCAATCTATGGGATCTTGGGTGCCTACAAGTCCATAGATCGAGATAAGAGACAAAGAAATAAAATATACTAATCTCAATTGCAAACAAAATACAATACTCCCATGAATTAGATGCACATAATCGCTGCGAGGTTTCTCCATAACTCGCAGCCAGTGAGGACTACTCACTCATAACAAATAGATCAGAGATAGAAAACATCATACAAATACTTAGATTGAAATCAAATATTCTTACAATGGTCGCCAAATCACAAGGAGATCTAAAGTACAAAGTAATGGCTCTGGCTAGTGGAGGGGATGGATGATGGAAGTGATGAACAATGGATGAACAATGGCGTGGATATCCTTTGGTGGTGTTGTGATGTAATCTCAGAATGGAGGCTCTTTGGCCGACGACTGGAGCCTCAAAATATATAGGAGTCTTCACAAAAGTCGTAGGTTTTGACGAGATGAAGCCAACATCACCTGGTACAGGCGAATGGCATGGGCGGGCTCTGCGCGTATCAGTGGTCGCTAAGCATGCTGATGCCTGGGAATGGCTTCCCAATTACTTGGCCGTGTGGACTTCCTCAAAAACCTTCATTATGACTCCTGATTTCGCATTAAAACTGTGATTTCCTGCACAACATAGTTCAAAGAAAGGTTTTGCATATCTTTGCAATTATTAGTCATTAGTGGCAAGGATTGCGAGTTTCTTGTCAATTGCTTAACCAAAAACAATGTTTAAACGTGGTGGAAGATGGCTAATTTTTGAGCCATCAACAAGTCAGTGGCTGGGAGGAGAAGAATAAGCCACTTAGAGGAAGTAGCAAGGCAAAGCGAAGCTAGGAATCACTATTAGGAGGAGCAGAACTATGCCACAATTAGTAGTAGTGGATCAAGCCAAGTAAGCATCAATTTTAACATCAGAATCTTATTGCTTATCTCCAAGACCATGTCTAGTATCTGTTCTTATCATTTACTTAGGAATGATCTATGGTTTAATTGAGATCCTCAGATTTACACCCAAATGGGGTGTAATGTCATCATAGGATGGTAAAAAGCCACTAGTAGCATCTATTCTTTATCTGTGAGCCAAACTAGATCCCAGTCTTTGCATCTTTGATCTAATCTAGTAAAACATCAAGGCAACAACATGATATAGTGGAGGATACCACTGTGTATCATCCATTAGGAGGTTTCACAATGGCATCCATCCAAATCAAAGTCATGTTTATATCCAGGCAACTTAGGTAATCCTCCTCCTAAAATACCAGGAAACATTCCTACTTAATAACCTATCTTAAGATAGAAACATCAAGGATAGTTGCATAATAAGCATCACCTTAGTAAGGATTAAACCTTTACTGGTACATCTTGAAAACCATTCCCAAATCTTGTCATCTATTTAGTAACAAAAATTCTTCATTCCCAAATCAAATCACATATCTGAATCTTTAATACTAGTATCTCATTGCCAACCAGGTAGCAACACTGTCTTTGGTGAAGACATGCACACCCTTGTGATGTTTCCACTAGAGCATCATCTAGGTAGTAAATACACTAGGCATGAATTCCATGACAAAATCAACATAAATCTAGTACTCCCAGTATAGAGCAAACAATCTAAGATCCTTAAGATCACACCAAGTGACAATACATAGTAGGTGAGGACAGAGAACAAGTCATAGGCAACACAGACATCAGTACTAAGCAATCCCTAATGCAAAATCCATCTAAGAATCATGAGAGTACCAATAGAGGTAGAGAGGAACCCTAGAACAGAGGCAAACCCTAATTAGGGTCACAAACCATCGTATAGTGAGAGAGGCTAAGAGAGGCGAAGAAAAGGAGGGGGAAGAAAAACTTACACAAGAGCCTCGCTCAACAAGAAGAGCAAGCATATGTGGCGGCGGCGAGGGCACGACGACACGAGGAGCACCGGTGGCACTGCAACTCGCGTCGAGCCATACCCGAGACAACTGTTGAAGAAGCGAACGGCAGAACACCACCGAGCCACCACCAGAACACCACATAGCTAGGGCAGCAAGGTGAGGAAGAGATAGCCAAAACCCTAGGTTCAAGTGGGGGTTTTGCACGGCCAGGAGAGGGGTGATACCTTCGATCTAGATTCACGGATGTAGTATAATAGCTTTTTCCCTAGAAGACCAAGGTTTAATCGAACCTCGGAAAGCAATGCTAAAAGGTAATAAAAAGGACACATCTACAAGACTTTGTTTTTTTCGTTTTACCTTAGTTGACCAGACCTATCTAGTTTATTTTATAATGGGTTTGAATCAATGGATGGATATAGGCCAGGGTTGAAGATCCACCTGTAACTGCACATCAAATGGGATAAAAGATAATAATAAGCATAGTCATGTATAATGTTTGAATGGATATAATTGTTTGTGGGCAACACCTCCTAATATTCTAGAGCCCCCGTGATGCAACGGTCATAGCAATAGACTTTTAATCCAACCGAGTGCACACCGAAGCCACCAGTTACAAACTATTATTAACTGTAAAACACAGATCAAAGCTTTAAGTGGTGAAGTTGTTGTTGATCCCTAATGGGGCGCTAAGCGAAGACCGTACTGTCCTTTCTGTCACTGAGGTTCCTATGGTATCACCGCTAGCCAAGTATCTCACCTCAAGCCTTTGTCAATCTATGTGATCTTGGGTACCTACAAGTCCACATATCAAGACAAGAGACTAAGATGTACATAGTTGCTGTGAGGTTTCTCCCCAACCCGCAGCCTATGAGGACTACTCACTCATAACAAATAGATGGGAGATAGAAAACATCATACAAATACTTAGATTGAAATCAAATATTAGTACAATGGTCGCAAAATCACAAGGAGATGTAAAGTACAAAGCAATGGTGTGGATCTCTTTTGGTGGTGTTGTGATGCAATTAGAGAATGGCGGCTCTCTGGCCAGCGGCTGGAGCCTCGAAATATATAGGCGTCTTCACGAAAGTTGTAGGGTTTGACAAGACGAAGCCATCGCCACCTAGTACGGGCGGGCGGTACGGGTAGACCGCGCCCGTACGAGTGGTCATTAAGCATATTGATGCCTTGGTACTGCTTCCCAATTACTTGGTCGTGGGTACTTCCTCAAAATCCTTCATTATGACTCCGTATTTCACATTAAAAACCATGATTTCCTGCACAACATAGTTCAAAGAGAGGATTTTCATTTGCAATTATTAGTCATTAGTGGCAAGGATTTAGAGTTTCTTTGGCAATTGCTTGACCAAAAAAAATCTTTAAACACAGCGGAAGATGGAAAAAATCGGAGCCATCAATTTCCCCAAAGCTCAAACCTTGATCGCCCTCGAGCAAGAAGAACAAAAGAACTATAAGGAATTCAGCGTTTAAACTTGAAACAATGAGAATAAGAATTCACTTGCAGTTAGTAGTCACATGCGCTCAACACTTCAGTCATTGCGAGGTTTATCAAAGTTAGAGAGTGACAAGAATACTATACAAGCTTCGGTAAGTCAAGACAATCAAAGTAAAGTTTAATATAAGTATAAGTAACTAGAAGTGTAGAAATCAATCCAATTCTTCTAATTAACTCTCAGCTTTCCAAGTAACACTAGGATGTTTAAATAGCATAATTGAGTAAGACATGTCCCAAGTCGTATAACAATGAAGTGTCTTATTTACACCCACATCAATAAATCAAGTCTATCAAAAACACTTCTAATCCAATCATTATCTTTAAATAAAAAATCGTAAAGTAGTAATGAGACCATGCCAATGACTTGTTATGTGGATCCTCATAGATATATTTTTCTTTCATTCATTTTTTCAAGGATCTGTGATTATTTCTTTTGCAAGTGTTTGCACAACCTTTGGGAGTACCAATATTTTTGCCCATATGTTGACACATATGTCACTCATGTCATCAACTCATAGCCGAAATTCGGGGTTATACCATAGATTGTTGAAAAGGTGGCAGAGTTGTTGGCATCAGAAAGGTGTGAATTAGAGACATAGAACAAAGTTGTCTCACTTGTTTCTCTTTTTTTGAGGTAGTACCGTGGTTTGATCCACAAGGTTAGCTTTGGCATGCATCACAATTACCACTAGAGTTTATTTCAATCAAACAATTCCTTTCATGAGTGTCATCAAGACTATAAAAATATCTATAGATTTCTATTTTCGTGCCCCTGGTTCGTTAGTTGTACTCAGTTTACCCCAGCCACTTAATTATTCCTCACTTTTTCCCCTGTCCTTCTCGGAAACCCATCAAAGAGATCGAACGACATCTGCCGTCAGGTTGATCGTTGGCTGATGTGTGGGGTCATGTGGTATGGAACCATGTGGGGTTGTTTGGTCAGGAACGTGTTATGTTGATGTGTGGGGCCATGCCATGTGGGACTGCGTGTGGAAGGTTTGTTGGGAACACGTTATGCGGGACATGGTGTGGGACCATGTGGGGCACGTTTGGTGGTTACGTGCTCCCTGTCGTCTAATTTGGAAGTTTTATTTTTTGTTATTTTTATGATTAGCCTTTTTAAGAGCACCTTTTTCCCTCTCTCTCGCTAACGGTTGTGTTTTTTTGTCCAAAAAGGTAGCGAATCTAGAGAAGCTTCTCTCTTTGTTCATTGTTCCTTTTGGCCCTCGTTTTTGCCCAATCTGGTAGCAAATCTAGAGCAGCAAATCTAACCAACACCATAAATAAATCCAGTAAACATAGCAGATGTAGATAAAGCAGCTAATATAGGTTATATAGTACGATACTTAAGGAGGTTCGACAATTAGGCTACTCGGCAGTAGCAGCAGACAAGTTCAACGCAGACAAGACAAAAGAAGCTACTTTACAGCAGGAGCAGCACAAGATCAGTGGCTCCTAATGGCCTCCGCCTCCTCCACTTCTTGCTACCAAGTCCCTTGACCTAGGGCGCCTTAGGCTTGATTGGGGGCATGTGACCCTCCTCGATGGCCACCTTCTAGAGGTTGTGGAGGTGAATACCGAGCGCTTGGTGCTTGGCTCTGAAGTCGTGGACGTTCACAAACTCTCCACAGGTCCTCACATCCTCGACATGCTTCATGAGGGAGTTAAAGTCGATGGCGTGGAGCCTCCTGGTGGTGCAGAAGGGGCACCTATAGACGTCACCGGCAAAGAAGTTGTTGTATTGGCCAGACTTTAACCTCCTCAGCACATGACGAGTCTTGGTGTCCTTGGACTCATCGTCGCTGCAGACGCTGCTATCTTCCTATTGGAAAAAACACTAGAGTGCAATAAGGACATGATTGAGATACTTTGTTTATCGGGATTGATTATTTGCATAAATTAACCGATTGATATCCCATGGTTATTCCCCAAATGTCAAACCAAACCGAATACTGATCCCAACTACAAACAGGGGGATTCAAATATGAATAGGGGGATTCATCGAAATACAAGATCTAACACAAGAGGATTAGCTACTGTAAAAATACGAACAGTCGAACCCTAATAACATACGATCTAGCATCCAACGATGGGAATGGGGGAAGAACAAGGGAAGGGGAGAAAACCCTGGTTACCTCTAGCCATGGGTCAGCGATGCTGATGTCGTAGGGGTTCTCCGGCCTTATGTAATCAACCTTCTCGTAGGGGTCCCAGCCAAGCGGGATCTACCCGAGGCCGGCGGGGACCTCCTCGCTGGTAGCTACAGCGGATGCGTCGATAGGGATGGCGGCTGCCTACAATTCCTCGACGAGGGCCTGTACGTGACGGGGGCCTCCTCGCCGACGGGCTTGGAGGCGCCGATGGCCACCACACCATTCTTCTCCATCACCAGCATGGTTGGGGTTTTCTTGGGGGTTTGCAGAAGGTGATGGTGCAGTGGAGACGGTTGAGTGAGCGAGTGAGTGATGAGTGAGAGTGAGGAGGCCTCTATAAAGGAGAAGGGAAGCGACGTTTTGTTGCACCACCATGCACCGCATAACCGCGTACGCTACTGCACAATGCACGGCCACAACGTGTCCACTACCGGCATGTGCACCGCACATGTGTATCGTGAGTCATGTTTTTCCCTCGTGTCTAACCCTGGCGACTTAGTTGTGCTTAGTTTTGCCCTTGAGTGTAACACTGGCAGTTTTGTTGTACTCAGTTTTGCCCTCCAGTATTAACACTGCCGTGTGCAATATACTCAGTTTACCCTCCGGTGGCTGGTCAACAGAGAGTCAACGAATGCGTTTTAGCTAGCTAATTGAGACATTTTATGCACAACAAATTCAAAGATCAAAACATAGTGGCATCTACCGAGGGTGTCTTATTATGTGACCTGCCACCATAAGAAATGTATATAAATCAAATTTTAACCTAAATCAGCACTTCTCAAATCACCTACTATCTATGAAGGTTCATGGCTTTCTACTCAAGCCTCTTCCCAAAACATCCCTCACCAAAACATAATTTGTCTGAATGAGGCAATAATTTTCAAACTGGTGATTTGAATTGCAAATAGTTTAATGTATGCCAAGATGTATTTTATTGTATAAAAGACACATTTTCCATTTTTTAAATCTTTTTATATTTTCTATTTTAATCTCTTTGTCAGTCTTTCCCTTGGTTTTTAAGTTCTACTTAGTTTTTCCCTTGGTTCCTAAGTTCTACTAAGTTTTCCCCTCTCTTAGTCACAATCTCTCACACTTGTGCTCATCTTGGCTGCTACGCTCTGATTAGTTGAGACAGTTGTCACGCGGAGCATGCCCACCAACCGTTGATCCTATGTGATCTAGCGGACATGATAACCCCTATATCTGTCGAGGGGCACCCCTCTATCAATGCAAAATAACGAGTTTGCCACTGTTACTTTAACTCCATAAACAATGAACTTGAATATAATTTGAAGGGAAAGTGTTCAAATGTGTATAATTTGTGCATTACATTCCAATCTATAAAAATGATAATCTCTCAAGATTTTCTTAGCACAATATTATCACGTATTAAGTGCAATTTCAAAGAGTTCAAATGTGTATAATTTTCGTTTATGCAAGTTTATACATTACATTCCACTCTATGAAAATGGGGAGAAAATGATAATCTCTCAAAATTTTGCTAGCACATCATTATCTCATTATTAAGTGTGATTTCACAATGTTCAAAGGTTTAAAATTTTCATATACGCAAGTTTATGCATTATATTTCACTCCACGGAAATGATAAATGATCAGGATTTTATTAGCACAACATTATCATGTCCTAAGTGCGATTTCAAAGAGTCCAAATGTGTATAATTTTCGTATATGCAAGTTTATGCATTACATTCCACTTTATGAAAATGATAATCTCTCAAGATTTTCTTAGCACAACATTATCACGTATTAAGTGCGATTTCAAAGAGTTCAAATGTGTATAATTTTTGAATATGCAAGTTTATGCATTACATTCCACTCTATGAAAATGGGGGAGAAAATGATAATCTCTCAAATTTTTGTTAGCACATCATTATAATGTATTAAGTGTGATTTAAAAGTGTTCAAAGGTTTATAATTTTCGCATATGCAAGTTTGTGCATTACATTCCACTCTATGAAAATGATAATCTCTCAAGATTTTCTAAGCACAGCATTATCACATATTAAGTGCGATTTCTGTAACATCCCATCATTAGAGTTTAGAAATAAGTTGAGATAAGGTATGTGCATTGCATTCATGCATAGAAAATCCAGGGAATTTTCGCGCAAAACTAAAGGAGATATAGAGGGATCGAGATCTCTGTCGTTCGGATGGAAATGTCAGGGTAAGTGTGATAGATTTCGACATGACCTTTATGGAACCTATGTGTTTTGAGGAAGAGTGATTGAAATTCAAATTCAAATATGAGTCATAGTATAATTTAGTATTCAAATGATATATTTGAATATAAATATAAGTGAAAATGAATGCTAATAATAAATAAATAGATTAATGATTATTTATAAAAAAATGTACAAATAGTTACAAAATTCTAGAATACACAATAAGAAGTTACTTTATTTTATTACAATTACAAGTATAAAAAAATTACAAGAGAAATTGAATTTACAATAAGAGAGAAAGTTTAACTTTATTAAATGAGTTATACAATATTACATTATCTTTACATTATCCAAACAGAAGATCAATTACAAATGAGTAAAAGAAAAACCTAAACTTATTTCTAAACTGTCTCTTTATCTTCATTAGTCTTGTTCCTTCAAATAAGATAAAACAACTAAAAAGACACAAAAGATTAGTTGATTAGTTTTACTCTCAGTGATGAACAGTGAAGTGCACCGTTCATATTACATCATTGAGTAATTCAAAGGGGCAAGTTTCACCAGTGTGTTGTATCTGTTCTTTTAAGTGAATAGTTCTAGTATAAGCCAAATAGATAAGTGATAAGTTTCACCAGGACTATAACCAGTAAAAGGATATGTAGTGAAAACCATTTTACTTGATCTGATCCACACACAGCCAGGCAGCAAGGCGGCTTAGTCATCTAACTGCATGTTGTGTGCTGTCGACACAACAACAACATCAAATGCAATCAAAAGGGAAGTGCACAGCCAGAGCACAGGTCTTAGTAACTCATTCCCATTCTCAAGCACAAAGCCAAGAACACACCAAGCCTGTCAAAGCCAAGAACACACCAAGCCTGCCAAAGCCAAACAGAACCACCAACCAAGATATACACCAACTCATTCAACCATCTAGTAGATGGTGACATAGGAGGGGGTGGAGTAGGTGGACAACAAGATCAAGATCAAGCTCACAGGAACCAGAAGTAGTAGGAGCAGCACCAGGAGGTGTAGAGCAAACAAGCCAGCAGGATCAAGCCAGCAAGATCAACCAGCACCACAGCCACAACACCAGCACCCAAGTTATGTGGTGAGTACACATAAAACCATCACATGATCCAATCATCTATTCTAGATTAACAAGCATATGTTGTTTTATATGTAAACCTCTCAAAATCACCCAAGTGCGGTGTATCCATCACAGAAGGTTTTGCATAAAGACCAATGACTAAACCTTACAAAAAAATCCAGGATCTTAGACCAACATCACTGATCCTGGATATAAAGCTATATTTCCACATCCCAACATAACCACAGTCCTAGATCATGATTTTTGGACACATCTCTTAAAATAGTAGCACCTCAGAACTCAACAAAACTCAAGGATTCATATTCAACTGTAAGAATACTAGTCATTTTATCAGAAACTCAAAAAGCAGTAGCTGGTACTAAATACCAGAACATATCCATGGGGGACAACAAAGCAGAAACTAAGTTTCTATTTAGCTTAGCCTCAGACCAGCATCATAAGCTAAAGAAACTCCATAGCTAGCATAGGATAATCTTCTCAGCAGAAGCTTTCAGCTCATCTTAGTACCAAGCCACTCCAGAACACTGATAGAATAACACTAGTACTAGAACAAATTCGTGTGTACCATTCCAAGGATATATTCTAAGCTAGCATATTCTAAATAGAAATTTCGCAATCGTCTTAGGTTTTGGTGGCATTTATCACGCGCTTCTGGGACCCGAGACTCTTGAAGAATCTTTTCCATTTTTTGGTTATGTATGGAAAGAAGCCATGTGTTAGGAACCGTTTGTGCCGGGAAGAAGAATGAGATCCAACTCAAAGTCAAGGAAAGCGGCGCAGAAAGATATTCAATCATTTTCCTAATATAAGTATTAGGAATCATAGTGTTTGTATCCAAGTAATATCATCAGGGGAATTAACAGTAAATGCCCAAGAAACCAAATATAGGTTCTAGTACTGAAAATTAGCTAGCCAGCATCAATAACTAGACATTAGTCTAGATCAGATCCATAGCACCACAATTTTTACAATGCCAGAGACCTAGATCAGATAAAAATTTATGTGACAAAGCCACTAGCAATTCCAACACCAACTATAGATAGTAATCAACATGGTATAATCATCACAGATACTTCTAAGTCATTCATCATGCTCAATAATCAACACAAAAGGGTGAGGCTCTAATCGAAGCATGAACCCTAATTAAGAATTGCCATCACAAGCACATACAAGATAACAAGGGGGAGCAGAAAATCAGAGGGGGGAGAGGAAAGCACTCACCAATGGTCCTCGCTGACGAATAAAAGAGGAAGCAGAGGGGTCGACGTGCACACGGCAGCACGGGGAGCACCTGAAGGGTGCTGCAACCCGCACCGAGCCATGGCGGTGGCCACAACAACACGCCCCCACATCATCACGAACACCGCACAGCATCACGGGAATTGCAGAGAGAACACCACCGGCAAAACCACAAACCCTAGGGTTCGGGATGGAGCTAGCCTGACTGAGACAAGAGTCTAGCGGCAAATCGGAAAGGACCAGATGACGGAGCGACATCGACTACCTCACCATACACCATGGTGGCGGCTAGGGAGGCCTAGGGCGGCGTGAATCAAACGGCGACGGCGTTGGCAACCCAATGCCACCGCAGGGTCGAGAGAAAAGAGAGAGTGAACACCTGAGAGAGAGGAGCGAGTGGTACTAGGCCACTCGTTCAGAGTGGTTTTAACCAGTCCAAGTGGGCCGAGTCAGGGTTGGGGCAGCACAATATGTTTGGTCTAGATTGAAAAGAGAAAAGCTTAAATGATCTATTAAAAGACCAAAATACCCCTATCACTTAAACGGTTCTAGGAAATAAAATAAAAATCCTAAAAATATAAATAAGATACCAATGAACTCCCAAGATTTTTCTCTATTAAAAAATAATAATAGAGAGAATTTTAAGTGAGATATTTTGAAATTGTTATTATAAATATATATGTTCCTTTAAACTATACAAAACACTTAAAATTGAGAAAAAAAAAATAATTTTTAGATCTTAAAAGAAAGTAATATTATAGAAAATACTAGTTTGAATTTTTAAAATATAAATCAAGTGTGATAAAAAAGTCTTATTTCCTTAAAGGAATTCTAGTTAAATATTTAAAAGAGTTTAAAAACTAAATAAATTCATTTTTAAACTCCTAAAATAATACTAGTCATTACAAAAAATACTAACTTGATTTTTACAAATAAATCTTAAAGCAAAGACATTTAATTCTTTGTAGAATTTTATAAAAATCATAATAAAACTTAAAAATAAATAAAAATCATCTTTAAGATCTTGAATAAATATAGTTTACTAGAATAATACCAAATATAATATTCCATGAGTTTTTAAGATTTTAAAGTAATAAATCCTGATCTATTATGTAAAATCTAATTTTTAGAAACAATTCTTAAATAAGAAATAATCACAATTTGATACTAAACCTTAACTCTCTTATATGTAAGTACTAGTTCCAAAGTCATACCTTGGATAAAATTTTAGTATAAGATAACAACTTAAAGGAGAACCTTTTAAAACCATAACTCCGAGTTAAACCCATAATTCAAATAAATTATCAACATCATTCACCTATATGAATGGTGAATACTCTTTATCTTTTTAACCATGCTTAATATGATTTTAAAACCCTAACACATTAATGAGATCATCTTGTTTTCTTTAATAATATACATCAATTTTTTATAATAGTAAATCACATTTAAACTTATCATTCACTTAAATTGGGAGTGAATGAATTCACACTCTTAACCATCTTTATATTAACCTTAGAATTCAAATATAATCTAGATACATCAGAACCCTAACTCTATTTATGTTCTTTTTAAAGTTAATTCTGCTCTACCAAAGTTATAAGCTTAAGAACCAAATTATATTATGTTTTTATAGTTAACTTTTGTCTATTCTAAATTAAATCAAAATGCATCTCTGATACGTTGCTAACGTATCTATAATTTTTGAAGTTCCATGCTTGTTTTATATCTACTTTCTTATGTTTTGTCCACACTTTGGAGTACTTTTACACAATTTCTAGAACTAACCTATTAACAAGATGCCATAGTGTCCGTTACCTGTTTTCTACAGTTTTTTGGTTCCAGAAAAGGCAGAAAATGAATATTCTCGGAATTGGACGGGACAAAAGCCAAATCTAATATTTTACCGGAAGACACATGGAGTCCGAAGGAGAGACGAAGGGGGGCCATAGGGCCGCCACACCACCCCTTGGCGCGGGTAGCCCTAGGCCGCGCTAGGGCATGGTGTGGGCCCCCTGGCCGGACACGGACCTTGCCTCTTCGCCTATAAGAAGCCTCCTGATGCAGAAACCCTAAATAGTCAAGCCTCTAGCCACGAAAAGTTCCGCAACACCACCGCCACCAAAGGGGAGATTCGGTAGATAGGAAGTCTCTATTCCGGCACCCTGTCGGGATGGGGAAATGCCCCGGATCCATATCCATCGATCTCCACCACCATCTCCATCGCCGTTGCCGATTCCCATGATGATGAGGGAGTAGTTCTTCCTCAAGGCTAAGGGTTCTACCGGTAGCTATGTGTTCATCTCTCTCTATGCATGATCATATTGTGATCATGAGCTTTGTAATCAAGTAGATCTACCTTGCTACTCAAGTGCTTTAATAGATCTCTGGCTCTCCCCATGTGTGTGAAAGTGACAGTGTGCACACCATGGTGGCACTTAGGCTAGAGATTACAAATACTTGTTATGAGTTATATTTGGAGTTGGATGTCTCTATGAAATTGTGGTTTTGTTGGAACCACCTACAGTGTGGGGTTATCTAGATGGGGAAAGTGAACTTTGAGGTGTGCTGTTATAGCTCTACCATGGATTAGAGTGTCCAACCGGAGAGTAGTTCAGAGTAGTATCATAAAGAGAAGATATTTATATGAGAGTGTTCACTAGTGAAAGTATGATCCCTATGCCTTGTTTCTAAGCATTGAAACACCATTTGCAACTAGATCTGTTACATGTTTGCTTGCTTACATCTTTATTTCAGATTGCCTTTAGTCTCTTCCTACCCGTAAATCTCTTTTCTGGCACCGTTACCACTTATAACTATCCATACCACTTGTATTTCACTATCTCTTTGCCAAACTAGTGCACCTATACACCTGACAAGTGTATTGGGTGTGTTGGGGACACAAGAGACTTCTTGTATCTTGATTGCAAGGTTGCTTGAGAAGGATACCTTTGACCACTTCCTCCCTGAGTTCGATAAACCTTAGGTAATCCAGTTAACGGAAACTTTCTGCTGTTCTACAAACCTCTACACTTGGAGGCCCAACAACTGTCTACAAGAATAGAAGTGCGTATACATCAAGCTATTTTCTGGCGCCGTTGCCGGGGAGGTAAGGTAAAAGGTACTCACGTCCTCTGGCTACTAAGCTATCTTCTAGTGCGGTTGCTGGTGTCTGAGTGCTCAAAGTTATTTCCTTTAGATTCTGCAATTATATCTTTTTATTTCTTGTTTTTATTTTCACTGGTTAGGCTTAATGGAAAGCAACAACAAAATTAGAGAGCTTTATAGTATATATCTTCAGTTAGGACATGAAGTGTTCGAAGAGAAAATTAAAAAACCTATGGAACTTTATTTGCATGCTAATAGCAATTTTGTTAGTATGAATTCTTTGGACACCATTATTGCTAATGCTATGGAAATGTCTAAGCTTGGGGAAGCTAGTTTTTATGAAAATGATCTTTTTAGTTCCCCAGCTTTGGAAGATAGCTATTCTATTGCTTATGATGATACCAAACCTCCAATATATGATGATTACAATGATGAAAATGATATTTTCAGTCCACCTACTATTGAGGAGAAAATTGATTATGATTACAATATGCCTCCTATATTTGATGATTATGGTGATGAGAATAATAATGATAGCTATTTTGTTGAATTTGCTCCCACTATGATTAATAAGAATGATTATGTTTATGAGGAGAGCATTAATTCTTTTATGCATGTGGCTCATGATAAGAATGTTTTAAGTGATAGTTATATTGTTAATTTTATTCATGATGCTATTGAAAGTTATTATGAGAGAGGGAAACATGGTATTATGCATCTCAACAATATTAAGTTTCCCCTCTTTATGTTGAAATTTTTGAAGTTGCACTTGTTTTGCTTTCCTATGCTTGTTGCTTTGTGCTTTCATGACTTGTTTCTTTACAAGATTCCTATGCATAGGAAGTGGGTTAGACTTAAATGTGTTTTGAATTTGCTTCTTGATGCTCTCTTTTACTTCAATTCATATTTCCTATGTGAGCATCTTCTCAAACTATCATGCCTAACTTAAAGACGCTAAAGAAAAGTACTTATTGGGAGATAACCCAAAAGTTTTAGTTGAGTCTTGGAAGTTATTGCTTCAGTAATAACCTCTCCTTATCTTTTTTTGTGTGGTTTTTGTGCCAAGAGTAACCTCTAATGAGAGAGAAGTAATTCTTGGGAAAGTTGCTGTCCCGAAACATATTTTTGTGCTTTGCTGTAAAAATTTGTGAAAAACCTCTATAAGTCGGTTTGAGCTGTAATATTTTGTGCTTTTGCCCCAGGTTGTTATCTAACTTTTGTTAGCTCAAAACTTTTAGATTTGAGCAACAGAAGGTCTTCGATAATATTGGTTTTTACTTGCTGGTCTGTTTTGACAGATTTCTGCCATTATTTGCATTTGCTTCTCGTTGATTCCTGTTTGGGTTCTTTTTGGGGAATTGAGATTTTTGAGGGAAGAGATACAGTAGCTTGTGTTTTAGTGGAAGTTTTATTGGTGTTAGAACTGAACCTAAAGACTTATTATCTTGAGTGCACTAATGTTGCTAATAAAGATTGTGTGAAGTTTTGTATGAAGGAAGAATTTCAGGTGTATGGAGAGAATGATGTAATGAGATGAAGAATGGACTAAAGATCAAGCTTGGGGATGCCACACGTGTCACCCCAAGAAATATCCAAGAAGTACAAGCGTCAAAGCTTGGGGATGCCCAAGGCATCCCCTTCTTCATCAATAAAAAATCTCAGGTTTCTTCCAAACACTTTATTTTTATTGTTTCATGCAGAGTTGTGTTGTTCTTGGAGCATCTTCGTTTTTTTGGTTTTCGTTTTCTTGGTTTTCTTAGTTTGCTTGAATAAATTGGTTGGACCCCCTCTTTCATACATTAGTTTTCAAATAAGTTTGGTTTGGATTGGAAAAGAGTAGGAAAGTTCATGCTTAAGTGGTAAGAGAGCTTGTTTTTACTGTGGCCTATGCTTTGTCATGTCATGCTTGGTATTGTTTTGGCTTTATGCTTAGTGATTTTTGCTGTAGCATGACATGTTATAAACAATTGAGATTGCTTAATGTGCCTTGGAAGAATCATGCGTTGTTTTAGCATATTAAAGCATAGTATTGTGGTATTCTCCTTTAATGCTTTATTTGGGTTGACTTGGCGCATGCTCACACCATGTTATGACTATCCCAAGTCGCTATAGCCTTGATGATCCTTTATTTTTCAACTTGTAATATCACTTTATGCTTTAATCAATGATGTTTTCTTACTTTGCATGATTATGGCCATTATTGCTCTCTTAGTTGGTCGCTCCCAGTCTTTGGCTAGCCTCCATAACCAAGTATGAGTTCCACTCATGCATCCAACTCCAAATAAAACCAAGTTATTCCAAAGAGTCCACCATACCTACCTATTAGCATTTGCTATTCCAAGTATATTCATGTTTTTATATACCTTCAGAATTAAACTTGTTATGAGAAAACTAGTGATTAAAGCTCTCACGAACTTGATGGCACACTTTAATTTTCTTGCACTCAATAAACTTGAACCATTGTGTCATCTATGTTGTATATGCTTGCACTTATATGTTGGGGATTAGCAGAACCATGCTGTCATGGGGAACGCTTTCAACATTGCACTTGTACATTGTACCTAGTTGATATCATGATCTTTTGTCTATGGATGTCGTCGGTGTGAGATGAAAGGGGAGCTTGTAAGTCCATGGAGTTATGTATGTGTGTTAGAGAAACGCCTAGGTCGCCGGTCTAATCCATGCCTAATCATGGTGGAAACCTGCAGCGTAACCATAATGAGCTGTCTATGAAGCATTCTTCTTATAAAAAAAGAGATAGAGATTGAGAAAAAGAGAAAAAGAAAAAAGAGACGGGAAAAGAGGAAAGAGAGAAAAAAGCACCATTTTCCCGTGGTAAATAAGAAGATTGCTGAGATGCTCGTTGTCTGCTTGCCTTGTCATTTTCATATGGAGATTCTTCCGTATCATCAGGAAAGGGGTACCCCGTTGGTGGTTCTCTATGATACACATGTACTTGCTATGACAAGAACTTACCGGCAACTAAACTTGAGTAGCATGAGGAGCGTCCCTCGTATTCAAGGAACATGATATTTCCAACTTATACTTTATCAAGCATATACTCCATAGTTTGTTAACTTTAACCTTAATCACTTTAATATGCTTATGATAGGGGCAATGAGAGTTGAAAGCTAATAAGTACCATAATTTTTGGAAGCTCTTTATGAGACTTGAATCCCTGCTTCCTTCTATGAAGGCTTTTCTTTTAATTTTATGTTTGATACGTCCAAAACGTATCTACTTTCCCGAGCACTTTTGCGATTGTTTCTCCTCTAAACTTGTATGATTTGGATGCAACTAACGCGGACTGACGCTGTTTTCAGCAGAATTGCCCCGGTGTATAGTTTTTGTGCAGAAAATCAACTATCAGGAAAAATCCCGGAAAATATGCCGAAAATCCTATTTCGCTAGACGACTCCAGGAGCCAGAATACAAGACGGAGGGGGGCTGGGCCTAGGCCAAACCACCTGGCCACGTGGGGAAGCCCAGGCCGCGCCAGGGGTGGTCTGGCCACCCCAGACTCCCTCTCGGTCTCCCTCTTCGCCTATAAGTTTCCTTCTGACCTAAAAACTCAGGGGGGTTCGACGTTTTTCTAGAAGGAGTTCCGCTCCGCCGCCACCACCAGATTCCACGAAACAGCACCAGAAACTATGTTCTGGCACCCTGCCGGGACAGGGAATTGGAGGAGATCATCGCCATCATCATCACCATCGCTTCTCCATAGACCATCCATGTTTCCCCCATCTAGGCTTTGTTCGGTTTGTGGGGCTCTAATCCCCCACGGGATGCAATCCACCGAGGGTTTAAGTGATCCCGACCTGTCACCCCCAATTCCCCACGTGAAATAACCCCTGCCACTAAGGGATCCCTACCACCATAACAAGTTAACAACCATTCGGTTAAACCTTGTGTATCAAATCGATGCATTGCAGTACATCAAATAGAGGAGTAGTATAAACTTACGATTCACCATCAGTATAAACAATATGACATCAGTACAAGTATATCATTCAGTTTGGCAGTATATCAGGAGTAAGAGAATGCACAAGTACAGACTTCTAGCTTTTTTATTTTTTAAGAAAACACTGGCGGCTCAGATTTTTTATTGATATAATCAGATAGGGAGAGCAAAACTTGGGCAGGAGACAGGTACGGAAGAACAAGAAAATAAAATCAGATCGCAAAGCGATGGGTCTCCGCATTTACACGTCAATCCAGTTTGTGTGGTCGATGGATCAGATGAGCTAATGAATCCTTGGCTTGCCCACGAATGTCATCTCGCAAGACAGTCTCGGCGACTGCAGCCCAGAGCTCGAAAACTTGCCGCATATCCATCGGCAGCATGGCCAAGCGGAAGTACGTGCACCCGCGACCGTCAACAAGAGCTTCAGCAGCAGAGAGATTTATTTTTATAAAGGTCATACGATGGTATTAAAGTTTCTTCTTGATGAACCTGGTTGTCTGTACAGGTAGGAAAACAATATCTAAGCGACGTAAAAGGAATGGCGAATCGGAGCAAACAAAACGCCATAAATGGGACACATAATCAAAATTTTGTAACACAAACATATATTCTTCATTAGAGCTCATGGTTAAGTCCTTATAACACAATCATATACATTTATACTCCTTCCCTTCAAAATATATGATGTTTTAGCTTTGTGAAATGAGCGTATCTAGATCTCTTTTAGTGTGTAGGTTCATTTAGCTTTGGAGTGAACCTACACACCAAAAGGAGTCTAGATACACTCCCTTCACAAGGCTAAAATATCTTATATTTTGAAACGGAGGGAGTATTTTTTAAAGAAAATTACTTTTAAGATAACAACTGCTGCATATATTCAGTGAATGGTAATCAAGAATGGTGCAACATTTTGTTCATCAAAAACTTAAACAACACCAGTGCAACATAAACAATCGACAAAAACATAAAAGTGATAATAAGGAGAAAGCAAAACTCATTTGTTTTCCTACAGATACCATCTAATTTCAATACATAACTCTCTTTATAATCTTTAATAGAATAACATAAAATAAAAACATATTTAGTTGCCCCAAAATGATCCTATCCAGAGTCACACACCATACACATGATTGCGTTTTTCCTTGTATTCCCAATCATGAAATAAAATAGTTTATCAAGAAAATCCATCGAACTAACACAATTATCCCAATCAAGTGATAACCTAAGAGGTTAATTACCTAATCCTTTTTTACCTAGTAGTACCAAGTACCAACTAATTTATGATGTTTGGTGGTACCTATGACTTGGAATCATAATAATTGCATTGTCACTGGATGACTGGACACAAAGATTACACTGCTCCATTTCGCAACAGAAAACTGCAGATGTGGTCAGCTGCCGTCAAGCCACTAACCAGAGCACGAACAAAGAAAATGTCATACAAAACACAAAACAGGAGGTAAGTAGAAGAACAATGTGATGGTGCCGCCTCTATTGCCCTGCCCCTGGCTCCGGCTCGAGAAACCTTAGACCATCTCCATTGCAAAGTGGACTGCTGGAGAAGTCCACCCTCTCATCTTGCTGCTGCCACTGGATAAGCCCAAGAGATGCTCAGCTAATTAACCGGTCACATCAGCATTCTTGGTGCCTAATTATGCTACTAATTCTGCACATCTTTGCAGGCCGACACAACATGAAACAATGAAAGAGAATCATGTTTCATCCCCGACTAACTCTGCAGACAAGTTCCTAAAGATAACATATTTGATGGAAATGGTAGTTATACATCAGTCTATTGCAGCAGCAGGGGTGCATTCACGGGATCTAGGACCCCTCTAGTCCATGCAATGAAGAATCAAGTGATTAATAACAAAATCAAGAACACCATAGAATCCCAACACCTGTAAATTTTATGAAAAAAGAACACCGCCAAATCATAGAACTCGGCGCAAACCTGACAAGAGGAGGAGGGGTTGGTGAATGAGTGGTGACCAAGCACGAAATCTCAACTTAAAATCCACCGACATAATGTCTCCCAAAAAATCAAAGCAACTACACTCTTCCTTGAATTTCAGCACCACACACACCACTGCTCAATCCTAAATCAACAACCGACAGAAAGCCTAACTAGAGGAGGAGATGTATAGGAAGAGAAGGAAGGCTTACCTGGGGAGAAGGACGCCATCGGAGGTTAGTCGTTGTAGCCTCCGCTGACGAGTCAGCGAGCTCGCTTCTTGGTCTCACTGCCAGTTCAGATCCAGCCTCCAGGTGGTGCGAGAGAAGTGGAGGGGTGCGCAGCTGCTGTGTGCCTCGAGGTTGTCGCGCGACCTTCATGCGCCGAGCGGGAAGGAGTGCGCGGCCGCTGCGGTTCACCTCCACGTTGTTGCGACGTCGCTGCTGCCATCGTCGCCTTTGTCTCGTCTCTACGCGAGAGATCTTTTTAGAACGAACGAGCCGGGAACCATTCCACGGGATGGATGGCGATTATTTTTACCACGGAAAAATGGACGGGATTGGGGGTGATTCCGCTTGGGTGGAATCCCCATCGGGTGTAACCGAATGCGCTTCGCAGGGTGGGCCGGGATTAATCCCCGGACGAGACGACCCACGTGGATCAGCCGGGATTAGGACGCGACCCCCGCGGGGATGGGGTGAACCGAACAAGGCCCTATGAGTGAGTAATCCACCACTGTAGGCTCTGGGGATGGTAGGGATTGGATGAGATCATTCATGTAATGGCATTAGATTGTTAGGGCATGGTGCCTAGTATCTTTTATTAGTGCTTTATGACTTTGTTGCAACTTGTTATGCTTAATGCTTGTCACTAGGGCCCGAGTGTCATGATTTCAGATCTGAACTTGTTATTGATTCATTATGATAGTATTGTTTTTGGTATTACCTGCAAGTTGTATCCACACGTTGTTGTCTGGAACCAAAGGCCCCGAAGTGACAGAAATCGGGATAACCGGAGGGAATGGCTTTGATGTGAGGATTACATGTGTTCATGGAGTGTTAATGCTTTGCTCCGGTGCTCTATTAAAAGGAGCACATTAAATGTCAGTAGTTCCCCCAAGGCCTTGCTGCAAACGAGTTGGCAGGACAAAAGACGTTGTGCAAGTTCTCATTGCGAGCACGTATGATTATATATGGAACACATGCCTAGGATTATTTAGTACTTGGATGCTTTATCTTATTTATCTGCAATTGCCCTATGTTCTGATTGCTATGTGAATTGTCTTGTCCATGCAACTCCCGTCCATCCATCCCTATGCCTACCGCACTCGAATCCTACTGTTACTGCTATTGTTACTGTTGTCTTTACTTTACTACTGCTGTTACTTTACTATTGCTACTACAAAACTGTTGCTACTGATAAACTGATGTGAGCAAGATTGTTTCCAGGTGCAGTTGAATTGACAACTCAGTTGTTAAGGCCTATAAATATTCTTTGGCTCCCCTTGTGTCGAATCAATAAATTGGGTTTCACTTCCCTCGAAAATACTGTGATACACCCCCTATACTTGTGGGTCATCAAGACTATTTTCTAGCGCTGTTGCCAGGGAGCATAGCTTTATTTATCAAGTTCACTTGGATTCTCTATTGTTCGCTACTATCCATCCATCATGGGTAAGTCTCGTGATGGCAAGGTTCCTATTTTACCATCCACTACAAGAAGAGGTACGGTTCTGAACACCTCTGTTGCTCTTGATTCACCATCTATTATGAGTAAGCTCGTTACACCACCACATACACATGCTACACACACTGCTACTACTGCTGAATCTGAAACTTCTAATTCTTATGATGTTGCTTCTACTGTGCTTGATAAGAGTGGTTCATTAGGTCCTTTCCTAGATGCTACGATTGCTAGAACTATATCTAGAAATACTGAAACTCCTAATGAAGACACTACTACACCTGTTAGTTCACCTGAGTCTAGTGAGAGTTATGATATTGAAGATGGTTATGTTGAGATGACCGATGAATTTATTGAAGAATGCAAAAATGCCCATGATAGGAGCGCTGCTAAGAGTCTCCTTGAGAGGCGTACTATTAGACCCAAATTGTCTCCTATTGCTAAGCTTACTGCTTCTCCCATAAACATTATAGATGAAGATTATGATTTCTCTCTCGATCTATCTTACATAGCTATTGTTGAGAAAGAACCTTTTTGTGGGACTAAGAATGAAAGTGCGGTAGAACATATGAATGAACTTTCTACCATGAGTGGCTTGTTTTCTGATGATATTAAGATGCGTACTTACTTTTGCTAAGATTTTTCCCTTTTCACTGAAAGGAGAAGCTAAAACTTGGTTTAGTAATTTACCTCATGGATCTATTGATAGCCCTTCTTGCTTGATTAGTACTTTCCTGCATAAATATTTTCCTCCTAGTGCTAGACATGCTATTTTGCAGGAACTTTTTGATTTTAAACAGGGAGAAAAAGAGATATTGCCCGAATCTTGGGTAAGGTTTTGTGCTTTGATTCATGCACAGGCTAGAAGTCCATTACCTAAGAATGAGCTTCTTGATATATTTTATAATGGACTAACCGAGGAATCTAGGACATACCTAGAAAGTTGTGCTGATTGTGTTTTTAGGAATAGGACTCCTAAGGAAGCTGAGGAATTAATGGCTAAAGTAAGTAAGAACTATGGAGATTGGAATCCTCCTGAACAAGCTATACATGAAGTAATTGTACCTGAACCTACTATACCAGTGCCTATTCCAACATCAAAGAAGAGGGGAGTTATTGAATTAAATGATGAACTGATGAAGGAAGCTAAGAAATGTCTTAAGGAGAAGGGAATTAAAGCTGCAGATGTCAAGAATTAACCTCCTATAGAAGAATTATGTAAGCCTATTCCCTACTCATCCACTATCGAGGTACACTCTCTCCAACACTTTGATGAGGGTGATATCCCTTACTCTAAACCTCCTGATCAATGCTTAGAAGAATTCGATATCTTTATTGTTAAGAAAGATAATTTTAATAAAAGGGTGCAAAATCATCTAATGGAAAACACCAGAGCTATTGTTGGGTTGAAAGATATTGTGGAAAGAACCTCTAATGATGTTAAAATGATTGTTAAACCCTTTCAAATGGTTCAAACTCAAATAGATCAACTCGTTAAAGTGCAAAAGGACTTGCTAATTAATGCTGCTAAAGAAAAACATGCTTATGAAATTAGAACTAGAAGTGGAGCTGCTACCCAGGATCCTCTATATCCTGAGGGGCATCCCAAAAGAATTGAGCAGGATTCTCAACAAGCTGAAAATAGTGGCTCTACTCGTAAGAAAAGGAAAAATAAACATAAAACTGTTGTAGAACCCTCGGAACCTGCTATAGATCCTAATAGTATATCTATTTCTGATGCTGAAACTGAAAGTGGTAATGAAGAAAATGAAGTTCCTAATGAAGAAAAGGTTGAAGAAGAACCTGAAAAGCACACTAAGAATACTAAATACACTAAAGAAGAATTTATTGCTAAGAAACATGGTAGTGAAAGAGAACCTTGGGTCCAAAAACCTATGCCTTTCCCTGTTAAGAAACACAAGTCAAAGGAAGATGAACACTATAATAAGTTTTGTGAGTGGATGAAACCTTTATTCATGCAAATTCATTTGACTGATGCTATTAAATTGCCTCCTTACTCAAAGTATATGAAGGATATTGTCTCGAATAAAAGGAAGATCCCTAATGAAGAAATTTCTACTTTGCTTGCTAATTATTCCTTTAATGGTAAGGTTCCAAAGAAACTTGGAGACCCAGGGATTCCAACTATCCCTTGCTCTATTAAGAATAGTTATGTTAGAACTGCTTTGTGTGATTTGGGAGCTAGAGTTAGTGTTATGCCTTTCTCTCTCTATAAGAGGCTTCAACTAGAAAAATTAATACCAACTGATATATCTTTGCAAATGGCTGATAAATCTACCACTATTCATGTTGGGATATGTGAGGATGTACCTGTTCAAGTCGCTCATAATTGCTTGATTTTAACTGATTTTGTTGTGCTTGAAATTCCCGAAGATGATAATATGTCTATTATTCTTGGGAGACCTTTTCTTAATACTGTAGGAGCAGTTATTAATTTTAATCAAGGAAAGGTGACATTCAATGTTAATGACAAGGAACATACTGTCTATTTCCCCAAGAAGATTGAAAGGACTAATGGTTTGAATTCAATTGAACATGTTGAGGGCATTCAAATTGGAGAAATATATTGTCCCATACCAAGAGAAAAATTTGAAACTATTATGATTGGGACCATTGCTATCAAGGTTGAGGTAACATAATCATTAGTGGAATACAAACTTTTGTCTCATATGGAATTGTTTTGGTAACAGGACCTGATCAACCTTGTTAACAAAAGGATTTCATTGAACAAAACAATGTTTTCACTATGATTATTTCCATGTACTTCTATTCTATCCATTTTAGTTTTTGCTTTCGTTTAGTTTTCTTTTTGTTGTTAGTTGCTTGCTTGTTAGAGTGTCTTAGAACTCCTATAGTTCTAGACTTGTTTTGTCATTGCATCATTTCCAAAAAAATCTGTTTGTCAGAAAATCATTCTTCTATACTTGAAAAATGCCGAAAAATAAAGTGTCTCGAAAAATTCCAAAAAATTCATTTAAAATTTTACGTGAAAAAAGGGGCAGAGGAGTTCCTGGGAGGTACCAGGGGGACCCACCAAGTAGGCACACCACCTGGCGGCGTGGCCTATCCTGGGTGGTGCCATACCATGGTGTCGGCCACCCTTGGCCCTCCACTAACTCTATCACCTGCCACTTTCTTCTCTCTCCCGAGTAAGCTCCAGTTCATTGCTCAAAATCGCGTTCTTGTTGTGGTTGCTCTCGATTTTTTCGATCTCCTTGCTCAGCCCATCTTTGTTGCTGAAATTTGGAGCACTTGTTCTCTGGTATGTGACTCCTCCCCTTGTCCAAGTAGATTTTTGTTTAGTGGATTATATCTTGAGTATTTTTATGCTGTAGGTGACAGGTTATGAGAGCTTGTAAGCTTGTTTGATGCTTAGAGATATAGTTTTGATGCATGTTTAGGCCTCTTACAAGTCCCTATGAGTAGAATCCTTCATTTTATTCACTTTGCAATCACTTGTTTAATAGATGTTTAAATTTCAGAATATCAAGCATGAACAACAATACCTTTGGAGAGATATTTGAGAGGGGTGCACCAAGGAGGTCGAGGCCGTCAAGATCAGCCTCTCAGTTTAGGCCATCATACAACGAAGGTCTCATTGCAACTCCTATTGGTAATGAAAGGGATGATGGGAATGCTCACCCATCTACTTTTCCTTGTTTTACTTTCTTACAAGCTGCAGGGATTCTTGATGATTTCTTGCTACTGATTGAGAGGGTTGGTTTGACCTCATATATGCAAGATGAGAGTGAGAAATACACTATGCTCACCAAAACCTTTGTTGAGAGCTTCACGTTTACTAACACACCCTATCAGTCAACTTTCTCTTTCAAAATTTATAATCTGCCCTTTACCATGCCATTGGAAAGATTTTGCAGTATTGTAGGTGTAAGCATGTCAGGGACGATGAAGAAAATTCAAGGGCGACCCGCTGATTTGCTGGAGCTTTACAGAGGGGTGACCAATGATGATGACCGTGTGGCTCAACGCGGAAAGATAAGAAACATCCAACTCCCTGCTCTTAGATACTTTGCATGTTATCTTGCTACTAGCATACTTGGTAGGGAGAACACAAGTAATATCTCCAACTATCATTTAGCTTTCCTTGCTGCTGCGCTCAACAATGACACTCGGTACAATCTTGGCTAGCTTATTGCTCGCCGCCTAGCTGGTAGGGGGCCTATCTATGGGGGCATCATTGCCTCGCGTATGGTCAATGCATTAGGACTTTTAGTGGACCCCAATGTTACTGTATTGGCACCACAAAGGCTTGACCTTGTTGCTATGAAAACTCATCACTTTGTCACTGCTGCTTCTGATTTGGACAGTCTAGTATATAGGATGTTGTTTACTAATGGAGATGAGAGGGAGATCCCTTTGCCGCAGTCTTCTTTGTTTAGTGTTCACAGGAGACCGTGGTCGCGCTCTAAGGAGGAGGTGGACGAGCAGCTTTTCTTGATGGGTTTCCATGAGCAGCACCAGGAGGATGTACCCTCATACGATTACTTCGCACACTACGGAGGGACGTAGTCGAGCTCGCACCAGGATGAGGGTACCTCCTCGTCATACTACGGTGACACGTCATCCTGGCCGGCTTGGGATTGATACCCACTTAGGCCAAAAGCCTAAGCTTGGGGGGAGGTACGCCGGCATCGCACTCATCTCCCTATCATGTTGCGTCGGTACTTTGTATATTCATGTTTCGTTCTCTTTTTGGTTTTGGTTCTTTCTTTGCTTTTTCTTTCTAAAACACAAAAAGACCAAAAAACATTTCTGTTGTTTCTCTTTGGTTTGCTTCTTCTTCTTTTTGCCTTGGTTTGTTTTTTCCCTTTTTGCTTTTTTTGAACTATTTGAAAAAACCCAAAAAGATTTTTCTTTGTTTGTTTTTCCTTTTTGGTTCTTGTTTTAAAAATTGAAAACAACAAAAATATTTGTCGTTCTTCTTTGGTTTTGTGAGTTTGCTACAGGGATTCAGCAGTCCTCAGTGGATATTGGTTTCATATTATTATTCAGCCACATAAGTGAAGAGCAATAATGAGGATTAATGACAACTTGAGGCGTGGTAAGAGGCTGGTAACAAACTCTATTTGTTTTCATTTTTGTACATATACTCATCATTGTGGGCATGCTTAGCCTGTTCGTGTAGGGTGTATGTTATCTTTGGATGCTTAGTAGTTCTTACTTTCGTATGATTATTTCCAGCTTGCTAATAGTTTGTAGCATGTTTTATGAATGTTTTCTTGCATTACTCTATTCATAACTTGGTATGACACCGTGGTATCCTCCTCTGAATGTTTCATTTCAATTGACTTGGCAGATGCTCACGCATGCACATGACTGAAATAATCAGTTAAGCCTCGATGAATTATTTTGCCTTGAGGATCTTGAATCACTTTCATGCCATGTTTAGTCCTATTTTGTTGCAAGCATGATTATGACATCTATTGCTCTCTTGTTTGTCGCTCCCATACTATTGCTAGCCTTCACTTACACTGAGTATGTTTTACTCAAGTTTCCAACTCCCTAAACCAAATATTTCAAAAGTGTCCACCATACCTACCTATTAGCATCATTTGCTACTTCCGTGCATATTCAATATGCCTTGTTTTCTTCTGAATAAAATGTTTGCTTGTTATGAGAAAGTTAGTTAGCAAAGCTCTCACAAACTTGATGGCACACTTTATTTTCTGTACTTAATAAACCTGAACCATTGTGACTATCCATGAAAGTTATATGCTTGCAAATTATAGGCTGGGGATTAGGAAAACCGTGCTGTCACGGGGAACGCTTTCAACACTTGTAAATATATACCCAGTTGATACAATGCTATTTTGTTTGCGGATGTCGTCGGTGTCAAATAAAAGGGGAGCGTGTAAGTCCGTGGAGTTATGTATGTGTGTTAGAGAAACGTCTGGGCCACTGGTCTAATCCATGCTGACATGGTGGAAACCTACAGCATAACCATATTGATATCTATGAAGCATTCTTCTTATAAAAAAGAGATAGCTATTGAGAAAAAGAAAAAAAATATTTATGAAAAGAGGAAAGAGAGAAAAAAGCACCATTTTCCCATGGTAAATAAGAAGATTGCTGAGATACTCATTGTCTGCTTGCCTTGTCATTTTGATATGGGGATTCTTCTGTATCATCAGGCAAGGGGTACCCCGTTGGCGGTTCTCTATGATACGCACGTATTTACGATGACAAGAACTTACCGGTAACTAAAGTTGAGTAGCATGAGGAGCGGCCCTCGTACTCAAAGGACATGGGATTTTCAGTTTATAGTCTGTCAAGCATATAACTCAGAGTGGACCTCACTTTCACCTTAACCACATTAAAGATGCTTATGATAGGGGCAATAAGAGCTCAAAGCTAACGAGTACCATACTTTCAGCATTTGGAAGCCTTTCAAATTATTCAAAACCTTTTCTTTTACTTGTTGAGTCTCCACATATTCTTTGAGCACCTTCTGGAGAGAATAGTTCTCATTCTTTGTGCTTGTCTCATTACTTGATTATTTGTGTTATGACTTTGATGCTTGTATCTTTGACATCTTTACTTCTAGTCTTCACCTGAACTTCAGAGGTGCCTTGGCATTCATAATCAAAGGCAAGCAAGATACCACTCTATCATACCTTGTTATGAGCATTGTAATGTTGTTTATGTTTATGCTTCATGCTACTTATTATTTTTGAGTTGGAATCTCTTCATAGCTTGCAATGCCTATTGAGTAAACTTAGTTGCATACTCCTTATTATGAATTTTCTAAGTAGTTGATCACATGCTGAGAATATATACATCATATGAAGCAATTGTGTTCGTGAAAGTTCTTTTATTGCACTCAGTTTTCAACTGAATTGCTTGAGGACAAGCAATAAGCTAAGATTGGGGGAGTTGATACATCCAAACCGTATCTACTTTCCCGAACACTTTTGCTATTGTTTCTCCTCTACACTTGTGTGATTTGGATGCAACTAACGCGGATTGACGATGTTTTCAGCAGAATTGCCATGGTGTCTACTTTTTGTGCAGAAAATCAACTATCAGGAAAAATCCCAGAAAATATGCCGAAAATCCTATTTCGCCAGAAGACTCCAGGAGCCGGAATACGAGACGGAGGGGGGCTGGGCCCATGCCACACCACCTGGCCACGCGGGCAAGCCCTGGTTGCGCCAGGGGGTGGTCTGGCCACCCCAGACTCCCCCTCGGTCTCCCTCTTCGCCTATAAGTTGCCTTCTGACCTAAAAACTCAGAGGGGGTCGATGTTTTTCTAGAAGGAGTTCCGCTCCGCCGCCACCACCAGATTCCACGAAACAGCACCAGAAACTCTGTTCTGGCACCCTGCCGGGACAGGGAATTGGAGGAGATCATCGCCATCATCATCACCATCGCTTCTCCATCGACCATCCATGTTTCCCCCATCTATGAGTGAGTAATCCCCCACTGTAGGCTATGGGGATGGTAGGGATTGGATGAGATCATTCATGTAATGGCATCAGATTGTTAAGGCATGGTGCCTAGTATCTTTTATTACTGCTTTATGACTTTGTTGCAATTTGTTATGCTTAATGCTTGTCACTAGGGCTCGAGTGCCATGATTTCAGATCTAAACTTGTTATTGATTCATTATGATAGTATTGTTTTTGGTCTTACCTGCAAGTTGTATACACACGTTGTTGTCCGGAACCAAAGGCCCCGAAGTGACAGAAATCGGGATAACCGGAGGGAATGGCTTTGATGTGAGGATTACATCTGTTCACGGAGTGTTAATGCTTTGCTCCGGTGCTCTATTAAAAGGAGCACCTTAATTGCCAGTAGTTCCCTTGAGGCCCCGCTGCAAACGAGTTGGTAGGACAAAAGATGTTGTGCAAGTTCTCATTGCGAGCACATATGACTATATATGGAACACATGCCTAGGATTATCTAGTACTTGGATGCTTTATCTTATTTATCTGCAGTTGCCCTATGTTCTGATTGCTATGTGAATTGTCTTGTCCATGCAACACCCGTCCATCCATCCCTATGCCTACATCACTCGAATCCTACTGTTACTGCTATTGTTACTGTTGTCTTTACTTTACTACTGCTATTACTTTACTATTGTTACTACAAAACTGTCGCTACTGATAAACTGCTGTGAGCAAGATTATTTCCAGGTGTAGCTGAATTGATAACTCAGTTGTTAAGGCTTATAAATATTCTTTGGCTCCCCTTGTGTCAAATCAATAAATTGGGTTTTACTTCCCTCGAAAATACTGTGATACACCCCCTTTACTTGTGGGTCATCAATATTGAGTCTCCATCTTCTATCTTTCTGCACCTATTAAGAGAGCATAGTGGCCATTATTAGTTTAATGTGTATTGTCCCAAGACTTGTTGATTGATGCATAACTTTGATATTGCTTGTTCTTAAAGTATTTGTATCTAGTCACCCTTATGAACTTCGAAGGTGTCCTATGCAATTATGATTTGCTACATTCTGAGGGACAAGTTGAATGCCACTATGCTATGTTTTCTTTATGTGAAACAAACAAACGTCTTGCAAATCATTGTTATTCATGAATCTCTTGTTTATGCCTTTTCATGTTACAACATAGTTGCTATGTCTTATTGTTAGAACTTTATCTTTCATGCTATGTTGAAGTACTATGTTCTCAGCTTTCAATGTTTTACAAATAATTTGATCAAGTTTATGATGGTGCATGTCACCTCAAAAATTATTCTTTCTTTTTATCAGTTACCTACTCAAGGACGAGTAGGAGTTAATCTTGGGGATGTTGATATGTTGCTAACGTATCTATAATTTTTGATGTTCCATGCTTGTTTTATATCTACTTTCTTATGTTTTGTCCACACTTTGGAGTAATTTTACACATTTTCTGGAACTAACCTATTAACAAGATGCCACAATACCAGTTGCCTGTTTTCTGCTGTTTTTGGTTCTAGAAAAGCCAGAAAATGAATATTCTCGGAATTGGACGGAACAAAAGCCAAAAGTTGATATTTTACCTGAAGACACATCGAGTCCGAAGGAGAGACGAAGGGGGGCCTTGGCGCGGGCAGCCCTATGCCACGCTAGGGCATGGTGTGGGCCCCCTGCCCAGCCACCGACCTTGCCTCTTCGCCTATAAGAAGCCTCCCGATGCAGAAACCCTAAATAGTCAAGCCTCCAGCCACGAAAAGTTCTGCAGGGCCGCCGCCAAAGAAGGGGAGATTCGGGGGATAGAAAGTCTCTGTTCCGGCACCCTGCCGGGACAGGGAAGTGCCCCCGGATCCATCTCCATCGATATCCACCACCATTTAAATCGCCTTGCTGATTCCCATGATGATGAGGGAGTAGTTCTTCCTCAAGGCTAAGGGTTCTACCGGTAGCTATGTGTTCATCTCTCTCTCTCTATGCATGATCATATTGTGATCATGAGCTTTGTAATCAAGTAGATCTACCTTGCTACTCAAGTGCTTTAATAGATCTCTGGCTCTCCCCACGTGTGTGGAAGTGATAGCGTGCACACCATGGTGGCACTTAGGCTAGAGATTACAAATACTTGTTATGAGTTATATTTGGAGTTGGATGTCTCTATGAAATTGTGGTGTTTGTTGGAACCATCTAGTGCTCAAGGTGATAGTGAGGGGTTATCTAGATGGGGAAAGCGAACTTTGAGGTGTGCTGTTATAGCCCTACCGTGGATTAGAGTTATCCAACCAGAGAGTAGTTTAGAGTAGTAACATAAAGAGAAGATATTTATATGAGAGTGTTCACTAGTGAAAGTATGATCCCTAGGCCTTGTTTCTAAGCATTGAAACACCGTTTGCAACTAGATCTGTTACATGTTTGCTTGCTTCCATCTTTATTTCAGATTGCCTTTAGTCTCTTCCTACCCGTTAAGCTCTTTTCTGGCACCATTACCACTTATAACTATCCATACCACTTGTATTTCACTATCTCTTCGCCGAAAAAGTGCACCTATACACCTGACAAGTGTATTGGGTGTGTTGGGGACACAAGAGACTTCTTGTATCTTGATTGCAGGGTTGCTTGAGAGGGATACCTTTGCCCACTTCCTTCCTGAGTTCGATAAACCTTGGGTAATCCACTTAAGGGAAACTTTTTGTTGTTCTACAAACCTCTACACTTGGAGGCCCAACAACTGTCTACAAGAATAGAAGTGCGTAGACATCAATCTCAAACCCACGCTTATCGGATAAGCGCAAATGATATCGATCACATTTGATGAACCACATACATGGTTTAAACCTTAACAAAGAAATATTTTCTTCAAAAGTTATTCGTTTTTCCACTTCAAATAGAAAACTTATAATAAATCCTTTAACTCTTAACCTCTTAACATAATAATTTCCATCATCATCACTGTTGGGGATATACTTTCCGGGTATCCTCACAGTTCCTCACTGACCAGGGTGGCCCACTTCGTGTTAGAGCTTTGCTTCACGGGCGGCCCAGTCAGGGAGAAAGACGGAGTCCAATCCGGCTACGGGAAGGCCCAGAAGACTTACCGACTTAGGCCCATAATGTTACCTGTAGTTCAAGATGTACTCTGTAACCAACTCTTAGTCGTAGCCGGATTGATCTCTCTTGTATACCCTAGGCCGGATATCTATATAAGCCGTCCTAGGGAGAGCCTTTAGGGAAACACTAAAAACACCCAATACTTTAGACCCTCAACTTGCACAGGCGAAACCCTTGTAACCCATATTCCGGCTCTGCCGTATTACTGGATTGCTAGCAGGAGTAGGATCTGTCCAAAGCCAGCGGATTCGAACCTGGGTAAACTTGTGTGCTCACCGTCCTAGAACACCGTACGTCTCACACCCCTCTCTTCCGCACGCCTCGAGGACCCCCTCATGGCGTACTTGTCCTCAATCTGACGACAGTTGGCACCCACCGTGGGGCAAGTGAGCTTCGGATCTGCGTTCCGAGCGGAATCTGCAAAAATTGGAATCGGCGAGACCATCGCCGTCGGTCGCATCCTCTACGCCAGCGACGTCCCTCTCATCGTTCTCGATGAGACTTGGATTCCGGCAAAGGAGGCCGTGACTGCCAACACAATCATGTCTTTTGGCAAGATCGATGTTTACATCGGTTTCGCTGAACCTGCCCAACCCACCCCAGCGGTGATGATAGAGGTAGAAGAATTTTCTGGGTCCCCTTTGTCCGCGGAGGCAGCAGAGTTCCGGATCTTGGAAAATCCTAATCCCACCTAGCCCGCACTAGTTGCGGAGATAGTGGAGAATCCGAGCCTGAAGAAGACCTAGCGGATCAAGTCGAATCTGGAGTGGATCTCCCTGGAGAAGCCGAATCCTAGATCGACCCACCCATGGAAGTCGAATCCAGGAGGAGCATATCAACGACACTGATTCCGGCTCTGACGACGCCGGGACAGACAGGCCTTTCCTAAGGTACACACTAAGACATATGATACTGCAAGGCGAAAGCGCAGATGCAATCCTCGAAACCATCAAAAGTTTTGACATGGCTGATCGCGAAAGCCACAGGTACCTCAGGAAGCATGCGTCGCACTTCGTCGGATACGTAGGATCCGGATCCGGCTCTGCCGATGCTGGAGAAACCACCGACTCTGTGCTGGAGGTAATTGGAACAAACGCCGACGTTGCCGCATCCTCGGATGAGTCTATGACGTCGGCAGATTTCCGAAAGTTCTCTGCGGAATATGAAGAGGATTACAACTCCAAAACTGCAGAAGAAGGAGAAGACATGGATGAAGGATCCGGGGAACACTCTCCCAAAGCACAGGATGACATGGACGTCGGAGATAATCCCGAAGTCCAGATGTCTGAAAGTACCGATCAGAGCTTGACTCCAGGAAACGGACCCAAAGCCGTCTTTGCTACCAGCGCTGCCAAGAAGGCAAAGAATAAGAACAAGAAGAACAAGACCCCAGCAAAAGACCCTCTCATAGAGGAGGTGATCACCGAGGAATACGAGGAAGACTCGAATGGAGCACTTATCCTAGAAGAGCCGAAAAAAGAAGCATCGGTGGATGGACACGTGATCATCGAAGGTGCGCGTAAACTCATCGATGCTGCATTAACCACACCTATCCCTATAGCTGCAGAACTTACTGCGGATGAGCTGGACGAAAGGGCACAAGCCCTAGAAGCGCGTCGTCAATAACTCCTCGATGAAGCCAAAAACATCGAGGTGGAGAAGAAACGCATGTCAACTAAGGACTACATGTCTCGGTTGCATCAGAAGACACGGAAGCGTCACACCAATGATGACCAATTCCCACGTGTCCGTGTCGTCCTTTTTTGGGATGAGATGGGGAAGCCACAGAAAGACAACAACAGAGATTGGGTATACCCAACCCCAGTACAGAATACCGTGGCAGCCCGAGAAATTTTATCGGCTAATCCAGGACCAGAGGAAATCTGTTTGGGTATTAAGCTACTCAACAAGGGACTGGAGCAGCAAAAGGTCGCCCTGTCCGGAAGTCAAAAACTGGTCTCGGATTCTGACCAATGTCGCACAGATCCGACATGGCCCGACGTAAGATCCCATTACGTTCGGGCGCAGTATCATCACCCCGAACGCAGGGAAGACAATTATTCAAGAACCGGATCATCAGGACAGCATCGCAGAACTACGCATAACTGGAGCAATGTCGCTCCAGCGGCCGAGAAAGACGCCATCGCTGTGCTGAATCCGAGGAACCCTCCCTGACGAGAGTTTAACGATCGCAGAGGAGAAGATAAAGAGAAACGTCAGGAGGAGGATCGTCAGAGAATGCCACCTCCTAGACATAAAAACCGTCCGGCTGAGCCTCACCATGGTGGGAGCAACGCACGAAGGAACGACGGAAACCATGTTGGGACAAGCCGGCAGGGGGCTCGTCATAGTCAAGAACCTCCCCGGAACCGGAATAATGACGCTCCGAACGGAGACCGGCGATCATCCGGAAACAATTCAACTGCCCCACCCTCTCCACCAGGCAGTTATCACAACGGCCCCCAAGGAGGACATGGCGGAGGAGGTGGTGGCAGAAGCCAAAGTCTGGCTCCAAGGCACCGCAGCCACAACCGACATTCGGGACGATCTCTATCCCCGAACGACACAAGGCACATGATCAACTCCAATATAGAGGCGCGGCGCTACGAAAATGACGATTTCTACGTGGGCCCAGAGTGTTTTGGACCACGCGTCAGAGCTACAAGATTCCCGGAAGGATTTGCTATCTCAAGGCACATCCAAGCCTACGACGACATTGCTTGGCCAGATACCTGGCTACAGGATTTTTTCCAAGCTTGTTGGATCGCCAAAGGCAGAAACAGCCTGGTCGCAACCCGATATCTCCCACTTATGTTGCGGAAGACGGCGCGATCATGGCTCAATGAACTTCCGGAGAACACTATCCACAACTGGTATGACATGCAAAGTGCGTTCTTTCGGAATTTCGAAGGCACATATCGGAGGCCCTGGACGGTTGGAGACCTACAGCGTTGCACCCAAAAAGCCGGAGAAACTTGCTGGGATTACCTCGGACGATGTATCGACACCAAGAACTCCTGTGAAGGAGTAAACGATCAAACCACGATTGAAGCCTTCATCGCAGGACTCCCAATTGGTCTACTATGTCACCGCTTGAAGTGTGATAAGGGCACTAGTCTGGGAGAGATGATAGAAACTGCGAGCAAGTATGCAGATGCTGACGACGATGCACAGGGATTACTCAACGTCCTGGCTGTGCCTCAGTCGGCAGAACAACCAAAGCAACAAGCTCAGAAGCGCAAAAATACCTTGAAAGAAAAACCCAACGCGGAAACAGCGGTGGTCACTACTGTTTCCGGGTCTCGAGAACGAGGAGGACGTGGTGGAGGCCACGGGCGTGGCCGTAGGACATCAAGGGTCCAAGGTAGAGGAGAACAACAACCAGGCAAAACCTACACTTGGGCCGACATTGCCAATAACCCATGTGTGCATCACCTAGACGCCAATGGGGGCTCGTCCCACACCAACGCTGAGTGTCGTTTTAATGACAACATCAAAAGAGATGATACCGCGGGCTACAAAGCTAAGCGAAAGAAGGGAAAGAAAAATCCTGAAAAGGACAAAGAGACCAAGGAAGATTCCGACATGGAGGAAGTTGATGCTTCAAATCCCAAGCCGGAAGGGAAGAAGACTTTTCCCACCAAGGAGGACACTTACGTCACTTTCCTCGGATCTCAACCAGCAAAGGTCAAGAAGGCAGTTCTACACGAGCTCAATGCAACAGTTCCGGCTGTCCCTCAGTATCTGGATTGGTCGGAAGGGGTAATCACATTTGACCGTGCTGATCATCTGCCTAAGCTACACAGGCGAGGAAAATACGCCTTAATCGTCAATCCACTCATTGACGGTTATGGTTTCTCCAAGACCCTCATGGACGGTGGTAGCAGCATCAATATTCTCTATGTCGAAACGCTACGCCAGATGAAGATCTCGGAGACCCAGCTGAACCATAGCTCTGTGATCTTTCACGGAGTTTACCCAGGAAGACAAGCTAATTCCCTGGGAGAGATTACTTTGGATGTTACCTTTGGAACTCCAAAGAACTAACGGACGGAGGCACTTTCCTTCGAAGTGGTCCCGTTTAAGAGCGCATACCACGCTATATTCGGACGTCCGGCTTACTGGGCTTTTATGGCTCGTCTGTGTTACATTTACAATATGATGAAAATTCTAGGTCCCAACGGCGTGATCACCATCAAGGGAGACCCGAAGAAAGCGCGAGAGTGCGAGGATGGAAATGCCGCCTTTGCCGAAGCCGTGTTGCACGCCCAAGAGTACCAGGAGATCAAGAAGAGCATAGATCCGTCTGAGATGCCCGCAACAAAGAAGGAGGTGACAAAGCCAAATCTGGAGTTCAAGGCATCAGAAGAGCCGAAGAAGACGCCGTTGAATGATGTTGACCCCTCCAAGGTGACCCAGATAGGCGTAGGCCTAAGTAGCGCATAGGAAAGCGCGCTCGTCAAGTTCCTCCAAGCAAATCAAGATATCTTCACATGGTAGCCATCTGACATGACTGGAGTACTTAGGGAACTTGCCGAGCACTCTCTAAATGTAAACCCGAACGCTAAACTCGTCAAATAGTCCTTATGACGTTTTGGCGATCAAAAGAGTAAGGCAATAGCTAAGGAATTAGCACGGCTCGAGTTAGCCGGATTCATAGAAGAGGTCATCCACACTGAGTGGTGGGCCAATCCTGTAATGGTCCTTAAAAAGGATACCACTGATTTAAGGATGTGTGTTGATTATACTGCCTTGAACAAGGCTTGTCGAAAAGATCCGTTCCCTCTGCCTAGAATTGATCAAGTCATCGATTCTACGGCAGGCTCGGAACTCCTCTGTTTTCTCGACGCATATTCCGGTTATCACCAAATCCGGATGAAGGAATCTGACAAAGTCAAAACTTCAATCATAACCCCCTTCGGTACCTTCTGTTTTGTTACGATGGCTTTTGGGCTGAAGAACGCAGGAGCTATGTACCAGCGCACGATGCAGCGTTGCCTCCATGACCAACTCGGACGCAATGTACATGCATATGTGGATGATATCACGGTGATGTCCAAAAAGAAGGAAACGCTGATTTCCGACTTGGAGGAGACGTTTGCCAATCTACGAAAATACAACATCATGCTTAACCCGAAGAAATGCTTCTTTGGAATACCAGCCAGAAAATTGTTAGGTTTCATCGTGTCTCAAAGAGTTATAGAGGTGATCCGAGACAAAATCAAGGCTATACTCAATATTTCTAGGCCAACTCGCTTGAAGGACGTACAAAAATTAACTGGTTGCATTGCTGCGGTCAGTTGATTTGTAATCCGGCTTGGTGAAAGAGCCGCACCATTATATAAACTCCTGTAAAAGACCAAGGATTTTGTCTGGACGGATGAAGCTGAAGCTGCACTACAAGATCTGAAAAGAGTACTCTCATCTGCTCCTATCCTTGCAGCACCGGAACCTCAGGAACCGATGTTGCATTACATTGCTGCGACAAATAAGGTTGTCAGTATCGTCATGGTAGTGGAGAGACCAGAGGAAAATCAGGAACACCTGGTGCAGCGTCCGACTTACTTTGTCAGCGAGGTCCTGACAGAGTCCAAACAGCGGTATCCACATTATCAAAAGTTGGCTTACGGTGTTTTTCTAGCATCTCGTAAGCTACGACATTATTTTCAGGAGCATCCAATTACCGTGGTGAGCAAAGCTCCCATGAGAGACATAATCAACAATAGTGACGCCACAGGACGCGTCGCCAAATGGGGAATAGAGCTTTCAGCTTTCGATATTGAGTATAAACCTCGGACAACAATAAAATCCCAGATCCTTGCTGACTTTGTCGCTGACTGGACAAAGATGAAGGAGAACATGATCCTCCTTGAGTCGGAATATTGGACCCTCTTTTTTGATGGGTCTAAGGCTCGAGGGGGCTCGGGGGCTGGCGTGGTGCTCAAATCACCCCAAGGAGTTAAACTTTTATACGTGTTGCAGATCCACTTCACAGGGATAAACAACATTGCTGAGTATGAAGCACTGTTGCATGGAATCCGGATTGCTAAGGATATTGGCATCTGACGTTTGATGTGTTACGGAGATTCGGATCTTGTTGCTCAGCAAGGCTCAGATATTTGTAATGCAAAAAAACACATGGCAGCATATAAAGCTTTCATGGATGATCTATCTAAATCGTCGAAGGGTTTGAAGTTCAACACATCCCTCGAGCAGAAAATGAGGAAGCAGACGCACTATCTCGGATAGGCTCTGCGCGGAAAGAGGTCCCGGATGGCGCTTTTTTAGAGCACCTCAAAGTCCCCTCGATAAAGGGAGTAGATGAGGAATATCCGACCAAATCCGACTCACCTTTGATAGCAGTTCTGGCTGTAATTCCCAGCTGGACTCAACCCTACCTCGATTATTTGGTAGATGGCAAATTACCCGAAGACAAGGTGCTAAGCCGGCAAATTATCCAACGAGCAAAAGCCTATACTATTGTTAAAGGTGAGCTCCATAAACGGAGTGTTTCTGGGGGTTTTCAGCGCTGTGTATCTCCGGAAGGAGTGGAAATCTTAAGGGAAATCCACGAAGGCGAGTGTGGTCACCACGCTGCAGCCAAATCTTTAGTGGCAAAAGCTTTTAGACACGGATTTTTCTGGCTTATAGCTCAGGTAGATGCCGAACGATTAGTCAAGACGTGCAAAGGCTGCCAAAAGTACGCCAAGCAAGCTCATGTTCCGGCTGATCAGCTGCGAACAATACCTATAACATGGCCCTTTGTGGTCTGGGGGCTTGATATGGTAGGACCATTTAAACGAGCTCCAAGTGGATTTACTCACCTCTTAGTGATGGTGGATAAATTCACAAAATGGATTGAGGCTAAACCAGTCACTAGTTGTGATGGAGCAACAGCCAAAAGATTTGTCGAGGATGTTATAATCCGGTATGGTTATCCGCATAGCATTATCACGGACAACGGGAGTAACTTTTCTATGGGAGAACTGGCTGAATTCTGTAATGAGCAAAATATCCGGCTTGACATTGCGTCATTCGCACATCCACGGGCTAACGGACAAGTCGAAAGAGCAAATGGTTTAATCTTACAAGGCCTGAAACCGAGACTCGAAGCACCACTACGACGTGCTGCGGGGGCTTGGGCCGAGGAATTACCCTCTGTAATTTGGAGTTTACGAAGAACTCCGAACAGGTCAACAGGATACACACCTTTCTTCTTGGTCTATGGCGCAGAAGCAGTTCTTCCTAGTGATTTAATTCATACTTCTCCTAGAGTGGCCGCGTATATCGAAGAGGATGCCGAGATTTCTCGACAAAATGATCTCGACTTAGTCGAACAAGTTCGCGTCGTTGCTGAAATGAGATCTACAGCCTATCAGCAGAAGTTACGCAAGTATCATAGCCAGAGTGTCCAAAATAGATCTTTCAATAAAGGTGATTTGGTTCTCCGGCTTGTGCGACAAACAAAAGCACAAATTTTCCCCAGTATGGGAAGGGCCCTTTTTAGTTAGTCGAGTATTGCACAATGGATCGTACTACTTAACTGACATGAGGCCAGTCAAAGAAAGACCTGCTACTAAGAAGAGAAAGAGAGCTGGAGGCAATACAAATCCGGATGAGTTGGACAGACCGTGGAATATTGCTCAGGTACGTCCCTTTTATTCTTAGTCTATCTTTCTTTGTAATCATATATATATGTATATGTTCTGAGAAATAAAAGTTTTGGTTGCCTCAAGTGTTTTCTGAGAAGTTTTTACCATCTTATTTCCAAATGATCATGTCATAGTCGAAATCCTAGAATGCTTGAAAGTACTTTATGCTCATGTTCGTTCTGGTTTAGATTTCCGATTCTAAAATTGCTACCTTCGGGTATAACTCTAAAATTTCTAGTCTTTACTTTGGATATTTGTCTGATTGCTGGATGCGGGTATTTTCTGAGTAGTGAATTGTTGGTACTGGAAGCCGGCTTTGTTTCCGAGTTTAAACTGGTTTAGCAATTGAGCTCCGTTGCTCGGCAAAGTTTCCGGCTGAAGGTTTAGCCGGCTCATGAAAGGGACGAGGCGGAAAGCCAGATAAACGATAAAGTAGAGACGAAAAAATCCAAGTGCTTATGGAAACATTAAGGGCACAAAAAAAAAATCAAAGCCAAAAGTGCTGAATAGATCAAAAGCTTAGCACTAGCAAAATAAATAGTACTTAATATTTACAAACGCATCATGTTTTTCACAGAATAATACATAAGTTTCTGGTCTATGATGCAGGAGGAGATGAAGGACCTGCCGGCTCGCTGGTTACTCCGCCTTGATATCGTTCCGAGATGTCCGGATCTGAGGTGGTCCGTTCATCGTCGGAAACTTCTTTGGTTTCTTCTGGAGGACGATGGGGAGTATCTATGCGGGTGAAGAAGGGGATCTCGTAGCTGGTCAGATCAGCCACGTGACACCCATATCCGGCGCAGGAATGCATGATGGCTTGAAGGTCCTGCTCCTGGCCATCTTTGTCTACCTTGCAGTACCCTCTGGTCACTTGCCATATCTCCATGTTTCCATGGTGGCTCATGACCATGGTGAGAGCGTTCTGCGCAGCAGTCCGCGCGTAGGACATATTCCAGTCCCGAACAAGCTACGGCATCTCCTTGGCCTTGTCCCGCACCTGAAATTTCGACATGCTTGGCATATCCGGAATCCTTAGAGCTTCGCCAATGTCCTCAAGGGACTGGCGGAAGTCATGAAGAAGGTCACCGACTTGGGTAAGCCGGTGGGTGCGGGGTTCGGAGGAGGAAGAGTCCGTCAAGTTCAGAGGACCTATACACAAAACAAGTTAAGAAAAATCTGACATTGATAGAAGTCGAAGAAATAGATAAGTCAGACAGATAGAACATACCGAGAATGACGTCGTCAATCTTGGTGTTCTCCTCCCGAAGACTCTAGAGTTCAGCCCGGAGCGCCTGGGAGATGTCCTTCTCTCTGCCAAGCTCATTCTTGAGGTCCGAGATTATTTTATCCTGAGAAGCGATCTTGCGATCATGCTCTTCAGTGGACATGGAGGAGGATTCAAGGACTTGAGCTATGCTCCTTTCATGATCTGCCTTGAGCTTATCCAGCTCTTGGCGAAGTCCCTTGTTCTCCACCACCAGGGTCTTGAGCTTCTCGGCCTCTTCAATCATAGCGATGGATTGTTTCACCAGCGCTGTAAGTCAAAAAGAACAACTGTTCAGAAAAAATTCGACATTGAAAAAGCAAAAGACAAGGTTTGAATGTCGGAATGTTTACCTTCAGCTTCATCCTTGGCTACTTTAAGTTCAGCATTTTTAAGCCGGAGAGCTTTGATCTCTCTCCGCTTATCGCAGACACTGGTCAGTAATTCCTGGTTATAGGAACATACTTTCTGTAAGTCAGAATACCCAAAGTCAGAAAGCTACTTAAGACTCGGGCTAATATTTTTTGCTAAATATCAGCACGAGCCTTGGGGCTACACTAGTTCGTTCTTTGGCATCCTAATGAAGCATAAACCCGGATTATATATCCTACTTCATGCTTGGGGGCTAGAGGATATGATATAACATAATGTAAAAACAAGAGTTGGAAGTCAGACTTACATATTGCTCGCGGGTGAGTTTATCTAAACCCGCGTTTACTTCAGCTGCCACCTTCTCGGCAAGAGTAAGAGGGATCACTGGGGCTGTTGGAAGCTCGCTAGTCCTAATCCTCTCATCGCGAAGGCGGACTTGAGGAAGAAGGTCAGAGAACTTGACGTCCTCTGCTTCTTGCGCTTCTTCTTCAAGAGATAAATGGCTTTTGTCTAGGACTTGCCTGGCTAGCTGCTGGATCTCTTCTGCAGATTTCCGGGACAGGCCAAACTTGGCAAGTCCCGGATTGCTGATGAGGTTTACGGCGAAGATTTCAGCCAAGGGATCATTACCCGAAGAGGGTTCACCCTTATCTTGATCTGATGCACCCATGGTGATGTCAGTTTGCGACCCAAGGATCACAGGCTCCATTGGAGGAGCCGGATCTTCTGCAACCACCGGAGAAGGAATGATCGCCGGAGTTGCAGAAGGTTGAGGGGCAGGAGTCGGAGGAGCCACGGCAGGGGAAGCTAGGGTGAGCTTCGTCTGTTGCAGGGGCTTCGAAGGAATCCCCTTCCCCGTACCCTTGATGAGAGGCTTTGCTCCGAGAATGTAGTAAAGTCGGAAACATTACATCTCAGAAAGAAATTCGAGAAAAGTACAAAGGTGGAAATTGTGACTGAAAGTTACCTCTTCACAACAGGCACCTCCTTTGTGCCAACAACCACTGTCGGAGCTTTGCGCTTCTTGAGCGCAAGGTCCGACAATGGGACCACTTCTGTCTCCTGAGAAAACTCAGGAGGATATCCTTCGAGCGGAGCAAGTTCTGACTCGGGGAGGTCAGCAAGCTGAAAACAAGAAAACATATCAGTATTGTAGTATAACTCGAAGGTTGAAACACATAAAAAGGTGTACTGATGGAAACTTACCGGCACTACGGGGTTTTCCGCCGTGTGCATATCTAGAGAAACCTCCGGAATTCTCCTCTCGATCCGCTCCTTGATCAGCCACTTGATTTGGCTTATGTAGCCTTGAGTGGTGTATGCTTTGGGGCTGATGCGGAGGGAGTCTTTTTAGGATGACGTGATGGAGTGCATGAGTCGATCCCCGTTGTACTGAAGGAGTTGGATCCAACAAGAGACCCAGCACTGGACCAAGTCGGATCCCTTCAGACCCTTGTGCTTGATCAAATATTCGATCCGCCTCTTTGTGAGGATTAGATCATCGGTGAGAGCCGGAGCAGCCTCGTCCCAGGAAGGCTGGGCCGTGGCGGCTCCGTCGACAAAAGCCGGCAAAGCAGTAGCTTTGCCGGGAGCCGGAATATCCCTATGATAGAAAAATGTGGCTGGCCATTGTTTGACCGAGTCACTAGCTGAAATTTTGGGCTAAGCCCGGTCGGGTCTAAGTGAAAAGCTGATAGTGCTGGTGATGTAAGGAACACCGACAGTGACGGAGTTTCTCCGGACATGAAAGTAGTACCGGAAGAGAGTCAAACTCGGCCTAATGCCGAGAAAGCCCTCGCAAAGCGAAGCATACGCACTTATCTCTAAGAGAGAGTTAGGAGGAAGATTATGGAGTTTAACTCCGTAATGATCTATCACCTCGGAGAAGAACTCCGAGGGAGGAAAAGACAGACCTCGGTCGAGATGGGTGCCGAAGTGGACCCGCTCGCCGTCGCGCGGGTTGGGGACGGTTTCACCGGAGCCACTCCGCCAGTTGCCGACGACGAGAAGCCCCTCCTTCTCCATGTTCTTGAGGCCCTCCTCGTTGAGGGCGCAGGGGATCCAGATTCCCCGGAAGCTCTCCTTCTCCGCTACTGCTTCCGCTGTCGCCGCCGCTGCTACCGCCAAACCGGAGGAAGAAGATGAAGCCATTTCTCCGCTAAGGAGATGACCTGAAAGGGGCGGCGCTGGGAGTTCTGTGGGGGAAGGACAAGGAAGCTCTGTGCACACAGGAGGATTGGGAGGAAAGGAAACGGCAAAGGACTGGTGTTTGTTGGAACCATCTAGTGCTCAAGGTGATAGTGAGGGGTTATCTAGATGGGGAAAGCGAACTTTGAGGTGTGCTGTTATAGCCCTATCGTGGATTAGAGTTATCCAACCAGAGAGTAGTATCATAAAGAGAAGATATTTATATGAGAGTGTTCACTAGTGAAAGTATGATCCCTAGGCCTTGTTTCTAAGCATTGAAACACCGTTTGCAACTAGATCTGTTACATGTTTGCTTGCTTCCATCTTTATTTCAGATTGCCTTTAGTCTCTTCCTACCCGTTAAGCTCTTTTCTGGCACCATTACCACTTATAACTATCCATACCACTTGTATTTCACTATCTCTTCGCCGAAAAAGTGCACCTATACACCTGACAAGTGTATTGGGTGTGTTGGGGACACAAGAGACTTCTTGTATCTTGATTGCAGGTTTGCTTGAGAGGGATACCTTTGCCCACTTCCTTCCTGAGTTCGATAAACCTTGGGTAATCCACTTAAGGGAAACTTTTTGTTGTTCTACAAACCTCTACACTTGGAGGCCCAACAACTGTCTACAAGAATAGAAGTGCGTAGACATCAATCTCAAACCCACGCTTATCGGATAAGCGCAAATGATATCGATCACATTTGATGAACCACATACATGGTTTAAACCTTAACAAAGAAATATTTTCTTCAAAAGTTATTCGTTTTTCCACTTCAAATAGCAAACTTAAAATAAATCCTTTAACTCTTAACCTCTTAACATAATAATTTCCATCATCATCACTGTTGGGGATATACTTTCCGAGTATCCTCACAGTTCCTCACTGACCAGGGTGGCCCACTTCATGTTAGAGCTTTGCTTCACGGGCGGCCCAATCAGGGAGAAAGACGGAGTCCAATCTGGCTACGGGAAGGCCCAGAAGATTTACCGACTTAGGCCCATAATGTTACTTGTAGTTCAAGATGTACTCTGTAACCAACTCTTAGTCCTAGCCGGATTGATCTCTCCTATAAACCCTAGGCCGGATATCTATATAAGTCGTCCTAGGGAGAGCCTTTAGGGCAACAGTAAAAACACCCAATACTTTAGACCCTCAACTCACACAGGCAAAACCCTTGTAACCCATATTCCGGCTCTGCCGTATTACTGGATTGCTAGCAGGAGTAGGATCTGTCCAAAGCCAGCGGATTCGAACCTGGGTAAACTTGTGTGCTCACCGTCCCGGAACACCGTACGTCTCACACCCCTCTCTTCCGCACGCCTCGAGGACCCCCTCATGGCGTACTTGTCCTCAATCCGACGACAATCACCAGATAGCAATCCACCTCAATCTTAGAATATTATTATGCTTCATTTCTATACTTTGGATGTTAAAATTTAAATCCCTTTACTTTGCAAAAGTAACCTTTTCCTTGAAAGTTATCCCTTTAAGAAACAATATAAGTAATTCTTAAAACACTTCTTGAAAGCTCTAATTGATTAGTAATCTTGCTCAAGAAATCTTTTTGATACCATGCCCCATTTGAGTGATTTACTATTGTATACTACTTGTTGTATTTACATATTGTTTCACACACTCTCACAAGCCGTAACATGAAGCACATGTTTGGAATTGGTATAAAAGTACAACACATTATTAAGAACTCATCACCAGTTTCCAAACCCTAGATTACATACAATTAGTCTGGAGATTCACATTTATCAAACTTCATTACATTACTTATGCATAATTGCATCATGCTTCTTTGAACATTAGTCCTTACCGGACCAATGATGTTATTTATAGAATTTGGATCTTCTATTGTCTTGAAGACCGTGAGTGCATAATCTTGCAATCACAAAAAGGCAAGTTCACAACTTGCTCATGTCCTTTGATTATTTTCTATCAAATGCTTATAACTCAAATGTTGTCATCACCTGCAATTCAAAAAGGTCGAAAACACTATTTTCATAATTAACTAGAAATATCGGTTACTGATCCAGGGTGATCAGCTAATCTATCATAACTAGAATTAGAAACACCATTGTACAGTTGACATGGGTATACCCTACAGGTACTCGAACTTGGTATATACGGTCCAGATACGGCAGAAGCCCACGGTGTTGCCAAGGCCCAATACAAGATTCGGGTGACTCGGGGACTCTTCGATTGCTTGCAGCGCAAGATGAAGCTTAAGATAGAAAGTTTAAAAAGGCGAACCCTAATCTGTAACCGACTCGACCTACTACCCGAGACCCTGCCTATCTATATAAAGGCTGGGAGGGGGCGGTGAGGAGGACAATCAGAACCCTAGTTTCCACAAGTCTTGTCAGATTGCATCTGCGCGCCCCTGTAATCTTTGATTCCTTCGTTAATTCCAAGAGCAGACAAGCAGGAGTAGGGACCTCTACGAGGCCTGAACCTGGGTAAACCTTGCGTCCATGTGTGTTTTTTTGCTAGCCGACTGATGCCTCTAGCGCTCCCTCCTTCTCCAAAACCCAAGTCCATAACAATGGGCATTGACGAGTTAAACCCTCGTCAATTGGCGCCGTCTGTGGGAATTGGGAGTGCTGATGTTGCGGCTTCCTAAGCCCCATCAACCGCGATCTACAACTCTGCAACAACGGAGATTCGCTAGCTCTTCAGCGCTTTCGACCTCACCGTCCACACGCCGACCACTCGCCCGGATTTCGAGTCGGTGGGCGATGGGATCAGCCTGTCAATCAGGAGCTTCCGCTTCTAGGTTGGACAATTGGGAATGCTTTGCATGCCTGACCAGCCGACCACACCCACGATTGCTCCAGCATCGTGGTTCCCTCCACCAATCGGCACCCTCAGCGAGCTCAACGCCCCGGCAATAGCTGGGAGTACGGACAGCGACAGTAGTCGCGGGTCCGATCTGGGTGATCTAGCCACAGAAGATGGAGCCTACGGCACCGAATCTGAAAGTTGTGGGAGCAACAGCTTCCCCAACCACTTCATGTGCGCCGTCATCAACACGGGCGATACCACCGCCAATCGCGAAAACGCGGCACCGGATCTAGCACCGGATCACCCAACGGCAGCATACCAGTCGCAAACAGCGATCCCACCAACGGTGGCAACGGCGCGCCCGTCAACAATGGAACGGGAGGAGAACCACCGATCATAGTGAACGAAAACACCGGAGAACGTATAGTGATCAGGCTCAACGACAACGAGTGGGCCCGCTGTCGAGAAGATCTACGGGGCAATCCTCTGCCCCTCAACTCCCTGCAGGACATGCTGATGGGCTATCATTGGCTGCTGAAAGAGGAGTACAGACACTAGCTACATGCAATCGCGCAACTCGAGGCGTGTAAAAAGGCGGTGGATGAATCAAGCCTTCGGCGAGCTGGGCTCTCCTCCCACGGAGGATCCTCCTCCAAAGGTAACGAGTACGTGGCCAACAAGAGGCGATCTTGACTAGCCCACCTCACCGACCAAGAGCGCGTGGAAGCCGCGAAAGTCCTCGACTTTGGCTCCATGACGGTGGATACGCGAGGCAACGTGCTCCCAAAGACGCCGCAAGCTGCGGTAACAGCGGCCACCATGTACCTCCTCAACAACCAGCCGCCAGCTGGAGATCCGCGAGCTGCCATGCACTAATCTACGATCGCGGGCTTGGGGCTAATCGAGGCCGCTCTCAACAAGGAGCCAACACTGGAGCCAAATAAAAGCAAGGCTCTGGCAAAATGCTACTCCTCGCCCTCGTCCAGCGACGATAGCCATGACCTGTCTCAGTGTTCACTCGCGGCGACACGATCGCGACTACGACGCGCGTGATGACATCACACAACACAAAGCCGACAAAATGCGCGCAGGACATGGTCGTTCGACTAACTCGGAAGACGAAGATGTGGAGCTCTGCGGCGCCAGATGCTTCAGCAGAGCCATCAGGCAAAAGCGAATGCCTAAAGGGTTTAAACTACCATCGGAGAACCCAAAATTCGACGACCTGTAGGACCTGAAGATCTAGCTAGAGGATCATATCTCCTCCATCAGGCTCCACGGAGGGAGTCAAAGCACAGCCATGCAATGCCTGCAGCTGCAGATGCAAGGCGCCGCTCGCGCATGGCTCAACAACCTCCCGTGCGGATCCATTCGCAGCTAGGAAGAGTTGGTCTACAGCCTCGTGCGCAACTTCAAGGGCACTTACAAAAGGCCTGTATCAATTGAAGACTAAGAGGTTGCCAACAAAGATCTGGTGAGTCACTGTGCTCGTACATCCAGAGGTGGTCCATCATCAAGAACTCCGCACAAAACATCTCGGAAGACCACACAATCGATGCGTTCAACGACGGTGTTCGCTGCATAGAGCTCAGGGAGGAGCTAGGCCGCTCGAAGGCCAAAACGATCGACCACCTGATGGAAATCACGAATTGGTGGGCGGACGTAGAAAATTCGGTGAAAAACCGTGCCCACTCCGACGATGACAACAACCTCGGATGCAGACACGACCGCCGAAGCAAGCATCAAATGTGCATCTACGATGATCGGGACGACGTCAATATGGTCATAGCCGGCTACACCGACAAATGCGACGACAACCGCAACATCGGTTATCACAGCGGTGGATACCGCGACTCCAGGAAAACCACGCAAGTGGGGCAGCGTCGCACTCACGAAGAGGCACCCGCAACATCTATCGAGGACAAACTGTCCGGGCCAGGCAACGTGCACTTCTACATCGACAAGCACGATGGCAATAAGAAATCCAACCACCTTCTCAAGGATTGTCGTGAGTTTCTCAAACTCCATGAGGACCTAGCTCGGATGAATCGCGACGCGGTCAACAGGGGCTATGGAGCCGCCCCAGGCGCTGTGGCACACGGAGCTCCTCCACCACCACCTGGACCACCACCACCCGCGGCCGCGTCGGTCCAGCACCATGGAGGCGAACCATATCCACAAGCCATAGGAAACATGATGATCCAAAAATGGCGTCCCTCAAAGTGAGTGCAGAATGTCATCGCTCGCCAAGTCAACTTGGCAATAAACTCCCCACCTTCAACCACTGAGTACCTCAGTGGAAGTGACTCCTGCATCACCTTCGACAAGCGCGACCATCTACGTCAAGTCCCTCGTCCAGGCCACTGTCCCCTCGTACTCGAGGCACAGATCGGAGGCTTCGATATGAGTCGCGTCTTCATGGACGGCAGGAGCGGGATCGACCTCATGTTTGCGAGTACCTTGCGTGCGATGAGGATCCCTCTGGCCTGTCTGGAGGTCTCAGACACGACGTTCCACGACATCGTCCCAGGCAAGGGCATATATCCCCTGGGCAAAATCAACCTCGACGTCATCTTCCGCACACCGAAAAACTTTCGGCGAGAGTGCATCGACTTTGAAGTCGTCGAATGGCCTTCGCAATACCAATGCATCCTCAGACATGTCACATTCGCTAGGTTCATGGTAGTGCCGCACTACGCCCACCTGCAGATGAAAATGCCAGGTCCAAACGGCGTCATAACAATAAACGGAAGCTTTGAAAGGTTTTACAGCTGCGCTAGGGAATTCAACAGAATCTCCTAGTCCTTCGGCATGCAGGAGGAACTCGCAAGATTGAAGGACTCTACAGACAACAGTCTGCCTCCCTTGAGCAGGACAAGTTCACCCGACCTGTCATTCAATTCGTCGGTGCACATGAAGAAAGTCCAGGTCCACCCAACGGACCTGACCAAGACGACCCTCATCGCCAACAACATGAGTTCTACATAGGAAATCTTCGCCTGGTCTCCAACGGACATGCTAGGGGTTCCCAGGGAATTCGCCGAGCACTCACTCAACGTGAACCCAGACGCAAGGCTAGTCAAGCAGACAATACGGTGACTGTCTGAGCCAAGAGCAAAAGCAGTCAAAATTGAGATCAACAGACTCAACGCAAATTTAATACGCGAGATCAAGGAAAGCACCTAGCTCGCTAACACAGTGCTCGTGCCTAAAAAATACACGGATATCCTACGAATGTGCGTGGACTTTACCTCCTTGAATAAGCACTGCCCAAAGGATTACTTCCTGTTGCCGCGAATCGACCAAATCATCGACTCCACCGTGGGATGTGAACGCCTCTGCTTCCTCGACGCCTACTCAGGCTACAATCAGATTCGAATGAAGGAGGAAGACCAAGAGAAGACGGCGTTTACAACGCCCTTTGGTGTGTTCTGCTACAACACCATGCCCTTCGGGCTAAAAAACGCAAGAGCTACCTATCAGCGGTGCATGCAGGCCTGCCTCAAGAACCAACTTGGTCGCAATATCCAAGTCTATGTTGACGACATCGTCAACAAATCAAGGAGGAAGCTTTGTGAATCGACAATCTCCGCGAGACTTTTGTTGACCTCGACCGCTACCGGATCAAGCTCAATCCGGACAAATGCGCCTTTGGTGTGCCATCTGGGCAGTTACTCGGGTATCTCATCTCTGCGAGAGGGATCAAAGCAAACCCGAAGAAAATAAAGGCCATACTAGCCATGGAGAAGCCGAAGAACGTAAAAGGCGTCTAGCAGCTAGCTAGACGAAAAGGCACTGCCCTTCTACAAACACCTCTGCAAGGCTAACAAGTTCGAGTGGACAGAAGAAGCACAAGAAGCATTCGAAGACCTCAAGCGTCTACTATCCACTTCGCCAGTACTGGTGACGCCTCGCGAAAAGGAGCCACTGCTGCTCTACATCTCCGCCACCAACCAGGTCGTCAGAATTGTGCTCGTGGTGGAGCGAGCCAAAGAAAATAAAGTCCATGGGGAACAACGCCCAGTATACTACCTCGGCGAGGTGCTCACACCAACAAAGCAGCGGTACCCGCATTACCAGAAGCTGGCCTATGACATCTTCATGATAGCAAGGCAACTGCGCCACTACTTTCAGGAGCACCCAATCATGGTGGTAAACGACGCCCCGCTTGGGCATATACTCAATAATCCTAATGCCACCAGACGAGTCGCGCTCTGGGGAATCGAATTATCTCCGTGAGACATCACATACGAGAAGCGAGACACGATCAAGTCGCAAGTGCTCCCGGACTTTCTTGTGCACTGGATGGAGAACCAACTCCCCAACAAACCAGATATGTTCTACCTCTCGACAATGCACTTTGACGGATCCAAGCGAAAGGACAGAGCTGGTGCAGGTGTCATACTGACATCACCCTAGAAAGACAAGATGAAATACATTCTGTGAATGCAGTTCACCGCCTCCAATAACAAAGCTAAGTATGAAGCCCTAATCCATGGGATGCGGATGGCGAAAGCCTGCGGTGCCAAAAGGCTCATCATCTACGGTGACTCCAAACTGGTGGTCAATCCAACGATGCACGAGTGTGACGCACTAAGCGACAATATGATTGCCTATCGCGACCTCTACGATACACTCGAAGGAGACTTCGACGGCTGTGAGCTGCGACATGTGGGACGCGAAAGCAATGAAGAGGCGGACTTACTCGCCAATATTTGCTCCACATGCGCCCCCATACCACCTGGGGTATTTATCGAGCACATATGCGAGCGCTCCATCAAGCCCAAGGCTCTAGAGAATAAAGCAAGCACGTCACCGGACTTGGGCGCTACGCCACCCAACGAGCCCTTAGCACTCGACGACCTGGAGCTCGATACAGGACTCGAAGGACCAATGGGCATCATGATGATCGAGCCATCTTGGACACAACCCTACATCACATATCTACTCAGCAAGAGGCTCCCAGATGATCCGATCGACGCGCGACACATCGCGCGACGATCCAAGGCATTCGCCCTCATCAATGGGGAACTCTACAAGCACAGCATCACGGGGGTACTCCAATGGTGTGTCTCCAACGGGGACAAAAGGGCCGTCCTCCTCGACATCCATGAAGGCACATGTGGGCATCATGCTGGTAGTCACGCCCTTGTTGCCAAAGCTCTGCGAGCTGGGTTCTACTGGCTCATGGCCCTGCGCGAAGCCGAGGACATCGTCCAGTGCTGCAACGCTCGCAAGCGATTCACGGAGAAACCTTACGCACCTGGCGCGGAACTCAGGCCAATACCATTGTCCTGGCCCTTCACACAATGGGGACTCGACATGGTCGGCAAGCTCCCAAGATCCTCGCGAGAAGGTTTCGTCTACCTCTTAGTTGCAGTCGACAAGTTCACCAAGTGGATCGAGGCCATGCTAGTGATGAATCAATCAGGAGCCAGCTCTGTCAAGTTCTTCGAGTCCATTGTCTACCACTTTGGGGTGCCACATAGCATCATCACGTACAATGGGACAAACTTCACCTCCAAGGAGTTCCAGGAGTTCTGCGAAAACCTGGGGATCAATGTAAGCTACGCCTTGGTGGCTCACCCGCAGACCAACGCTCAAGTTGAAAAAGCCAACGACCTCGTATGTGGCGGAATCAAGAAGCGACTCCTTTGGCCACTCGAACAAGCCATGGGATGCTTGCCAAACAAACTACAATCCGTACTCTGGAGCTTGCGCACAACTCCGAACAGCGCCATAGGCTATACTCCGTTCTTCATGGTGCACGGCTCTGAAGCAGTGCTACCCGTAGAAGTGCACTTCAAAGCCCCACGAGTGGTCGCATATAGTGAGAAGGAGTCAACCCTCGCACTCGAAGACTCTGTCGACCTCCTTGACGAGGCGCGCAAAATCACAACATAAAGATCAACGATCTACCAGCAGAACCTCCGCAACTACCATAGTAGAAGGCTACGCCCCAAATCCTTTGTCAAAGGAGACCTGGTTCTGCGATTGAAGCAACGACGGCATCTCAAACTCGAGTCCCTTATGGGAAGGACCTTATGCGATTACAGAAGTAATCCCAGCTGGCGCCTACCGCCTTAAAGATTACGAGACCGAAGTCGCATACTCCAACCCCTGGAATGTCGCGCAGCTGTGTTGTTTCTACCCTTATTCGTTTTTACATTACAAATAACGCTATTCAACCAGGCTACTTAGCCACACACAGTACCTCGTACTATTCTGTGAATAAATAAAGCTTAGTGCCCCGAAACTCTGTGTATTCTTCTACTTTCCTGCAATTTCAGCACTCGGGGGCTGTACCAACCTTTGCACCTCTGTTCTACGAACTAATCGCGGTATCCTAGTAGCTGACACACTAATCAAACCCTTGATAAACACCAACCCAGCTGCAGTGCACCTAGCAGGTTGGCAAGGTGCTGAGATAAACACACGTCAGGCTAACGAAAACAAACTGCAAGAGTACAATACACTCGAAAAATATATAAGCTAACAAGCCCTTCACATATCAACGGGTGCTCAATACACCCAATACAATCATACAAACGTTATAACACTTATACAATTATGTGCAGGATACAAGTCATGCTACTGCTACAAGAGAAGAACGTTCGTTTGCTCCTCGAACAAATCGACGATGTCCTCTGCTGGCCGATCAACCGCCTGATAATGCGGAACCATATTCCAAGTCATCCCTTCTGGCGGAGGTGGCGGCCCAGCTGCAATAGACGCAACATCTACGTCTAGCCTATGCAGCCGCACAAGCGACAACGCAGCTTTAGCACCAGTCACCAACTGCTGCCGTATGCACTCGCGAACCGCCCTCATATCCTGGAACTTCGCCAGTAGAGCCATCAAACTTGAAGGCACCACGTCGAGAGGAAACATCGCTTCATAAATATGCCTAAGGCATGACTGCGCCTTCTTCAAGCATTGGAGCACTCGAGAAGAACGATCCTGCAGGGTTGCCAAGGCAAGTGCATGATCGTGGTCCACCCAAAAGTACCCACCCGCATGCAGATGCTCCTGGGTCAGGTTGTTCATCCAAACGGCCACCCGATCTTTCTCATCCTACGGATGACGAGTACTAACAACTACACCAAGCAAGCAACAAAGTGTGAAGACAAGGCATCGCTGCGATTGACTAAAGGAAAAGATAAGAAAGCAGAAAGCTAACATTTAAACTGCTCATTTAATTGAGCCACTTCCTCCAAGAGATACTTCTCGCGTGCAGTGGCCTTCTCCGCCTTTGACTTCCACACATCCGCGCTTCCACGGATGATGGGCAACTCACGCTCCAACTGCTTAATGTGGTCGCGCGATCGCGAAAGCAATGATAGTTCCTCCACCTTCGAACACGGCTGCGCCGTGGTTTCATCGGTGGGAGGAAAGTCGCGAGGTTCACTCGAAGGACCACTCGACGTACCCTATCACAATCAAGAAAGTAGCAAATAAAAGGTCAAGGATACATTGATAAAAGCATGAATGCATTCAAGCACGACAAAGTATCAACATGGACAATCCCACAAAAGCAAAAGTTTTGACAGAAGGCAACTACGACTATTACAGACATGCAACTAAGGAGAAATTTGCTTCTTCGACTTCGACTTTGACTTCAGGGGCCTCATTGAATCCGCGGCAGCCTCTGAAGCCATAGACTTTCCGGTGGTAGCCCCTGATGCCACAGCATTCACCGCCTTCTTCGCCCTTTGCAGCTCTGCAGAATATTTTGCGACTGTGTCGATGTGCAGTGGCCCATATTTACCATAGCTAGTAGCGAAGGGATACAACAGTACATGTTGGCCATCTGCGCTATTGGGCAACGCCTTGGAGATCGCGGAGGGATCCAACTCCACGCCATGGGTCTACACCATCGCGAGTGCCATGGTAGAACCAACGGACCGCTGCAAATTCTTAAAGTCCATGGGAATACCCCCATCAAGGGATTCCACTAGGTCCTCAAGGTTGTTAATTAGCTCAGCCTTGAGAGTTAGATCCTCATGGATGCGACTGAGCACACCTTTGGCCTTCGTCAACGTCCCCTGAAGGGAAGTGCTGCGGTCTTCGACTACGGCAACGGCACCAACCAACACATCTTCACGGTGAAGGGATTGGGCGTCGAAGCTCAAGCCACCGGCATCTGCATACATAAGGTGTTAGCACAGCAAATACGACATCAAACAAGGAGCAACGCAAATCCATCTGAAAAAATACCTGAAAGGGACTGGGCAATCGAGAAGAGTTGTTCTTCGAACAACTTTTCCCTCCCAGTAGTGGAGGCACACAAATCCTCTTCGCGCTTTCACGACTCCTCCAGGGCTGCGAGTGCTTCGTCGCGATTCTTTGCCGCCACGGAAAGTGCCTTCTCAATGGTGCCATCATGACGAAGAAGTTCATTGTGTTCAACTACAAAACATAGGATATAGTGTCAATCGAAATTATAAATTTCACAAAGACAAAGATGAAGCCACAACTAACCTTTGACGACACGATGGCGATTGTCCAGCATAGCATGTTGTCGACCCATGACAAAGACTTGCTCCGCCAGGCGAGAAGCTTGCTTCACAATAAGACGCATCAAGAGAAAACAAAGATTCAGCGGCAGCACAAAGTACAAATTCGACTGCCAAAACAGCACAAAGGACGCTTATGTGATCCTCCAAGGACTCCGAAGATGACTGTCGCGCAGTCATCCGGGCAACCATGTGGTGTTCCCCAGCATGCGGGGAACTCGAAGAATTGTGCCCGGAGTGGGCCACCACTAGAGGAGAAGGAGACCGCTCGGCCACATCCTTGGCCTTGGAGTCAGCGACTCCGGACTCTTTCACAAATTTGACGTCGTCAGAAGACAACGATGCCACTTGACTACAAAAACACATCTAGCAAAAAATTCAGGAAAAGCAACTCCAAATAGAAACCAAGATGAGGTTGCGAATGAAGAACTCACCAGTTAAATTTATCGAAGGATTGCTCCTCCGACTCCTCTGAATCCTTCGGCAGTCGCATCTTCTTCCGAGTAGGAGGAGCCATGGTGCGCACAGGAGCGGCGGGGTTGGCTCCTCTGCAACAGCAGAAGGACCTTCCGGCGTTGTCGACGAAGAAGCATCCGAGTCCTCGCTGCGAGAACACTTGCGAGTATCATGGCCGCTAGACTCGGGGGCTCCCTCTTCCTCTTCAATTGGGACGGTCGACTCTGACTTGTCCTCTTCCTCCACCTCGTGAGGGATAACCCCTTTAGGGTGAGGGGGAAAATTGGAAGACACCTTCCAATCCTGCATTTAGAAGACACATCACTATATATCAAGTACTTCGTGGCAATCGAAAAATAAAAAAATACTTCGCAGTACAATTCTACCTCAGGAGGAGGGTTAGAGGCGTCGAATGGAGGCACGACTGGTTCGCCCGGGAGATCCTCCTTGGCGGTATATTTGGTCACCGGTCGCAACCTCCTATCTACCTCACCCGCGAAATGCCATCGGCAGATACACGAGTGGCATCGCTCGCACCAGCCCAGCAGTACATTGGGTGGACTCTAGCCTGTAGGGGCTAGACGCGGCAGCGCAACCACGTGCGAATAAGAGCGGTGCCCCCCTCTTATTTTCCTATGCGGCTTTCGAGGTCGCAGACGTGCTTATACAGCACATCCGTTTCCTCAGACTCGCTAGGAATCACGACATTCTTCCAGGAGAGCCTCCTCTTGCAAAGTGCCACTAGATCAAAGGGCGCGAGTCCATAGTGCTCTCCGTCGGCCTTCTGGTCGCGGATGTAGAACCACTTGTTTCTCCACCCTTGGCCGGACGCGGTGAGCTTGATGTCAAAGTAGGTGATAGAGGAGTCGACATGGATCCCGTAGCCTCCTACATCATAGACTACCGAATTGGACGCCACTGACCTTTCAGCTTAAAAATCCTCTTGAAGAGGCCAAAGTGTGGCTCGATTCTAAGCCAGCACTCGCAAAGCGTGATGAAGCACGCGATGTGGAGAATGAAATTTGGGGACAGCTGGTGCAGCTGGAGCCCGTAGAAACAAAGAAGCCCCCTGAAGAAAGGATGCAGCGGGAGAGAGAGAGACCTCGGATGATGAACACAAGGAACATCACCCGGAAACCCGAAGGAGGACAAGGGATTACCTCGTCACTGGGCACTCATGAGTCGTCTTCCGTGGAGGGAAGAAATCCATCTTGGCGATGAAGCTGCAGCTCGAAAGGCTTGATGATGGACACTCGCCAGGCGTTGTTGGTGACGCGGGTGCCCGTACCCTTCTTCTTCCTAGCGCCGGCGGCGCTGGTGCCCACGGTGGTGTTACCGCCCTTCTTCTTGGCGGTGGCAATGGTGGCTGCAGATCTAGCAGCGGCGCCTCCCTTTTTCTTACCCATCTTTCGATGGCGGTGAGAACGGAGAAAGTAACTAGGGAAGACACGGAGATGGTCTAGTGCCGCGAAAAGGAAGCGCGCAAGGAAGCAGAGAGAGCAGCAATGGAAAAGGAAGCACGACCAAGAAGACATGGGGAAATTTACCACAGCTACGCTGCTACTTAACCTCTTCACAGATGCCATCCAACGGCCAGCAGAAACCCTACTAGACGCGTGGTGCACATCACCATTTACACGTGGGCGAAGCTGAACCACGAATCGTCCCCCACTATTCCCATTACGCGCGGAAATCGAGGAAACGCAGTTAAAACAGAAGATTATGCATGCCTAGTCAAATCGAAGTCAGAAAGTGGGACCCACCGCTCGTCATGTCTCGTCAAAACCGCTCACGCGGGCAACTGAGGTCATCATTTCGTCAGCACTGACGTTGTCGAGTCCAGCAGAAGATTTTTTTTTTACGACTTTAGTCCTTGCTCGAGTCTTCGACTCCACCAAGCACTCGGGGGCTACTCCCATAGGGAGCGTTGGTCGCACACCGTACGATTATCTTTATGCAGGTATATGAACATTCAAGAAATTCCATCACTCGAATCTACGATTCTATTGTGTGTCATGGGTTACTCCCATAGGGAGCGCCGAAAGCAAATTCGACTGAAACAAGCAACATAAGACGACAGCAGTCGCAAAAGGTTTTTAGTCCTCGCTTGAGTCTTCGACTCAACCAGGCACTCGGGGGCTACTCCCATAGGGAGTGCTGGCTGCGCACCCTATGATTATATGTACATCGTACTGTGTGTTGATAACATCCACACTCGAATGCTTTGGAGACTCTGACTCATACTTTCCCTACAAAGAGACTACGTCTCCTGGGCCACCCAAATCATCTCCGCGATGACCAAAATTTCGGATGCCGCGCTTGCAGCGGGAAGATAAGACCTGAACAAGGCCTGACAACGCATCTTCTGCGCACTACCAGAAATGTATCCGTGCCTGCAGGTACGATTAACATGCCTTGACGGACGCGTCGAGTGCTCACAGTTATACATTGGAATTCGACTCCTGTAAGACCTCTGTGGCCTGAGTCGAATTACGCTAGCACTTTTCCGAATTCGAGCCCGCGGACTCGAGTTTGAGTAGATTGTGTTCTTTTGCCCTAAGGCATTTAACTAATACTGATACATCGGATAAATCAGCCAGATATATCAGCAATCCCTATGACATAAACAAAACACTCGAAAAATGCTCAGTCATGCACTCGAAAGGCTTCTTAAAGTCTCCAGTCGAATCTGCGATTCCACTAGACACTTGGGGGCTACTGACATGGGTATACCCTACAGGTACTCGAACTTGGTATATACGGTCCAGATACAGCAGAAGCCCACGGCGTTGCCAAGGCCCAATACAAGATTCGGGTGACTCAGGGACTCTTCGATTCCTTGCATAGCAAGATGAAGCTTAAGATAAAAGTTTAAAGGGGCGAACCCTAATCTGTAAATGACTCGACCTGCTAACCGAGACCCTGCCTATCTATATAAAGGTTGGGAGGGGCGGCGAGGAGGACAATCACAACCCTAGTTTCCACAACTCTTGCCAGATTGCATCTGCACGCCCCCGTAATCTTCGATTCCTTCGTTAATTCCAAGAGTAGACAAGTAGAAGTCGGGACCTCTACGAGGCCTGAACCTAGGAAAACCTTGCGTCCATGTGTGCTTTTTTGCTAGCCGACTAATGCCTCCAGCGCTCCCTCCTTCTCCAAAAACCAACTCCATAACAATGGGCATTGACAAGTTAAACCCTCGTCAATAGTAATGTATCATCTAGGACTTAACAACCAATGTCGCCAGTGATTCCAGCGCCATATAATATGCGTCAACCATGAGATTTGGAATGGGACGGAGAAGTCAGTTGTATCTTCTTCCTTTCGCATGGACGGATGACCTTATCGTGAGGTTGTTGATTCTCGTAGGTTAGAATCCAGCATGGGTTGGACCCCTTAGTTCCCCGTGAGCTAGGTGTCTACATTATCTATGCATAGCTGTCTGGGTCGGAGTTCACCATAGTTGATGGTGACCGCTAGTCAGAGCTGCTTACAAAGTCTTCAGGAACTCATCAGGGTTGTAGCTTGCCCAAAAGGGGGTTAACGGAGATGTAGTTAGCCCCGAAGGATCATGTCTTTATGCGGGGTTGCGAAGGGGGCAATGATTGGCTTGGATCTTAGTCTGGGCCTCACACCATGGAAGTGTCGATGAGAATGCAACTTGGATGTGCAACAAATCTAAGGTCTCTTGTGGGAAAAGTGATGCACCTCTGCAGAGTGTAAGAATTGTGACATGTTACTCCCTGTTCCAGGAAGGAGCTGCGAACGCGGCAGGAAAGGAACCCCACGAAGGTTCTAAGTCAACCTGTGAAGGCTATCAGACATAGTTTTCAGAATAAAAGCAATCTTTGAAGAAATGTTTATGAAAACCTGCATTGCCTACGACCTTTGGTCTGTGGCCATAGAGATAATGCATCATACACTCCTTTTTAGTGAACTTGCTGAGTACGCTCATACTCAACCGTACCTTCTTAACCCTTGCTAGATTTTAAGCCGTTGAAGCCGACGTCAACATCAATTTCTGCTCGAGAAACCATCATCGATAGCTCAAGTTCTTCAATAAAGTCAATGAAGTCAACATATACACCAGTTGAAGTGAAGATAAAGTGTCGGTTTAGATAGGAGTAGATTCTCTGGCCATAAAACCTATTTCTGTAGAGCATTGCAATAGCAGCAATGGCAAGCCAAGTAGTTTAGATACTAGTCTTAGTTACTAGATAGTTCTGAGTTATTGTTTTTGGTTCTTCTTTGTAAGAAGTTCTTTCTCTCTCTTTCACCTAGAGTGTTCTCTTGATCTTCTGTAAAGAGTCGAGTTGTAATCTATAGTCATGTCTTGGACCTGCTGCGTTTCTATTGTACCACTCTAAGGGATGTAATACTAGTGAACGGTGTTTCACTGGTGTTATGTCAATGACTATAGTGTACTACATCATGTAGTGGTATGCTGGGTCACCGCAGCTGGTATCAGAGCATATGCTTTGACCTTAGGTTGGTAAACCTAGTAAATGGGTAGAACCTGTAGGAAGGATGTTAGCAACAATAAAGAGTTCTCTAGAAATATGATGGATATTCAATTGGGAATAATCTTGTCATGTTGCTAGTGCGATGATTATTTATTATGCAATTTTAAATGAGTACCATGAGTTTTAACTCAAGATAACTGATGATATTTTTTATCTACAGTACAAGAATGGCACCTAGGTATCCACCTCGGAATGTTCAAGTATTGAAAAAGACCTTAGATGATTATGAAGATGACTTGACAATCACTCTAAGACAATTTCTATGGAGCCTGGATTGTAAGTCTCGACTTCTGGTCAAGGTTTATAGTTTCTATGACGGACAGATATTGGCCAAGTACCATATCCTTATCATGTTACCCAAGAAGTTGGGAGTGCGTGGAGAAATGCCATCGGGAGAAGCAAGATGTATGGCAACAACCTATCAGATTGCAGTAGTAGCCGCCATAACCAAGATAAGGGAACAGAATTCATGGGCATTGGAAGGTACTACCTATACTGCTATACCTCACAAAAATCTTAGTCCTGATCTAGAGTTAGATCATTCTGCTCTAGTAATGACTAAACCTACTCTAGCAATAGAGTATATGGATCGTTATAAGTCTTTACTCAACACATTTCATAACACTCATCGAGTGCTAGTTCAAGAGTTGGACACGGTCATTGAGGATTTCACTGATCCTGCAAAGGTTGTGGCACGTAGAAAGGAGTTAGTTAAAGAAGCAAGGCACCCGAAGCCAGTTTTTTCTAGGGAGGTGTTTGAAGAAACAGAGTTTAATGACCCACACTCTGAAGTCTATGCCTATTATCCAGTTGAACCTTAGCAACCCGTATACCCATGGACCAAATATGAGGAGGAACAAAAAATATGGAATGCACCCAACCCCAATAATGCCGTTAAAGGTAATACCGGATGGGAGGGCCAGTCTTATGATGAAGTCATGGGAAATGCTATACCCTGTGAACCGGGTAAGGGAGTAGAAACCAGTTACAATCATATAGAATCTTATGGACCATATGGGAGTAATAATATTCCCATTGAGCTAGAAGAGTGTCCCGGTAGCTACTACACCAATATGTACGACTCGATTGTGGAAAAATAAAAGAATACCTCTTACTTTGAAGATTCGTATGAAGGAGGAAGGAAGAATGCTGAAAGAGATAATGAGTATGATAGTCATTTCTCAATGGCTAATCTCAATGTTGGTACTTCTACTCAAGGTTACGCACCTACTGGATGTTCTGATGCACCAGAAGGCAGTCGTCAAACTTCGTGCCATCATGGACGAAGACTCTAGAAGCACGGAAGTGAGTGAAGGAAGTAAGAAGGGAAGTAATCTATATAGTAGAGTGCTTGAAAAATGTTCATATTGGGTAATGTGTATTGTAGTGCTTGAGAGGCTTACTAGAATAAGTGAGAGTATGCTCACATGAGCAAGAAATTCCTTGTAATATAAGGAGGTAGTGCACAGAGGGAGTGACTTGTTGTGGTTGGGAGTGGTAAGATTTCGAAGACATATGTTTAATACATGGTATATGTTTGAGTATTTCTTGGTTTTTCTTGGATCTTCTTGAGTGACAAGTTCTGAAGACCAAGATAAATATTTGCAAGAAGAAGGAAGCTAAATATAAGGTGTATCAACACTATTTTGATGAATGGATCAATTCCAACTCATTATTAGTTGGCAACAAGAATAAATATTAGTGCAGAAAAGATGTGGAGCAACCTGAAGGAATGAACATAAGTTCACTAAAGATAGGTGGTGTTGCTCAAAAGCTAATAAAGTAGTCTTCCCAAGTTCATGGAAGTATCATGAATCAGTTCAAAGAAGAAGTCTTTGGTATATGGGTGGTATTCAAGCTCTGACCACTCAGAGAGAATGCCAATAAGAAGTCAAAAACCTATAGGGTAATCCATGCACCGGGGAGGATCCGCAGCTGGTATCCGTAGCTGGTATCCTAGCGGTGTAGTGAAGTAGGTCATCTTTGTGTAATTTAAAAAGTATAAAACCTGGCCTAAGTTAAGAAAGGCATAAAGAAGTATAAAATTAAAAGCGAACGACTTTCAAGACATTTTCGCGGCATCGGATTCACTGGTTAAAAGTACTATCCAGCAGATTAAAAGTAAGATAAGTAACGTTGGAAGATTTATTTCAGAGATCCACAATGATGTGGGCATACCACAGATTTTTCCGTAAAATCTTATATAGGTAAGATATAAGCTAGATGCAGACGAATATCCTAACTATTGAGTTAAAGGGTATTATACATGAAGTTTAAAGACCATTAGGAAACCCCAAGGGGGAGAGTAATCAATAAACACTGAAGTGTTATTGTCTAACTTTCTAACTAAAGGTTGTAGAAAAAGTACTGAGTCATGATGAGATTAAGCCTTATTCTCATGAAGTTATAAGAAGCCATCATTATAAAGTATTTCCAAGAGTATGTTCGGATGAAAGATCGAAGGAGATATAATAGATTTAACCTTAGTGGACTAGTTATAAAGGGGAAATAGCTGGTAAGTTGTCCTTAAGAAGGAGGAGAGCCTAAAAAAATAGTCTAGTGTAGAGTAGTAGGAAAATCGTATTGGAAGGGACAAAATGTGTCCACAACCAATTCTAAATAGGACTGTAAGGGCATAAACCCAAACAGATATAGGAGACTGAACTATATGGTAAAATAGAAACAATAGGATATTGTCGGAATGAAAAGGATTCAAGGAAAAAGATCTCGATACAGGATACTACAATAATTCCCAATTGTGATCACAATGGAACTTGAGAGATGGCGTGATCAATACAAGTCGACACCTCATTCCGAAACATAAGAGAGTACGAACTTGGGGGACGAAGTTTATTTTAAGGGGGAGAGTCTGTAACATCCTAGCATTAGAGCTTAGAAATAAGCTGAGATAAGGTGTGTGCATTGCATTCATGCATAGAAAATCCGGAGAATTTTCGTGCAAAACTAAAAGAGATATAGAGGGACCGAGATCTCTCTCGTTTGGATGGAAATGTCAGGGTAAGTGTGATAGATTTCGACATGGCCTTTATGGAACCTATGTGTTTTGAGGAAGAGTGATTGAAATTCAAATTTAAATATGAGTCATAGTATAATTGAGTATTCAAATGATATATTTGAATATAAACATAAGTGAAAATGAATGCTAATAATAAATAAATAGATGAATGATTATTTATAAAAAAATGTACAAATAGTTACAAAATTCTAGAATACACAATAAGAAGTTACACTTTATTTTATTACAATTACAAGTATAAATAAATTACAAGAGAAATTGACTTTAGAATAAGAGAGAAAGTTTAACTTTATTAAATAAGTTATACAATATTACATTGTCTTTACATTATCCAAATAGAAGATCAATTACAAATGAGTGGAAGAAAAACCAAAACTTATTTCTAAATTGTCTCTTTATCTTCATTAGTCTTGTTCCTGCAAGTAAGATAAAACAACTAAAAAGACACAAAAGATTAGTTGATTAGTATTTGTGGCGCCCCGCAAAAACCATTACCAGGAAATCGATCGTTGTTTGTACTTTGTGCATCATCATGACATCATCATGCATGTTTGTTCATAAAAGTACTTTGCAAAAACCCTATTTTTGTTTTCTAATTAGCCCTCCTTTAATTTCAAATCATAAAACCAGGTCTTCCTGGATATTTTATTTGTCTAAAAACTATTTATAAAATATTTTAAAAGTTAAATAAAAATAAAATATTTTCAATGGGGGAGGCAGCCACCGGCCAGGCCCAAAAGGCCCAACCGGCAGCCACCCACCACCCCACTGCCCTAACCCTAATCCCCAGCTGCCCCATCCCTCCACCTGCCGTCGCTGAGCACCCCGCACAACACAGCACAAGAACGCACACTATGCGGCACGGTGCACCGCTTCCTTCCGCACAGGATGCAGCTCGCAGCGACCCCCGCTGAACCCGCACGCAACCCCTCTGCCCCGTCTGACCCCACCTACCGATCGTGGCCACCTACCCCTATCCCCATCGATCCCTCGGCCCACTCGCACCGCGACGCACGCAACCCTGCCACGCTACCAGCCACCGAACCACCCGCGGTACACCCGCCGCACACCTCTCCCTCTCACGCACGCTCCACCACTCACGCTCGGATCCCACCAACCCACGTTCGTCGCCTTGCCCGCTCCCCTCGTCTTTTTCCTCATCGCCTGCGTCACCCCGACCGCGACCCCCGCTAGGAACCGAGCGGCCGCCGCCAGGCCCCGCGAGCAGTGGTGAGCGGGACCTCCTCGTCGACCAACCCCGTCGCTACCTCTCCCATTCCTGCGAGCTCCACCGTCGTGGTTTCCCCGTCCGCTGCGGAGCCGCTCGACGCCCCGGGTCGTCCACCTCGCTGGAGCCCAGGGCCCCTTCAGCCTCGAGCCCTCCTACCAGATGTCGCTGCCTCCGAGCTTCCTCGCAGGGCCGCGCCCTGGCCGCTCCACCATGGCGTCGCCCTGGCCGCCGCCCCTAGGCTTCTCCGCCGGCCGCAGCAGCCTCGCGCCGCCTTCCTCGCGTTCCTCTCCAGCCGTGCCCGCGATGCTCATCTCCGTCAGCCTCTAAACGCCGCCGGGCCCTCCCCTCGCTGGCCCCTGCACGCTATCGCCCCATGCCGCTCGTCGCTGCAGTCCTCGGACACCTCGTCACCTCGCCTGCATCATCCGCCGCCCCATCTAGCCCATTCCCGAGCGCCTCTAGGCCCGTTCCTCTCCACCTCGCTAGCCGCCAGCGAGCCCAGCTCGCCTCCGGCCACCCTCCTGTGCGACCTCGCCTCCGGCCGCCGTCCGCTGTCCGCGCGCCGCGTCTCCTGTCCCCAGCCATCTGCTCCTCCTTGTCGCTCGGACCCTACCCAGCACCGCCGCCCCTTCCTCACGCAGCGGCCACTCGTGGCGTCCCTGACACCGCTACTCTCGCGTCCAACATTGGCAGACCGTATGTGGCACACGTCCACCATGTCTCTGTTTACTTGTGTGTTTGGTTCGGCTCATGTTCCTTAACGTGTGGAGGTGTTGCTGCTACCGTGTTGATGTTTTGGCTGCCTTTGGTGTTGTGATGCAAGGATGGTGCTGATCTAGTGACCAAGTGGTGTTTCGTGCTGGTGGTCTGGTGATGCCGTAGGGCCGAAGTGAAGTGAAGATCAACAAGACCTTCCACCGCGCTCGTTTGTTCCAAGGTCGTTGCAAAGCTCATGAGTTTGTACAGTCACCAAGATCTTAGGTTCATTCATGACCTGCGAAGTAACACACCACAGTGTTACCCCAAAGACCATCGTGGTGCCATTCGAAGTAATCGATGCCGATGCAAGATCTCCTACATGGGAACCCTGAGGCCCCGTACCCGAAGATTGTCGACATGCAACGCCAAGATCGTCTCCCGGATGCCAAGTCCTTCGGCCCGGGAAAACCGACGACCTGACCCAAGATCCAAAGACCGAACCCTGGCACGCCAAGTTCTCCGTCCTGGATCCGAAGACCGATCTCGGAGTCTGAAACCCGAACCCCATCGAACCCTCGAAAACCAAGATCTTCGATCCCTAATGTGATCCCCTTTTCGAGACCCCTATTTTTATAAATTGCCATATATATAAATTGTTGCATATTAAATGGTTCATGCTCGCATACATATTCATTTGTTTGGGGGTATATTGTCGATTCACCTCATAATTAAATATGGAGACCATATGCGGACTTTTCTAGTCTTATATTGGCTCCATTTAAATTTGTGTAGCGAACCGATGCCATGTTTTGTCTTGTTAAGACAACATTTAAATTGCGGGGTATCTAAACAACTTGAACCGTCTAATTAATTGTCGGGGCCCCGGTTCCGCATAATATTGCCTATTTGTATTGCATCTGTGCCATGCCATGCATCATGTCATGAACATGCCGATTCTTCTGCCGTAGCATTAAATATTGCATCCGGTGTTTCTTCTAGTGTTTGCTTCTTCGCGGACTAGGCCGATGAGTGGATGCGAGTATCGACAAGTTCTCCGGTGTATCTTCGGCAGTGTTTCCCAGGCGAGCATCTCTCCCCCTTCTACCTATTTTGCATTTATAGTCTTTATTTCCTCCTGTTGATCTATTGCTATCCGTGTCGCGATGCTTTAGTTTCGGTGCACTAGTTATATCCCGTGTAGCCTCTATATTGCCATGGACACCTCCTAATACCTGTTGTTTGGTAGATAGCTGGCCTTGCGAGTCGTAGTTGCTTGCTCAGGTGCGATCTCGTGTTGTCGAGTACCACAGTTGTTGGAATGCTGGCAGATGTTTATGGTGAAGATGATCATGTCTTTAGTTACAACTATTAAATTGCTGTGATAACTAATGAAAGAGGCACTGGTGGGCAATATATGTTATTTGGTTTTTCATGCCCACTTGTGTCCCGTAGGCCCTACTTGATACCTGTTCCTAGACTATTCGCACTATCCACATATGGGAGACTCTATGAATCCCCCTTAGCCAGAGCTTGATTCATTTCTTATTTCTTGGGGCCACAAACTAGTTTGGGGCTTTATTACTATCCTGTACTTATGCCATGCTTTACTGCTTTATTTAAGATTGTGCGTGGAGCACATGTACTGTTTTGGACCGTGACACGTTTTTGCTGTATCGACACGTCCAGTCACACTTTCGGGTTCCCAGTCGTTTACCACCGTCCACACAAACCCTGGGTCCGTCTCGGAGCCGGCCAACTTCGTCGCGCGTAGCTTAGTGGGGTGGCCCCTTGAAATATTTTATGAATCCTGTGATTGCTTTGTCGTGAAAGCCTCGTTGGGTTTTGATTTGGTTTTGTTGAGGTTGATCGTGTGTGTTTCTATTTGTGCACCCCTGCAGGGTAAATCTTTCTGAAAGCCGTGTCCGCGGTTATGGACGACTTGGAGCACAGTATCTCAATCATAGACAAGCACAACTAAAGTAGTGCTATAAATTTGACTTAATATGTGACTAGTAATCAGCTTCACTACAATGTAATGAGTAAATAAAAGTGCCAACAACTGGTGGAACTGGGGTGTATCGTGTCATGTTATACCTGCCTAGTAAGTATCGCAACCCCAGTGGAATGAAATAAAAGTACCAACAACTGCTGGGTTTGGGATGTCACATGCTAATAGTATCTGACTAGTAAGTACTGCAACTACCACTGAATGGCTAACTAAAACTGCCCATTACTTTTGTTATCAGGATGACTCATGATATCTATATCTGACTAGTAAGTGCTTCAAACTATAATGGAATGAACAAAACTACCAACTGTGTGAGTTCCTCGGTTTGACTTCCTAGTTTAGTCTCGAGGGGGAATACCAGGATGGGTATGATTGGTGTTAGTATAAGGTTGGTTCCAAATAGGCCTTTCTTATCCCTCTCTAATAGCCGACAGTTTATCGAGTCTCTATAGGTTGTTTAGTGCATGCTTTGCTGCCGCTTCAGTCCACCATACCTATGTAGGCGAGAGCCGCCGAATTCTAGCCTTGCTGTGTACTGGCCTCAGTACTGACGCTCCTCTTTTTCCTTTGCCCTTTGTCGGCACCCCTTTTGTTTTAGCAGGTTTGAGATCGACGTCGTTAGCAGGGTTACCCTTCCGGCTTGGCATGGGCAGGGTTATGGACACCATTGGTTATTCTTCAGGGCTCTTAGCCCCATTTGCATCTTGTCCGTACTCGGACGCTGTATCATTTTCAAGGTGATTTGGATCTTTGTAGTGTATATCTGTAATCTTGACTCTTGGAGTCATGCTATATATATATATATCTGTTCTATGGGTCCCTTTGAGGACTGTTGTGTAATGGTATCACTTCGTTTTTCCACCCGTGCGAAAGTGCTTGGTGGGCGTCCTTGAATCGTTTCTATGCGGGTTTGACGGAAAGGGCTAAAACTTGCATAGGGCCGATTCGAGGGTGTTACAGTATTACTCTCAGTGATGAACAGTGAAGTGCACTGTTCATATTACATCATTGAGTAATTCAAAGGGGCAAGTTTCACCAGTGTGTAGTAACTGTTCTTTTAAGTAAATAGTTCCAGTATAAGCCAAATAGATAAGTGATAAGTTTCACCAGGACTGTAACCAGTAAAAGGATAGGCAGTGAAAACCATTTTACTTCATCTGATCCATACATAGCCAGGCAACAAGGCAGCTTAGTCATCTAACTGCGTGTTGTGTGTTGTGTTGGGTCCGCAGCATAGAAACAAAAATTTTGCTACAATGAGAACTATACGCCAAGATCTATCTACTAGATACAGAGCAATGGGTGGGCATACATCCATGGAGAACTTACCCTCGAAGACAACGAGTTTTGTTAGCGAGTAGGAACTCGTGGTTGATGTAGTCGTACACTTGCCGATCTCAAGATCGTATGGAAGTCCGAGCGCCGCAAATCAGCACCGCATCCATCCTCACACACATGTTCAAGCCACCGCACAACCTCCACCTCCTCGCTCCAGCGATGCAGCGGAAGCAGCAACTCCTTCCAAACGAAATGCCACCAGGAACATGTATCTCGCTAATCTGAGACCATGGGGGGATAATTCTATAGGGGGGGAGAGATCCTTCACGAGGAGGTGTGAGGAAGAATGTTGGGGGGATACCCCCGGGTAGGGTCACGCCGGGGTATAAAGGCCGAGTTAGCCGAGGTACGGCAAGGTCAAAGCAAGTGCTGGCCGAGTCACCTCAAGGCAGGCCGAATCACGGAGTAACCCGGACCGGAGGATGTCCGCCTAACTGAGTCCCGGCCGACCTATGTCGTATGCCGGCAGGATTTATCTAACTTATGTCCAGGTACCAATGTGGCCGGATTAACCAGGCATGATCCGGGTTATATCAGGCTTGCAAGAGAAGGAAGGTATCTCGCTGGTCAAAAGGAGGTCACTGTACGCTGGAGCATGAGCGAAGCGGACAGAGGGGAGGACCACCGAGGCGTGGCCTGATGACCCACAAGTATAGGGGGTGTATCGCAGTATTTTCGATAAGTAAGAGTGTCGAACCCAACGAGGAGCAGAAGGTGCTGGCTAGTGGTATGGATCAGGAATTCTCTGCAAATACTTAGCAACCGGGTTTTTAAGGGTTTTCGATAAAGCAAGTAAACAAAGTACGAGTAAATAAAAGACAGTAAGAATGAATGCAGCAAGTGGCCCAATCCTTTATGCAGCAAAGGACAAGCCGGTTGTATTTCTATAGATGACCAAACGTTCTCGAGGACACATGGGAAGACTGCCAAGTGCTTTCGCTTCATATAGTCGATTAATCTTCTCTAGCTTGCTAAGTGTTGTGTGGGTGAACCTGTGCTAATGTACCGTCCCATCCAAGACTTAATACATACTTGTGATTAAACCCCCTTGCAAACATCCGTAAGTACAAGAAAGTAATTAAGGTAGAAACCTAACCACAACTTTAAACTCTAAGACCCTTACGACCCTTGTGCAATGGTTTCCTAACGGGGGTTCAGGTTTCTGTCACTCCGGCAACCCCTACGGTTAGTAGCCAAATACACAATGCATTCCCCTAAGCCCATATAGGTGAAGTGTCATATAGTCGACGTTCACATGACACCACTAGATGAAGTACACCACAACTTAAATAACAATCTATTGAATCTTTCTCAACACAACTCCACTACTAACAACAAGACTTCTCCCATGTCCTCAAGAACAAAACGAACTACTCACAAGACATCATATGGATCATGATCAGAGATGAAATAATGATGTATAACAATCTGAACATAAACAATAATTAAACGGTTCACTCAATAGCATCAACTACAAAGAGTAATCAACACCGGGAAAGTTTCCCCTATGAACTATGCAAGATTCAACGCAATTGTTACAGCAGTATGGAGATGGTGATGAGGGTGCTAATGGTGATGATGGTGGTGATGATGATGATCCCGATGAAGTCCAGCTTGATGGTGGTGTTGATGGCGACGATCTCCCCTCTCCGGGAAGGAATTCCCCTGGTAGAAATCTGTCTGCCTGAGAGATCTTTCTCTCTTGGTGTTTTCTGCCCCGCAGAGGCGGCGGAATCTTTCTGTGGTCACTCTCCGAGTCTTAGGGTTTCGGGAGGAAGATATACGCCAGAGGGAAGAGGCTGGAGTGGGCCAGGGTGGCCACACCACTCCCTGGTGCGGCCTGGGCTTGCCCGTGCCATGGGGTGGTGTGGGCCCCCTGTGGCCCACCTCCACTCCATCTTCTAGCATCTTGAGTCTTCTGGAAAATAGAATTTTCCGTATATTTTCCCGGATTTTCTGATCTTCGCGAATTTTGCCTCCAAACAACACCTTTTCCATCAGAATCCTGACTGCAGCGGTCCATGCTCCAAAAGTCATCAACCATGCAAAAACAGATGAAATAACATAAGTATCACCCCTCAATACGAAATATATCAATGAATAATAGTGAATTAAGACATAGAATAGTTATGCAAAATGGACGTATCATGGCCGACAAGGGTGCCTTCTCTTGTCCCCAAGCGAAACTGAGCTCAATAAACATGACCTCAAGTTTATGGAGTGAAGAGTCGATAAAAGAATACGGACAAGAAGCATCACATTCATCAAATACATACATCATAAAAGAAGACAACTCACTATTATACAACTCAACTTGCAATGAGTAAAGGAAACACAATAAAGACACATAAAGTGAATCATAATTGGTAATGGCAAACTTAGCTCTTGGTCGAAGAATAGTTGATAACTTGATGGAGTTTACAAATAGCTAGTTTTCAAAGAAAGATTTCAAAGTAGTAAACTTCAAGATAAGAGCAATGTGCAAAGCAAGGAACATAAGAAACATGAGTGAATAAATCATCATATGAATGAATGAAACACATCAACTCAAAATACTTGCTGAGATAGAAGGGAATAGGTTTACTGACTCAACTACAAAGTAAAAGAAAGGCCCTTCGTAGAGGGAAGCAGGGATTGCAAGTCTCATAAAGAGCTCCCAAAAATTATGATACTTACTAGCTTTTAGCTCTCATTGTCCCTATCATAGGCATCTTTTGGTGGTTAAGGTTAAAGTGACACAACTAAGAGGATATGCTTGACAAGTTATAAGTTGAAATCTCATGCCCCTTACTTATGAGTACCGATCCTCATGCTACGCAACTTCAGTCACGAGCAAGCTCTTGTCATTGTAAATTCATGCGTATCATTGAGAACCGCCAACGGGGTACCCCTTGCACATGACACAGGAGCTATCCCATAATCAAAATGACAAGGCAAGCAGACAGTGAGCATCTCAGCGATCTTTTTATTTTCTATTTGCATAGGTTTTTATTGAGGATGCTTCATAGAATGCTCACTATAGTTGTGCTGCAAGTTTCCACCATGATTAGGCATGGCTTAGGCTAGCGGCCCAGGCGTTTCTCTAACACACATATAGACTCCATGATCATACAAGTTCCACTTTTGTTTCACACCGCCGGGATCCATAAGCAAAAGAACATGATATCAACTAGGTACAAGTACCGATGAAGTGTTGAAAGCGGTCCCCATGATACATGGTTCTGCTAACTTCAACTCATAAAGCGCAAGCATATACGCAACAAAGAAGGACCCAATGGTTCAAGTTTATTAAGTGCGGAAAATAAAGTGTGCCATCAAGTTCGTGAGAGCTTTAATCACTAATTTTCACATAACAAGTTTAATTTGGAAGGTAGATAAAACAAGAATTTACTTGGAATAGCAATAATGCTACTAGGTAGGTATGGTGGACACAAATGGCAAAGGTTTTGGTTTAAAGGAGGTGGATGCACGAGAAGAATTCCCTCTCAGTACAGGTTTTTGGCTTGCAAGGCTGGGTAGCAAGTACAAGAGTTGAAGGAAACAAACAAACATACAAGTGATAAAGACAAACATGCAATCTTCCTTGGAAGCACAAAAGATCTTAACTGGAGAATACTAGACTTATGAGCAAATCAAGAAAGAAAGATGATGAAATTATTTTCTCTAGAGTACTTCTATCTTTTTATTTTTCTTTTTCTTTTCAACTCTCAAAAAGGTGTTGCTACTGACTGAGCCAGGTTTGCCAAAACCAACTAAATTAACTCAATGATCCCAGAGTTCTACCAATACTAACAACAAGATCAATCATATAACCACGAATTGAAAACTAATATAAGCCATGCAAAAGAGTGAATGATAGAATTTCTCATTAATATTCCATAACGGAAACTCACACCAAGGGATACATATCTAACGAGAGAGGGGACACTTCCATAATGCAAACCATACTGCATAATAACTCCTCTATTCATGATATGACTCTATTAATAAGGTAAAAAGACAGAAGATAGTGATATGATACCGCGGCACTCCCCCAAGCTTGGAACAAACCAAGGGGATGCCAAACCTGATGACGTATTGCTCGTTCGGTGGTGGTGGTATCCTTTTGATGAGCTCCTTGATCAGTTTCCCAAAGTGCTCAATCTCGAAGGTGAGATTACGAATCAGCTGTGAGTTTTGCTCAATGCGGCTCATGATCATGTCGTGTTGAGAATTCCAGCTCTTGCTATTCTTTCCGCACTCTTCCTCCTTGAAGTCTTCTTTTCCTGCATGGCTAGAATGAGGCAAATCCAATTGGAGGGTAATTTCTCCTTGGGCATATTCTGGTATTGATGCTCATGGATAAGGGTATGGAAATGATTCTTGGTGCGTGGAGGAAGTGACCAGGGATCTGAACGGTGATGAGGAGGCTTCCCTCCAATGGCTGGATTTTCCACCACTCCAATGCTTGCAATGGTAGTGCCGGTGTGCAGGTGTTGGCCTTGCTCCTCTTCACCTTCACTCTTGATCTCCTTCTCCTTCCCGGTGTCTTGTAGGTCTTCCTCCATGGGTTCCTTCCCTTTATCCTTGGCAGACACCATTGTGCTTCTAAACCTTCAAAGAGTATGTCCTAGCAGAAATAGATCGAAATAAAAACATGACGAAAACACGATATACGGATCTCGGGGGATCCGGGGGGTTATATATTATGGAGTTTCATACCAAAAGGAAGGTACTGGGAGAAAACGAGTCGGAGACGGAGTCCTGGGTGGCCTCACCACCTGGTGGCGCGGCCAGGGGTGGGCCCGCGCCATGGGGTGGTGTGGGCCACCCTGGCTCCGTTTCCGTCCCTTTTTCGCTTTGTAGCTTTCCTTATTGACTGAAAACTGCAAAAATATAGTTGTATTGTATTTTCGTGGAACTTTTCTTACCATAATTGTTACCTATTTGGAAACGGACTCTACAGGTCTCTGAATTTGGTATTGAGTGGATCCTTTCGGAGTCATCACTTGAATATCATCGATATCTTCATCTTCATATACTTATTACTCGAGTCATAAAACCTTTCTCTTCCTTGTTACACCATTATCTCCACTTCCTAGAAATTTCTTTCACACTAAACTTCACACAGTTCTTATTAGCAACATTAGTATAAGTGAAGTGATAAACCATTTGAGTCCAACTTCGACTGAAAACCATCAAAACAAAATCTACTATAGCAAATCCTTCCGAAAACCCAAAAAGAATTCAAAAAGGAAATCGAATAAAGAAGCAAATGCAAGAGTGGCAAAATCTGTCAAAACAGACCAGAAGGTAAATATCAATTTTTTAGAAAATCTTCTGTTGCTCAAATCAAAAAGTGCAAAACTAACGAAAGTTAAATAACAACCTGGGTCAGAAGCATAAAAAATTACAGATCAATCCGACATACAGAGATCTCTCACGAATTTTTAAGGTGAAGCACAAAAATCTGTTTCGGGACAGCAACTTCCCCAAATATTACTTCTCTCTCATTAGAGGTTGATCTTGACACAAAAACCAAACAAAATGGATAAGGAGCGGTTATTACCGAATTAATAACTTCCAAGACTCAAAGAAACAAAAAAAATGAAAGCAAAAACAAATTGGGTTGTCTCCCATAAAGCTCTTTCGTTGTAGCCATTAAGATGGGCATGATAATTTTGAAAAAGCTCTCATAGGGATATGAATTGAAGTGAAAGAGAGCATTAAGAAGCAAAAACACACACTCTTTTAAGTCTAACCCACTTCCTATGCAAGGGGATTTTGTAAACAAACAAGTTATTGAAACCAAAGGCAACTTGCATAAGAAGGCAAAAGAAGTGCAGCATAAAAACTTTCAGCATAAAACAGGGAAACTTGATATTATTGAGATGCACAAGAACACTTTTCCCTCTCTCATAATAGCTTTCAGTATCATGCATAAACTTAACAATATAGCTATCACAAGGACTATCATATCAATGATCACTTATTCTAACGGAAAACACCGGAATACTAGCTCTCATAACACTACTTTGTGAAACAATATTAGAGGTATCCTTACAAAGGATAGTGTGTCCCTCTTTTTCATACTTGGTGACAAAGTCTTTCACACTTGCTACTATAGGTTCATCAACCATTTGTTTATCAGGTTCAACCGCCTTAGTCATACTTTCATTAACCATACTAGCCATCATAGAATGTTCCTTTACCTTAACTAGGAAAGGAATTTTCTCAATATAAGGTTCAGGTAAAACATGATTAGTAGTATAAACTTCAGTACTTCTAGCAGGAACACTCTTAGCAATATCTTTATAAGGTTCATGATACTTATTCCACTTCTTTTTAGGCACTTCAATATAAGAAGCAAAAGCCTTAAAATAAGAAGCAATAGCTTGAGAGTCTAGACCATAAGAATTTTTAATATTTTGAAAGTCATCAGTTCCCATAAAAGATTCAATACATTCATAATCATAATTTATACCTGACTTTCTACCTTTGTCATTCTCCCAAGCTTCAGCATTGTCTTGAATACGATCTATAAGGTCCCATTTAACTTCTTCTTCCATACGAGTGAATGATCCAGCACAAGAAGCATCCAATAAATATTTATCATGTAGAGGGAGCCTTGCATAAAAGTTATTGATAATAATATTGTTGGGGAGCTCATGAATGGGACATTTGAGCATTAGTAACTTCAGTCTCCCCCAAGCTTGAGCTGTACTCTCTCCATCAAGAGGCCAAAAGTTGTATATTTGATTCCGATCTTTATGAATTTCACTAGGAGGATAAAACTTTGAATAAAAGAGAGGCACTATTTCCTCCCATTCCAGAGCTTGACCATTCTTCAGCAGCTTATGCCATTCGTCAGCTCTTACTTTTAGTGACAATGAGAATAACTTCTTCTTAACTTGATCTGTAGTAATACCTGCACACTTGAACAACCCGCATAATTCGTGTATAAAGAGCAAATGATCACCGGGATGGACAGTTCCATCCCCAACATAGTAGTTATCCATAACACGATCAATAATTCTTGTAGGTATTTTGAAAACATCTTTCTCAGCAGGTGGTGGCTTATCTACTACCTTAGCAGTGGTAGTAGCATTACCAAATAAGAAACTCAACGAACTATCCATAACGAAAATAAAGCAACTGTAGAAGTTTCCTTTACCAGTTCCACTTTCCAATAGCGCTTCACTCCCCGGCAACAGCGCCAGGAAATAGTCTTGATGACACACAAGTATAGGGGGTGTATCTTAGTATTTTCGATAAGTAAGAGTGTCGAACCCAATGAGGAGAAGAAGGTGCTGGCTAGTGGTATGGATCAGGAATTCTCTGCAAATACTTAGCAAACGGATTTTTAGGGGTTTTCGATAAAGCAAGTAAACAAAGTACGAGTAAATAAAAGACAGTAAGAATGAATGCAGCAAGTGGCCCAATCCTTTATGCAGCAAAGGACAAGCCGGTTGTATTTCTATAGATGACCAAATGTTCTCGAGGACACATGGGAAGACTGTTAAGTGCTTTCGCTTCATATAGTCGATTAATATTCTCTAGCTTGCTAAGTGTTGTGTGGGTGAACCTATGCTAATGTACCGTCCCATCCAAGACTTAATACATACTTGTGATTAAACCCCCTTGCAAACATCCATAAGTACAAGAAAGTAATTAAGGTAGAAACCTAACCACAACTTTAAACTCTAAGACCCTTACGTCCCTTGTGCAATGGTTTCCTAACGGGGATTCAGGTTTCTGTCACTCCGGCAACCCCTACGATTAGTAGCCAAATACACAATGCATTCCCCTAGGCCCATATAGGTGAAGTTTCATGTAGTCGACGTTCACATGACACCACTAGAAGAAGTACACCACAACTTAAATAACAATCTATTGAATCTTTCTCAACGCAACTCCACTACTAACAACAAGACTTCTCCCATGTCCTCAAGAACAAAACGAACTACTAACAAGACATCATATGGATCATGATCAGAGATGAAATAATGATGTATAACAATCTGAACATAAACAATAATTAAACGGTTCACTCAATAGCATCAACTACAAAGAGTAATCAACACTGGGAAAGTTTCCCCTATGAACTATGCAAGATTCAACGCAATTGTTACAGCAGTATGGAGATGGTGATGAGGGTGCTAATGGTGATGATGGTGGTGATGATGATGATCCCGAGGAAGTCCAGCTTGATGGTGGTGTTGATGGCGACGATCTCCCCTCTCCGGGAAGGAATTCCCCCGGTAGAAATATGTCTGCCTGAGAGATCTTTCTCTCTTGGTGTTTTCCGCCCCGCAGAGGCGGCGGAATCTTTTTGTGGTCACTCTCCGAGTCTTAGGGTTTCGGGAGGAAGATATACGCCAGAGGGAAGAGGCTGCAGTGGGCCAGGGTGGCCACACCACTCCCTGGTGCGGCCTGGGCTTGCCCGCGCCATGGGGTGGTGTGGGCCCCCTGTGGCCCACCTCCACTCCATCTTCTGGCATCTTGAGTCTTCTGGAAAAAATAGAATTTTCCGTATATTTTCCCGGATTTTCTTATCTTCGCGAATTTTGCCTCCAAATAACACCTTTTCCATCAGAATCCTAACTGCAGCGGTCCATGCTCCAAAAGTCATCAACCATGCAAAAACAGATGAAATAACATAAGTATCACCTCTCAATACGAAATATATCAATGAATAATAGTGAATTAAGACATAGAATAGTGATGCAAAATGGACGTATCATGGCCGACAAGGGTGACGTTGCCTATGTCAGATGACGCTAGCGCCGCAGAGGATCACGTAGCCTCTGCATGGCTTATGATGGGGTAAAGTGACCCGGTCGGTTTACTATTTTGGGAAGAGGCATATTCCCTGAAATATGCCTCCACGTATGCCCTAATTGGAGACCTAGCTACCCCTATATAAGGAGGGCTAGGGCATCTGTAGAAAGGGTTGGGTTTTGCTTGGTTGGTCTCTAGTAGGTTCCTGTGGGCTAGCTAGTGGAGAGAGTAAGAGAGTTCCTTCTTCCTCCTCTCCCTAATACAGCTCAAGGAGCACTTGTAAACCTTGGAAACCAATTGAATACAAAGCATCTATGTGTGGAATCACCACTTTATCCCTCCCTGGATTCCTCTAGTGCATCTTGTCCCCACCTTTAGCCTATTCATGGCATCTGCCGTGACACAACCATGATAGTTGGTGCCCACCGTGGGGCTAGCGGCGCAAGCAGGAGTGAAGATCCGGACGGGTAACCTCATCGGCACCGGCGAACGCATCGTCTCCGGGCTTGTTCAGCGCTTTGGAGCGCTAGATTTCCCCAACGACAATGCTGGCTGCTTCGGCAAGCGACCTCTCCCGCGCAACGGCCTCTTCGTCAAGCTTGGCGCGCACAAGATCTACGTTGCTGTCGATGTGTCGTGCGTTCACCCGCGGCACGTCGTCGAGGGAGGCAAGCCACCCCTTAGCGCGGCTCGTGGGGCGCGTATCAGTCGCTCCCCTGACCGAGCCGAGGTGATGATGACTGCGCCTGGCGCTGGCGCGAGCAAGGATCCGGTACCCGATCCGGAGGTAACACCCAAAGCACCAAGGAAAAGTAGAGGTCCTCCTCTAGAGAGGCCAGAGAATGTGTTGCAGCAGGCAATAGATATCTCGGCGAGCCCCGTGGCAACAGTGGTAGATCCGGCTCAGGCACATGCCGAGTTAGAGGAGACTAGGCGGAAAATACTAGAGGGTGCGAAAAAGATAGCCGCGGCTCAGCAGTCGTTGAACATGACACTGTGTGAGTACGCAAAGGCAAATAAGGTAGATGTTGTGAAAGTGAAGGGGAGAAACCTCATGAGTGAAATGAACAAAGAGGGTGATACCAGAATTGAGGAATCAGAGAACTGTCTGTCCGTGGGGCTGCCGAAGTATAGTACCCCGGCAAAGAACCTCAGAGCATCAGATGCAGCTGCATCCGAATTAGAGGGTTTGACGGGTGAAGCCCGGCAAAGACAGCAGGATAGAGTCAATGAGTTAGTTCAGATCGCTAACAGATAGAATGAGGAGTTTCTCAGGGCTAATCCGGCAAGGCCTGGGGCCTCCAAAGTCGTTCATTCAGCAATAGGTAACCCGGAGAAATCCGTTGGAGCTGCATCGTCTCCTCATGGTGGTCCTAGGAGAGAAGAGGTAGTAACCTCGGCCAGGAGGAACAAACAGATAGTCCCATATGACCCGGCAAGGGTAGGGAAAGGAAAAGTAGTGCAGGGAAATGAGGATCGACGAAGTGTGAGCCGAGGTGAAGCTGGCCGAGGTAACCGCGACCAAGGCAATGCCGGTCAAGGGAACAATGTGAACGGCAATGCCGGACAGCGCAACTCGGCGGGTGCAGGGCAACCGCAGCAGCGGAATATACCACAGCAAGAGCGCAGTGCCGGCCAAGGTATGCAATAGAGAGCAACTCCACAAGAGGAAGATAGATACAATGATGGTGATTTGTAAATGGTGAACGCAGGGTATCCTAGGCCGGACTATCACGTGATAGGGTCAATATTGGGAAGCAGGAACTTGATGCCTGACGATGCCAGGTTAAAACTGGATCGGCTTTATAGGTCGGAGCAAATTGAGTGTCAAGGTCCTCCGGGTCTAGCGTGTTTTGGGCCCCGGATCATGAAGGAGCCTCTGGTACCTAACTTCCAGCTACCCAGAGGGACAAAAACATATGATGGTAGCACTAAGCAGGAGGATTGGTTGATAAACTACGCGACAATGGTAAAAATTGCTACAGGCAACTTGAGATGGGCGGTGAGATATGTACCTCAAATGTTGGAAGGGCCAGCAAGGGTATGGCTAAACAATTTGCCACCCGGAAGTATCAATTGTTGGATCGATTTTGAGGAAATGTTCGTCAGTAACTTTTCAAGCACGTATTAGAGGCCCAATAGGCCACAGACCCTAGCAATGTGCAAGCAGAGACCAAATGAGACAAACCAGGAATTCTTGACCCGCTGGTGCACAATGCAAAACTCATGTGAGGGCGTGATTGAATCACAGGCCATAGCTTGGTTTGCGCAAGGGTGCAGATATGCGAGCATGCTGTGGAAAAGGTTACAAAGGGATATGCCAACTACACTGGCAGAGACGATCCAGATTGCTGATTCATATGCCTTGGGTGATCTGACTCAACCTAGGCTTGTGTTAAATGAGTCAAATGAGGAGTACTACCAGTGAGATGGAGCCGGATCATCCTGACATAATGATTACCGAGGTAAGAGAAGAGATGATAGGCCGGATTACAGATACAGTTCGCAACAAGTTGCAGCTGTGAATCAAGATCAACCCGGAACAGGGAGTAATCAGCGTCAGAAAACTGGAGGGCAACAATGGACTCCAAGAAATGATGGCAAGAAAACTTGGATGCCAGAGCAGAAGAAACAGTGGCAAGAAAAGAAGGATCGTCCGAGGTATACCTATGAGGCAATGCTGGATCAGCCGTGTAAATTTCACACGCCAAATCCGAGTAACCCGGCGGGTCACACAACTCGGCAATGTGAGTGTCTGAGGAAGATAGAACAAAGTGGTTCGGGGAATGCTCAGGCACCTCGGAACGATCAGCCTCGGCAGGAGTTACCCCGACAACAATTACTCTCCAGAGCGAACACACAACAGTTAATGTTGCCACTAGCTCCACCGAGGTATGAAAACCATGAGAGAAGGGATGCAGTGCATCAGGTGGAAAACCAGCATCAGCCAGATCAAAGGTATCCTGGCAATGAGGGGAGAAATGAATACAGAGAGCATCATCAGAGTTACTGTGTGTTTACCACAGAGGAAATAGATAGAAAGAGCTTGCAGCGCCGACATATGGAGGTGAACGCAGTTATGCCGGCTGTGACGAGGTATATGCCTTGGTCGGATCAGGAAATTACATGGAGTATCAAGGATCATCCCAAGCTTATGCTGAGCCCTGGTTCATATGTGTTGGTGCTGGACCCAACATTCATTGGGCCAAATATCAATGTGAGGTTCTTAAAGGTGCTGATTGACAATGGCAGCAGCATCAATATTATGTACGTGGATACAATGCACAAGTTGGCTATCACGGAGAACATGCTCCAGGCTACAAGGACAACTTTCCATGGCATTGTGCCAGGCATTTCGTGTGAGCCTATTGGCAAAGTCTGGGTTGACGTATTGTTCGGTACGAGAGATAACTGCCGGACTGAGAATTTGGAGTTCGAAGTTGTCGATGTGGAGAGCGCATATCATGCGTTACTCGGCAGGCCTGCCCTGAACAAATTCATGGCAAGTTGCCACATCAGGTACCTAAAGATGAAGTTGCTCGGGCCAAATGGTGTAATTACAATAGCTGAGGCTTTCCGACGCTCCATTGAGTGTGCGTCTGCCAGGTCTAACCTGGCCGAGTCGCTCGTAATCGCGCAAGAGAAGAGAAAGATCCAGGAGGTGGCGACATTGGCTCAATCCGCTCAGCAGTATATGCCGGCGATGAGTAACCCGCATGGAAGTGTTTCATTTCAAGCAACGAAAGATACAAAGAAAGTGCCACTTGATGATCTGTTCCCAGAGCGCACCGTAACAATTGGTGCCGGGTTAAATGATAAATAAGAAAGCGAGCTCGTCAACTTCCTCCGTGAGAATCGGGATATTTTTGCTTGGTCCACACAGGACTTGCAAGGTGTTCCGAGGGAGTTGACCGAGCACTCCTTGAATGTGAGACCCGCAGCAAAGCCGGTGAAGCAACCTCTCCGCCGCTTTGCCGAAGATAGGAGAAAGGTCATTGGAGATGAGATAGCTTGGCTCCTAGCAGCTAGGTTTATCATGGAAGTGCTTTACCTGGATTGCCTATCTAATCCGGTGCTGGTGGAAAAGAAAAAAGATGATCCGAATGTGGCAGTGGTTGCGCGTATGTGCATCGATTACACGAACCTGAATAAGGCGTGCCCAAAAGATCCATTCCCACTGCCAAGAATAGACCAGGTCATAGATTCTACTACTAGATGTGAACTGTTGTCATTCACAGATGCATATTTTGGTTTCCACCAGATACCTCTGAACCCGAATGATCAAATAAAGACTGCGTTTATCACCCCGTATGGGGCTTATTGCTATCGCACCATGCCTTTTGGTTTACATAATGCAGGGGCAAGGTACCAAAGATGTATGCAAAAAATGTTTGCACGACCAAATTGGCCGAAATGTGCAAGTATATGTGGATGATGTGCTTATAAAAACCAAGGAAAGCGAAACGCTCCTTGATGATATCAGGCAAACGTTTGCGAACCTAAGGAGGTTTCGAATGAATCTTAACCCGGAGAAATGTACCTTCGGTGTCCTGGCTGGAAAATTACTTAGATTTCTTGTCTCCAGCCGAGGTATCGAGGTTAACCCAACTAAAATCCGGGCCACTGAGCGAATGGAATTGCCGAAGTGTCTTAATGATGTCCAGAAGTTCACTGGTTGCCTGACATCCTTAAGTCGGTTTGTATGTCGGTTGGGAGAAAAGGCATTGCCTCTCTATCAACTCATGAAAAAGTCGGACAAGTTCATTTGGGCGCCGCAGGCCAATGAAGCCTTTATACAATTAAAGAAAATGTTAGCCATTGCACCAGTGTTAGCCTCTCCACTATCAAAGGAGCCAATGATGCTCTATATAGCCGCAACCAACCGAGTTGTAAGTGCAGTAATTGTGGTAGAGTGTGACGAAGAGGGTAAGTCAGTGCAAAGGCCAGTATATTATTTGAGCGAGGTATTATCAGCTTCGAAACAAAACTATCCCCACTATCAGAAGATGGCATATGGTGTGTATATGGCGGCTAAGAAGCTAAAGCACTATTTTGAAGAGCACCCCATCAAAGTAATATGTGAAGCCCCCATATCCGAGATAATGAGCAATAAGGATGCAAGTGGCCGGATTGCAAAATGGGCAATTGAGCTAGCCCCTTATGCGCCACAATATGACAGGAGAGAAGCAATCAAGTCTCGGGTTGTGGCCGACTTTCTTGTGGATTGGGCCGAGGTGCAATATGAGCCACCATTGCCAGATCCGAACTACTGGAGAATGCACTTTGACGGGTCAAAAACAAAAACCGGGTTAGGCGTCGGAGTTTTGCTTACCTCGCCCAAGAAGGAACAGCTGAAATACGTGCAGATCCACTTCGCAGCATCAAACAATGTTGCAGAATATGAAGCACTTGTGCATGGGCTCAAAGTGGCAAAATAAATTGGGATATGCCGGATCTAGTGCTTTGGTGACTCCGATCTGGTAGTCCAGCAAGTCTCAGGGCATTGGGATGCTTTGGATGCAAATATGGCATTGTACAGATTTCATGTGCAGAAGATATCAGGATACTTTGAGGGATGCGAATTTCACCATGTACCCCGGCTAGAAAATGAAGCTACCGACGTACTGTCAAAACTCGGATCAACCCGACAAGCAATTCCGCCAGGTGTAGCACTAGAGAACCTCAGAAAACCGTCTATCAGGCCATCCCCAGAGTCCGAGTCAATTTATATCCCAGCAAATCCGGAATCGGAAGTTGTGCCCATGGACATTGATGTGGGAAGTAGTTCACGAAACCCGGGGACTGCTTCGGCAAACCCGGGGACTACTTCGCAAGACTCGGGGACTGCACAACGTAATCTGGCCGAGGTTATGCCGGTGGATCAGATGGAAATTGATGAGGATGTGTTTCCAGTGCGAGCTATACTAGCTTGGGCACTGCCCATATTTCAATTCCTGAAGGATGGAACTTTGCCCAGCGAGGAAGTGCTCTCAAGGCAAACTCAGAGGAGGGCAAAGGCATACACAGTCATCAATTCTGAGCTATACAAAAGAACTGTTACAAATGTCCTCCAACAATGCGTAGACCCGGAGGAAGGGCTTGACATGCTCCAAGATATACATCAAGGGGAATGTGGGCATCACGCCTCGTCCAGAGCCTTGGTAGCGAAAAATTTCCGACATGGGTTTTATTGGCCAAGTGCCTTGGAGCAAGCAGAGGATCTGGTAAGAAAATGCAATGGATATCAGAGGTATGCTACCAAGACACACATGCCAATGTCAGAGCTCAAGACCATACCAATTACCTGGCCATTTCCTGTATGGTGCTTGGATATGATTGGCCCGTTTAAGCTGGCAAGAGGAAATATGACCCATATCTTGGTCATGGTGGACAAGTTTACGAAGTGGATTGAGGTGAAACCAATAAGAAAATGTGACGGAGTTACAGCCATGACATTCCTCAAAGATATCATTTTGAGATATGGCTATCCTCACAGTATCATAACAGATAATGGCACCAATTTTGTAGAAGGACCATTTGTGCGATTCTGACGAGATAAGAAGATCCGGATGGATGTTGCCTCGGTAGCCCACCCCGCATCGAACGGACAAGTGGTAAGATCCAACGGATTAGTATTATCCGGGATAAAACCTCAGCTTATTGAGCCGCTGCAAAGATCAGCGGGGTGCTGGATAGAGGAACTACCAGTGGTACTGTGGAGTTTAAGAACAACTCCTAATCGATCAACAGGATATACGCCATTTTTTCTGGTATATGGGGTAGAAGCTGTATTACCAGCCGACATAGAGCATGATTCGCCTAGGGTCACCCTATACACAGAAGCCGAAGTGCGAGAAGCCCGACAAAATGATGTTGATCTGCTGGAAGAAGCGAGAGAATTGGCATTGTCCAGATCCGCCATATATCAGCAAAATCTCCGACGCTATCATAGCCGGAAAGTAAACCCCCAAGTCTTCCGGGAAGGTGATCTGGTACTCCGGTTGGTACAACGTACTACTAGCATGCATAAGTTATCCCCCCCATGGGTAGGGCCATTCATTGTGAGCAAAGCATTGCACAATGACTCTTATTATCTCATCGATGCAAAACCACAGGAGAAGAACAAGGCGGACAGGTCAGGCGAGGAATCTAAGCGCCCATGGAATGTAGCTCTACTTCGTCCGTTCTACACTTAGCGAAGAAGTGTGTGTATCTGAGTCTCTCATACGTCGGTATGTATGCCGGTGATGAGCTTATCAATGAAATGGTGGCACCTCGAGCAGTAACTCGAGGACTGCCTTAGTAATATTATTCATCCCTTGCGTTAGTTATTTATTTTTGTGTCGGTTGGCTTAAGTTGCCTCTACCTAAGCCGGATTAGTAGTGTGTGAGCACCAAAAACTCAACTCTTCGACTTGCTGCTGTCCAACAAGAATTGGCTTCATGGCAAGCAAGAGAACGAGTTTGGAATTGCGTACCACACGAAAAACGACTAAGGAAAGGAATGTAATCGAGCCGACGTTTATTGTTCGGACTAACCCCTTGTTTATTTTACCTTTACCATGCTGAATTATTTTGAGCTAATCCTAAAGTTTTCCAAGTATTGTTAAGTCAATTTTTGAAACTCGGTCTCGTAAGTCACAAAACCGAATCAAGGTAGACATGAGCCAAATCAGAAAATTGGAGAAACAAGAAAATGAAACTCGGGGACTACGCCCAAGTTAATCCAGCATATGCAACTTAGTAGCAAAATATGATATATGCGCTTAATACATCTGCACCCGGCATACCGGGGATCTGATAAACTTCAAAGTGTTTGTTGGTGATCAAGGAGCAGCAGGAGGAGGTAACTCAGCACCAGCAGGTGGAACTCCGGCCTCGGCTTCAGCATCATCTTCATTCTCTTCGACGCCCGAGGCTTCATCCTCTTCCTCCTCACCCGAACCATCTTCGACATATTCGTCGTCAACAGCTTCGAGAAAGCTTGGTCCCTTGTTCCATTGATGGATGGGGGCATACTGAATGAGGCTATGGGCGCAAGCCTTGCGCCAAGCTATCCAATCCGGATCAGTGGACCACCTCGAACCGGCGCGCATGCACTCCAGAAGATTTAGATTTATTTTCCCATGGAAGCACGTAGTGGAGGACGGTTTCAGCTCCGGTGCGTCTGGCGGATTCCCTCCAGAGGTCAAGCTGGGTCTTGCACTCCATTACCTTGGAAATCAGAGCAGTGTACCTCTTCGGAGTATCTTCACCAGGCCAGAGGGAATTGAAGACCCGGACTGTTGCGTCTAGGAGACCCTTACCGTAGTTCTTCATGATTTCGACTCGGGAGGATAAGCGGACTATCAGATCCTCCAGGTAAAGAGGAATGGAGCCAGGACCAGATGAGTACCTCTCTGCTGGCGGAACTTGGTAACGACATTGGATGCAATGGCATCACCCTCCGGAAATTTGTCTGAAAACAAGACAAGTGAAATAGGTGAAGGAGGTTGACCCGGAGAGATTCATGCCAGCTGAAGAAAAGGAACTTACGAGAAATATGGCTGTGGATCCGGGTCAGCTCCTTGGTGCAGTTGTCACGCCTCTTCCGGAGTTGCACAAGTTCAGCATTCGCTGACTCAAGCTTAATGTCGGCCTCCTTCAGAAGTTCTTGATCTTTGGCAATTTGGAGGTTGAGACGTTCTCGCTCTTCAGTAAAATCTTGGCCAGCTTTATCCATCTCGGATTTGTGGAGCGCCTTGAGCTTTTTCATTTCTGCCTTGAGCTTGGCAAATTCATCATCCTTGGTCCGGAGGAGGGCGAGCTCATCATCCTTCTTCTTGAGTTCGTCCTGATTCTTCCCTGCTTGTTCAGGAAAATGCAGCATCATATCAGGCACGGGCACACTATCTTCAAGAGATGCTGAAACAGTTTGTTGACCCGACAAAGCTGAGGTATGAATATCTGCCGAGCCAAGAAGAAAAAGAGAGATGGCGTAGAAGAAGACTAAGCAAAACAAACTTACCTTTTATTTGATCCAAGTTCTTCCACGTAATGGTGTTCTCAGCTTCCACTTCAGCTGCCCAATCTGAATAACAAATTAGTTCGGCGGGAAAAGACAAAGAAAGGTGGGAAAAAGCCAAGGAGAAAACTTACCCCTTTTCTCAAACTCGGCGAGAAGCGTAGAATGTTTCGAGCGCACTGCCTTATGTGTGTCCAAGAGGCACTGAAATTCAACGCTCCGACAATTGGTAGTCACCTGAAAAGAGCAAAGTTGACTTGATCATGTGCATATTCGAAGTGTACAAAATCCGGGCCAAGTGGAACTTAACCCGACTCTAGGTGTGTGCATATTCGAAGTGTACAAAATCCGGGCCAAGTGGAACTTAACCCGGCTCTAGGTGTGTGCATATTGGAAGTGTACAAAATCCGGGCCAAGTGGAACTTAACCCGGCTCTAGGTGTGTGCATATTCGAAGTGTACAAAATCCGGGCCAAGTGGAACTTAACCCGGCTCTAGGTGTGTGCATATTCAAAGTGTACGAAATCCAGGCCAAGTGGAACTTAACCCGGCTCTAGGTGTGTGCATATTCGAAGTGTACAAGATCCGGGCCAAGTGGAACTTAACCCGGCTCTAGGTGGGTACATATTTGAAGTTACTAAGGAGCTAAGCTAGTTCTCTAAGGAGAATCTGACCGAGTAACAAGTTACTCCCCCGGAGGCTCGGGGACTAATGGTTATATCACTAATGTTTAGTGCTTGTTAAAGAAAGGACAAGGTAGCGTACCTCCATCATCCGACCGGCAAGGTTGATAGCCTTGGCGGCTGTGTTCATCTACGTGGCAAACTCGGCAGGCCCAAATTTCTCCAGGAGATCGTCGTTATGGACGAACTTCGCCTTGTTCCAGTTATTGACAAACTCGATCAAGGCCGGAGGATAGCGCTCTCCGCTAAGCATATGGGGCGTTATCAAACCGTTGGCATGGGCTTCCCTCCTTTCAATTTGGGCAGCAGCAGGGCTGGTGTGCAATGCAAGTTGCGTGCTAGCTGGTCCGGGGGATACATCCTTCTTCGGGGAGGGGGGGGGGGTCTTCTTCGGAAACATGGACACGAGTGTGCGCTGTCCAACCTCAATAGATGCTGCCCTGGCGGCATCAGAGGTTTTCTTGGCCTTAGGCTGCTGCTGAGAAGTTGAAGTTTGTGCAACGGATTTGCCCTTGGGCACATCCTTGGTGCTAGCCTTGGTACTAGTTGTGTCTTCTCGCCGAGTCTTGGAAGACTCGGACAAGGCGGAAGGAGTTGGTGCTGCTGGCTCTTGTGCTGCTCGCGCTGGTGCTGGCGCTGGTGTTGGTCTTGGCGGGGGTGTTGTAGGTACCTCGGTGGTGGCTGGTTGCGGCTGAGCTGTAGAGGAGCTGGGAGCAACCGCTGTCTCGGCAGAACCACTTCCCCGTGCTCCGAGGTTGCCCTCCTCTGGACGAGGTGGGCTAGAACCCAGAGCAGCCGCTGAACCCTCCTGAATGGGGCTCAACAAGCGTGAATCGTCGCCACGAGGGGGAGAAGGGCTATGCCGGAGGGGCGAAGCGATGCTGGATCCGCTCTAAGGAACCTCCACCACATCCCTGCCAAATCAAATGACAAATAATAAGTTACAACAGAAGAAAAGCGTGAACCAAAGGATTGGACAGAGAGAAAATTAACTTACTCATCCGAGGTCAATGGCTCCTTGGGCTTCCAAGCCCTCCCAGTTATGGCCTTAGTTGTAGGCTTGGTGGCGGCTTTGTCTGTGGACTTCTTTCGCCTTTTGGTTGGCTTAGAAGGTCTGGAAGAAGAAGCAGAAGCAGCTCCCCTTTTCTTTGACGCGGCCGAGACAGGCTCGCTCGTGGCGAGAGGAGGATCTTCATGGATCTGCCCACCCGGGTTAGCTGATGCCGGAAAGGCGTAAGAAAGGGGACATCGTCAAATGCTTCCATCACCTCAACGTCGGAATCATCTTCATCATCAGGCCAATCCCTTAAGGAATAGAAGTTACCGGTGGGTTGCTTGGTTGCATCAGGGAATGGCAGGAACATTTCCTGATCCGTCTCCTCCTCGTCTGGGGCATCTCAATCCTTCGCCCATTTGAGTGAAGGCTCGACGCCATCTTCGAGAGTTTGCTGAAGAAACAGCTAAGAGAGAAATACAAAAAGATCAGATAAACAACATACTCTGACATAGAATATAACTCGGAAAGAAATTGGAACACGAGAATTACCACAGGAGGAAGCTTGTCCTGGCAGAAATGTTCAATTCCCCACTCGCAATCAGCGGAGAAGTTTTTGTCAGTGGTGAAGAGGGCCTTGACCCGACAGAATATCTCGGTGTTGCTCAGTTCAAATGAGGAAGTCCGGTTGGGGTCAAGACGCCAGCTCATATGGCACAGCTTGTGTGTGCGTTTCTAGAGAGGGGAGATCCGGTTGTGGACGAAAGTGACCATCGCATCCTCGTTGCGTAGCCCCGCATCCTTCAGCTCCTTAAACCGCTTGTTGACTTGATTCGCCAGTACGGTGGGTTTCTTGGAAACCCGGTCCCACAGATCCGGATTAGGAGGACCCGGAGCGTAGGGACACAGCCTGAGCAAATCTTCATTCGTGCCATTTCTCACATAGAAGAAAGTTTGGGCCCAGCCTTTGCAGGAATCTAACCCCGTGACCCGGGGAAAGACGGATAGTTTCCGAGGACAAATGGAGGCAGCACCGAACTGCGTAAGATGTTTATCCTCCGGGTCAAGCTCCTTATTCGGAATCACGTTCCGGTGAAGACAAAAAAACCGGATCTAGAGCTCTATAGTGGGCCACAATCTGACATACCCCTCTATGGTGGAGGCAAAGGAAGAAAGGGAAGTGATGGCGTTCGCCCGAAGGTGGTGCAGTTGAAGCTCATAGATGTTGAGCCAATTATAGAAGAAATCGCTAACGGGGAGGCCGAACCCGCGCTGGAAGTGGGAGAGGAACACTACGAACTCACCCGGATTAGGTGAGGGAGAAAGCTCCTCGGTGGCGAGACGGGCAACCATGCCCTATGGGATGCGCCGGGTGCGGTATAACCAATCCAGGTCATCCTGGCACACCCAGGAGCCAGCTCAGGCACCGCGTTCGGTGTTCTCCGCCTCCTCGTCCATCTCCGCCTCCGCGATGGTGAGCTCCTCTTCAGTCATGTCCAAATCGTTGTCCTCACAGGCCTTATCGGCGGTAGGGGGCAGTGCCTTGGACTGGCGCGGAACCGTGGCGGTGGAGCTCCGCAGGAGTGGCGGCGATGCTGGCGCGGAAAGGCACGGGGCGGCGGCGGCACTGCTAAGCAGGTGCGGCGGCAGCGCTGGCACTAGGAAGAAGAAGAAAAAGAGGCAGAGGGGCGCGAGAATGGGGAAAAATACCAAGGGGCGCGCCCCTCCCCTATTTTACCACGCCCCAGCTGGGGTAGTGGGATCGCGTGGTGCGACAAGGCCACACGGTGTGGCCATGTATTTTCCGGGTCAGCCAATCAGAGGCGAGCCACAAGAAGGACCACACGGCGCAGAGGACCCCACGACGCGACGTGGTGATACAGTTAACGAGGAGGCAGACGTGACATGACGTGTGCAATAGTAACACCTGACATTAACTGCAGCAGTAACTGGCGCAGACCCTTAAAATGAGGCAAAATAATGATTACCCTCCACGTGGGATGTGGGGAAGCATACGAGAGAAGGAAGGATAACCCGTATAACCAAAGGATGACCTGGCCAGCGAGTGAAGACTCGGAATGTGCCAAGGGAAAGTTAGCCTATGGAATCCGGACTATGAGATAACTCGGAAAAAGGAGCAAAAGGTTCGGAAAATTGAACCTGTCGTGGCCTTAGCAGCTAGAGCTGCTAAGACCACACCAGCTTCGGGGACTAATGTTGGGGGATACCCCCGGGTAAGGTCACGCCGGGGTATAAATGCCGAGTTAGCCGAAGTACGGCAAGGTCAAAGCAAGTGCAGGCCGAGTCACCTCAAGGCAGGCCGAATCACGGAGTAAACCGGACCAGAGGATGCCCGCCTAACTGAGTCCCGGCCGACCTATGTCGTATGCCGGCAGGATTTATCTAACTTATGTGCAGGTACCAGTGTGGCCGGATTAACCAGGCATGATCCGGGTTATATCAGGCTTGCAAGAGAAGGAAGGTATCTCGCTGGTCAAAAGGAGGTCACTATACGCTGGAGCATGAGCGAAGCGGACAGAGGGGAGGACCACTAAGGCGTGGCCGACAAGGGTGACGTTGCCTGTGTCGGATGACGCTGGCGCCGCAGAGGCTCACGTATCCTCTGCATGGCTTACGATGGGAAAAAGTGACTTGGTCGGTTTACTTTTTGGGAAGAGGCATATTCCCTGGAATATGCCTCCATGTATGCCCTAATTGGAGACCTAGCCACCCCTATATAAGGAGGGCTAGGGCATCTGTAGAAAGAGTTGGGTTTTGCTTGGTTGGTCTCTAGTAGGTTCTTGTGGGCTAGCTAGTGGAGAGAGTAAGAGAGTTCCTTCTTTCTCCTCTCCCTAATACAGCTCAAGGAGCACTTGTAAACCTTGGAAACCGATTGAATACAAAGCATCTGTGTGTGGAATCACCACATTATCCCTCCCTGGATTCCTCTAGTGCATATTGTCCCCACCTTTATCCTATTCATGGCATCTGCCGTGACACTACCACGACAAAGGAGGAAGAGGGGGGCCTTTTATAGGGGGAGGGGGTGCCCCTCCCCATGGTCGGCGCCTCATGGGGGTGACCCCTCACCTCCCCCATTCATGTGGTGGTAACTCCTCCACATTAAAATGCGCCTTCACATTCTCTTTTAAAGTCTCCACTTTAAATGCATTAAAATTCTCTAAGTTTAATGCTCTCTCATTCAATAAAACTATTTTATTAAATTTATTCAGAATTTTGTTAATTACTTTAATTAACAAACATTCACATAAAACCCCTTGCAACATTTCAATATCACATGCACAACCACTTTCTGCAATTTCACCCAAAACAATTCCGGTTTCTATCAAAACAATTCCTGCACTTTGCAATCCTTTCGTCTGAAACATATGTGCTCCAAAATGGTGTCCGGTAACCCTTAAGTGTGTGACCCTACGGTTCGCGAATAATGCAGACATGATTGAGACTTCTCTCAGATCAATAATTAGAAGCGGGACCTGGAGATCCATACTGACTCCTGCACATTCAACGATGACTTCTGTGATCGTGAGAACCTTTAACGCTAGTAACTTAATCCCTTTGTCTGATGATATAATACATGTCCGAGATTCGATCATCGGTATCCAAATACCTAGTTTGATCTCGTTTCCAACATGCACTCTTTTCTCGTTCCCGTGATATAACATTCTAGTGATCACATCACTTGCTTGCAAGCTATCTTAATGTGATATCACCGAGGGTCCCCAAAGTATATCTATCCGTCATCAGGATTGAAAAATTCCACTCTTGATCCATGAGCCTCAACATAACACCTTCGTAGCACTGAACCCATCTTTATAGTCACCCTGTTACGGTGTGACATTTGATGTTATCAAGATACTCTTCCGGTGTTAGCAATTAACATGATCTCATGGTCTAAGGATAAAGATTACTTCGTATGATGTTATAGCAATGTAAACATAATCACATGATCGTAATGCTATACTTCGAATGAATGTTCATGACATCATTTCACAAATGTTGTGACCTTGTTATTAACAACATCCAATGTCCATGATCAGGAAACTTTGGTCATCTTGTTAACCAACAAGCTAGTCTATAAGAGAGGCATAACTAGGAACCCTTTTTGTTTATTAAACACACATGTATTGACGTTTTCGATCAATACAATTATATCATGCAAAATAAACATCTATCATATATAAGGAATACATAATAACAACTTTATTATTGTCTCTCAGGGCATATTTCCTTCAGTCTCCCACTTGCACTAGAGACAATAATCTAGTTCACATAGTGATAAATCTAACACCCATGGAGTTCTGGTGTTGATCATGTTTCGCCCTAGGGAGAACTTTAGTCAACGGATCTGCTACATTTAGGTCCGTGTGTACTTTACAAATCTTTATATCTCCATCCTTGACATGATCGCGGATGGAGTGAAACCGGCGCTTAATATGCTTGGAATTCTTGTGAGACCTCGGTTCCTTGGCGTTGGCTATGGCTCCATTGTTGTCACAATAGATCACCATTGGGTCCAATGCAATAGGAACCAGACCTAGTTCCGTTATGAACTCCTTCATCCAAACCGCTTCCTGTGCCGCTTCTGAAGCAGCAACATATTCTGCCTCCGTCGTTGATCCAGCCACCACAGGTTGTTTGGAACTCCTCCAACTAACTGTTGCTCCGTTGAAGAGAAATACGTATCCGGATTGAGACTTAGAGTCATCCGGATCGGTGTCAAAGCTAGCATCGACATAACACTTAGCGACTAGCTCTTCTTCACCTCCGTATACAAGAAACATATCCCTAGTTCTTCTCAAGTACTTAAGGATATTCTTGACCGCTATCCAGTGTTCTGAACCTGGATCAGATTGGTACCTACTAGTCAAACTAATAGCATGTGCCACATTCGGTCTTGTACATAGCATGGCATACATTATAGAGCCTATGGCCGAGGCATAGGGGATCTTATCCAGTATCTCTCTTTCTTCCGCCGTAGCCAGACTTTGAGTCTTACTCAATGTCTTGCCTTGCAACATAGGTAAGAACCCCTTCTTACTTCCGTCCATATTAAACTTCTTTAATATCTTATCAAGGTATGTACTCTGCGATAGCCCAATTAGGCGCCTTGATCTATCTCTATAGATTTTAATGCCTAATATATATGACGCTCCACCAAGGTCTTTCATCGAAAATTTGCTGTTTAGATAACTTTTAACACTGTTTAAAAGATCTATATCATTTCCAATCAATAATATGTCATCCACATATAATATCAAAAATGCCACATTTCTCCCACTCACTTTCTTGTAAACACAAGCCTCTGCATAAGTTTGGACAAATCCAAACTCTTTGATCACCTCATCAAAGCGGAGATTCCAACTCCGGGATGCTTGCTTCAGTCCATAGATGGATCGCTGAAGTTTGCATACCTTATCAGCATCCTTAGGATCGACAAAACCCTTAGGTTGTATTATATACAACTCTTCTTCAATATTACCATTGAGGAACACAGTTTTGACATCCATCTGCCATATTTCATAATCGAAATATGCAGGAATTGCTAACTAATCCCAACTGACTTAAGAATCGCTACGGGAGAGAATGTCTCATCGTAGTCAACTCCTTGAATTTGTCGAAACCCCTTTGCGACAAGTCGAGGCTTATAGATGGTCACATTACCATCAGCATCAGTTTTCCTTTTGAAAATCCATTTATTCTCAACGGCCTTTCGATCGTGAGGTAAGTCCACCAAGGTCCAAACTTGGTTCTCGTACATTGATTCCATCTTGGATTTCATGGCTTCTAGCCATTTGTTGGAATTCGGGATCATCATCGCTTCTTCATATGTCGCAGGGTCATCCATTTCATCAACCATGAAATTCACGATAGGATTGTCGTACAGTTCAGGAGCTGCACGTGTCCTTCTTGACCTGCGAGGTTCGATAGTTTCCTCTTTCAGAGTTTCATGATCAATATCATTAGCTCTCTCTTCATTAGGTGAAGTTAACTCCGAAACAACTTCTGGTGCTGCGCCACTTGCCATTTCATGAAGAGAAGGTTCAATAACCTCTTCGACTTCTACCTTCCGACTACTCACACCTTTCACGAGAAACTCCTTCTCAAGAAAGGATCCATTCTTGGCAACAAAAACCTTGCCCTCGGATCTGTGATAGAAGGTATACCCAATCGTTTCCTTAGGGTATCCTATGAAGACGCATTTTTCTGCTTTTGGTTTGAGTTTATCCGGTTGAAGTTTCTTCACACAAACATCGCATCCCCAAACTTTAAGAAATGATAGCTTAGGTTTGTTTCCAAACCATAATTCATACGGTGTCGTTTCAACGGATTTAGATGGTGCCCAATTTAAAGTGAATGCAGCTGTTTGCAGTGCATAACCCCAAAATGACAGTGGCAAGTCAGTCAGAGACATCATAGATCGAGCCATATCCAATAAGGTACGATTACGATGTTCCGACACACCATTACGTTGTGGTGTTCCGGCAGGCGTGAGTTGTGAAACTATTCCACACTCTTTCATGTGTGTGCTAAACTCGTAACTTAGATACTCTCCTCCACGGTCAGACCGTAGAAATTTGATCTTTCTATTACGATGATTTTCCACTTCATTCTGAAATTCCTTGAACTTTTCAAAGGTTTCAGACTTGTGTTTCATCAAATAGATATACCCGTATCTACTCAAATCATCCGTGAAAGTAACAAAATAAAGATATCCACCTCGCGCCGACACACTCATTGGTCCACACACATCAGTATGTATGATTTCCAATAAATCTGTCTCCCGTTCCATTGAACCGGAAAACGGCGTTCTAGTCATCTTGCCCATAAGGCATGGCTCACATGTATCAAATGATTCAAAATCAAGTGATTCCAAAAGTCCATTAGAATGGAGTTTCTTCATGCATTTAACGCCAATATGACCTAGACGGCAGTGCCACATATATGTAGATATATCATCATCAAGTTTAATCTTTTTAGCATTAACATTATGAATATGCGTAATACTACTATCGACATCCAACAGAAATAAACCATTCAATATAGGTGCATGACCATAAAAGATATTATCCATATAAATCGAACAACCATTGTTTTCAGACTTAAACGAATAACCACTTTGCATCAAACATGATCCGGATACAATGTTCATGCTCAGTGCAGGCACCAAATAACAATTATTTAGATTCATCACTAATCGCGATGGCATATGGAGAGGCAGCGTTCCAACGGAGATCACATCAACTGTTGATCCATTGCTGACCCGCATCGTGACCCCATCCCTTGCTAGTTGTCGCTTGTTCCACAGCCCCTGAATCGAGTTACATATATTAGCAACCGATCCCCTATCAAATACCCAGGTGCTACTGCGAGTACTAGTCAAGTACACAGCAATAACATTTATATCACATATACCTTTGTTCGCCTTGTCGGCTTTCTTGTCCGCCAAATACTTGGGGCCGTTGTGCTTCCAATGGCCAGTCCCCTTGCAATAGTAGCACTCGGTATCAGACTTAGGGCCAGCTTGAGATTTCTTTTCAGATGCGGCAACGGATTTGCTGCCCTTCTGCTTGCCTTTCTTGTCCTTCTTGAAACCGGTGGTCTTATTGATCATCAACACTTGATGTTCTTTCCTAATCTCCACTTCTGTAGTCTTATGCATTGACAGAAGCTGGGGAAGAGACTTCTTCATGCCCTGCATGTTATAGTTTATCACGAAGCTCTTGTAGCTAGGTGGCCGAGATTGTAGAACACAATGTATGCCTAAGTCAATGGGAATCATTATTCCCAAGGACACAAGCTTATCAGCGTACCCAGACATTTTGAGTACGTGCTCACTAACAGAGCTGTTCTCCTCCATCATGCAGCTAAAGAACTTTTCAGAATTCTAGCACATATTTCTTTTGTGCAGCAGTGAGGAGAATCCTCAAATTCATAGCCCGGTTGGTGAAGTTGCTACCATTCGCAGCAAGTTTCTCTTTCTCCATGAACACATTGAAATTAAAAGCAGGTGGTGCCATCTACAACAGAATTTGTAAAGTTTATTTAGACTAAGTTTATGATAGATTGAGTTCAACTAATCCAAATTACTAATGAACTCCCACTCAATAACAACATCCCTCGTGTCTTTTTGGTGATTACATGAACCAAATCCACTACACCAAGTCCGATCATCACGTGAGTCGGTGTAGCTTCAACTATATGACTCATACTTAACCTTCCGGTCCGTGTTCCGAGGCCATGTCTGTACATGCTAGGCTCGCCAAGTAAGAACCTTAGTACTCGCGTGTGTAAAACTGTCTTACACCTGTTGTATGAAAGCGTAGAGTCGAGTACACCCGATCATCACGTGATGTCTCGAAACACGATCCATAGAACGGTGCATACTTAAGGAAGAACACATTTTATATTGATATCTAAATGAGGGATCATCTTACAATGCTACCAAAAGCACCAAACTAGTAGTATAAGATGCTAACATCTAATGTGTAAAGTGAGATGATATAGTCCATGCATTTGATCTCTATCATTTGCATTATGGTATGATCTCTATCATTCCTTTGTGTGTAATGCCAAGGTCTATGGAACTTACACGTTGAGTGTGTTGTAAGAGTATCTTTCATACATCTACTTACAACAATACCATATCAAGACACTAGCCCAGCAACGATCTAAACTAGACGCCTCTAATTTATCAATTGCAAGTTTTACGTGGCTTAGGGCTTTCGGAGATAGAACCGGTCTTACCTATGAACATGAACCACAACGAGGATAACCAAGTTATTAGCAACTCGTTGTAAATCAGATATTGACTATAGTAGGAGAGACAGACACCCGCCAGCCATTTATGCAAAACTAGTTGCATGTCAGTCGTGGAACCGGTCTCATGTACGATGACATGTAAGGTTGGTCCGGGCCGCTTCATCCCACTATGCCACCAATATCCAAAATACATAGAAGATGCAATAACATGATCATCATCGCCCACATATAAACATATGTGTACTACCCGTGCAAAGCACCTACGCATAGATCAGGCTCTGATACTACTGTTGGGTCCACAGCATAGAAAACAAAAAATTTCCTACGATGAGAACTATACGCCAAGATCTATCTACTAGATATAGAGCAACGGGTGGACATACATCCATGGAGAACTTACCCTTGAAGACAATGAGTTTTGTTAATGAGTAGGAACTCGTGGTTGATGTTGTCGTACACTTGTCGATCTCAAGATCGTGTGGAAGTCCGAGCGCCGCAAATCAGCATCGCATCCGTTCTCGCAAACACGTTCAAGCCACCGGACAACCTCCACCTCCTCGCTGCAGCGATGCAGCGGAAGCAGCAACTCCTTCCATACAAAATGCCACTGGGAACATGTATCTCGCTAATCCGAGATCATGGGGGAATAATTCTAGAGGGGGAGAGAGATCCTTCACGAGGAGGTGTGAGGAAGAAGGAGGAAGAGGGGGGCCTTTTATAGGAGGAGGGGGTGCCCCTCCCCATGGCCGGCGCCTCATTGGGGTGACCCCTCACCACCCCCATTCATGTGGTGGTAACTCCTCCACATTAAAATGCCCCTTCACATTCTCTTTTAAAGTCTCCACTTTAAATGCATTAAAATTCTCTAAGTTTAATGCTCTCTCATTTAATAAAACTCTTTTATTAAATTTATTCAGAATTTTGTTAATTACTTTAATTAACAAACATTCACATAAAACCCTTTGCAACATTTCAATATCACATGCAAAACCACTTTCTGCAATTTCACCCGAAACAATTCCTGTTTCTATCGAAACAATTCCTGCGCTTTGCAATCCTTTCGTCTGAAACATATGTGCTCCCAAATGGTGTCCGGTAACCCTTAAGTGTGTCACCCTATGGTTCGCGAATAATGCATACATGATTGAGACTCCTCTCAGATCAATAATCAGAAGCGGGACCTGGAGATCCATACTGACTCCTGCACATTCAACGATGACTTCTGTGATCGTGAGAACCTTTAACGCTAGTAACTTAATCCCTTTGTCTCATGATATAATACATGTCCGAGATTCGATCATCGGTATCCAAATACCTAGTTTGATCTTGTTACCGACATGCACTCTTTTCTCGTTCCCGTGATATAACATTCTAGTGATCACATCACTTGCTTGCAAGCTATCTTAATGTGATATCACCGAGAGGGCCCAGAGTATATCTATCCATCATCGGGATTGACAAATTCCACTCTTGATCCATGAGCCTCAACATAACATCTTCGTAGCACTGAACCCACCTTTATAGTCACCCTGTTACGGTGTGACGTTTGATGTTATCAAGATACTCTTTCGGTGTTAGCAATTAACATGATCTCATGGTCTAACGATAAAGATTACTTTGTATGATGTTATAGCAATGTAAACATAATGACTTGATCGTAATGCTATACTTTGGATGAATGTTCATCACATCATTTCACAAATGCCGTGACCTTGTTATTAACAACATCCAATGTCCATGATCAGGAAACTTTGATCATCTTGTTAATCAACAAGCTAGTCTATAAGAGAGGCATAACTAGGAACGCTTTTTGTTTATTAAACACACATGTATTGACGTTTTCGATCAATACAATTATAGCATGCAAAATAAACATCTATCATATATAAGGAATACATAATAACAACTTTATTATTGCCTCTCAGGGCATATTTCCTTCATGTTGTCGACATAGCAGTAACAGCAAATGCAATCAAAAGGGAAGTGCACAGCCAAAGCACATGTCTTAGTAGCTCATTCCTATTCTCAAGCACAAAACCAAGAACACAACAAGCCTGCCAAAGCCAAACAGAACCACCAGCCAAGATATACACCAACTCATTCAACCATCTAGTAAATGGTGACATAGGAGGGGGTGGAGTAGGTGGACAGCAAGATCAAGATCGAGCTCACAGGAACCAGAAGTAGCAGGAGCAGCACCAAGAGGTGTAGAGCAAACAATCCAGCAAGATCAACCAGCACCACAACCACAACACCAGCACCCAAGTTGTGTGGTGAGTACACATAAAACCATCACATGATCCAATCATCTATTCTAGATTAACAAGCATGTGTTGTTTTATATCTAAACCTCTTAGAATCACCCAAGTGGGGTGTATCCATCACAGAAGGTCTTGCATAAAAACCAATGACTAAACCTTACAAACAAATCCAGGATCTCAGACCAACATCACTGATCCTGGATATAAAGCTATATTTCCACATCCCAACATAACCACAGTCCTAGATCATGATTTCTGGGCACATCTCTTAAAAGAGTAGCACCTCAGAACTCAACAAAACTCAAGGATTCATATTCAACAGTAAGAATACTAGTCATTTTATCAGAGAACTCAAAAAGCAGTAGCTGGTACTAAATACCAGAACATATCCATGGGGGACAGCAAAGCAGAACTAAGTTTCTATTTAGCTTAGCCTCAGACCAGCATCATAAGCTAAAGAAACTTGTAACACCCTCAAATCGGCCCTATGCAAGTTCTAGCGATTTCCGCCAAACCCGCATAGAAACGATTCAAGGACGCCCACCAGGCACTTTCGTGCGGGTGGAAAACGAAGTAATACCATTACACATCAGTCCTCGATGGGACCCACATAACAGATATATACATCAGCGACTCCATGAGTCAATAATACAGATATAATATACAAAGATCCAAATCACCTCGAAAACGATAGAGCGTCCGACTACGGACTAGATGCAAATGGGGCTAAGAGCCCTGAAGAATAACCAATGGCGTCCATAACCCTGCCCAGGCCAAGCCGGAAGGGTAACCCTGCTAACGATGGCGATCTCAAACCTGCTAAAACAAAAGGTGTGCCGACAAAGGGCAAAGCAAAAAGAGGAGCGTCAGTACTGAGGCCAGTACACAGCGAGGCTAGAATTCGGCGGCTCTCGCCTACATAGGTATGGTGGGCTGAAGCGGCAGCGCAGCGGCACTAAACAACCTATAGAGACTTTGTGAACCTGGCGGCTATTAGAGAGGGGTAAGAAAGACCTATCCGGATCCAATCTGAGACTACACCAAACAAACCCATCCTGGTATTTCCCCCTCTAGACCAAACGAGGAAGTCGGACCAAGGAACTCACACAGTTGGCAGTTTTATTCATTCCATTATAGTTGAAGCACTTACTAGTCAGGTATAGATAGCTTGAGTCATTCTGATAGCATAAGTAGTGGGCAGTTTTAATCGCCATTCCGTTGTAGTTGGAACATTTACTAGACAGATATAATTGTCCCGAGGAATCCCAAAACCCAGCAGTTGTTGGCACTTTTATCACATTCCATTGGAGTTGCAAAACTTACTAGGCAGATTTAGTATGACACAGATCATCACAGATCCACCTGTTGTTGGCATTTTTAATATCCATTCTGTTATACTTGAGCTGATTACTAGTCACATATTAGGTCAAATTTATAGCACTACTTTAGTTATGCTTGTCTATGATCGAGATACTGTGCTCCAAGTCGTCCATAACCGCGGACATGGCTTTCAGAAAGTTTCACCCTGCAGGGGTGCACAAATAGCAACACACACTCGATCAACCTCGGAAAAACCAACTCAAAACCCAACGAGGCATTCACGACAAAGCGATCACAGGATTCAGAAATATTTCAGGGGCCACCCCACTAAGCTACCCGCAACGAAGTTGGCCGGCTCCGGAACAGACCCAGGGTTTGCGACGACGGCTGTAAACGACTGGGAACCCGAAAGTGTGACTAGGCTTGTCGATACCGCGAAAACATGGCGCGATCCAAAACAGTACAGGTGCTCCACGCACAGTCTTAAATAAAGCAGTAACATGGCATAAGTACAGGATAGTAATAAAGCCCCAAACTACTTGTGGCCCCAAGAAATAGAAATGAATCAAGCTCTGGCTCAGGGGGGTCCATAAGGCCTCCCGGATGTGGGTAGTGCGAATACTCAAGGAACATGCATCAAGTACTCGGGGTCCTACGGGACACAAGTGAGCGTGGAAGAAGCAAATAACATCTATTGCCCACCGATGCATCTGCATTAGTTATATCTAGCATTTTAATAGTTGTATTTAAAGTCATGATCATCTCCACCCTTAAGCATCTCCACCAATAAACATCTGCCAGCATTCCAACAACTGTGGTACTTGACAACACGAGATCGCACCTGAGCAAGCAACTACGACTCGCAAGGCCATCTATCTACCAAACACAGGTAATGGGAGGTGTCCAAGGCAATATAGAGGCTGCACGGGATATATCTGGTACGGAACACTAAAGCATCGCGACACGGATAGCAATAGATCAACAAGAGGAAATAAAGACTATAAATGCAAAATAGGTAGAAGGGGAAGAGATGCTCGCCTGGGAAAACACTGCCGAAGGTACATATCTGGAGAACTTGTCGATACTCGCATCAACTCATTGGCCTAGTCCGCGAAGAAGCAAATACTAGAAGAAACACCGGATACACTATTTAATACTACGGCAGAAGATCCGGCATGATTATGATATGATGGAGTGATGAACAACTTAATATGCGACAGTCGGTAATGTCATATTATAAAATAATGGGGGCTCTCGGATAGGGAATCACATTTAGGGTTCGGCGAGCTTGGGCTCCGAGGGGTTCGGGGTTCGACAGGGGAACGGTTCGACGGAAGCGGTCTCGGACAACGGAAGTAGATCTTGTCGCACGGTGTCCGGGGTGAAGAACTTGGCGGTCTTCGGGTTCAGGCCTTGGCGTCCGAGAGGAAGTACTTGTCGTATCCGTGCCGGCGATCTTGGCATTCGAGACGAAGAACTTGGCGGGTCGAGGATCGGTCTTCGGGTACAGTGCGAGGCTCTTGTCGCACCGGGATGAAGATCTTGGGGTTCCACGTCGAAGGCCTTCGAGTACGGGGATCTCGGCATCCGTGAAGGAGGTCTTGATGCTGCGGTCGGTGTCGATCTTCGGGTCCCGCGTGTCATCGTCGTCCAAGACGATCTTGTCGAATGGTGGGCTCGAGGTCGATCTTGAAGAGTCCTGGTTTTCACATTCTTCCGCATCTCCACGGACACGCTACCGTGTCATCCGTCAACACGTCCAGGCATCGGCGTGTCTTCGGTGGACTTGTTAGAGTAGCAAAGACCATAGGACTTGGAATAAAAGTGACCATCGCGAGGCGGTGAAGGGCCGCAGCAGGCGGCTGCGCTCGCGGCCGGTCTGCGGGGTTGGGCCACCGAGGGTAGGTCGAGGTCGCGGTGGAAGAGGCGCAGACGGCGGCGGCTGACGGTCGCAGGGGCGGTGGCGTTTCTCGTCGAGGTGCGGGAGGATGAGGTGGGGCCGGGCGAAGGGAAACCAGCGGCGGCGGGCGAGGGGGCCGGCGTGGGGCTCGCGGAGGAGGAGGAGGTCGCGGCGGCGGCTCGCGGAGACGGCCGCGGAAGAGGCCGAGGGAGGCGGCGGAAAGGCGGAGGGCTCGGGCTGGCGGTTGCTGGCGGCGGGGACGATGGCGGGTCGCGCGGCTGGGACCGGTCGGCGAGTGCTGAGGGCGGCGGCGACCGAAGCAGAGGGAGGAGCTGGGCGGCGGGGCGCCGGCGTGGGGCCAGGTGCGGGGCGGAGCCCGAGGTGGTCAGGGTGGGGTGCGCGCGCGGAGGGGAGAGTTGTCGGTGGGGGTGGGACCCAGCACGCGGCAGGGACGGGCGGCGGGTGGCGTGCGCGTACGTCTGTCCACCCCAGGAGGTGGGGCCCGCGCGGGGGTAGGTGGCTGTGGGGGTAGAGTGCGGGCAGGAGGGCGTCGCGCGTGGTGGAGGAACAGGGGGCGGGGAGGGAGATGCTCGCCTGGGGGCGCGTGCCCAGGTGGGGTTGCGGTGGGCCAGGCGGAGGCCAGGTGTGGGTGGTGTGCGTTGAGTGGCGTGTGTTGGGTGAGGTGTCAAACAGGGATTGGCCGGAGTGATGTGGCAGGGGCTGGGTAGATTAGGTTTGGGTAGTTTTAGGAATTTTGGAGGTGGCCGGTCAGACTTTCGGGTCTGGCGGGCTGCCTCCTAAAAATAAAATAAAATATTTTTAATATTTAAAACGAGGCTTTTGAAAACCGTTGGCAGACAAAACAAAATATTCCGGACAGAACCGGTTTTTAATTTGAAATAATAACAGGGCGTTTAGAAAACAAAAACAGACTTTTCGAAAATAGTTTTATGCAAACAAATGCAAGATGACATGACGATGCTCAAATGCAAGGTGGCATGATGACATGAGCCTGCGGTCATGACGATGCAATGCACAAAAACAACGCGATTTTCTAGTAGTGGTTTTGGCGGGGCGCCACAATTTGCTTTAGTGTTCCGTACCAGATATATCCCGTGTAGCCTCTATATTGCCTTGGACACCTCCCATTACCTGTGTTTGGTAGATAGATGGCCTTGCGAGTCGTAGTTGCTTGCTCAGGTGCGATCTCGTGTTGTCAAGTACCACAGTTGTTGGAATGCTGGCAGATGTTTATTGGTGGAGATGCTTAAGGGTGGAGATGATCATGACTTTAAATAAAACTATTAAAATGCTAGATATAACTAATGCAGAGGCATCTGTGGGCAATGGATGTTATTTGCTTCTTCCACGCTCACTTGTGTCCCGTAGGACCCCGAGTACTTGATGCCTGTTCCTTGACTATTCGCACTACCCACATCCGGGAGGCCTTATGGACCCCCCTGAGCCAGAGCTTGATTCATTTCTATTTCTTGGGGCCACAAGTAGTTTGGGGCTTTATTACTATCCTGTACTTATGCCATGTTACTGCTTTATTTAAGACTGTGCGTGGAGCACCTGTACTGTTTTGGATCGCGCCATGTTTTCGCGGTATCGACAAGCCCAGTCACACTTTCGGGTTCCCAGTCGTTTACAGCCATCGTCGCAAACCCTGGGTCCGTTCCGGAGCCGGCCAACTTCGTTGCGGGTAGCTTAGTGGGGTGGCCCCTGAAATATTTCTGAATCCTGTGATCGCTTTGTCGTGAATGCCTCGTTGGGTTTTGAGTTGGTTTTTCCGAGGTTGATCGAGTGTGTGTTGCTATTTGTGCACCCCTGCAGGGTGAAACTTTCTGAAAGCCGTGTCCGCGGTTATGGACGACTTGGAGCACAGTATCTCGATCATAGACAAGCATAACTAAAGTAGTGCTATAAATTTGACCTAATATGTGACTAGTAATCAGCTCAAGTATAACGGAATGGATATTAAAAATGCCAACAACTGGTGGATCTGTGATGATCTGTGTCATACTAAATCTGCCTACTAAGTTTTGCAACTCCAATGGAATGTGATAAAAGTGCCAACAACTGCTGGGTTTTGGGATTCCTCGGGACAATTATATGTGTCTAGTAAATGTTCCAACTACAACGAAATGACGATTAAAACTGCCCACTACTTATGCTATTAGAATGACTGAAGCTATCTATACCTGACTAGTAAGTGCTTCAACTATAATGGAATGAATAAAACTGCCAACTGTGTGAGTTCCTTGGTCCGACTTCCTCGTTTGGTCTAGAGGGGGAAATACCAGGATGGGTTTGTTTGGTGTAGTCTCAGGTTGGATCCGGATAGGTCTTTCTTACCCCTCTCTAATAGCCGCCAGGTTCACAAAGTCTCTATAGGTTGTTTAGTGCCGTTGCGCTGCCGCTTCAGCCCACCATACCTATGTAGGCGAGAGCCGCCGAATTCTAGACTCACCGTGTACTGGTCTCAGTACTGATGCTCCTCTTTTTCCTTTGCCCTTTGTCGGCACCCCTTTTGTTTTAGCAGGTTTGAGATCGCCGTCGTTAGCAGGGTTACCCTTCCGGCTTGGCCTGGGCAGGGTTATGGACGCCATTGGTTATTCTTCAGGGCTCTTAGCCCCATTTGCATCTGGTCCGTAGTCGGACGCTCTATCGTTTTCGAGGTGATTTGGATCTTTGTATATTATATATGTATTATTGACTCATGGAGTCTCTGATGTATATATCTGTTATGTGGGTCCCATCGAGGACTGATGTGTAATGGTATTACTTCGTTTTCCACCCGCACGAAAGTGCCTGGTGGGCGTCCTTGAATCGTTTCTATGCGGGTTTGGTGGAAATCACTAGAACTTGCATAGGGCCGATTTGAGGGTGTTACAAAACTCCATAGCTAGCATAGGCTCATCTTCCCAGAAGAAGCTTTCACCTCATCTTAGTACCAAGCCACTCCAGAACACTGATAGAATAACACTAGTACTAGAACAAATTCTTGTGTACCATCCCAAGGAAGATGTCACAAGGATCTATTCTAAGCCAGCATATTCGACATAGAAATTTCACAATCAAACCTTGCAGAAAGATATTCAAATATTTTGCTAATATAAGTATTAGGAATCATAGTGTGTGTATCCAAGTAATATCATCAGGGGCATTAACAGTAAATGCCCAAGAAATCAAATACAGGTTCCAGTACTGAAAATTAGCTAGCCAACATCAATAACTAGACATTAGTCTAGATCAGAGCCATAACACCACAATTTTTACAATGACAAAGACCTACATCAGATAAAAGTTTATCTGACAAAGCCACTAGCAATTCCAACACCAACTGTAGACAGTAATCAACATGGTATAATCATCACAGATACTTCTAAGTCATTCATCATCCTCAATAACCAACACAGAAGGGTGAGGCTCTAATCCAAGCTTGAACCCTAATTAAGGATTTCCATCAGAAGCACATACAAGCTAACAAGGGGGAGCAGAAAATCAGAGGGGGAAGAGGAAAGCACTCATCAATGGTCCTCGCTGACTAATAAAAGAGGAAGCAGAGGGGCCGACGTGCACACGGTGGCACGGGGAGCAACCGAAGGGCGCTGCAACTCGCGCCGAGCCATGTAGGCGGCCACAGCAACACCAATGGTCGAACAAGCGCCCCCACATCATCACGAACAACACAGAGCATCATGGGAACAGCGGAGAGAACACCATCGGCAACATCGCAAACCCTAGGGTTCGGGGAGGAGCTAGCCTGACCAAGAGAAGAGTCTAGTGGCAAATCGAACAAGTCCAGACGACGGAGCGACATCGACTACCTCACCATACACCACGGTGGCGGCCAGGGAGGCCCAGGGCAGCGTGAATCGAATGGCGACGACATCGGCAACCCAATGCCACCACGGGGTCGAGAGAGAAGAGAGTGAGCATGTCAGAGAGAGGAGCGAGTGGTACTGGGCCACTCATTCAGAGGGGTTTAACCAGTCCAAGTGGGTCGAGTCAGGGCTGGGCCAGCCCAATGGGCTTGGTCCAGATTTAAAAGAGAAAAGCTTAAATGATCTATTAAAAGACCAAAATACCCCTATCACTTAAAAGGTTCTATGAAATAAAATAAAAATTCTAAAAATATAAATAAGATACCAATGAACTCCTCAGATTTTTCTCTATTCAAAAATAATAATAGAGAGAATTTTAGGTGATTGAATTTGAAATTGTTATTATAAATATATATGTTCCTTTTGGAATTTTATAAAACTATACAAAACACTTAAAATTGAGAAAGAAAAAATCATTTTTAGATCCTAAAAGAAAGTAATATTATAGAAAATACTAGTTTGAATTTTTAAAATATAAATCAAGTGTGATAAAAATAAAGTATTATTTCCTTAAAGGAATTCTAGTTAAATATTTAAAAGAGTTAAAAACTAAATAAATTCATTTTTAAACTCCTAAAATAATACTAGTCATTACAAAAAAATACTAACTTGATTTTTACAAACAAATCTTAAAGCAAAGACATTTAATTCTTTGTAGAATTTTATAAAAATCATAATAAAAATTAAAAATAAATAAATAATCATCTTTAAGATCTTGAATAAATATAGTTTACTAGAATAATACCAAATATAATATTCCATAAGTTTTTAAGATTTTAAAGTAGTAAATCCTGATCTATTATATAAAATATAATTTTTAGAAACAATTCTTAAATAAGAAATAATCACAATTTGATACTAAACCTTAACTCTCTTATATGTAAGTACTAGTTCCAAAGTCATAACTTGGATAAACTTTAAGCATAAGATAACAACTTAAAGGAGAACCTTTTAAAACCATAACTCCGAGTTAAACCAATAATTCAAATGAATTATCAACATCATTCACCTATATGAATGGTGAATACTCTTTATCTTTTTCACCATGCTTAATATGATTTTAAAACCCTGACACATTAATGAGATCATCTTGTTTTCTTTAATAATACAAATCAATCTATTATATACTAAAAGTAAAATACGGGCTACCAGAATTAAGAGAAATCAGCTACAAATTACCACAATAATCAGAAACATCCAGCCATCAGTTTAATTAACCATCTAATCACAACCAACGGATCTTAGGGATAGTCTATTAGCATTAACTTCCAATAAAATTAGCCACCAATGCCCCTAATAATGTTTCCCGTTCTGATTCAGTCTCCGCCTAACAAAAAGAGGACTCCACCGTAGATCGGCTCAAAGAATTGTTCCACCATTATTTCACCTAGCACTCCACACGCTGTCGCTGCCGCGGTATTCCAATCTGGTAGCTTGTCAACCCTTACCGTCATACTTCCGTCCGTGCGCCCGGTCCACTTTCTTCTCGTGCCAGCGGCGCTGCAGGTTTTAATCTTAACTCATGCGTGAGCCATATAGCTGTGCATAAGGTGGATCAGTGGATCGAGGGCTTGCCTCATACATGCGCCATGTAGTCGTGCAAAGCGGTATCGATCGATGGTCTTTTCTCATGCTCACAGCAGGATAGCCTAGAGTCAGGTAACAACACATGACTATCTTTTGTTTTTTACTTCTTTATCTATTTATGTATTGCAAATTGCACAACATACAGTCTCTTGAACTATGTCCACTTCAGCGACGTAGAAAAGATAAAATTGTTCTATTGCGACGTCCTAATTCTATAGCACTACAAATATGAATTATGTTTCAAACAATTTCTTTTGAGAAACGGTTCTGATCCAACTTTTCCCGATCATACTACTCCCCCCCATCCTAATTTGTTGACTCAAATTATTCAAGATAGGGATGTAACTAATACAAATCATGTCTAAATACAATCGAATCTAGACAAATCTAAGTCAACTAATTTGGGTAGGAGGGAGTAGCAAAAAGGAGAACGCATTCGGTACATCGAAATTTAAAAGAATAAAATTGTATATATATATTCCAAATTCAAAAGAATGATATATTTATAGGCAAAATTACTTGATATTTTCAATAGTAGGTACATCATTTGTTATCCGCTAAAAGATTACGGTGGACTGTGGCTAATTGTTTTAACATACAATTATTTGTATGTGTCCACCCTAATTTGCATGTCTTTTAGGTATTTTTCTATGATACCACAAATAACAGATATCTCATGCGATTGTGAAAGATATATAATGATATAGTCATAGATCAATAACTATTATATATTAAAAGTGCATTACGGGCTCACCAGAAAAAGGAGAAATATTCTAGAAATTTCCACAAAAATTAGAAACATCTAGCCACCGGTTTAACTAATATATAACTAATTAAAACCATTGGATCTTACTAAAAGAGTTGCACAAAATTACTCACCGATGCCCCCCTATAATTTTTCTAGCTGACAGCTTAAGTTCTCTACTAAGAGCAAAACTAATCTGCGGGATCTCCTACAGTCCTCACGCGCGTCGCCGCGGATGTATTCGTGATTCTGCCTTGGGCCGGCCGTCCCACATGGTACAAGTGCATGCGTTTGATCAGTGGCAAAGACTTTGATCTTGCTTGCCGAAGCAAGTACCAGACCACCGCATCTGCCGCCGCTACCATTTTTTTCTTTAAGCCTTGATCCGGCTAACCTCCTTCAAGCATGTGTGTCGATCGATGGGTGCATGCGCAGTTCTGCACGATTGCTCGGATGCTTTCCTCATAGAGGTACAGTACCTTCGATCTCCAAGGTTTGTGTTTATTTGATGTTTTACTTGGTGTAGTTATTGAGGAACAATTCACGCCCATGGAGATAGAGGGGAGGATAGTGTTGGCGTTGGAGATGGATCAACGTCGGTGCACATAGCTAGCAAATTCTCCTCCCGTGGACATGGAACAAACTTCGTCAAGTTTCTGTTTTAGACATGCAGCCATACAAGATGGATCCAGATGTAATTAAGATGTGCCTCGTGCAGAGAGGTGGACTGCCAATACTCGGTAATAATGACATGTGAGCATTCTTAATTTTGATGGCTCAATCTATTTTTTAGCATACAATCATATATATCGTGGCAAAGTTTCAGAACTTTTGTTTGTAAGACACAAGCTTTCAGATTTGTAACATATACTCGACAGGTTTCATCCTTTGGGACTTTTTCAGCATCGACATCATTATGAGTAACTTAGAGCAAGAGGTATGTATCTATAAATATGCAAGAAAATTACTATACATCCCAAGTAGCATTCTTTGTATGTTGCAATCTATTTTTTAGAATACAATCACATATACTGGGGCAAAGTTTCAGAACTTTTTTGTAAGACGCAAGCTTTCATCTGATTTATAGCATATACTCGACGGGTTTCATCCTTTGGGATTTTTCCAACATCGGCATTTGTTCTGGCAATGTAGAGCAAGAGGTGTGTATCTATTGATATGCAAGAAAATATTACATTCCAAATTGCTTTGCAACGAAGTTTTACTCGAAATCTATGGGAGCGGCCGTTCTGTATAAAAACATTACTTGATTTCTCATCTAAACGCTGGCCACACCCTTTGTGCAGGTGTACGTAGTATTTTTCTTATTATATCACAAATACCAAGTGTCTCACATAACTGTAAAATACATGCTATTTCATAATACATCAATTATTGGTTTCATAAGATAATATTTTGTAACAGATATTATTGGTTTCATAAAACAAATATTTTGTAGATAGTAATAATTTGTTTGCCGATCCTAGAGAATTATGTTGACCTAATTTATAAATGAATGTTTTTACCTTTGACTTGATGCGCGTCAGGTGTTAGCCTAACATGCCAACACATAATTCGTCTATGAACCCACATTGTTGATATCAGGTTTCAATACGGAACTAGAACAGCGGGACTGAGCAGTCTGGTGTCTGTGGCCAGTTCTTTTAGTCATTCTTGATATAGATAAAAATAGCATATGGATTCAGCCACTAAAAGTTCTAAATTCTAATATTCTAATCTATTAAATACCCCACAACGATATATATGCTTTCTCAGATTAAAAAAACCATACTTACTTCGCTTATACATATTAGAGGCTTTTACAATTGGCTTGGACATTTGATTGCTCTAATATAGAGCATTGTACTTTGTTAGCCAGAGGAACTGAAGGACAAAGATTTCATTGAAATATTTACAACTACTGAAGCTTATGTTCTCTAGATTTCGGGAAGAGAAAGGATTTTCTACCAATAGGGAGGTACAAAAATGTATTAAACTTGCGGTATGACCTGGGGTGTGCAAGATTTTGAACATCACAATATCTCAATTTGGAGACTTTGCATTTATAAAGGCATCCTAATACCTTTTTCATTAATTTGCACCTCTAATTTATATGAAAAATTTCAGGACAGTCTCACATTTGGCAAAATTGACCATGTATTTGTCCAATATAAATATACTCTTCGATATTGTCCAAGTTTCTTTGTATCTAAACACGACTCAGTTGAAAAGATTTAGTTCTATAATTGTGATGCTTCAAGAAAGCAAAAGTGGCTGTGGTGACACATTTATAATCAAGCACATATGATTTTCAGCATTTTTACATGGATATATGTTAGCCTTGATTTGTATGACCATTTCTTATTGATCATTCGATTGACATCAATATATGAATGTTTGGCGATCTTTTGGTACAATAGTGATTTCGTGTTTGCATTTGATTGTGTTTTAGTGATACCTATGGGTGTGCTATGCCTAGGAAGAAGAATTGCATGCATGACATGCTTTCCCTAAACAGGACAATAAAGAACTTTCTTTAACTTATTTTTATAGAAAAAACAGGACCATAAAGACGTTGCCCGCGCAGGTGCGCGGGCCACGGTGCTAGTTTTTTATAATAGTAAATCACATTTAAACTTATCATTCACTTAAATTGGAGTGAATGAATTCACAATTTTAACCATCTTTATATTAACCTTATAATTCAAATATAATGTAGATACATCAGAACCCTAAATCTATTTATGTTCTTTTTAAAGTTAATTTTTCTCTACCAGAATTATAAGCTTAAGAACCAAATTATATTATGTTTTTATAGTTAACTTTTGTCAATTCTAAATTAAATCAAAATGCATCTCAAACCCACGCTTATCGGATAAGTCCAAATGATATCGATCACATTCGATGAACCACATACATGGTTTAAACCTTAACAAAGAAATATTTTCATCAAAAGTTATTCGTTTTGCCACTTTAAACAACAAACTTATAATAAATCCTTTAACTCTTAACCTCTTAACATAATAATTTCCATCATCATCACTAGATAGCAATCCACCTCAATCTTAGAATATTATTATACTTCATTTCTATACTTTGCATGTTAAAATTTAAATCCCTTTACTTTGCAAAACTAACCTTTTCCTTGAAAGTTATCCCTTTAAGAAACAATATAAGTAATCCTTAAAACACTTCTTGAAAGCTCTAATTGATTAGTAATCTTGCTAAAGAAATCTTTTAGATACCATGCCCCATTTGAGTGATTTACTGTTGTATACTACTTGTTGTATTTACATATTGTTTCACACACTCTCGCAAGCCGTAACAAGAAGCACATGTGTGAAATTGGTATAAAAGTACAACACATTCTTAAGAACTCATCATCAGTTTCTAAACCCTAGATCATATACGATTAGTCCGGAGATTCACATTTATCAAACTGCATTACATTACTTATGCATAATTGCATCCTGCTTCTTTGAACATTAGTCCTTACCAGACCAATGATGTTATTTACAGAATTTGGATCTTCTATTGTCTTGAAGACCGTGAGTGCATAATCTTCCAATCACGAAAAGGCAAGTTCACAACTTTCTCATGTCCTTTGATTATTTTCTATCCAATGCTTGTAACTCAAATGTTGTCATCACCTGCAATTCAAAAAGGTCGGAAACACTATTTTCATAATTAACTGAAAATATCGGTTACTGATCCAGGGTGATCAGCTAATCTATCATAACTGGGAATGGAAACACCATTGTACAATAATGTATCATCTAGGACTTAACAACCAATGTTACTGGTGATTCTAGCGCCGTATAATAAGTGTCAACCATGAGATTTGAAATAGGACAGAGAAGTCAGCTGTATCTTTTTCGCATGGATGGATGACCTTATCGTGAGGCTGTTGATTCTCGTAGGTTAGAATCCAGCATGGGTGGGACTCCTTAGTTCCCCACAAGTTAGGTGTCTAGATTATTTGTGCATAGTTGTCTGGGTCGGAGTTCACCATAGCTGATGGTGACCGCCAGTCAGAGCTGCTTACAGAGTCTTCGGGAACTCATCAGGGTTGTAGCTTGCCCGAAAGGGGGCTTAGCGGAGATGTAGTCAGCGCCGAAGGATCGTGTCTTTATGCGGGGTTACGAAGGGGCGGTGATTGGCTTGGATCTTAGTCTGGGCCCCACACCATGGAAGTGTGGACGAGAATGCAACTCGGATGTGCAACAAAGCTAAGGTCTCTTGTGGGAAAAGTGACGCACCTCTGCAGAGTGTAAGAATTGTGACATGTTACTCCCTTTTCTGGGAAGGAGCTGCGAACGCGGTAGGAAAGGAACCCCACGAAGGTTCTAGTCAACCTGTGAAGGTTGTCGGACATAGTTTTTAGAATAAAAGCAATCTTTGAAGAAATGTTTACGAAAACTTGCATTGCCTACGACATTTGGTCTGTGGCCATAGAGATAATGCATCATACACTCCTTTTAGTGAACTTGCTGAGTACGCTCGTACTCAACCGTACCTTCTTAACCCTTGCTAGATTTTAAGCCATTGAAGACGACGTCAACATCAATTTCTGCTCAATAAACCACCATCGATAGCTCAAGTTCTTCAATAAAGTCAATGAAGTTAACATATACACCAGTTGAAGTGAAGATAAAGTGTCGATTTAGATAGGAGTAGATTCTCTGGCCATTAAACCTATTTCGGTAGAGCATTGCAATAGCAGCAATGGCAAGCCAAGTAGTTTAGATACTAGTCTTAGTTACTAGATAGTTCTGAGTTATTATGTTTGGTTCTTCTTTGTAAGAAGTTCTTTCTCTATCTTTCACCTAGAGTGTTCTCTGGATATTCTATAAAGAGTCGAGTTGTAATCTATAGTCATGTCTTGGACCTGCTATGTTTCTGTTGTACCACTCTGAGGGGTGTAATACTAGTGAACGGTGTTTCATTGGTATTATGTCAATGACTATAGTGTACTACATCATGCAGTGGTGTGGGTCACCGCAATTTCAAAGAGTTCAAACGTGTATAATTTTCGTATATGCAAGTTTATGCATTACATTCCAGTCTATGAAAATGGGGGAGAAAATGATAATCTCTCAAAATTTTGTTAGCACATCATTATCACGTATTAAGTGCGATTTCAAAAGTTTATAATTTTCATATAAGCAAGTTTATGCATTATATTTCACTTCATGGAAATGATAAATGATCAGGATTTTATTAGCACAACATTATCATATCCTAAGTGCGATTTCAAAGAGTTCAAAGGTATATCATTTTTGTATAATTTTTGTATATGAATTACATTTCACTATATGAAAATAAAGCTAGATAAAGGGTCGCCGTCACCAGAGAAGAAGAAGAAAGGGGAGGCAACGGCACGGGCGCGGGCGCGGGGCTGGATCGGGGTCCTATCTTGCAACGCCAACCTGGGTAAGCTGTGGGTTCGGTGCTCACATGGATAAGCTATGGGTCCGATGCTGATCTGGATAAGTGGAGAGGGGTGTCCACTACAGGAATCGACTGAACGTGGCCCCAGTTGTCATCATGTAATTTCAAGGGTACACTATGAGACCTGACAGAACGTAGCCCTACTCGTCAGCACGTAACGGCGAGGGTCCACTACGAGACCCGACTGAACGCGGCCCCACTTGTCAGCACGTAGCGACAAGACTGACGGACAACAAGTTTTCAGACCGTGTGAGAATTTTGTACAAGGAGATGGGCAAAAGGGAGGAAAAGTTAAGCCACTGGGGAAAACTGAGTAGAACTAACGAACCGAGGGTATGCAAATAGGAATCCCAAATATCTATGGGGTTTAGTATCATCAAGGGTATACTCTCAAGACAATCATTCATCAAACAAGTCATAAATTTTAGAAATTTTCTTATTGTACTTTTTTGGCAATATTATTTCCAAGGCAAGACTCGATTAACTAAAAGAACTAGAGCAAGAGCTTCAATAGCTAATCATCATACTAATAAAAATCCTTACTCCGACCATATTAAATTACTTCCCACTAGCATGGCATCTTAGCAAATCAACCAACTGAGATAAAGAACTCAAACTTCATAAGTGGGAGACGTAGGACATGCCTCTTATAAGTTACTTCATGATCCTCTTCCTTATAGGGATGTTCCTTCAAAACTCAAACACGATTACTCTCACAATAATATTAAAGCAAAGAGGCAAAGTGTAAATCCACGTTTATGAAAAAGGAAAAAAGGAAACATATTTTTGTATTTTTGAGGATAGGAATTAAAGAATAGAAAAGAACTTGCGACCAAGCAAGGGTTTAAGAAAGAAAACCAAACAAAAAAATAAACTAAAACGAAAGCAAACTAAAAAGAAAAGGAAAAAAACAAAATGTTGGAACAAGCCAACACGAGTGTTTCAAAGATCCCAAGGAGCTGGAGTACAACCTCGCTATTACACAAATAAATTTGCTGGGGGAACACATCTCCAAGCTTAGGATTTTGCAAGACCCTTTGTTGCTCATTGTGGTGACGGTGGATAATCTCCCACGTTCCATTGTCTTCTCCAATCATGGAACTAGGTGGCGAGTCTTGCAGTAGCATCTCAAAGGTTGATGGAGAGGTTGTTCATGTTTTGAATATTTCCTTCGAGTGCATAAATGTCTTCATAGGTGGTGTAGTATTTTAGTGGCTGCTCATCTTGTTTGGGTCCACCTTATTCTACTTCTTCATCTTCTCCTCCTCCCATAGGTATTTCTTGTTGGGGTAGAGTAGCTTCAACTTGAATGTCAAAATGAAAACGTCCATCCTCGATAGAGAATAAACCGTTAAGCAAAGGAGTTGGTGATACGTCCATTTTGCATCACTAATCTATATCATAATTTACTATTATTCACTGATATATTTCATATTAAGAGATGATACTTATGTTATTTCATCTGTTTTTGCATGGTTGATGACTCCTTGGAGCATAGACCACTGAAGTCAGGATTCTGATGGAAAAGGCACTGTTTGGAGGCGAAATTCGCGAAGATCAGAAAATCCCAGAAAATACAAGGAAAATTCTATTTTTCCAGAAGACGAAGGATGCCAGAAGGGGGAGCGGAGTTGGGCCATAGGGGGGCCACACCACCCCCAAGCGCGGGCCACCCCTGGCTGCGCCACCAGGTGGTATGGCCACCCTGGCCCACCTCCAGCTCTCCTCTTTGGCATATATTATCCCCATGAAACCCTAAGCCTGGGAGAGCGACCACAAAAAGATTCCGCCGCCTCTGCATGGCAAAAACTGCAGAGAGAGAAAGAGCTCTCCGGCAGGCAGAAATCTGCCGGGGAAATTCCTTCCGGGAGAGGGAAGATCGTCGCCATCAACACCGTCATCAAGCTGGACATCATTGGGATCATCATCATCATCATCTCCACCAGCACCATCACCACCACTCCATACCGCTGTAACAATTGGGTTGAATCTTGCATAGTTCTTAGGGGAAACTTTCCCGTTGTTGATTACTTGTTGTAGTTGATGCTATTGAGTGGAACCATTGAATTATCGTTTATGTTCAGATTGTTACTCTTCATTATTTCATCTCTAAATTTGATCCATATGATGTCTTGCGAGTAGTTCGTTTAGTTCTCGAGGACATGGGAGAATTCATGTTGTTAGTAGTGGAATTGTATTGAGAAAGATTCAATAGTTTGTTATTTAAGTTGTGGTGTTATTCTTCTAGTGGTCTCATGTGAACGTCGACTACATGACACTTCACCTTTATGGGCCTAGGGGAATGCATTGTGTATTTGGCTACTAATCGTAGGGGTTACCGGAGTGACAGAAACCTGAACCCCCGTTAGGAAACCTTTGCACAAGGGATGTTAGGATCTCAGAGTTTAAAGATATGGTTAGGTTTCTATCTTAATTAATTTCTTGTACTTTCGGATGCTTGCAAGGGGTATAATTACAAGTATGTATTAGTCCTAGGAAGGTCAGTACATTAGCACATGTTCACCCACACAACACTTATCAAGAAAAAGAAGATTAATCAACTATATGGAGCGAAAGCACTTGACGATATTCCCGTGTGTCCTCAAAAACATTTGGTCATCTTAAGTAATACAACCGGCTTGTACTTTGCTGAAGAAAGGATTGGCCACTTGCTGCATTAATTATTAATGTCTTTTATTCACTCGTACTTTATTTACCTGCATTATCAAAAAGCCCTAAAAATCTGGTTGCTAAGTATTTATAGAGAATTCCTGCTCCAAGCCACTCGTTAACACCTTCTGCTCCTCGTTGGGTTCGACACACTTACTTATCGAAAATACTGTGATACACCCCCTATACTTGTGGGTCATCAAGACTATTTTCTGGCGCCGTTGCTAGGGAGTGAAGTGCTATTGGAGAGTGGAACTGGTAAAGGAAACTTCTACTGTGAGTATTGTTTATTTATGTTAGTTACTTTATTTCAATATGGATAATTCACTTAGTTTCCTATTTCTTAATGCTACTACTGATACGTCCATTTTGCATCACTATTCTATGTCATAATTCACTGTTATTCATTGATATATTTCGTATTGAGAGGTGATACTTATATTATTTCATTTGTTTTTGCATGGTTGATGACTTTTGGAGCATGGACCGCTGCAGTCAGGATTCGGATGGAAAAGGTGACGTTTGGAGGCAAAATTCGCGAAGATCAGAAAATCCGGGAAAATACATGGAAAATCCTATTTTTCCAAAAGATGAAGGAAGCCAGAAGGGGGCTGGAGATGGGCCACAGGGAGCCCACACCACCCCCTGGCGCGGGCCAGCCCAGGCCGCGCCACCAGGTGGTGTGGCTGCCCTGGTCCACCCCTGGCACTCCCCTCTGGCGTATATTATCCTCCCTAAACCCTAAGACTCGGGGGAGCGACCACAGAAAGATTCTGCCACCTCTACAAGGTGAAAAACATCGAGAGAGAAAGATCTCTCCGGTAGACAGATTTCTGCCGGGGGAATTCCTTCCCGGAGAGGGGAGATCATCGCCATCAACACCACCATCAAGCTGGACTTCATCGGGATCATCATCATCACCACCATCATCACCATCAGCACCCTCATCACCATCTCCATATTGTTGTAACAATTGGGTTGAATCTTGCATAGTTCATAGGGGAAACTTTCCCGGTGTTGATTACTCTTTGTAGTTGATGCTATTGAGTGAACCATTGAATTATTGTTTATGTTCAGATTGTTATACATCATTATTCCATCTATGATCATGATCCATATGATGTCTTGTGAGTAGTTTGTTTTGTTCTTGAGGACATGGGAGAAGTCATGTTGTTAGTAGTGGAGTTGTGTTGAGAAAGATTCAATAGTTTAATATTTAAGTTGTGGTGTACTTCTTCTAGTGGTGTCATGTGAACATCGACTACATGAAACTTCACCTATATGGGCCTAGGGGAATGCATTGTGTATTTTGCTACTAATCGTAGGGGTTGCCGGAGTGACAGAAACCTGAACCCCTGTTAGGAAACCATTGCACAAGGGACATAAGGGTCTTAGAGTTTAAAGCTATGGTTAGGTTTCTACCTTAATTACTTTCTTGTACTTACAAATGTTTGCAAGGGGTATAATCACAAGTATGTATTAGTCCTAGGAAGGTCAGTACATTAGCCCAGGTTCACCCACACAACACTTAGCAAGCTAAAGAAGATTAATCAACTATATGAAGCGAAAGCACTTGACAGTCTTCCCATGTGTCCTCGACAACGTTTGGTCATCTTAAGTAATACAATCGGCTTGTCCTTTGCTGAATAAAGGATTGGGCCACTTGCTGCATGTATTCCTACTGTCTTTTATTTACTCGTATTTTGTTTACTTGCTTTATCAAAAACCCCTAAAAATCCGTTTGCTAAGTATTTGCAGAGAATTCCTGATCCATACCACTAGCCAGCACCTTCTGCTCCTCACTGGGTTCGACACTCTTACTTATCGAAAATACTGCGATACACCCCCTTTACTTGTGGGTCATCAACTACCACTGCTAAGGTAGTAGATGAACCACCACCCGCTGAGAATGATACTTTTAAGATATCTACAAGAATTATTGATTGTGTTATGGATAACTACTATTTTGGGGATGGAACTGTCCATCCTGGTGATCATTAGCTCTTTATACATGAATTATGCGGGTTGTTCAAGTGTGCAGGTATTACAACTGATCAAGTCAACAAGAAGTTATTCTCATTATCACTGAAAGGAAGAGCTGAGGAATGGAATAAGTTGCTGAAGAATGGTCAATCTCTTGAATGGGAGGAAATAGTTCCTCTCTTTTATTCAAAATTTTATCCTCCTAGTGAGATTCATAAAGATCGGAATCAAATATACAACTTTTGGCCTCTTGATGGAGAGAGTACAGCTCAAGCTTGGGGGAGATTGAAGTTACTAATGCTCAAATGTCCTATTCATAAGCTCCCTAACAATATTATTATCAATAACTTTTATGCAAGACTTTCTCTTCATGATAAGGATCTATTGGATGCTTCTTGTGATGGATGATTTACACGCATGGAAGAAGGAGCTAAATGGGATCTTCTAGACCGTATTCAAGACAATGTTGAAGCATGGGAGAATGATAAAGGAAGAAAGTCAGGTATAAATTATGATTATGAATGCATTGAATCTTTTATGGGAACTGATGACTTTCAACATATTAGTAATGCTTATGGTCTAGACTCTCAAGCTATTGCTTCTTATTTTAAGGCTTTTGCTTCCTACATTGCAGTGCCTAAAATGAAGTGGAATAAGTATCATGAACCTTATAAAGATATTACTAAGAGTGTTCCTGCAAGAAATACTGAAGTTTATACTACTAATCATGTCTTAGCTGAACCTTATATTGAGAAAATGCCTTTCCCAGTTAAGATGAAGGAACACTCTATGATAACTAGTATGGTTAATGAAAGTACGAATGAAGCTGTTGAACCTATGGTTTATGAACCTATAATAGCAAATTTGAAACACTTTGTTCCTAAATATGAAGAAGAGGGACACACTATCCTTTGTAAGGATACCTCTAATATTGTTTCACAAAGTAGTGTTATGAGAGCTAGTATTCCTGTGTTTTCTTCTAGAATAAGTGATCATTGCTATGATGGCCCTTGTGATAGTTATATTGTTAAGTTTATGCATGATACTGAAAGTTATTATGACAGAGGGAAAAGTGTTCTTATGTATCTCAATAATATCAAGTTTCCTCGTTTTATGCTGAAAGTTTTTATGTTGTACTTCTTTTGCCTTCTTATGCAAGTAGCCTCTGGTTTCAACAACTTGTTTGTTTACAAAATTCTCTTGAATAGGAAGTGGGTTAGACTTAAATGTGTGTCTGTTTTTGCTTCTTAATGCTCTCTTTCACCTCAATTCATATTCCTGAGTGAGCATCTTCAAAATTATCATGCCCATCTTAATGGCTATAAAGAAAGAGCTTTTTGGAAGACAACCCAATTTGTTTTTGCTTCCAGTTTGTTTTTTTATTTGAGTCTTGGAAGTTATTACTTCAGTAATAACCTCTCCTTATCCGTTTTGTTTGGTTTTTGTGTCAAGATCAACCTCTAATCAGAGAGAAGTAAGATTTGGGGAAGTTGATGTCCCAAAACAGATTTTTGTGCTTCACCGTAAATATTCGTGAGAGATCTCTGTCTGTCGGATTAAGCTGTAATTGTTTGTGCTTCTGCCCCAGGTTGTTATTTAACTTTCGTTAGTTTTGCACTTTTTGATTTGAGCAACAGAAGATTTTCGAAAAAATTGATCTTTACCTGCTGGTCTGTTTTGACAGATTTTGCCACTCTTGCATTTGCTTCTTTATTCGATTTCCTTTTGAATTCTTTTTGGGTTTTCGGAAGGAGTTGCTACAGTAGCTTATGTTTTGATGGTTTTCAGTTGAAGTTGGACTCAAAAGGTATTATCACTTCATATATACTAATGTTGCTAATGAGAAATGTGTGGAGTTTTGTGTGAAAGAAATTTCTAGGAAGTGGAGATAATGGTGTAATAAGGAAGAGAAGGGTTTTATGACTCAAGTAATAAGTGTATGAAGATGAATATATTGATGTTATTCAAGTGGTGACTCCGGAAGAAACTACTAGATACCAAATTCAGAGACCTGCAGAGTCCGCTTTCAAATAGGTAACAGTTCTGGTAAGAAAAGTTCCGCGAAAATACTATCCAACTATATTTTTGTAGTTTTTATTCAATAAGGAAAGCTACGAAGCGAAAAAGGGACGGAAATAGAGCCTGGTTGGCTCACACCACCCTGTGGCACGGGCCCACCCCTCGCCGCGCCACTAGGTGGTGAGTCCACCCCGGACTCCGCCTCCGACTCGTTTTCTCCCAGTACCTTCTTTTTCATATGAAACTTCGTAACATATAATCCCCCGGATCCCCCGAGGTTCGTATATCGTGTTTTCGTAGTGTTTTTGTTTTGATCTGTTTCTTCCAGGAACTATTCTTAAAGCTTAGAAGCGCAATGGTGTGTGCCAAGGATAAAGGGAAGGAGCCTATGGAGGAAGATCTCCAAGACCCCAAGCAGGGGCTGGTACCTTTAGTCACTTGCCCTGCATCAACGGAAGCCCTACGAGTCACCAAGGAGTTCTACGATAAGTACCGAGACTTGAGGAGGAAGGTGGAAATGCTTCAATGCGAGAATAATAGGCTTCGCAAGATGCTGGAAGATTTCCTCACGTCAACTAAGAAAATAATACCATCACCACCGAAGGAGTAATTCGTCATCAGGTTTGGCATCCCCTTGGCTTGTTCCAAGCTTGGGGGAGTGCCGCGGTATCACATCACTATCTTTTATCTTTTTACCTTATTAGTAGAGTCATATCATGAATAGAGAAGTTATCATATAGGATGGTTTGCATTATGAAAGTGTCCCCTCTCTCGTTAGATATGTATCCCTTGGTGTGAGTTGTCGTTATGGAATATTGATGAGAAGTTCTATCATTCACTCTTTTGCATAGCTTATATTAGTTTTCAATTCATGGTTATTTGATTGATCTTGTTGTTAGTATTGGTATCACTTTGGGATCATTGAGTTAATTTAGTTGGTTTTGGCAAACCTGGCTCGGTCAGTAGCAACACTATTTTTGAGAGTTGACTGAAAAAGATAGAAGTACTCTAAAGAAAAATAATGTCATCATCTTTCTTTCTTGATTTGCTCATAAGTCTAGTATTCTCTAGTTAAGATCTTTTGTGCTTCCAAGGAAAATTGCATGTTTGTCTTTATCGGTTGTATGTTTGTTTGTTTCCTTCAACTCTTGTACTTTCTACCCAGCCTTGCTAGCCAAAAACATGTACTGAGAGGGAATTCTTCTCGTGCATCCACTCCTTTAAACCAAAACCCACGCCATTTGTGTCCACCATACCTACCTATTAGCATTATTGCTATTCCAAGTAAATTCCTGTTTTATCTACCTCCCAAATTAAACTTGTTATGTGAAAATTAGTGATTAAAGCTCTCACGAACTTGATGGCACACTTTACGTTCTTGCATTTAATAAACTTGAACCATTGGGTCCTTCTTTGTTGTGTATATGCTTGCGCTTTATGAGTTGATGTTAGCAGAACCATGTATCATGGGGACCACTTTCAACACTTCATTGGTACTTTGTACCTAGTTGATATCATGTTCTTTTGCTTATGGATCCCGGCGGTGTGAAATAAAAGTGGAACTTGTAAGATCATGGAGTTTATATGTGTGTTAGAGAAACGCCTGGGCTTCTAGCCTAAGCCATGCCTAATCATGGTGGAAACTTGCAGCATAACTATAGTGAGCATTCTATGAAGCATCCTCAATAAAAACCTATGCAAATAGCAAATAAAAGGATCGCTGAGATGCTCAGTCTGCTTGCCTTGTCATTTTGATTATGGGATAGCTCCTGTGTCATGTGCAAGGGGTACCCCGTTGGCGGTTCTCAATGATACACGTGTATTTACAATGACAAGAGCTTACTCATGACTGAAATTGAGTAGCATGAGGTTTGGTACTCATAAGTAAGGGGCATGAGATTTCAACTTATAACTTGTCAAGCATATCCTCTTAGTTGTGTCACTTTAACCTTAATCACCAAAAGATGCCTATGATAGGGGTAATGAGAGCTCAAAGCTACTAAGTATCATAATTTTTGGGAGCTCTTTTTGAGACTTGCAATCCCTGCTTCCCTCTGTGAAGGGCCTTTGTTTTACTTTTTAGATTGAGTCAGTAAACCTACTCCTTTCTATCTCAGCAAGTATTTTGAGTTGATGTGTTTCATTAATTCATATGATGATTTATTCGATCATGTTTCTTATGTTCCTTGTTTTGCACATTGCTCTTATCTTGATGTTTACTACTTTGAAAGCTATCATTGAAAACCAGTTATTTGTGAACTCTAGCAAATTATCAACTATTCTTTGACCAAGAGCTAAGTTTGCCATTACCAATTATGATTCACTTTATGTATCTTTATTGTTATTCCTTTACTCATTGCAAGTTGAGTTATATAATAGTGAGTTGTCTTCTATTATGATCTATGTATTTGATGGATGTGATGCTTCTTGTCCGTATTCTTTTATCGACTCTTCACTCCATAAACCTGAGGCCATGTTTATTAAGCTCAGTTTCGCTTGGGGACAAGCGAAGTCTAAGCTTGGGGGAGTTGATACGTCCATTTTGCATCACTATTCTATGTCATAATTCACTATTATTCATTGATATATTTTGTATTGAGAGGTGATACTTATGTTATTTCATCTGTTTTTGCATGGTTGATGACTTTTGGAGCATGGACCGTTGCAGTCAGGATTCTGATGGAAAAGGTGATGTTTGGAGCCAAAATTCGCAAAGATCAGAAAATCCGAGAAAATACATGGAAAATCCTATTTTTCCAGAAGACGAAGGAAGCCAAAAGGGGGTCTGGAGATGGGCCACAGGGGGCCCACACCACCCCCTAGCGCGGGCCAGCCCAGGCCGTGCCACCAGGTGGTGTGGCCACCCTGGTCCACCCCTCGCACTAGCCTCTGGCGTATATTATCCTCCCAAAACCCTAAGACTCGGGGGAGCGACCACAGAAAGATTCAGCCGCCTCTGCGGGGCAGAAAACACCGAGAGAGAAAGATCTCTCTAACTGACAGATTTCTGCCGGGGGAATTCCTGCTCGGAGAGGGGAGATCGTCGCCATCAACACCACCATCAAGCTGGACTTCATCGGGATCATCATCATCATCACCACCATCATCACCATCAGCACCCTCATCACCATCTCCATATTGCTGTAACAATTCGGTTGAATCTTGCATAGTTCATAGGGGAAACTTTCTCGGTGTTGATTACTCTTTGTAGTTGATGCTATTGAGTGAACCATTGAATTATTGTTTATGTTCAGATTGTTATACATCATTATTCCATCTCTGATCATGATCCATATGATGTCTTGTGAGTAGCTCGTTTTGTTCTTGAGGACATGGGAGAAGTCATGTTGTTAGTAGTGGAGTTGTGTTGAGAAAGATTCAATAGTTTGATATTTAAGTTGTGGTGTACATCTTCTAGTGGTGTCATGTGAACGTCGACTACATGACACTTCACCTATATGGGACTAGGGGAATGCATTGTGTATTTGGCTACTAATCGTAGGGGTTGTCGAAGTGACAGAAACCTGAACCCCCATTAGGAAACCATTGCACAAGGGACGTAAGGGTCTTAGCGTTTAAAGTTGTGGTTAGGTTTCTACCTTAATTACTTTCTTGTACTGACGGATGTTTGCAAGGGGTATAATCACAAGTATGTATTAGTCCTAGGAAGGTCGCTACATTAGCACAGGTTCACCCACACAACACTGAGCAAGCTAAAGAAGATTAATCAACTATATGAAGCGAAAGCACTTGACAGTCTTCCCATGTGTCCTCAAGAACGTTTGGTCATCTTAAGTAATACAATCGGCTTGTCCTTTGCTGAATAAAGGATTGGGCCACTTGCTGCATTTATTCCTACTGTCTTTTATTTACTCGTATTTTGTTTACTTGCTTTATCCAAAACCCGTAAAAATCTGTTTGCTAAGTATTTGCAGAGAATTCCTGATCCATACCACTAGCCAGCACCTTCTGCTCCTCGTTGGGTTCGACGCTCTTACTTATTGAAAATACTGCGATACACCCCCTATAATTGTGGGTCATCAACTACCACTGCTAAGGTAGTAGATGAACCACCACCTGCTGAGAATGATACTTTTAAGATACCTATAAGAATTATTGATTGTGTTATGGATAACTACTATTTTGGGATGGAACTGTCCATCCTGGTGATCATTGTCTCTTTATACACGAATTATGCGGGTTGTTCAAGTGTGCAGGTATTACAACTGATCAAGTCAAGAAGAAGTTATTCTCATTATCACTGAAAGGAAGAGCTAAGGAATGGAATAAGCTGCTGAAGAACGGTCAATCTCTTGAATGGGAGGAAATAGTGCCTCTCTTTTATTCAAAATTTTGTCCTCCTAGTGAGATTCATAAAGATCGGAATCAAATATACAACTTTTGGCCTCTTGATGGAGAGAGTACAACTCAAGTTTGGGGGAGACTGAAGTTACTAATGCTCAAATGTCCTATTCATAAGCTCCCTAACAATATTATTATCAATAACTATTATGCAAGACTTTCTCTTCATGATAAGGATCTATTGGATGCTTCTTGTGCTGGATCATTTACACGCATGGAAGAAGGAGATAAATGGGATCTTCTAGACCGTATTCAAGACAATGCTAAAGCATGGGAGAATGATAAAAGAAGAAAGTTAGGTATAAATTATGATTATGAATGCATTGAATCTTTTACAGGAACTGATGACTTTCAAAATATTAGTAATGCTTACGGTCTTGACTCTCAAGCTATTACAAGTTATTTTAAAGCTTTTGCTTCTTACATTGAAATTCCTAAAAATAAGTGGAATAAGTGTCATGCACCTTATAAAGATATTGTTAATTGTGTTCCTGCAAGAAATACTGAATTTTATACTGCTAATCATGTTTTACCCGAACCTTACATTGAGAAAATGCCTTTCCCAGTTAAGATAAAGGAACATTCTGTGATAGCTAGTATGGGTAATGAAAGTACAAATAAAGTTGTTGAACCTGATGAACAAGTAGCTGTTGAACCTATGATAGCAAATGTGAAAGACTTTGTCACTAAATATGTAGAATATGGACACACTATCCTCTGTAAGGATACTTCTAATATTGTTTCACAAAGTAGTGTTATAAGAACTACCGTCCCTGTGTTTTTTGTTAGAATAAGTGATCATTGCTACAATGCTTCTTGTGATAGTTATATCGTTAAAATTATGCACTATACTGAAAGTTACTACGAGAGAGGGAAAAGTGCTCTTGGACATTCCAATGATATTAAGTTCCCTCACTTTATGCTGAATTTTTTTATGTTGCACTTATTTTTCCTTCATATGCTAGCAGTCCCTGGTTTCAACAATTTGTTTGATTACAAAATTCCCTTGCATAGGAAGTGTGTTAGACTTACACATGTGCATTTTTTTTCTTCTTGATGCTCTCTTTTACTTCAATTCTTACTCTTATGTGAGCATCATTGAAATTATCATGCCCATCTTAATGGCTATAAAGAAAGAGCTTTTTGGGAGACAATCCAATATATTTGTGCTTTTAGTTTGTTTTTGTTTATTTGATTCTTGGAAGTTATTAATTCGGTAATAACCTATCCTTATCCTTTTTGTTTGATTTTTGTGTCAAGATCAAACTCTAATGAGAGAGAAGTAATATTTGGGAAAGTTGTTGTCCCGAAACAGATTTTTGTGCTTTGCTGTAAAAATTCGTGAAAAAATCTCTGTACGTTGGATTGAGCTGTAATTTTTTGTGCTTCTGTCCAGGTTGTTATTTAACTTTCGTTATTTTTGCACTTTTTGATTTGAGCAACAGAAGATTTTCGGAAAAATTATCTTTACCTGCTGGTCTGTTTTGATAGATTTTTACCACTCTTGCATTTTCCTCTTAAATCGATTTCCTTTTTGAATTAATTTTGGGCTTTCGGAAGGAGTTGTTTCAGTAGCTTATGTTTTTTTTTGAATTTAGTTAAAATTGAACTTAAAGGTTTATTACCTTGCATGTACTAATGTTGCTAATGAGAATTGTGTGAAGTTTTGTGTGAAAGAAATTTCCAAGTTGTAGGAGAAAGTGGTGTAATGAGATAGTGAAAGGTTAAATGACTCAAGCAATATGTGTATGAAGATGAAGATATTGATGTTATTCAAGTGGTGATTCCGGAAGATTTTATTGAATACCAAGTTCAGAGACCCGCAGAGTCCGTTTTCGATTAGGTAACAGTTCTGGTAAGAAAAGGTCCGTGAAAAATCTATCGAGTTATATTTTTGCAGTTTTTATCTAACAAGGAAAGCAACGAAGCGAAAGAGGGACGGAAACGGAGCCAGGATGGCTCACACCACCCCGTGGCACGGGCCCACCTTGCCACGCCACCAGGGGTGTGGCTAGCCTGGAGCGAGTCTCCGACCTGTTTTCTCCCAGTACCTTCCTTTTGTTGATAAACTTCGTAATATATAATCCCCTGGATCCCCCGAGGTTCGTATATCGTGTTCTCATCGTGTTTGCGTTTCGATCTATTTCTGACAGGTAGAGTCTCTGTTTTGGAGCCACAATGTCTTCCACTGAATCATCCAAGGAAGATTCCTCTGCAGACATCGTCAACCCGTACATGCGTGAGTTGAAGATCCATCCAAGGAGTTCTTGCTCGAAGATGGGGAGGTACAGATAAAAGAGGTTCAGGGCCTTAAAGGTGAAGGCAGTCTAGAGGACAGGATGGAAGCACTCTAGCAAGAAGTCTTTAGGTACAAGAAGATGGCGGAACACGAAGTGGATATCATCCATAAGATTAGTTCAGAACTCATCGCCGAGCACCAGAAGGAGACTGCTGAGCTTAAGGATGAAATTCTCTCACTCCACCGAACAACTAACCAACTACAAGCACAGCTCTACGACGTGCAAAATCAAAACTGTGAGTATGAGGTTAGGTTTAAATGCATAAGTGCTGCTACTAGTTTCAGGATGTTAGAGACCAGGATGTCTTTTGTGGATGGGGAGCCCTTACCTTGGAAGTCAGACGACGACGAGAGAACACCACCACCACTAAAGGAGTAATTTGTCATCAGGTTTTGGCATCCCCTTGGTTTGTTCCAAGCTTGGGGGAGTGTCGCGGTATCATATCATTATCTTCTATCTTTTTACCTTTTTAGTAGAGTCATATCATGAATAGAGAAGTTATTATGTAGGATGGTTTGCATTATGGAAGTGTCTCTCCTCTAGTTAGATATCCATGTATCCCTTGGTGTGAGTTGCCATTATGGAATATTAATGAGAAGTTCTATCATTTACTCTTTTGCATATCTTATATTAGTTTTCAATTTCTGTTATATGATTGATCTTGTTGTTAGTATTGGTATCACTTTGGGATCATTGACTAAATTTAGTTGGTTTTGGCAAACTTGGCTATGGTTAGTGACAACACTATTTGAGAATTGAATGAAAAAGATAAAAGTACTCTTAAGAAATATAATTTCATCATCTCTCTTTCTTGATTGACTCATAAGCTTAGTATTCTCTAGTTAAGATCTTTTGTGCTTCCAAGGAAGATTGCATGTTTGTTTTTATCACCTGTATATGTTTGATTGTTTCCTTCAACTCTTATGCTTGCTACCCAGCCTTGCTAGCCAAAAACCTATACTGAGAGGGAATGCTTCTCGTGCATCCAATCCTTAAACCAAAACCTATACCATTTGTGTCCACCATACCTACCTATTAGCACTATTGATATTCCAAGTAAATTCATGTTTTTATCTACCTTCCGAATTAAACTTGTTATGTGAAAATTAGTGATTAAAGCTCTCACGAACTTCATGGCACACTTTAATTTTCTTGCTCTTAATAAACATGAACCATTGTGCCCATCTATGTTGCGTATATGCTTGTGTTTTGTAAGTTGGGAATTAGCAGAACCATGTTGTCATGGGGAACGCTTTCAACATTGCACTTGTACATTGTACCCAGTTGATATCATGCTCTTTTGTTTATGGATGTCGTCGGTGTGAAATGAAAGGGGAGCTTGTAAGTCCATGCAGTTATGTATGTGTGTTAGAGAAACGCCTGGGCGGCTGGTCTAATCCATGCCTAATCATGGTAGAAACCTGTAGCGTAACCATAATGATCAATCTATGAAGCATTCTTCTTATAAAAAAAGAGATAGAGATTGAGAAAAAATAAGAAAAAAGATGAGAAAAGAAGAAAGAGATAAAAAAGCACCATTTTCCCATGGTAAATAAGAAGATGCTGAGATGCTTATTGTCTGCTTGCCTTGTCATTTTGATATGGGGATTCTTCCGTATCATCGGGCAAGGGGTACCTCGTTGGCGGTTCTCAATGATACACATATGTTTACGATGACAAGAACTTGCCGGTGACTAAACTTGAGTATCATGAGGAGCGGCCCTCGTATTCAAGGGACATGAGATTTTCAACTTATAACTTGTCAAGCATATCCTCATATTTGATCACTTTAACCTTAATCACCGAAAGATGCTTATGATAGGGGAAATGAGAGTTGAAAGCTAATAAGTACCATAATTTTTGGAAGCTCTTTATGAAACTTGAAATCCCTGCTTCCTTCTGCGAAGGGCCTATCTTTTACTTTTTAGTTGAGTCAGTAAACCTATTCCCTTCTATCTCAGCAAGTATTTTGAGTTGTTGTGTTTCATTCATTCATATGATGATTTATTCAATCATTTTTCTTATGTTCCTTGTTTTCCACATTGCTCTTATCTTGGTGAGTATTACTTTGAAAGCTATCATTGAAAACCCCCATTATGTTTGAACTCCTGCAAATTGTTAAATATTCTTTGACCAAGAGCAAAGTTTGCCATTACCAATTATGATTTACTTTGTGTATCTTTATTGTGTTTCCTTTACCTACTACAAGTTAAAGTTATATAATAGTGAGTTGTATTCTATTATGATTTGTGTATTGATGAATGTGATGCTTTATGTCCGTATTCTTTTATCGACTCTTCACTCCATAAACCGGAGGTCATGTTTATTAAGCTCAGTTTTCGCTTGGGGACAAGCGAAGTCTAAGCTTGGGGGAGTTGATACGTCCATTTTGCATCACTATTCTATATCATAATTTACTATTATTCATTGATATATTTCATATTAAGAGATGATACTTATGTTATTTGATCTGTTTTTGCATGGTTGATGACTTTTGGAGGATGGACCGCAGAAGTCAGGATTCTGATCGAAAAGGCACTATTTGGAGGCAAAATTCGCGAAGATCAGAAAATCCCAGAAAATACATGGAAAATTCTATTTTTCCAGAAGACTAAGGATGCCAGAAGGGGGAGCGGAGTTGGGCCACAGGGGGCCCACACCACCCCCTGGCGCGGGCCACCCCTCGCTACGCCACCAGGTGGTGTGGCCACCCTGGCCCACCTCCAGCTCTCCTCTTTGGCGTATATTATCCCCACGAAACCCTAAGCCTGGGAGAGCGACCACAAAAGGATTCCGCTGCCTCTGCGGGGCGAAAACTGCGGAGAGAAAAAGAGCTCTCCGGCAGGCAGAAATCTGCCAGGGAAATTCCTTCCCGAAGAGGGAAGATCGTCGCCATCAACACCGTCATCAATCTGGACATCATCATCATCTCCATCATCATCTCCATCAGCACCATCATCACCACTCCATACCGCTGTAACAATTGGGTTGAATCTTGCATAGTTCTTAGGGGAAACTTTCCTGGTGTTGATTACTTGTTGTAGTTGATGCTATTGAGTGGAACCATTGAATTATCGTTTATGTTCAAATTGTTACTCATCATTATTTCATCTCTGATCTTGATCCATATGATTTCTTGTGAGTAGTTCGTTTAGTTCTTGAGGACATGGGAGAAGTCATGTTGTTAGTAGTGGAATTGTGTTGAGAAAGATTCAATAGTTTGTTATTTAAGTTGTGGTGTTATTTCTTCTAGTGGTGTCATGTGAACGTCGACTACATGACACTTCACCTTTATGGGCCTAGGGGAATGCATTGTGTATTTGGCTACTAATCGTAGGGGTTGCCGGAGTGACAGAAACCTGAACCCCCGTTAGGAAACCTTTGCACAAGGGATGTTAGGATCTCAGAGTTTAAAGTTGTGGTTAGGTTTCTATCTTAATTAATTTCTTGTACTTATGGATGCTTGTAAGGGGTATAATCACAAGTATGTATTAGTCCTAGGAAGGTCGGTACATTTGCACAGGTTCACCCACACAACACTTATCAAACTAAAGAAGATTAATCAACTATATGAAGCGAAAGCACTTGACGATATTCCCGTGTGCCCTCGAGAATGTTTGGTCATCTTAAGTAATACAACCGGCATTTCCTTTGCTGAAGAAAGGATTGGGCCACTTGCTGCATTCATTATTATTGTCTTTTATTCACTCGTACTTTATTTACCTACATTATAAAAACCCCTAAAAATCTGTTTGGTAAGTATTTACAGAGAATTCCTGCTCCAAGGCACTCGTCAACACCTTCTGCTCCTCGTTGGGTTCGACACTCTTACTTATCAAAAATACTGCGATACACCCCCTATACTTGTGGGTCATTGGCTAGGATCAAGTGATCCGCTCCAGGTATATCGAAGAAATATCTACCATGATTTTTAGAAATCATACCACATTCTCTTAGAGTAGAAATACCGAGAGGGTGACTTCTGGTCAACGGTTGGATGTTACCTAGGTTGATGTGAAGTGCGTATGCAAGAACGGTCATAACTCCTCCTCCGCATATGGGTTGTCGAGATTGAAGATCATGATGCTTAAGGTAAAATACGAGAAAGCATCCAAATTTGGTGTTAAGTTACAATTGATAAGAGCAGCTTTTGCGAGGATCAACATGTCCTTCTCATTAACTCTAGTAAACTCACCATGTGCCTGCAAAGTGTTAGCAATCACATAAAATAAATATCAAATAACAAGATGATCAATTTGGTTCCCCTTGGGTATGTTTCCATGAATTCTCATCAAATTAAAGTACTCTGAAGGGAAAGGATCTAAAACAAAGGTAGTTGTGCGTACATCAGTGGTGTTGTTAGCAAACCCAAAGCATTGATCCCATTGGCTGAGTGTTAAAGTTTACTCACAGTTCATAAGGCGGAATTTGATATGATCAACTCCGAGCCTTTGTTCCTCGGCACAACCATAAGGATCCACCGTATGCGTCAAGGTGCTAAAGAACTTGAGCGTCAAGCGGCGATACGTAACAACATCCTAAAAGACAAAATCATACAAACCAACATTGTTGCAAAGTAAATTGAAATCAGCACGAATGCCAAGTTGGTTCAGGATATAACCACACACCCACTTGGTGGACTTGATTTCTCGGAGCTTGAGACGATTGAACGGTTCAGCTAAAACTCCTCATTGAACTCAATGCCAAGTGACCCGAGGGGTCAATGTCTCAACGGGTGATGTGGAGGATTCCGCAGCCATCTCATGTTTACGACTACTTGTGTTCATCTAATAAATAAAAACAAGATAAAGTAAATAATAATTGCTAATAGTTTTTTGGTCCAATAGAACATAGCATATGTGATTCTCTATATTAACTACAAAAGAAACTCCTCTAAAAACAATGCTAAGCATACTTAATATCAAGATTGAATTAAGAACAAGACCTAAGTCTAGATTGACAATGATGAAAGATTGAGTGAAGCTTTTGCACAAATAAGTTCAGGATCGGAGGAGAACCATACCTTAGATCGAGTGAGTGTGAAGAATTGAAGAAAAATTAAGTAAATTTGAAGATCCAATGAAGGTGGTTTAGAGTTTGGAGGAAGAACAAAGAGAAAGGTTGATTTTGGGAATTTTTAGGTTACATCCTCGTGGTGTTTATGGCGGCTGCGTACGTGGTATGGGTAGGTGGTACGGCCGGAGCCCGCCCGTACCGGGTGACTTACCTTGGGGGCGACGGCTGCTCCCAGGATGTGCACTCGGTACGGGCACGCGGTACAGTCGCACGCGCCCATACGTCTTGTCATAATTGTTATAGTACCTTTGCTTGAAAACTGATGTTTTGCTCAAGGGTACGGTACGAGAACGTCCGACCGTACCAGTGGTCGTTACTGGTATTGTTACCTGCGACAAAAATTAGAAATTCTATCTTCCTTTGGCTTGATGTAGTATGGGCGCACGGTACGGTCCATTCTGGCCGTATTAATGGTCGTTAAGAACATTGTGAGCTGCAAAACTTAAGGAATTTGATTAGTAGCTCTGTGTTCCTTTGCACATCTTATCAAATGATAAAATAACAACAATATACTAAGTAAAGATCCAACAATACTTCTTAGGCCATGTGTTAGTAAAATAAAATATAGAGGACTACCATATTTATTCTCCTCTCTCCATAGGTCTTCTTGAACACTCTTTATTAAAAACAAAAACAAAACTAACACAACAAAAACTAATACATAAAGCTAAATTTATTTCACATGGGTTATCTCCCATGAAGCGCTTCTAGTTAAGGTCAATTAGCTTGACCATCTTGATAATCACTTAGGTTTGTGAAGTGGAACACCCACTCCAAAGTAGTTGGCTTTCAAAGTAATTACACCATCATCATCATTAGGCTTGGCCATCTTCTTCCTAGGGAAGTGGACTACAAAAGAATCTCTAGATGGTAGCCCTATTATCATATTCCCTTCATGTAAATTAATCAAAGATTTTAAAATGGCCTACCTAGAATTATAGGTGCTATGGGATCTTCAGGCATGTCCACAATGACAAGATCAATAAGAGCGGGACTACCTTTAATTTCAACAACTATATATTCTTTGATCCCAACAACTTGTTTATAAGTTGAATCAGCTAGATGGAGTCTCAATTCAGTTGTAACAAATGGCCCCAAGTTTAATTTATCGAATAGGCTTTTGGAAATTGTTGAAACGCTCGCACCAAGATCACAAAGTGCGGATATCTCATTAACTCCCAACTTAATTTTAATAGTGGGCTCAAATATATCATCTAGCTTAGCTGGAAGCTTATCAGCTAGTCTTTTATACTCCATCCCTAAATCGTGAATCTTAGATTCTACTTGTTGTACAAATTGTTGGTGCATAGCATCATTACCTTGTTTTATACCTGGATTCTTAACGGTGATCATCTTCAATAGTTCTTCCACAGTATATTCCGGTGTTGGCGTGTTGCTATAATCTAGCTCTTCAAGTTTTTCTTCATTGGTTACCACCCTCATCATCTTAAGGTCTTATACCGGATTTGGCTCGGGTTTTCTAGCAAACTTTGCTAGTATGAGAGCTTGGCTCTCAGCTACCTTACCCAGCTGAGCCTCCACGGTCTTTGTTCTTTCCTATAGAGCCTGCACATCATTTCTAATTGCAATGTCCTGGTTAGATGATTTTCCTATACTACTTTCATGGTTCTCCGTGATTTTAATAAGCATATTATTTTGCTCAGTTTGAGCTTGTATAAATGTTCTAACAGTTTGCTCAAACGGGAGATTGCCATGATTTGCTCCATTAGTATTATCATAATTATTATAAGGAGGTCATGCAGGATTAACATGATATTTTTGAACATTTGAAGCATAATTATTTTTCCATGCAGGATTAAAAGCAGTGCGAGCTATAAAATTAACATCATTAACATTGGTTGTGATAGCATTAACTTGGGTATCTTCTTTACCCTTTACTAAGCTAAGCAACTCATCTACCTTAGATGTAAGCTCTTCATTTTTTGCCTCGGTAAATGAACTTACTCTATTCGAGGTTCTTTCCACATGACATTGTGCATGGTTGTTTTGCATATCATCAAGTAACTTCTTTGCAACACTCACTTGCTTCCCCATGATCATTCCTCCTGCTGTAGTATCTAGCATAGATTTAGACATTGGGTTAAGACCATTATAAAACAAATGTAATACAAGCCACTCTTTGTAACATCCCAAAACTCTAATCTAAGGTTATTAAGATCCAAATCATCAAATTTACAGTTAACAAAAACTTTTCCACTTAAAATCATTAAGCATCCATATGTGTATGCATTTAAATTAGCAGTTGTTTTGAATTGCCATGTTTGAGTGATCCATTGAATGTAAAATGATTCTAAGGTGAATTAAACATCATCTAGATCATTCCCAAACAAATCCCAAAGAAAAACAAATCAAAAAGAATAAATACGCAAATGGTCATTTGTGCCATTTTAATCACCATGCCTACTTTGGCTATTCCTAGAACTCAAATCTTAACAGAAACAAATATGGATCTTTGCACCCCTTGCTAGTACAAGTAGTGATGTACCGAGGCCCACTTTGTTTCATCCCAAAACATTCAAACCTTAATTTTAAATGGCATTTGAAAATTGAATCTGGTGTATGTATCAAGATCACATCAATTCAAAAACCACTCAAATGAATTCCATTTAACAAAATCCTAGCAACCACAGTCTACCAAGCATCAGATCAAAGCACCCACCAAATTTCATTTCAAAATTCAAAACTTGATTGCTTTCGGCCATTTGGTCGAACACCTGGTGGGCACAAATCAAACAAAAACCAAAAACACTAGTGTGAGCAGTGTTCTGGCCTAACCTGTCGCCCACATTGCAACCAAACCCTCTCCACTACACCCCCTACCCCTTTCTAGCCCGGCCAAGCACTGTGCCCCGACCAAATGGTCATGGACACCAATGCCGAGCCCAAATCGAGCACCTCACCGGCGACAGCGCGCCACAGCAGCCGCCAGCCTCGCCCACCTTGCCCAGTGTGTCGCTCGTGGTCCACCTCCACCTCCAGGCTAGCCCCCGCATGCGGACAGAGCGAGGAGCAGCCAGGAACTACCGCGCCCATAGCCTGTCTGCCATGCCGACGCCGCCGCAGAGTGCGCATGGTCCCCGCTCAGCCAGACCCTGCCTAGCTCTCGCCATCCACCTATATGATCGCCACCACCCTTGGAAGCTGCCAGACATGCCCCTTTCCTCGACCGTGCCTCGTAGTCGCCGGCCACCACAAAGTTTGCCATCGGCAGAGACATCGTGCGCGCCGCACCACTCACCTCTCCCGACCGCAATGCACTGCACGCGCACCACCGTGACGCTTGACAGGGAACCGCCCATCGTCCTAGCCCACCGCCCACACCTCTAGCTCGCTGTACCGTCGACCACGTCGAGCTCTGCCCATGCCAGAATGCACCCCTCGCCCCGCTGTAAATAGAGAGCTCCCCGGCACTAATTCATCACACCAGCTCCATCCACTCCACCTCAGAAACCTCCCAGAGCCCCACCGGAGCAAGCCGCTTCCCGTAGGGCTCCAATTCCACCGGAGACCACCGCAGAAGGAGGAGAAGGGCGCCACTGATCAAGGCCATCTCTCGGGACGCCGCCAGTACTAGGAGAACCGCGTACTCGACTTGTTCGTTTGCCCGCCTTGCCGACCCTCGCTAGAGCCCCGATAAGCTGCCCCAGACCCCCACCGAGCCCCTAGGGTTACACCTCGCCGGCGACCTGTCCGTCGTCAACGACAAGCCCTAGCCGTAGATCTTCTTCATAATCCAACGGTCCATGTTGCCCCGTACCGCTTCGCGTTTAAAGAGCCACTAACATGTGGGGCCCCCTTATCAGCTGTCCTCAGCACCGCGGAGTGAGACTGGGTCGGCCCATTTACTTTCCCGCGCTGACCCAATTAATTCAAATTAGCTTTTCTATTTAGAATCAAAATCAATTATGTCCCTTAGTTCAAAAATCAATTCAAAGAGTTTTACAAATCCAAAGGAAGTGATTCCAATTTTGTTGGTAATGAAAATCTCTATCCAAGCCCATTGGATTTAAATCATTTAGAGTTAGAGATCTCTCCTAGTAAAAATAACAAGACAGAAGCTTTTGCACATTCAAACATTTTTCTAAAATACAACCCTATTAGCTTTTGAGTTGTTTCCAACTCTCAAAAATCACATTTAACCATACCTATCTGAATATGTAATCATATTAAGGTTTGCATGCAGTGACTTTGGACTAGTACCAAAATAATGCTATATAGGCATTTCTAGTCACTTTAAATCATTAAATATTAAACTTAAACTTATTAAAATGTAACCCAACATCTAAATCACATTCACATATGTTAGAATATGTGGTGATGACATGTGTCCACATGATCCCATATTTTAATTGGAGAATATTAAATCTTAGTTAATTTCAATGAGTACAAATTACTTTTCTCAAATAAAAAGAATGAAACTAGTTAATTAAACCTTGTGATGCTTGTGATGATAATAGATCATCAAATGTGTGCCTTAGTATGCTAAGTAGCCTAGTTAAGCTTTGTTTGGTGATTGTGTACCTCGTATGTATTTATAGACGATAGTACCGACCAAGCTTTCGAGGAGGAGGAGTTCTACCCAGAGGAGGAGGAAGAAAACTTCAACCACTGCGCTACCCAAGGCAAGCTAACACTTGCAAGTATTATACTAGCAAGCCATCATTAACAATGCAAGCCTAGCACTTCAAGTAAACTGAGCAAGCTATTGTTAGCAAGCTAGAATTAAGCTAGATAACCTAAGCAAGATGCATTAGGCATGCTTTCGTTATACCACTTTGACTATTACCTACCCCAAGTTTTATTTCCAAGCTTTACTTTCTTTACTTTATTAAAATCCTTTACTTGTTTGAAGGTAGCATAAAAAATATAAAACTTGACCTATGTAGTTAGACTGACATGTCATTCTATGGCATGAGATTAATATTAGCATCCCACATTAGTGAACACTCTTAACTTAGTAGTTTAGAGAAAAATCAAAACTTGATTCACTTTAGATGGGATTACTTGGTGAAAATGACTTGTGAAAACCTTGGAATGATGAGTCATTCTATTGAGATGTTTTGACATGTGTTGAGAAACACCAATGGTTTATGATGATGAAAATGTTGAGGCATGAGCCTTAGCCCTTTTACAAAACTGATGGTTGGGTTCGGATGCGATACCATTCCAATTTACTGTACAACCACAATACCTGAATTGGGTAAGGCTTAGCCAGAATTTTATATGCATTAGTATTAGTTCCCTCGTGGGAGAGGTTTGAGATGAGGCTACCTCTCAATGTTGTCCACCTATGAAGTGCCCAAGATGACAGATGGTCGTGGTTGGGCGGCCATGCTCATAGGAGAGGTGCTTATACTAGGGTGTGTAAAGGAAAGGTTATGTTTGATTATCTGCATACTAAGTATGATGCAGTGTTATCCCTGACAGATGTATCGAATCTTGTGGTGAAAGTGTACCACCTCTGCAGAGTGTCAAACTATTCGAATAGCCGTGTCCGCGGTTATGGACAGTTGGAGTGGACATACTGTTCCGTTGTCAGATGTTTTCAAAATGACTTACGAAATGAATGATGAATATTGACTTTACCACAACAGGGTTGTGACTATGAAATTAGTTTCCCAAATTTAGTAAAACTTAGAGTTAGCATTTCCCACTAGAACTACCTTACTTGTTAGTTATAGTTTGTGAGTACTTAAAGAGTACTCATGGCTTTTGTCCCTGGCTATTACTATGGCCATACTATGAAGGATACTACCAAGATGAAGGACAGTAGGACGGTTATGATAACTAGGACTATCTTCCATCGTCAGCATTGCCTGTGCCCCTGAAGATGGACCCCACCGCTATGCTTATTATTTATTCCGCTGCTTGTTGTATTAAGACTGGATCATGAGATCCTTTATTCATATAAGACCTTATTATGGTTTGGATGATGTACTGTGATATCCAATTTGTTATGTCTCGCAAAAATGGTAATCCAGAGATTGCGATGTATGGCATAACAGGCATCTGGGATAAAAAATCCGGGTGTTGACAAGTTGGTATCAGAGCCATCTTGACCATAGGAGACCCTAGTTAGAATGGACGTCCGAACAAAAAAACTTAGTTTCAAAACCAAAGTGAGTATTTATGAAAAACAATTTTCTCTCTTACCCTTGGTAATTCATTCTTTCTCAAAAAATCATGTTCCTCAAATTCTTACATTTATACCTAAAATTTGACACACTTGATCACTTCACTAACTTCCTCATCCTTAATTCTTGTAGATGGAGACACAGTTCAGCAAGTTCTACCAGTTGGGCAACGGAGGCCAACTGATCTTCGAGAGGGATCTAGATTCACTGTCTGAGTTATTAGGACACCCACATCCGGAGTTTCTTGGAGCTCAACTTCCTGGACCCCCAGGAGGAGATTTGCAATGGCTGGTCACCGCTGATCTTCGATGAAGCATCGAAGCCCAACGTCCAGGAGAATCCAGTTCTCCGTAAGAGAGAACAACTGGCTAGATGGATTAGCCAGGGCAATGCATGAAGCTCTCGCAAGTCTATGTGCCCTCAGTGTCAACCAAATCCAAGGGACCCGCTTTGCGCACTATGCAAGGCGTGACTTCATGGGAATGCCAATGGAGATGCCAGGTCACTCAGAGTTGAAGCGTCAAGTGGAGAACCTTGACTTCCTACTGTACGACCGCCAGAAGGAATTGGACAATGCTAGAGAGTTTGCCAACCACAACCGTGCCATTGCCGACCAGAAGGCCCAGACTTTCTCACTGCTTGTCAAGGACCGTTAGTCTCTTTGCCGCCAGCGCGGAAAGAAGGGTCGCACCATCGCCCGTCTTTGCAAGAAGGTGGCCGACCTCGAGAAGACCATCAAGGAGCAAGAAGCTCAACTTGCAACAAAGGAGGAAGAAGAGGAGGGTGAAGACATCCAGGAAGATATGGATTCTTACCTCAGCAATGATGATGACTTTCTGGAGGAGGATGCTGTGGACTTCTACACCGACGATGAGGACTCCGACTTCATCGATGATGAGTAGATGCACTAGAGCACTGTCATAGCATGAGATGTGTCGGTCCCAATGTATCGTAGCTTTCAGAATGGTTCTTAAAACCATCTGTTTTCCTTGTTGTGGTGTGTGTGTGTTTGTATCATGTGCTTGTTTGAATGAATGAAATGGAGTTAGTTGCAAAACCTGAGTCAAACTCAAAGTTTTAGCTTTGAAACCAAAACCATGAACCTTAGAACTTTCCCTCTTACCCCTTTATCTATCTCAATCTTTAGATGACTCGTGGAAACCCCGGAGGGAGAAGCTCATCGCAGGACCCAATGCTGTAGATTATGCAGATTTTAGTTGCAGACCGTGAAGCAAGCAGGGCAGAGCGCCAGGACAACTTAGCAACACTACAGCAGATAGCCCAGATGGCCCAAAACAACCAAGGGCATGGAAATCAGGATCATCAAGGATCCAAGCTGAAGAATTTCCAGAATACCAATCCCCCAATCTTTAGCACTTCGGAGAACCCATTAGATGCTGATGACTGGTTGTAGACGATGGAGAACAATTTAGAAGTAGTACTAGGAATGGATTGGATGTCAAAGCATAAAGGACTGGTAGACTGTGCTAAGAAAGCCATCACCATGACCAGTAGCTCTGGAGTAACAGTAGAGCATATATCTGAAACCTTACCTCGTCAATTCAAGTGCAACAAGAGTCTAGCCCTACCCACCATAGACCAAGTCAGAGTAGTTTGTGAATACCCCGATGTATTCCCAGATGAACTGCCAGGTATGCCCCCTGATAGGGATATTGAGTTCATTATCGAACTAATCCCCGGAACTGGACCCATATCCCAGAGACCCTATAGCATGAACCCCTCAGAATTAGTGGAGTTTAAGAAGCAGTTGGATGCTATGTTAGCAACAGGCTTGATTCAACCAAGCGCATCGCCATGGAGATCACTAGTGTTATTCGTCGATAAGAAAGATGGAGGCAACCGTTTGTGCACCGATTACCGAAAGCTGAATGACGTCACCATCAAAAACAAGTACCCACTACCAAAGATAGAGGATCTATTTGATCAGTTGACTGGTGCCTAGGTATTCTCAAAGATTGATCTTAGGACTGGTTATCACCAACTTAAGATTCGTGCAACGGATATTCCGAAGACTGCCTTTACTACTCGTTATGGTTTATACGAGTATACGGTTATGTCTTTTGGATTAACCAATGCCCCTGCTTATTTCATGAATCTCATGAATAAGATCTTTATGAATTTCCTAGACAAGTTTATCGTTGTGTTTATCGATGATATCCTTATCAACTCGAAGTCAGAAGAAGAGCATGAGCAACATCTGAGAATCATAGAAACCCTTAGAGAGCATCAGTTATATGCCAAGTTCAGCAAGTGTGAGTTTTGGCTGAAAGAAGTAGGATTCCTAGGACATATTGTGTCTGCTGGAGGAGTCTCTGTTGATCCCACCAAGATCAAAGATGTCGAAGAATGGGAAGCCCCCACCACTCAAACCCAAGTCCATGCATTTCTCAGATTAGCGGGATATTAACGCAAGTTTGTAGAAGGATTCTCGAGCATCGCCAGACCCATGACCCAATTGTTGAATAAGGACAAGAAGTTTGAATGGGCCGACAAATGTGAAGCCAGTTTCCAAGAACTAAAGAAGAGATTGATTTCAGCCCCAATATTGATCATGCCAGATATCAAGAAGCCGTTTGATGTGTATTGTGATGCATCCAAGATAGGTCTCGGATGTGTATTGATGCAAGAAGGCAAAGTCATCGTGTATCTGTCTCGGCAACTGAAGCAGCATGAGCAGAACTATCCGACACATGATCTTCAGTTAGCAGTCGTAGTTTTGGCATTGAAGACATGGCGTCATTATCTTATGGGTAATCGCTATGAGATTTACTCAGATCACAAGAGCTTGAAGTATATTTTCACTCAAAAGGAGCTAAATATGAGACAAAGCAGATGGATAGAGTTAATCAAGGATTATGACCTTGACATTCACTATCACCCCGGCAAAGCCAATGTGGTAGCGGATGCTCTTAGCAGATTGCCTTGTAGGCTAAACACCATGATCAAGGAGAAGCAACCAAGTTTGTATGAGGAGTTGGAGCAGTTTAGAACTGAGCTAGTTAGCAAAGGATTTTTAGCTAGCATTGAACTCCAACCCACATTAATCAGCCAAATCAAGGAAGCCCAGAAGGGAAATGAAAGTATCGACGGAATCAAACGTCATATTGGTACAGGAAAGGTACCTCGATTCACTGACATGTGGGATCCCCTATCAGCTATCCTCAGCGCCACGGAGTGAGACTGGGCCGGCCCATTTACTTTCCTACGCTGACCCAATTAATTCAAATTAGGTTTTTCTATTTAGAATGAAAATCAATTTTGTCCCTTAGTTCAAAAATCAATTCAAAGAGTTTTACAAATCCGAATGACGTGATTCCAATTTTGTTGGAAAGATAATGAAAATATCTATCCAAGACCGTTGGATTTAAATCATTTAGAGTTATAGATTTCTCCTAGTAAATATAACAAGACAGAAGCTTTTGCACATTCAAACATTTTTCTAAAATCAACCCTATTAGCTTTTGAGTTGTTTCCAACTCTCAAAAATCACATTTAACCAAACCTATCTGAATATGTAATAATATTAAGGTTTGCATGCAGTGACTTTGGACTAGTAACAAAATAATGCTATATAGGCATTTCTAGTCACTTTAAATCATTAAATATTAAACTTAAACTTATTAAAATGTAATCCAACATCTAAATCACATTCACATATGTTAGAATATGTGGTGATGACATGTGTCCACATGATCCCATATTTTAATTGGAGAATATTAAATCTTAGTTAATTTCAATGAGTAGAAATTACTTTTCTCAAATATAAAGAATGAAACTAGTTAATTAAACCTTGTGATGCTTGTGATGATAATAGATCATCAAATGTGTGCCTTAGCATGCTAAGTAGCCTAGTTAAGCTTTGTTTGGTGATTGTGTACCCCGTATGTATTTATAGACGATAGTACCGACCAAGCTTTCGAGGAGGAGGAGTTCTACCCAGAGGAGGAGGAAGAAAACTTCAACCACTGCACTACCCAAGGCAAGCTAACACTTGCAAGTATTATACTAGCAAGCCATCTTTAACAATGCAAGCCTAGTACTTCAAGTAAACTGAGCAAGCCATTGTTAGCAAGCTAGAATTAAGCTAGATAACCTAAGCAAGATGCATTAGGCATGCTTTGGTTATACCACTTTGACTATTGCCTACCCCAAGTTTTATTTCCAAGCTTTACTTTCTTTACTTTATTAAAATCCTTTACTTGTTTGAAGGTAGCATAAAAAGTATAAAACTTGACCTATCTAGTTAGACTGAGATGTCATTCTATGGCATGAGATTGATCATAGCATCCCATATTAGTGAACACTCTTAACTTAGTAGTTTAGAGCTAAATCAAAACTTGATTCACTTTAGATGGGATTACTTGGTGAAAATGACTTGTGAAAACCTTGGAATCATGAGTCATTATATTGAGATGTTTTGACATGTGTTGAGAAACACCAATGGTTTATGATGATGAAAATGTTGAGGCATGAGCCTTAGCCCTTTTACAAAACTGATGGTTGGGTTCAGATGCGATACCATTCCAATTTTATCGTACAACCACAATACCTAAATTTGGTAAGGATTAGCCAGAAAGTTTATATGCATTAGTATTAGTTCCCTCGCGGGAGAGGTCTGAGCTGAGGCTACCTCTCAATGTTGTCCACCTATGCAGTGCCCAAGATGACAGATGGTCATGGTTGGGAGGCCATGCTCATAAGAGAGGTGCTTATACTAGGGTGTTTAAAGGAAAGGTTATGCTTGATTATATGCATACTAAGTATGATGCAGTGTTATCCCTGACAGATGTATCGAATCTTGTGGTGAAAGTGTACCACCTCTGCAGAGTGTCAAACTATTCGAATAGCCGCGTCCGCGGTTATGGACAGTTGGAGTGGCCATACTGTTCCATTGTCAGATGTTTTCAAAATGACTTATGAAATGAATGATGAATATTGACTTTACCACAACAGGGTTGTGACTATGAAATTAGTTTCCCAAATTTAGTGATTCTAGAACTTTATTTTATCTTTCTTTGTTTCTGAACTCAGCTTAGGTTTCAAACTTAACTTTACAAGTAAAACTTAGAGTTAGCATTTCCCACTAGAACTACCTTACTTGTTAGTGATAGTTTGCAAGTACTTAAAGAGTACTCATGGCTTTTGTCCCTGGCTATTACTATGGCCAGACTATGAAGGAGATTACCAAGATGAATGACAGTAGGACGGCTATGATAACTAGTACTATCTTCCATCGTCAGCATTGCATGTGCCCCTGAAGATGCACCCCACCGCTACGCTTATTATTTATTCCGATGCTTGTTGTATTAAGACTGCATCATGAGATCCTTTATTCGTGTAAGACCTTATTATGGTTTGTAATGGATGATGTACTGTGATATCCAATCTGTTATGTCTCACAAAAATGGTAATCATGGGATTGCGATGTATGGCATAACTGGCATCTGGGATTAAAAATCCGTGTGTTGACACTCTTCCATCCCATGACTAGGACAGTTCATTACGGCTTCTTTCATCCTTTCCCACGCAAGCGCTAGCGCCTTACAGTCTTCTTGTCTAAAGCTTGTAATGTTGGATCTTAGCTGCATAGTCTTAGCTTGGGAAAAAAATAGTCATAAAGAAATTACTACATTCCTCTCAAGATTTAATAGTGCCCTTTGGTAGAGCTAGCAACCAATCCTTAGCCTTTCCGCTAAGAGAGAAATGAAACAATCTTAGCTTAACAACATTTGGATCTACATCCTTAATACGCATCATGTTGCAAATTGCAGTAGAAGTATTTAAGTGCTTACCCGAATCTTCAACGGATGAACCCCCAAATTGGTTTTGTTGAACCAAACTTAAAAGGTTAGGTTATCTCATATGTTTCCGCATCAACTGCGGGCTGAGTGCTGGGTGCACAAATAAAATAATCAGTGGGAGTAGCATACTCCCCTAATCTCTTTTGAGCCATGGCTCTTATCTTTTTGGTAATTTTTAAATAATGGAAACGAATAACACGTAACTATTTTTTTGGGTTTTCAAATAGATCACAAGAAAGTAAACTAAGAACAAGAATTAAACTAAAACTAATAATAAAACTAAAAACAAGGTCTCTAATGACCTCACTAGGATAGCGAAATTGCTTCCCCGGCAACGGCGCCAGAAAAAGGGTTGATAGCTTTGATCCGGATTCACAGATGTAGTATAATAGCTTTTCCCCTACAAGACCTAGGTTTAATCAAACCTCGGAAAGGAATGCTGAAAGGTAATAAAAAGGACACGTCTACAAGACTTTGTTTGTTTGTTTTACCTTAGTTGACCAGACCAATCTAGTTTAGTTTATAATGGGTTGGATAGAGATAGGCTAGGGTTGAAGATCCACCTACAACTGCATATCAAATGGGATATAAGATAATAATAAGCATAGTCATGTATAAATGGACATAATCTCTTGTGGGCAACACATCCTAATATTCGAGAGCCCTCATGATGCAGCGGGCATAGCAATAGACTTTTAATCCAACCGAGTGCACACTGAAGCCACGAGTTACAAATGATTAGTAAGTGTAAAACACAGATCAAAGCTTTAAGTGGTGATGTTGTTGGTGATCCTGAATGGGGCACTAAGCAAAGACCATACTACCCTTTCTGTCACTGAGGTTCCTATGAGATCACCGCTAGCCAAGTATCTCATCTCAAGCCTTTGTCAATCTATGGGATCTTGGGTACCTACAAGTCCACAGATCGAGACAAAACACGAAGAAACAAAAGATACAAATCAAAATTGCAAACAAAATACGATACTCATGTGATATAGATGCACATAGTTGCTATGCGGTTTCTCCCCAACCCGCAGCCCATGAGGACTACTCACTCATAACAAATAGATCGGAGATAGAAAATATCATATAAATACTTAGATTGAAATCAAATATTCTTACAATGGTCGTCAAATCACAAGGAGATCTAAAGTACAAAGCAATGGCTATGGCTAGTGGATGGATCAATGGATGAACGATGGTGTGGATCTCCTTTCGTGGTGTGGTGATGTAATATGAGAATGGCGGCTCTCTGGCCAACGGCTGGAGCCTTGAAATATATAGGCGTCTTCACGAAAGTTGTAGGGTTTGAGGAGATGAAGCCGTCACCACCTGGTACGGGTGGGCGGTACGGGCGGACCACGCCCATACCAGTGGTCGTTAAGCACACTGACGCCTTGGTATTGCTTCCCAATTACTTGGTCGTGTGTACTTCCTCAAAATCCTTCATTATGATTCCTTATTTCGCATTAAAAACCTTGATTTCCTGCACAACATAATTCAAAGAGAGGATTTGCATATATTTGCAATTATTAGTTATTAGTGGCAAGGATTGAAAGTTTCTTTGGCAATTGCTTGACCAAAAACAATGTTTAAACATAGTGGAAGATGGCAAAAATCGGAGGCATCAAGGGGGCGCACGGCAAATCGCATTGGATCAGTCGACGTGGCATCGATGATTGAGTCAACAGGCACGACGGCGGCGGTGCGGTGCTGGAGGGGGCGCCAGTGCTGACGGTGGCAGCGATGGCTGGTAGATGGGATTTTTGCCGCAGTAGTTGGGGCTTGGTTGCCATCTAGAGGGAGGTTATAACGGTGGCATGGGCGACATGGCACGTGCAGTGGGCGGTGGATGCGGAGTAGCACGGGGATTGCTCCAAAGGTAATTAGACCTACCCAATCCGCTTTTATGCCAGGACGGAACATCCTTGAAGGGGTAGTGGTCCTTCATGAGACTATACACGAACTCCATCGTAATAAAATGGATGGGGTTTTGTTTAAAATTGACTTTGAAAAGGCCTATGACGAGGTCAAATGGTCTTTCCTCCAACAAACTTTACGCATGAAAGGATTCACACCTGAGTGGTGTAAATTGATTGAGCAGGTTGTTCAGGGAGGGAGTGTCGGTATAAGGGTTAATGATGATATTGGACATTATTTTCAAACTAGAAAGGGATTAAGACAAGGTGATCTATCCCCGATGCTTTTCAATATCGGTGTAGATATGTTTGCCATCCTAATTGCACGGGCAAAGGAGGAAGGTCAAGTTGGAGGTCTCATTCCACATAAAGTTGATGGTGGGTCATACGTCCATTTTGCATCACTATTCTATGTCTTAATTCACTATTATTCATTGATATATTTCGTATTGAGAGGTGATATTTATGTTATTTCATCTATTTTTGCATGGTTGATGACTTTTGGGAGCATGGACCGCTGCAGTCAGGATTCTGATAGAAAAGGTGTTGTTTGGAGGCAAAATTCGCGAAGATTAGAAAATCCGGGAAAATATACGGAAAATCCTATTTTTTCAGAAGACTCAGGATGCCAGAAGATGGAGTGGAGGTGGGCCACAGGGGGCCCATACCACCCCATGGCGCGAGCAGGCCTAGGTCGCGCCTGGGAGTGGTGTGGCCGCCCTAGCCCACTCCAGTCTCTCCCCTCTGGCGTATATCATCCCTAGAAACCCTAAGACTCGGGGAGCGACCACAGAAAGATTCCGCCGCCTCTGCGGGGCAGAAAACACCGAGAGAGAAAGATCTCTCCGGCAGACAGATTTCTGCCGGGGGAATTCCTTCCCGGAGAGGGGAGATCGTCGCCATCAACACCACCATCAAGCTGGACTTCATCGGGATCATCATCATCATCACCACCACCACCATCACCATCAGCACCCTCATCACCATCTCCATATTGCTGTAACAATTGGTTGAATCTTGCTATAGTTCATATGGGAAACTTTCCCGGTGTTGATTACTCTTTGTAGTTGATGCTATTGAGTGAACCATTGAATTATTGTTTATGTTCAGATTATTATACATCATTATTTCATCTCTGATCATGATCCATATGATGTCTTGTGAGTAGTTCGTTTTGTTCTTGAGGACATGGGAGAAGTCATGTTGTTAGTAGTGGAGTTGCGTTGAGAAAGATTCAATAGATTGTTATTTAAGTTATGATGTACTTCTTCTAGTGGTGTCATGTGAACGTCGACTACATGACACTTCACCTATAAGGGCCTAGGGGAATGCATTGTCTATTTGGCTACTAATCGTAGGGGTTGCCGGAGTGATAGAAACCTGAACCCCCGTTAGGAAACCATTGCACAAGGACGTAAGGGTCTTAGAGTTTAAAGCTCTGGTTAGGTTTCTACCTTAATTACTTTCTTGTACATACGGATGTTTGCAAGGGGTATAATCACAAGTATGTATTAGTCTTGGATGGGGCGGTACATTAGCACAGATTCACCCACACAACACTTAGCAAGATAAAGAAGATTAATCAACTATATGAAGCGAACGCACTTGACAGTCTTCCCATGTGTCCTCGAGAACGTTTGGTCATCTTAAGTAATAAAACCGGCTTGTCCTTTGCTACATAAAGGATTGGGCCACTTGCTGCATTTATTCCTACTGTCTTTTATTTACTCGTACTTTGTTTACTTGCTATATCAAAAACCCCTAAAAATCCATTTGCTAAGTATTTGCAGAGAATTCCTGATCCATACCACTAGCCAGCACCTTCTGCTCCTCGTTGGGTTCGACACTCTTACTTATCGAAAATACTGCGGGGTCATCAGTGGGGTCCCAATTTTACAATATGTGGATGATACTATTCTTTTTATGGAACACGATCTTCAGAAGGCCGTGAACATGAAACTAATATTATGCATATTTGAACAATTGTCGGGTCTTAAGATTAACTTCCATAAAATAAAAAATTCTGTTTTGGTAAAGCTAAAGATGAGGAACAGCAATACAAACAAATACTTGGTTGTGAGGCTGGATCTTTACCTTTTAGGTACCTCGGGGTGCCCATTCATTACAGAAAACTCAAAAATTTAGATTGGTGTCTAGTAGAAACTCGATGCAAAGGCAAATTGGGTTGCTGGAAGGGAAAGTTATTATCCTATGGGGATCGCTTAGTTCTAATCAATTCTGTATTAACGAGTTTGCCTATGTTTATGCTATCGTTTCTTGAAATACCGAAGGGGGTAAGGAAACGATTAGATTTTTATAGGTCCCGCTTTTTTGGCAAAGTGATGAGAATAAAAGAAAATACAGACTCACAAAATGGAACATAATTTGTAGGCCTAAAGATCAGGGTGGTCTAGGTATTGAGGTATTGGAAATTAAAAACAGATATCTACTAAGCAAATGGTTATTTAAGCTACTGAATGAAGATGGGGTCTGGCCAGAAATTTTGCATAGTAAGTATCTTAGGCATAAAACTTTGTCTCAAGCCCAAGCAAAACCGATTGACTCCCCTTTTTGGAAAGGACTTATGCGGGTAAAGAGTGAATTATTTGCTAGAGGTCATTTCAAAATAGGGGACGGCGTCAATACTAGGTTTTGGGAGGATATAATAGGGGACTATTTTCTGGCGCCATTGCCGGGGAGTGAAGCGCTATTGGAGAGTGGATCTGGTAAAGGAAACTTCTACTGTGAGTATTGTTTACTTCTGCTAGTTGCTTTATTTTCGTTATGGATAATTCGCTGAGTTTCTTATTTGGTAATGCTACTACCACTGCTAAGGTAGTAGATAAGCCACCACCCGCTGAGAATGATGTTTTCAAAATATCTACAAGAATTATTGATCGTGTTATGGATAACTACTATGTTGGGGATGGAACTGTCCATCCCGGTGATCATTTACTCTTTATACACGAATTATGCGGGTTGTTCAAGTGTGCAGGTATTACTACAGATCAAGTTAAGAAGAAGTTATTCTCATTATCACTGAAAGGAAGAGCTGAGGAATGGTATAAGCTGCTGAAGAATGGTCAAGCTCTGGAATGGGAGGAAATAGTGCCTCTCTTTTATTCAAAGTTTTATCCTCCTAGTGAGATTCATAAAGATCGGAATCAAATATACAACTTTTGGCCTCTTGATGGAGAGAGTACAACTCAAGCTTGGGGGAGATTGAAGTTACTAATGCTCAAATGTCCCATTCATGAGCTCCCCAACAATATTATTATCAATAACTTTTATGCAAGACTCCCTCTACATGACAAGGATTTATTGGACGCTTCTTATGGAAGAAGAAGCTAAATGGGATCTTCTGGACCATATTCAAGACAATGATGAAGCTTGGGAGAATGACAAAGGTAGAAAGTCAGGTATAAATTATGATTATGAATGCATTGAATCTTTTATGGGAACTGATGACTTTCAAAATATTAAAAATGCTTATGGTCTAGACTCTCAAGCTATTGCTTCTTATTTTAAGGCTTTTGCTACCTACATTGAAGTGCCTAAAAAGAAGTGGAATAAGTATCATGAACCTTATAAAGATATTGCTAAGGGTGTTCCTGCAAGAAATACTGAAGTTTATACTGCTAATCATGTTTTACCTGAACCTTATATTGAGAAAATGCCTTTCCCAGTTAAGGTAAAGGAACATTCTATGATGGCTAGTATGGTAGATGAAAGTATGAATAAAGCTATTGAACCTGATAAACAAATGGTTGATGAACCTATTTTAGCAAATGTGAAAGATTTTGTTGCTAAATATGAAAAAGAGGGACACACTATCCTTTGTAAGGATACCTCTAATATTGTTTCACATAGTAGTGTTATGAGACCTAGTATTCCTGTGTTTTCTGTTAGAATAAGTGATCAGTGCTATGATGGTACTTGTGATAGCTATATTCTTAAGTTTATGCATGCTACTGAAAGTTACTATGGAAGAGGGAAAAGTGTTCTTATGCATCTCAATAATATCAAGTTTCCTCGTTTTATGCTGAAAGTTTTTATGTTGCACTTCTTTTGCCTTCTTGTGCAAGTAGCCTTTGGGTTCAACAACTTGTTTTTTTACAAAATTCCCTTGCATAGGAAGTGGGTTAGACTTAAATGTGTGTGGTTTTGCTTCTTAGTGCTCTCTTTCACTTCAATTCATATCCCTATGAGAGCTTCTTCAAAATTATCATGTCCATCTTAATGGCTATAAAGAAAGAGCTTTATGGGAGACAACCCAATTTGTTTTTTCTTTTAGTTTTTTTTGTTTATTTGAGTCTTGGAAGTTATTACTTCGGTAATAACCTCTCCTTATCCATTTTGTTTGGTTTTCTTGTCAAGATCAACCTCTAATGAGAGAGAAGTAAGATTTGGGGAAGTTGATGTCCCGAAACAGATTTTTGTGCTTCACCGTAAATATTCATGAGAGATCTCTGTATGTCGGATTGAGCTGTAATTTTTTTGTGCTTCTGCCCTAGGTTGTTATTTAACTTTCGTTAGTTTTGAACTTTTTTATTTGAGCAAAAGAAGATTTTCGAAAAAATTGATCTTTACCTGCTGGTCTGTTTTGACAGATTTTGCCACTCTTGCATTTGCTTCTTTATTCGCTTTCCTTTTTGAATTCTTTTTGGGTTTTCGGAAGGAGTTGATACAGTAGATTTTGTTGTGATGGTTTTCAGTTGAAGTTGGACTCAAAAAGGTTTTATCACTTCACTTATACTAATGTTGCTAATGAGAACTGTGTGAAGTTTTGTGTGAAAGAAATTTCCAGAAAGTGGAGATAATGGTGTAATTAGGAAGAGAAAGGTTTTATGACTCTAATAATAAGAGTATGAAGATGAAGATATTGATATTCAAGCGATGACTCCGGAAGAATCTACTAGATACCAAATTTAGATACCTGTAGAGTCTGTTTCCAACTGGTTAGTAAGGAAAGCTACGAAGCGAAAAAGAGATAGAAACGGAGCCAGGGTGGCCCACACCACCCCATGGCACGGGCCCACCCCTGGCCGCGCCACCAGGTGGTGAGGCCACCCAGGACTCCGCCTCCGACTCGTTTTCTCCCAGTACCTTCCTTTTGATACGAAACTTCGTAATATATAACCCCCCCGGATCCCCTGAGGTCCGTATATCATGTTTTTGTTTCGACCTGTTTTCTGCCAGGACATACTCTTTGAAGGTTTAGAAGCACAATGGTGTCCGCCAAGGATAAAGAGAAGGAGCCTATGGAGGAAGACCTCCAAGACCCCGGGAAGGAGAAGGAGATCAAGAGTGAAGGTGAAGAGCAGCAAGGCCAACACCCGCATACCGGCACTACCGTTGCAAGCATTGGAGTGGTGGCGAACCCTGCCAGGATCAGAAGGACTGCAAGGATGTCAACTAGAGGGAAGCCTCCGCGTCACTGCTTGGTACCACGGACACCTTCTCCGAACATCAAGAATACCTTCCATACCTTTATCCATAACCATGCAGGAAATGAAGACTCCAAGTGGGAAGAATGGAAAAAGAATCACAAGAGCTGGGATCCACAAACTAAAATGATTATGGGTCGTATTGAGCACAACTCGGAGTTGGTTCGTACTCTCGCCTTTGAGATTGAGGACTTTGGGAAATTTATCAAAGAGCTCATCAAGAGGATACCACCACCACCTAAGGAGTAATTCGTCATTAGGTTTGGCATCCCCTTGGTTTGTTCCAAGCTTGGGGGAGTGTCGCGGTATCATATCACTATCTTCTATATTTTTACCTTATTAGTAGAGTCATATCATGAATAGAGGAGTTATTATGTAGTATGGTTTGCATTATCGAAGTGTCCCCTCTCTCGTTAGATTTGTATCCCTTGGTGTGAGTTTCTGTTATGGAATATTAATGAGAAGTTCTATCATTCACTCTTTTTCATAGCTTATGTTAGTTTTCAATTCATGGTTATATGATCGATCTTGTTGTTAGTATTGGTATCACTTTGGGATCATTGAGTTAATTTAGTTGGTTTTGGCAAACCTGGCTCGGTCAGTAGCACACTATTTTTGAGAGTTGAAAAGAAAAAGATAGAAGTACTCTAGAGGAAAATAATTTCATCATCTTTCTTTCTTGGTTTGCTCATAAGTTTAGTATTCTCTAGTTAAGATATTTTGTGCTTCCAAGGGAGATTGCATGTTTGTCTTTATCACTTGTATGTTTGTTTGTTTCCTTCAACTCTTATACTTGCTACCCAGCCTTGCTAGCCAAAAACCTGTACTGAGAGGGAATTCTTCTCGTGCATCCACCTCCTTTAAACCAAAACCTTTGCCATTTGTGTCCACCATACCTACCTAGTAGCATTATTGCTATTCCAAGTAAATTCTTGTTTTAACTACCTCCCAAATTAAACTTGTTATGAGAAAACTAGTGATTAAAGCTCTCACGAACTTGATGGCACACCTTACTTTTCTTGCGCTTAATAAACTTGAACCATTGGGTCCTTCTTTTTTGCGTATATGCTTGCGCTTTATGAGTTGAAGTTAGCCGAACCATGTATCATGGGGACCACTTTCAACACTTCATTGGTACTTGTACCTAGTTGATATCATGTTATTTTGCTTATGGATCCCGGCGGTGTGAAATAAAAGTGGAACTTGTAAGATCATGGAGTTTATATGTGTGTTAGAGAAACGTCTGGGCCGCTAGCCTAAGCCATGCCTAATCATGGTGGAAACTTGCAGCATAACTATAGTGAGCATTCTATGAATCATCCTCAATAAAAACCTATGCAAATAGTAAATCAAAAGATCGCTGAGATGCTCATTGTCTGCTTGCCTTGTCATTTTGATTATGGGATAGCTCCTGTGTCATGTGCAAGGGGTACCCCGTTGGCGGTTCTCAATGATACGCATGTATTTACAATGACAAGAGCTTGCTTGTGACTGAAGTTGAGTAGCATGAGGATCGGTACTCATAAGTAAGGGGCATGAGGTTTCAACTTATAACTTGTCAAGCATATCCTCTTAGGTGTGTCACTTTAACCTTAATCACCTAAAGATGCCTATGATAGGGGCAATGAGAGCTGAAAGCTAGTAAGTATCATAATTTTTGGGAGCTCTTTATGAGACTTGCAATCCCTGCTTCCCTCTATGAAGGGCCCTTTCTTTTACTTTGTAGTTGAGTCAGTAAACCTATTCCCTTCTACATCAGCAAGTATTTTGAGTTGATGTGTTTCATTCATATGATGATTTATTCAATCATGTCTTATGTTCCTTGTTTTGCACATTGCTCTTATCTTGATGTTTACTACATTGAAAGCTATCATTGAAAAACTAACTATTCTTCGACCAAGAGCTAAGTTTGCCATTACCAATTATGATTCACTCTATGTATCTTTATTGTGTTTCCTTTACTCATTGCAAGTTGAGTTATATAATAGTGAGTTGTCTTCTATTATGATCTATGTATTTGATGAATGTGATGCTTCTTGTCTGTATTCTTTTATCGACTCTTCACTCCATAAACCCGAGGCCATGTTTATTGAGCTCAGTTTCGCTTGGGAACAAGCGAAGTCTAAGCTTGGGGGGAGTTGATACGTCCATTTTGCACCACTATTCTATGTCTTAATTCACTATTATTCATTGATATATTTCGTATTGAGAGGTGATACTTATGTTATTTCATCTATTTTTGCATGGTTGATGACTTTTGGGAGCATGGACCGCTGCAGTCAGGATTCTGATGGAAAAGGTGTTGTTTGGAGACAAAATTCGTGAAGATCAGAAAATACGGGAAAATATACGGAAAATCCTATTTTTCCAGAAGACTCAGGATGCCAGAAGATGGAGTGGAGGTGGGCCACAGGGGGCCCACACCACCCCCTGGCGCGGGCAGGCCTAGGCCGCGCCTGGGAGTGGTGTGGTCATCCTGGCCCACTCCAGCCTCTCCCCTCTGGCGTATATCATCCCCACGAAACCCTAAGACTCGGGGAGCGACTACAGAAAGATTCCGCTGCCTCTGCGGGGCGGAAAACACTTAGAGAGAAAGATCTCTCCGGCAGACAGATTTTTGCCGGGGGAATTCCTTCCCGAAGAGGGGAGATCGTCGCCATCAACACCACCATCAAGCTGGACTTCATGAGGATCATCATCACCACCATCATCACCATCAGCACCCTCATCACCATCTCCATATTGCTGTAACAATTGGTTGAATCTTGCTATAGTTCATAGGGGAAACTTTCCCGGTGTTGATTACTCTTTGTAGCTGATGCTATTGAGTGAACCATTGAATTATTGTTTATGTTCAGATTGTTATACATCATTATTCCATCTCTGATCATGATCCATATGATGTCTTGTGAGTAGTTCCTTTTGTTCTTCAGGACATGGGAGAAGTCTTGTTGTTAGTAGTGGAGTTGCGTTGAGAAAGATTCAATAGATTGTTATTTAAGTTGTGGTGTACTTCTTCTAGTGGTGTCATGTGAACGTCAACTACATGAAACTTCACCTATAAGGGCCTAGGGGAATGCATTGTGTATTTGGCTACTAATCGTAGGGGTTGCCGGAGTGATAGAAACCTGAACCCCCGTTAGGAAACCATTGCACAAGGGACGTAAGGGTCTTAGAGTTTAAAGCTGTGGTTAGGTTTCTATCGTAATTACTTTCTTATACTTACGGATGTTTGCAAGGGGTATAATCACAAGTATGTATTAGTCTTGGATGGGGTGGTACATTAGCACAGGTTCACCCACACAACACTTAGCAAGCTAAACAATATTAATCAACTATATGAAGCGAAAGCACTTGACAGTCTTCCCATGTGTCCTCGAGAACGTTTGGTCATCTTAAGTAATACAACCGGCTTGTCCTTTGCTGCATAAAGGATTGGGCACTTGCTGTATTTATTCCTACTGTCTTTTATTTACTCGTACTTTGTTTACTTGCTATATCAAAAACCCCTAAAAATTTGTTTGCTAAGTATTTGCAGAAAATTCCTGATCCATACCACTAGCCAGCACCTTCTGCTCCTCGTTGGGTTCGACACTCTTACTTATCGAAAATACTGCGAGACACCCCCTATACTTGTGGGTCATCAGTTGGGTCTCAATTTTACAATATGCGGATGATACTATTCTTTTTATGGAACACGATCTTCAGAAGGCCGTGAACATGAAGCTAATATTATGCATATTTGAACAATTGTCGGGTCTTAAGATTAACTTCCATAAAATAAAAAATTATGTTTTGGTAAAGCTAAAGATGAGGAACAGCAATACAAACAAATACTTGGTTGTGAGGCTGGATCTTTACCTTTTAGGTACCTCGGGGTGCCCATTCATTACAAAAAACTCAAAAATTTAGATTGGTATCCAGTAGAAACTCGATGCGAAGGCAAATTGGGTTGCTGGAAGGGCAAGTTATTATCCTATGGGGATCGCTTAGTTCTAATCAATTCTGTATTAACGAGTTTGCCTATGTTTATGCTATCGTTTCTTGAAATACCGAAGGGGGAAAGGAAACGATTAGATTTTTATAGGTCTCGCTTTTTTTTGGCAAAGTGATGAGAATAAAAGAAAATACAGACTCACAAAATGGAACATAATTTGTAGGCCTAAAGATCAGGGTGGTCTAGGTATTGAGGTATTGGAAATTAAAAACAGATGTCTACTAAGCAAATGGTTATTTAAGCTATTGAATGAAGATGGGGTCTGGCTAGAAATTTTGCATAGTAAGTATCTTAGGAATAAAACTTTGTCTCAAGCCCAAGCAAAACCGACTGACTCCCCTTTTTGGAAAGGACTTATGCACGTAAAGAGTGAATTCTTTGCTAGAGGTCATTTCAAAATAGGGGACGGCGTCAATACTAGGTTTTGGGAGGATATATGGTTAGGAGACACAACTCTAGCGCAACAATATCCAGCCTTATACAATATTGTGCATAGGACTGATGTTACCGTGACACAAGTATTATCTCAAGTACCTTTAAACATTGGTTTCATGAGGGTACTTAATGGTAATAAATGGATTGCCTGGCTACACCTATGCCAAAAACTTATGATGGTTCAGCTATCGGCGAAACATGATAAGTTTGTATGGAACCTAACTTTGTCGGGGGTGTTCTCAGTAAAATCCATGTATGAAGATCTTATGAATGATCACATGGTGTTCCTTCGAGAATATTTGTGGAAATTGAAGATCCCACTTAAGATTAAAATTTTCATGTGGTTTCTTCAAAACAAAGTGCTCCTTACTAAAGATAATTTGGTTAAAAGGAATTGGGTAGGATGTACCAAGTGTTTTTTTTTGTGGATCGCAGGAAACCATTGAACATTTTTTTATATCGTGCCCTTTTTCTCGGTTGTTATAGTGTATTGTCAATTTTGCTTACGATTTATCACCACCAACTAATATCACAAACATATTGGGAATTGGTTGAATGGTGTTGATAAATCTTCTAAGGCTAGAATTCGCATTGGTGTCTCTGCCTTATATTGGTCTATCTGGAGATGCAGGAATGATACTATCTTCAACAAATCAAAATCTTTTAATCTATTGCAGGTTATCCATATGGTGGCACATTGGGTGCAGCTTTGGGTGTTCCTCCTACCGCCAGACCAGCGAGATATTATGGCTACTGGGTGCAGCCATTTGCTGATGGTCGCCCACCACATATTCAGTCAATCGTGTTGGCAACCGCTTGATCGACTACATGATGCTTAGTTTTTGTTTGCTTAATATTTTTCGCTGGTTGATCCATGTATCAACTTTAAGCGACCCATGATGTGTAATATGTGTTGACTGTTGGATGTTGGATCTTGTTTTAATAAAAATTGTGTGCATCAACCGATGCAGAGGCCGGGGTTTTCTCCCCTTTTCGAAAAAAAAATTCTGATACCCCCTCCGACCCAAATTAGTTTGTTTTTTGAAATTCCACCGATCTATTAAAAATCATCAACAGTAGTACAAAGAGATCCAAAAGTAATAAAAATTATAAATAGGTCAATGGACCACCTAGCAACGACTACAACCACTAGCGCTAGCCGAAGGCGCGCCACCGTCCTCGCCCCTCCATCACCGGAGCCGGACAAAGCTTGTCGTAGTAGAGCTTGTTGTAGTAGGACAGACGGGAAGTCGTCGTGCTAAGGCCACAAAGGACCAGCACACCAGAACAACAACCATCGCCAAAGATGACAACCATAGATCGGAAGAGATTGTCCTTGAATCACACCAATGAACACGAAGATGGACTAGATCCCAAGAGATCCACCGGACAAACGACTCCACGCGCTCTCCGCCGATGCTAGATGCACCACCGGAGCAAGGATAGAGCGGGGAGGACCTTATTCTGACTCCAGGAGGTAGCCGTCGCCTCAACGTCTCGAAGAAGATATAAAAAGAAGGCTAAACAAACAATGAAAAACCTCCCGCCGGCGAGAGGCCATGGTCCACCACACCTCCAAGACCCTAGGGCCACCGAACGTCGCCGGCGAGGGGGACGGAACCCTAGATGGGTCTTAGCTTTTTCCTCTGACGGCGGCTACGTACCACTTCGTCCGTAAGTTCTGAATAGGAATCCGACCCAAATTAGTTAACTCAAATTTGTTAAGATATATATGTATCTAATATAAATCATGCCTAGATACAGTCGAATCTAGAGAAATCTAAGTCAACTAATTTGGGTCAGGGTGAGTATTAAATTGTTGTCGAACGAATTTTATATTGCAATTTGGCGTTGTGGAAAACGCGGAAAGGCAGCTAAACTTCTTTGTTTATTTTCTGTAAGAAACGGTCTCTATTTTTATTTTTTTGAAAGAAAGAAACGTTCTCTATTGTTTCTTCATTGATGAGGAAGAAGATAAGGTCTAGTGTATATGAAACAACAACAATTGGCACGACCCGATGAGGAGGAGTTGTGGTTCAGTGTATGATGCAATATTCCCCGGCATCGTCAACCGCTTCGGTGAAGATTCCATCAGTTGGAACTCGAAACCACACGAGTAATATGTCAAATGCAGTTAAAAAAGATGATCACAGCCACAGCCACAGTCGCAGGAGCAGCGTCGAGTTCAGAACCGAGGCTTGGAGTTGACCAATGGTTAGGTCGCCTCCGCCGTTTCCTTCCGGCAGGCATCACGTCGCTGTCGCGTACAGTCACGGCGACGCGCCACCATTTCCCTCCCGCTCCCGGGTCCAAAGTCTCCTCCCTCTCATCGTCGGCTCCTCCAATGCCTCCCCCATACAAACAAGTTGGTAAGTTGCCAAACGGTTTTTAACGGGAACTCCGCCGCGAAGCGAGTGAGGAGGAGCTAAATTATAGCCGAGAGCCAACAAAGATCTGCCGCCCGATCGATGGAGCCGGCGGTGGAGGAGGAGGAGAAGCTGTTCGTGGCGGTGCCGGTGGAGCCCGGGGCGGGGCAGTCGACGTTGCTGTGGGCTCTCGGCCATCTCTACAGCAGTAGAGCCACCACGGTCGTCCTCACGCACGTGCACGTCCCGCCGCAGATGATCCCCATCAGTACGTCCGCCATCTCCACATGTGTGTTTTCCGGCCGTTGGCTCCTGCTCTCTTTACTTGTGAACTAATTTATCTCATCGAATGTTTAATCCTGTTCTAAAATCTCAGTGGGGGTGAAGTTCCATGTCAGTAAGATGGGTGCGGACCAGGTGCGCTTGTTCAGGAGGGCGGAGCGTGAGAGGGCGGAAGAGATGTTAGACGACTACATCAATCGGTGCTTGGAAATCAAGGTGCCATTTACTACTTGATCTCTCATGTGTTTTTTTGGAGGGAAAATCCAATCTACTTCTTCTTAACAATTTACACAGTTTCTGTAAATTTTCCAGGTGAAATGCGAGAAGCTCGTGATTGAAAATGAAGATGTCGTGTCCGGTCTTGTCGAGCTCATTCGCCTCCATGGAATCACCAAGCTGGTGATTGCAGGTGCCGCGGACAAGCAGTACTCAAAGTATGATATCTGGCAGAACACAACTATGTTTCCTGCAAATCCAGACATGTTCTCTGTAGTAGTAGTATTTTCCTTGGTAGGATCAGGAAGTTCTGAGACAAATAGCTTCTCATTTTCGGTTTCAGAAAGTTGAACAAACCTGTATCCAAGACAGGGACAGAAATAATGGAGCGAGCTGACCCGTCATGCAAGATTTGGTTTGTCTGCAAGGAGAATCTAATCTGTATCAGGTAAAAAGCTGGGTAATCGGTCCAAGGGTTTCAAGAATCCTAGCTCAGTTTTTCCCTTGAGTTTTAGTTTAGCAAAATGACTCAGTTTTCCAATGTAGGGACAAGGAGGTAGTGGTGCAGATCGCAACACCAGCTGCTGCTGCACCTTTGCTCCCAACCGTTGTACAAGAAGTTCCACGGTTGCCGTTTCACCAGGAAGAGGTGCGTCGTCAGATCATGCAATTCCATCTTCTGATCTCTGTATACTGCTTCTGGGAAGAATGCCAGGAATTATCATGCAATGCGTGCTTCCGAAACATGTATTTATAGGATGAAACTGTCGAGGAAATGGGGTTCGACTATGAACTTGAAGAGGCACGCAAAGCCGTGGAGGAGCTGATGAGCAGAGCTCTCAAAGAATCCTGGAGGCGGCGGAAGGCAGAAGGAGAAGTGGCCGCATCTCTCCAGAAAGTAACTCCTGGTCCAGAAATTAGATCAGAACCAATGGAAAATTTCATTGCAAGACACACAAAAAGTCAGACTTGCATTATTTTTCTTTTCTTTTCAGACTTTGACCTGAACTATGAACCTTGCAGGCGAAATCATACGAGGAGATGTACCTGGAGGAGGTGAAGAAGAGGGAAGAGCTCGAAGCAGCTCTCGGCAGAGCCGACAGAGAAATCGCGCAGCTCAGGCAAGCTTCCGGCCGGCGAAACACACCCACGGAAGCAACGCCAACGAGTTCGACGATCCTGGGACAGCACACCGTCGTCGTAGGGGACGACGCGACGCAATCGGATCTCGGAGCAGCGGCATGGCAACCGGCTGAGCCTTGGTAAATGGTGGAACAGAGCTGGAGGGCCTTGCTCAACCAGGAAGACGGATCCCATTGTCTCCGTCGTCGTTCGTTGCTCAAAACATCGCCTCCTCCCGGTGAAGACGGTTTCACCTACGACGCCGATGCGGTCAGGCGTTGGCTCGCGCACGGGGAGCTCGCCCCGAATTTTGCGCTTCGTGGTTCGTGCTACGTTGCAAGATTGCACGAGGTGGCAGCGGCAGTGCCCGCTTTCTTGATTCGATTGCGGCAGAGGCGGTACCGGGATGTATACGTACGATTGGTATAATTTAGAGTAAACGACGTAGAACTACCACAATTTTTTGTTTTGAAAGGAGTGTCCCGAAGGGACCGGAAGCATTATATTAAAACAAACGGTGGAGATACAAATGTTTACAAAGGACCCCATGAGATAATAAAAAATAACATAGGCCCTTGATAAATGCAGAAAAGACCTCACTGAAAGATGTAGAACAGCAAACCGATCCTTCTCTTTCTCCACCGCCGAGCCGGAGGTTAGACTCACCGCCGTCAAACTCGGAAACGGGACAGAACCACTTGCTTCCGTGAAGACGAGGAGTGCGGGAGCCAACCTCAAAAGGGGGCTCATCGAGGAGGTTGAACACTTGTCGGGACCCTTCGCCGCCTTCTGGATAGGCCATGTTCTGGCCTTGGATGTCGGACGGTTGTCATCCGCTGCCGAGGTGATGCTCAAGTAAATTGCTTCCCAACTCCACTGTTGCAGGACACTGTCATTCACCCAATCAACACCTCCAATATTCGCCACCATTGCGACCATCGGAAGAAGAAGAGGGCATGTGGAGCAAAACATGCCAGCAGCAGGGGACTCATTACCGGAGAGGAAAGTGATTGTCGGCCCGCCAGACTCTCCACAGCTGCCACGGGTGGGAGCAGGAAGGCAGAGAAGAACAACCCCGATATGAGTCCAGAGTCCAAACCACCCAGTTGAATCTGAGGCCAAAGCGCCACCTCTTCCCCTCCCTCGCCACCACGGCCGCCCAAGGGGTAATCGCTGGCAAGCACTAGCAAAACGCAATGCCGCTCCTCCTTACCACCACGGCCGGCCAGGAGTGGTGTCATATCATCTTCTTCTTCATACTAGGGGAGGACAAGCACGCACTTTATTCCATTGCTCTGGCCGCCTCAAACCACAACGAGACATAGTCTCCCGAAGAGGAGGAGGCAGCCTGCCTTCCGACACCATGCGGGAACACCAGAGGCTAAGGAGCCGACATGTGACAAGATCTCAGATGGACAAAGTCCTCCATTCCTCCTCTGCCACCTCGGCCGGTCGAAGAAGGGAGAAACGCCCACCCAGCAGAGCTCCGCCCCAGGAGGGCCTTATTGGAGGCGCGGCAAGCCCTCATCCACCACAGCGCCGCCAGACGGACGGCGAGGAGGAAGAAAGCTCGCCATCGACGACTCTGGCCCAAGGAGCTCATCGAGGGCCTTGCGGCATGACGCCAACAACCGGCAGCAAGCCAAAATCTACACCTAATATATACAGGGGGCCTCCGGTGCCGCTCCTCCGCCTCCCTCTACCGGCGACACCAGCGAGGCCAGCTTCAGATTGGGCCGGAGCGGGCGGCAGCGGTCTTGGGAATTGTAGCAGGGGGAGGGGAGGCGATAAGGTTCAGGGGGTCTTCCTGATCTTAGGATCAAGTGCCTGTTGCTAGATTTAGAAGTACCACATTTGTACTGGTCTTCTCAGTTTGCTACCACTTTTGCGTGAGTTGATACGTAAAGACCGATTTTGGGATAGGTCGTGGACACAGAGCACTGATTGTGCGTTTTACCAGGCTTAACCCATTTTTTGAAGTCCTTGGCCCACCAGTCAGACACGAAACGGGGGTGACGGCCATTAGGTCCACGTTGACGAGTATGTTCTCCCTCAGTCTCCTCACTCACTCCCTTCTCCCGCGCTAGAAAAGACAATGGCGACTAGAGGTGGCAGCGGCATCCGGCGCTGCCAGCCTCGCGGAGACGGAGATGGTGGAGGCGGCGCAGGTGATGACCAGCACATCCGCGCAAGGCTGTTCGGCGGCAAGGAGGGTGTAGGAGAAGGGTGTCGGTGGTGGCTCGGAACAGCAGCTGGTTGTGTCGCCGCCGACGGTGGCGAGCCCCCACAGCCCACAACGGAGAAGGCGTGGACGTCGACTGGGAGCACATCTGGCGATGACCCCATGAGCCACTATGTCTCCAAAGATGGGTAAGAAATCTATCTCCTCTTTCTGAATTTGGGGATCAAAATTTTTAGGGTTCCGTCAGACAATAGCTTGAAATTCTTGTTTTTTTCTGAAATTTAGGCCAGAATCAGAAGTTTGGGACCTCTATTTTCAGTTTGACGAAGCCAAGCTTGTGCAAAAAAATGTGCCCGAGCAGATATTAGATATCTTAATTTGTTGTCCATCATGGAGTCAGAGGGATATGGCATTAGTGATTCACTGTACTATGTTAAGCATGAAGGTGAGGGACTGAATGGGCTTGCACTTGTAGATAGCAACTTGAAGGTTGAAGAAATGGTGAGGAAGTATGATTTATCTAGGTAACTTGTGTTGACAGTGATGAGGGACAAGAGAAGTCAAAGCAATTGTGTTGTCCCCAATGAAGACCAAACCTGTAGTACATATTGATATTGACATGGAGGATGAAGAGCCTATACCATACCAGATGCAAAATCAAGACAGTGTGTACTGTCAAAATGTGTGCACGCAAAGGAGAGGGTTGGTATGATGAAGCAAGGGAAAATGCAGAGCAACAATTCATGTTGTCCCTATGTTTCAGAGATGTATACCAATTCAGAGAAGCATTGTGCAGACTTCACATAGTGTAGGTTAGAAATTTCCATTTCCATAGGAACACACCTGATAGGATTATTGTTTGGTGCAGTTAGAAGGACAAGTTTGGTTGTGAGTTCTACATGAAAACATCTAAAATAAAGCATGAAAAAGCTTTTTGCATTAAGAAAATGCATTTGGAACACACATGTCCAACTGAGCCTGCAAATAGTAGGGTAAATTCCAAGTGGAGGAGCACTACTTATGTGGACAAGTGCAGGTCAGACATTACCACGGGCATATGCTCATTGCAAGATAAAGCTAAAAAGGATTTTGGGGTGGATGTGCCCAAGAGGATGGCCTATAGGGCTAGGACTAGAGCCAAACAGATAGTGTTGGGAGACCATAAGAAGTAGTACTACAGGATTAGAGATTACCTGCAGACTATCATAGACAAAAATCCTGGTTCCAAGTCTATTGTCACCACTGCCACTGGACCTACAGAAGAAGAGCTAGAAGAAATGAATAAAGGCCATGTGGTTGATATTAGCTACACCCCAAGATTCCATGCCCTCTTTTTTATGTGTTAATGCTGCTAGAGAGGGTTTCCTAGAAGGTTCCTAACAACAGAAGCTCAAATTCGTGCAGCTAAAGCTAGAGATGGGAACAATAATATATATCTTCTTGCATGGGCAGTGGTAGCTAAATAAGATACAGAGAATTGGCAATGGTTTCTTGAGCAGTTGAAGGAGGCATTAGGTGGAGAAAAAGGCAAATTTGGGTACTACACCATCATGTCAGACAAGTAGAAAGGATTAATCAAAGCAATCAACACACTTTTCCAAATTGTCCATAGAGATTCTGCCTTAGGCACATCTATGCCAATTTCCAAACAATAGGTTTTAGAGAAGAGGATCTGAAGAAGTGTATGGATACTGCTACTTATTCATACACTAAAGATGGTTTTGAGAAAGGAATGGAGGATATGAAGAAGCAATGTGAACAAGCTTGGCTTTGGTTTTCAAAGATTCCAGTGCATAACTGGGCAACATGAGCATTTGATACAAATTGTCAAACTGACTTAGTAAACAAAAATCTGAGTGAAGTGTTCAACAAGTACATTTTGGATGTTAGGAACAAACCTATAGTAACAATGATGGTTGGAATATATGATAAACATATGGTTAGGCATGATGGGAAGAGGGATGGTGCTAGAAAGGCTAGCTGGGAAATCACTCCCTACTATGTAGAGAGGTTGGAGCTCGTGAAAAAAATACTCTAGGGACTGCATCCCCAAGAAGGCTGATGTTGGATTGTGGCAAGTGAAGAGTGGCACAGTAACTCATTCAGTTAACATGAATACTAGGAGTTGTTCTTGCAGAAAATGGAAAATGACAATATTCCCATGCAACCATGCTGTAGCTGCCATATACAAAGCCTGCCAGCATCCTGAAGATTATGTCAGTGATTTCTTCAAAAGAGCTTCTATTTGAAGAGCTACCTGCCAGTATTTCAACCAATGCCAGCACGACATGGTTGGACAAAAACCAATACAGAAGACATCATGCCACCAGCTTTCAAAGATCACTTAAAGGAAGAAGGCAGGAAAAAGGAGGAAACGGAAGTTTGAAGTGCCTAAACCTAAGGACACATCTAAGATGGCTATAATTACATGTAGCAACTGCAAGCTTCAAGGTCACAAGTACACAAGCTGCTATATGCCATTGAGGCCAGATCTTCTATTAAGGAAAAATAACCACAAGGTAAATATGTCAATGCCAAATATAGTTACTTGTTGTCTCTAATTTTCCTTATTCAATAACATGCATTCATTAACTTGTTCTGTGCAGGAAAATAGGTCAATGCCAGATGTAGTTCCAAGTTCTTCCACACCCCATGTAAGAACACTAGCTCAACCAAGAGCACAAGCTCAACCAAGAGCTCAAGCTGCACCAAGAGCTCCAGGTTTTATGTCATACTTCACAGCTGGTGCAAATGCTCGTTCTGGCAGAGATGCATGTGATGGTCCTCTAGATGGATCCGGTGGTCTATGAAGTGTTCTGGACATGATTTTCTTTGAACTGGCTAAAAAACTTGAGTATTTTGGTTGTTTGTGGAGTGATGTAGTTGTTAAAACTCTACTGTCATTGTGATTGTCTATGGAGTGATGTAGTTACTAAAACTCTACTATCATTGTGCTTGTCTATGGAGTGATGTAGTTGCTAAAAATCTACTGTCATTGTGCTTGTCTGTGGAATGAACTATGTTTTATGTGCTGTCATTTTTGCTATTTGTGTGATACTTACTTCACCATAAGGAACTACCAGTACATCCCATCTCTAGACAAATGTGTATGATGCAATATAACACAAGGAACAACCAGTAGCATTACAATCCATATTCCAATATAACACAAGGAACATCTCACAAATACATTATAATTCAACATTACAATCTAGTTCATCTCACAGATAGAAACATTCATAATGCAACACCAAACTTAATCCAAACATTACAATTAAGTACTTGTCCAACTCACAAATAACTGATACTAAGACAATAGTTTATTAAACATAGATGACAACACTTGATGGTGCAACATTTCTGATCACTCATCACATATAGCCTTCATCTTCCAGAGTTTAGCCCTGGTTCCTTCCTTCTGTTTGAGAAGTTTAGCAATGATGAACTCAAGCTTCCTTTTTTTCTTCCTTAAACTGATCCCTGTCCATTTTAGCCTTCATGTTTCTTCCTTCATCCGATCCTTGTCCTTCTCAGCCTTCACCCTCAAGCATTTGTGCATGTTGGTATTACATGCATCCAGAGACTTCTTTTTCTCTAGTTCAGCAACTGCTTCCAGCATTGCTTGTTCAGCTTTGGCCTTGAGAGCTAGTGTCACCTGCTTTTCCTCAACAACAAGCTTGAGCTCATCTTGGGCACTCCTCAGGTCAGTGTGCAGCTTGGAAATATGATCCTGGTACTTGTACTTTGCGTCAACATGGTCTAGTGCAGCATGAACTCTACTTTCTTTCACTTCAAAATACATCTCCCGGAGCTTTGGGAGGCATTTGCATAGTGAATCAGGCCACACATCATCAACCCAATGAAGAAAGTCACAAGGTTCACCAAATTGCAATTATAGTGTTATACAAAGAACAATCTGTGAGCCTAAAACTAAAAAAAGAGCTAGATATACATCAATTTATCTGAAAACCATTTCAAACATTGCACACACCTGGTCTGCACAGGTCAAGAACCTCCTGCTGGTCCAACATCCCTCGAAGGCCACATTTTTGGTAGCCATGGCATTGCATTTACAACGGATTGGACTTCCCCCATCTTTGGCTAATCCATTGTAATCGGAGTCGTACATTGTAGTTGGACCCTAACATTGATTTGTACATAGTAACTACACCAAATTCGTGCCCAAATCGGAAATCCCCAAATCTATATGAACCCTAACCCTAGCTAAAGAGGAATGGATGAAATACCTCCGAACCGGAGGTCAGATCAGTTGAAGATTCCTCTCCATCGCCCCAGGAAACCATTGCCACCGGTGGGGGAGACGGAAGCGCAGCTGCGACGGGTGACGACGGGCGACGACGAGATTGACCTATAGCAAGGGAGAAAGTGAGCAAAGAATGACTAGCACGGTCGGAATCAGGGGATATGTTACTTTCGACGAAAAACCTAACGGTCGTGGCCTCCTTCCGCTAGTGTGGATGCCATGTCACGTCTGACAGCGGGCCCCACCTGCCAGAAAAACGGGTTAGGCCTAGCAAAATGCACAATCAGTGCTCTGTGTCCATGACCTGCCCCAAAAATGGTCTTTATGTGTCAACTTGCACAAAAGCGGTAGCAACTTGACAACTGTGACACAAATGTGGTAGTTCTCCATCATTTACTCGTCTAATTAGGTACTGCATATGCGATGTCATTTTTTTTGAAAATGTAAAAATCTTTGCCTTTTCGAACCATGATAGAACAAAAGGAGTTTAATTTAGAGTTCTAAATTTTGGTGACCCTCGCTTTCTAGTTATACTCCATCTTTTCCACAGTCAAATTTTTTTCTCATAAACCCTCACAATGCTCAAACAACTAGTTATCATCGGGTCAAAGGTATTAACCGTTACCAGCTAACGAGTGGGTCCGCGTTGGGCCGAGACCTCCTTTGACGTTACCTCCTAACAAGTGGCGTAGTGTAGGGCTGAGGCCCCCAGTGACACATCACACTAGCCCATCTTTTTTTAGGGTGCAACAGGGGTGATAGCCCATCTGAACATGGTCCCAGTTTTCATTGAGAACAAGTAGCAACATGGTAGCGACATTGTGAGAGTATCACGACGTGCATGGGTTGTTGGAAATATGTCCTAGAGTCAAATAGTAGTACGGACTGTTATCATATTTCATATAGTTTATGATTAATTTTTATATCATGCTATAACTGTATTGAGTGGAAACATCAATACACGTGTGATATACAAACAACCAGGGGTTCCCAGTGAAACTCTAGTCACTAGTTCATTGGTCAACGGATGATCATGTTTCCCGATCATGTGGCATTTATGCCAGTTGGAAATGAGGTCATCTCATTCAAAGAATGAGATGATGAACCAATACCTAACCTAAACATCGTGACCCGATCATGTCACGAAGTTCAAGTTACGATGATTAGAAATGGATCCTCATAGACTATTCCTTAGACCATGAGTCTATATCAATCACTGTCTCCCGAGAGTGCTTAGATAGCATCAAATACCATCTGGTAAAACGGTGGTTATAAAGGTGTGTTCACGTACTCGGAGGAAACCGTCGAGGCAATATATGTCAAGAGCGGGATTTGTCCGTCCATGTGACGGGAAGATACACAAGGGGCCACTCGGAGAAGTTAGATCCATTAGCTGCGTAGCGTGTGATTTGATCACAGGGGATATCACTTGTCGGAACGAGTCAAGTAGCATTGTTTAGTAACGAGATTGAACACGGCATGTTGATGTCATTGATCAGATCTTAGACAATGCAAGTATCGAGTGACAAAGGGAATAAGACACGACTTTCCCGGTTCAAACGACGAAAGATCTTCGTGGAACGCACAGGGGTCACATGGCCATCCAAGTCCCCCTGTCGATCATTGGTGTGGGAGTGTCCCGACCATGTCTGGAGTGTTCCCAAACCATGGGGTATCACGCTTAAGGGCTTGATGATGCTTAGAGAGTGTTTATAAGATCGGTGGAATCACCGAAGAAGAGTAGGGAGAAAACCGGAAGGGCTTCGGTAAGTCCGGAGGATGTCCGGAGTGGAGGTGGAAGGTGTTCCATAGCCACGAAGGTTGAATAATATGTGAATGAATGTTAAATGTTGATTTAATCATTTATTCATAATTATTTAAATAAAGAGAAAATCAATTTTAATGGTCAAAGGCTTAATGGGCCGATTCCGGAGGGAGAGAGCCCATTAGGGGAAAGGAGAGAGGGAGAAGGGCCAAGGGGGAGGCCGGCTGGGCCTTGCCCCCCGCGCGGGGCCCACTAGGTTGGCCGGCGGCCACCCCTCCCCCTCCTCTCCTTTAGTCCCACCCCGGGACTTTGAGGGAGGGTGTACCCCCTCCTTCCCCTATATATAGTGGGGTATTTGGCCAAGATAAATACACCAATAATCAATAAAGGTCTCCCCACTTTTGGGAGGACCTCTAATTGATATTTTTCTCTCTCTCCCCCTCTCTCTCGTGACCGTGGTCCCATGTCTGGACTGACCGAGCGAGAGACATCTTCACCGCAGAGCGCCGTCGCGCTGCGGGATTCAGATCCGGGAGCTCTCCTTCTGCAACTGCAGCTGGATCAGGAAGCGGGAGTCAGCGTCGGGCACCGGACGTGCGTAACTCCCCGCGAGGTGTCGCACTTGAGGCACTCAAGTCGTTGGAGCCAAGGAGCACAAGGACTTCATCACGACCTTGAGGTCTGCTTCGGCTCGTCTACATCAACCACGCTCTCCTGAGCATTGACAACGCTTTTCGGTCTTCAAGGGTAAGTTCGCGAAAAGCCCCTCCCGTTACTGTATTACTAATAGATAGGTCCTGGTAGCTTCAGGGGTTCAGGGGCGTAGGGTAAAATTTTATTGTTTTCATACGCGGAACCCCTATAGTGGTATCAGAGCTAGATCTAAGCGTAGTAATGCTAGTACGGGTAGAACACACGAGATGTAGCGTGTGGGCGTTGATATTTTAGTTGTTACCCTCCCATGTGTACTTGTGTATACCGCAGTAATGCTTGATGAAGCGGACCCCAACCGACTTACGACTTGTACCGTATAAAGTGGCTTAGGAGGGTGTCTATCTCTCTCGCATTAGTTGGTATGCCATTTTCAACGGAGGGCCCCGAAAGGGGTGTAGTAGAGACAACTACTTGATCAACGTTGTGCTAAAAGTTCGTAGGTAAGAACGGTTCTTGTGCGAAAGCCCATTCAGCCACGTAAAACATGCAAAGATAAAGTAGAGGCGTCTAACTTTGTTTTGCAGGGGGGAATTGCTTTGTGATATGGTTGTGGCAAAGGTAAAGTGATTACCTTTTCTTACATAGTAGTAGATAGTCACGGTATGACAAACTACCACGCCGGAATGACACCGGTACCCTAGTGTCTACGGCACCAGAACCCTGGCGCCGGAACCCGGTGACGACGGATGGAGATCACGATGTGAAGGACCATATCACATAGCATTTACATTCAATGTTATTGTTTGTATGTCTTATTGTGTGCTAGTATTAGATACTCGACGGTATCCTAATAAGATGATCCCTGTTAAATTACCAACGATTGTGTTCCCCCTTAGTGTGAACCACCAAGAAAGTTCTTCGGTATGAGGCAGGCCGTGATGATCGGGTGTCAGACATATCTACGTTCACATATAGTGGGTGTAAGCCATGTTGCACAGCGAATACACTCAGGTTGAGTTGGTGAGCCTAGCATGTACATACATGGCCTCGGAACGCGGATGGTCGAAAGATCGAGCACGAGTCGCATGAATGATGTGACCGACGTTTAGCGTCCACCCTTGAACCCACATTGATGGCCGTGATGATTGGGGGAGATTTGGCTGATAGGGGTCATGTTATCACTAGGAACCCTTTTGGGGATAGGTGTTTCTGAGTGGAGTTATTATTAACTCTTTTAATTATGAACTTAGTCTAAATTCCTTTTGGGATTATAAATGTAGAAAATGGTTCTTCCCGAGATTACCTTTACTATCGATGATTGGTTGAAAGGAGAAAAGCTCAACTTAGATGGATCTAACTTTTCTACATGGGTCATACGCCTATTTGATCTCCTTGGGGAGAACAATGTAGATAACTACATGACCTGCGAGATGTATTTGGAGCCACCCTATTCTCATGAGACCCAGGAGCAGAGGGATCTGCGTTATCGTCGTCGTGTGATGGCCACATTTATATCAGTGACCATGCGCCTCAGAATGGAGGATGGGCTATGGCCAATGGTGGGAAGTCTCAAGCCCCGAGTGGTCATGGCACATCTGAGATCGCATTTCGTGGAACAAGTGCGCATGCGGGAGTATGAGCTGATGGGGGACTTCCTCTCCATAAAGATGGAGGAGGGTTCCTCACTAGACGAGCACTTATTGAGCATATACGATGCATACATGAGTCTGGCATACTACCTGGACAACTAGTTCTCAAGCTCATTTGTGATGGGAGTTGTGCTACGGTCGCTTCCACCAAGCTTCCAAGCACAGGTCATGATCTGCATTATGAGAGGCGACACGGAAACACTCGATTTCCTAGAGTTCATATCACATTTTAGCAATGTGGTAGATGAACCCAACGTCGCTGGAGTCATCAACGACAAAGGTATATATTTGATATACAGTTTTATAAATGTTATAATCTTGCAAACACATTTGTAGTGTTAAGTATATCTGATACTTATTCTGTTTTGATGAAAACAGGTCCTTCTACATGAGAGGTGCTTGCTGGAGAGGAGGTGACGTTGCGTGTTGATGGTGAGCATGATGATGACGGCCGACGACACTCTCCCTCAACATTTATCATTTAGTTTATGTTTTAGGATGATTATTGTAATCAAGAGATTGTGAACTTCTTTAGTGTGTCTCACACTTCGTGAGACGGTTATTCATATGAGTTTGAAACAAACAGTTGTTCCACTTTGATGAATGATTTCTATTCGTGTTCATATCTTGTTTGATTATGTGTGAATTATCCTTGTTGTTTGAAACTAATTGATAATGCATGAACATTTGTAAAACATTAAAATGCATTGTTTAAAATACCCAACTTAATGATATTTCATTAAATGAATGAAACCATTGTTTGAATTCAAAGTTATAATGATAATATGTGAAAGTCATTCGATTTCTTATCACATATAAATCATGCCTAAGTTTGGCAAAATAACTTGAACACCGTGTATTACTTGAATACAAAGTGTTTGATGAATTGTTAAATAGAATACATATTCGATGTATTGTGTTTTGACGAAAATGGTAATTATCATTAAATGATTGTTTAAATGTGTAAAGAAGTTTACCAAAGGAAACATGAATATGAAACTATTTGATTTGATCAAAGTGTTTCATCAATAAAAGGGTATAAATATAAAAGAGAATCTAATTACTATGATTTGATCAATAGTGATGAAATTCAACTTTATAAGAATGGCATAAAAAATTGTGGAATGCAAAGCGTTTTGAAACATCAAAATTTAAAGCATCACAGTGTGATATTAGATATCAAAGGGGTTAAATAGAAGGCACCAAATAAATCGTTGTAGTGTAGATGTAGAGACCATTAGTTAGAAATAGTTAGCATTCAATTAAAATGTAGTGAACCATTTGAATTCGTGAAAGTTTTGGGGTTATTCGATATAACCAAAACAATAGCGAATAAGTCCTTGTAGTCTATTCATTGGAAACTTTGAATACGAAACCCATAGCTGAAACCAAAAGGAAAGCAAGATTCGTATTGCTTGGATTTTGGTGCATTCTTGAGAAAGCTCACTTTTAGTGATGTTTCTCGATTATGAAGCAAATAGAAAAATAGTGTAAAACACGATGAGGATTCAAAACCCTACATTAGAGTTATGAGAAGCGCAACGGACAACGTTCCTGAACGATTCTCTACATAAAAGGAAAGAATCAATGATAGTGATCATTGTAGTTTACCCACTAGTGTTTTCACTACATGAAGTAGGATTCAAAATGTAATCCATGTCTAGTATGGAGACATTTGTGAATCATTTGTCATGATTATTAGAATATCACATACCTACAAATTACTAAGGAAAGAATGGTAAACTAGAATTATGAGAAATCCTAAAAGCAAAATTCACTTGAGATTAGAAAGCAATTCGTTGCTGAATCTCACAAGTAAAAGGAGTTACTTGGAATTTTCCCAAATGATTGCGAAGCCATAATGGAAAAGGGGGTGAATGACAAAAGCACAATTTGTCAAATATTGGATGAATTCAAATGAATTTGATTCATGGTGTGCTAAATGTCTAGTGGATTTAAAACTAGTAAAGTACTAGTATCTCATAGTAAATCTCCAAGTTTGATATTTGATCAAAGGTTTTTGAAGTTATTCAAAATAGTAAGGAGATATGCAATTTGCATAAAACTAAGTGGGAGCTATGAAAGTCTTCCTGAAACAATATGTGATTGACATATTTTTGAGTGGGAGCAACATAAGTCTCAAACTCAAATATATAGGAACATATTCTAAGTGGGACCTTATAGGAGTGATTCTTAAGTATGTTAAGGATGAAAGTGCAAATACTTATAAATAATGATTTATAAGATGTAGAAGTTGATAATAAGCGTATTGTGATATTATGTAGTATTCCTTAAGGGATTCTGAAAAGTGTTTCAGAATAGAAGTTAATTAAGGAAATGGTCCTTAATAACTCAAATTAGGAATAGTATTAAGTTTAACATCAATGGTTAAAAGAAAGGATGATCTTCATCCACTATGTTGAGACATAGGTTTTATCTTAGTAAACCATGATGATAACTTAGCATAATATGTGATCCAAATAAGGAACATTTGAAAGTGATTAAGTTTGAATCATAGAACATTGAGCTAAGTTTTTGTCCGCAGTGTCTAATAGAGAACTGTAGACATGTTTTCCAAATCCATAAAGGATGACATATCTTAAAACATAAAGGGTTATGTTATAAGGGAATATGTTGGAAACTCCTGTAGATATCAATTAAAGTCAAGTAGGAAGCAAGGTGAACAAAACATCGAAAGTTGCACAGAGTGCTCTAGTGTTTCGATGAATACATTTATAATAATAGATAAGGGTACCATCTAAAGTGTTGTATAATGTTATGGAAGGGCTAGTTCATTTTTAACGTAGAATGATGTGTCCCAGGGAACAGTGCCCATGAGAAAGCCCTCGAGGTTGATCTAACGTCACTGTAGGCTCCTGGAATCAGGCCTCGTTCTGCTGCCATAGCAATGATGCATACACACAGATGCTGTCGTGTGATGATAAAGTATTAATGTCAATCAAGGTGACATTAGTAAGTTGCAATGGATTTGGGACTATAAAGTATAGACCTAAGACTCAACCTCTTCCATGAGCAAGCATGTTCAGGGTACCAGATATTTGGTGCCAATGATTGAGAACAAATGCAGCTAGTGTATTTGTACTCTAGTGCAAGTGGGAGACTGTTGGAAATATGCCCTAGAGTCAAATAGTAGTAAGGACGGTTATCATATTTCATATAGTTTATGATTAAGTTTTATATCACGCTATAACTGTATTGAGTGGAAACATCAATACACGTGTGATATACAAACAACCAAGGGTTCCCAGTGAAACTCTAGTCACTAGTTCATTGGTCAACGGATGATCATGTTTCCTGATCATGTGGTATTTATGCCAGTTGGAAATGAGGTCATCTCATTCATAGAATGAGATGATGAACCAATACCCAACCTAAACATCGTGACCCGGTCATGTCATGAAGTTCAATTTACGATGATTAGAAATGGATCCTCATAGACTATTCCTTAGACCGTGAGGCTATATCAATCACTATCTCCCGAGAGTGCTTAGATAGCATCAAACGCCATCTGGTAAAACAGTGGTTATAAAGGTGTGTTCAGGTACTCGGAGGAAACTATAGAGGCAATATATGTCAAGAGCAGGATCTGTCCGTCCATGTGACGGGAAGATACTCAAGGGCCCACTCGGAGAAGTTATATCCATTAGCTGCGCAGCATGTGATTTGATCACAGGGGATATCACTTGTCAGAACGAGTCAAGTAGCATTGTTCAGTAACGAGATTGAACACAACATGTTGATGTCATTGATCAGATCTCGGACAATGCAAGTATCGAGTGACAAAGGGAATAAGACACGACTGTCCTGGTTCAAACGACGAAAGATCTTCATGGAACGCACAGGGGTCACATGGCCATCTAGGTCCCTCTATCGATCATTGGTGTGGGAGTGTCCCGACCATGTCTGGAGTGTTCCCGAACCATGGGGTATCAGTCTTAAGGGCTTGATGATGCTTAGAGAGTGTTTATAGGATCGGTGGAATCACTGAAGAAGAGTAGGGAGAAAACCGTAAGGGTTTCGGTAAGTCCGGAGGATGTTCGGAATGGAGGTGGAAGGTGTTCCATGGCCACAGAGGTTGAATAATATGTGAATGAATGTTAAATGTTGATTTAATCATTTATTCATAATTATTTAAATAAAGAGAAAATCAATTTTAATGGTCAAAGGCTTAATGGGCCGATTCCGGAGGGAGAGAGCCCATTAGGGGAAAGGAGAGAGGGAGAAGGGCCAAGGGGGAGGCCGGCTGGGCCTTGCCCCCCGCGCGGGGCCCACTAGGTTGGCCGGCGGCCACCCCTCCCCCCTCCTCTCCTTTAGTCCCACCCCGGGACTTTGAGGGAGGGTGTACCCCCTCCTTCCCCTATATATAGTGGGATATTTGGCCAAGATAAATACACAAATAATCAATAAAGGTCTCCCCACTTTTGGGAGGACCTCTAATTGATATTTTTCTCTCTCCCCCTCTCTCTCTCATGACCGTGGTACCAAGTCTGGACTGCGTGAGCGAGAGACATCTTCACCGCAGAGCACCGTCGTGCTGCGGGATTCGGATCCGGGAGCTCTACTTCCGGAATTGCTACTGGATCGGGGAAGCGGGAGTCATCGTCAGGCACCGGACGTGTGTAACTCCCCGCGAGGTGTCGCACTTGAGGCACTCAAGTCATTGGAGCCAAGGAGCGCAAGGACTTCATCACGACCTTGAGGTCGGCTTCGGCTTGTCCACATCGACCATGCTCTCCTGAGTGTTGACAACGCTTTTTGGTCTTCAAGGGTAAGTTCGCGAAAAGCCCCTCCCGTTACTGTATTACTAATAGATAGGTCTTGGCAGCTTCAAGGGTTCAGGGGCGTAGGGTAAAATTTTATTGTTTTCATACGTGGAACCCCTACAGGGGTGGCATCCCACCTCCCAGAACACAAAAAGGGGGAGGGAGCTAAGCTACATGATCACACCAGTATTGGAGGGGGACGAGATCGACCTAGTAGGAAGCTCGGACCACTCACAAGCGCAGGTGATCTCAGACTAGGGTGGCAATCTGGCTGGTCGAGAGAGAAGCACAGTCAAACACCATGTTGTTACGCGACCTCCACACCGACCATAGGATCGCGAGCATGATAGTGTGGAGGGTAGTCACGTGCATGCAGGGGAGTCGGGTGGAGAGGGCGTCCATCAGAGCAGGGACATCCACGTTGGGGGCAGCCGTAGGCAATTTGCAAGCCGCGCCTAGAGGGCGGAGAGGCGCAAGCACCGCACAAACAAGTGCTCCAGATATTTAGGAACGTCGGGGCAGAAAGGGCAGTGCGGAGAGCGGACACACCCTAAGCAGAACAGATGGGCCCGCGTTCTTGTCCGTCCAAGGCATAGAATCTAGAAGAACAGACGCACCCGCGGTGGCACGAAATTCTCCCAGTTGATCTCTTGGTGCAGCACGGTCTGTTAGAATTTATCTTGTACAACAAATTCACGTGTTTGAGTCAGTTTGTAATAGGCTAAGTCGGTTTGTGTTAGGCCTATATAATCTCTTGTAACTAGCACAATATTGTTATCGATTATTATTCAATACAATTCTACATGGTATCAGACTTCTGATCCTAGGGTATGGCGAACCCACTAAACCCGCCGCTGTCGCTGCCGCCCGACTTCTTCGAGTAGCACGCCGCCATCGTTGCTGCTAAGGTCGCCGCCGTGGCCTCCTCTCCTTCTACCTCCACTCTAGCTTTACCTCCACCAATACCTCCCTCAATCTCCTTCACCCACACCATCTCAGATATTAGCCCCTATATCCCCATAACCCTAGACCTCTCTGCTCACAATTACTACCATTGGTGTCACATCTTTGGCGTCCACCTCAGGCGATGCAATCTCTGCTCCCACGTCGCCGATGACTCTTGCCCCCAGCTTCATGATCCTTAGTGGTCAAGGATGATCTCACCATTATTCAATGGATCTACATGCGAGTCTCCACCAAAATCTTAAATCTCGTGCACCGTGATGGTGCCACTGCCGCCGATATCTGGGCGACCCTTCATCAGCTCTTCTAGGACAACATCGAAGCTCGCACCAACAACCTCCACACCGAGCTTCAAAACACGGTGTAGGGTGATGAACCGGTCGGTGTCTACTCTCAATGTCTCAAGGTGATCGCGGATGAACTCCATGAACTTGGTGATCCCATCAGTGATCACCAACTCGTCAACATCCTCCTCGTCGGACTCGGTGAGCGGTTCGAGAACCAGGCCTCCTTCATCCCCGTGATGCACCCGCGTCCCTCCTTCACCGAGGTTTGCTCTATGCTCCAATGGGCCAATTGTGCCCAAACCAACAAGGACTCTCATCCCTAGGTCTTCACTGCCACTCCTTGGCCTCCTGCACCGCTGCCGCCCCTCCATCGACCACCTCAACCATCGGGCTAGCGTCCAAGTCTCAATTATTGGGGTAGAAACCCTAGGTCGCCGCTGCTTCGCATGGCGCCCGTTCCTTCTGCTCCACCCTCGGCCTCGGCCCCGGCTCCACCTCCGATGCTCGGTTGGCGTCCATCGCCCGACCCTTGGACCGGGATCGTCCAGGCGTGGTCTATGCCCTGGTCTATCCCTACACCATATGGCACCCCGCCTGCTTACACAGGTGCTTGGCAGCACGACGCTCGTCTCACACTAGCGCTCCTGTCCTCTTGCCTTGACAGCTAACGACCACATATCATGTCGCTCCCACCTATGCGCCACCTATCTACAACACAACGCCCTATGCATCCTATGGCACTCCATCGTCCCCCTACATGCCGAACTACAATGATGGTGGCTCTCACTTCATGCCGATGTCGGCTCTCCTGCTGACACCACCACAACCTCCAGCTCTCATGTCTACACCGACCTCTACTTCGACTCCGAGCTGGGACCAAGCTGCTTTTATATAAGCCATGAACAAATTTTCTTATCAAGGGAACTCAGGTACGGATTGGATTTTCGATTCTGGTGCTTCTAGTCATATGTCTGCATGAAGTAATTTCCGTTCTTCTTGGACTCTTTCATCTTTGGGATTTCTATTTTCGTGCCCCTGGTTCGTTAGTTGTACTCAGTTTTCCCTAGCCGCTTAGTTTTTCCTCACTTCCCCCTCCCTCTATTCTGAAACCCTCACATGCGCTCGGACAGGGGGATGATGTCAGGTCAAAGGCTTGACCGTTACATGCTGACCGGTGGGACCGCGTTGGGGCAGGTCGTGCGTTGAGCGTTATGTTACGTCGCCTCGACCGTTACATGCTGACAGGTGGGGCCATGATACATGGCAGACCAGCCATCCTTCTCTCGCTGACTTGTGGGCCCCATTTTTCCTGATTGTGTGGCCGGTGGAGCCAATGACAAATGGGGGCCATCGAAGCCAATAAACGATGGGGCCACCATGTGGGGTCGATGTCTGGGGCCATCGAAGCCAATTACCGGTGGGCCATCATGTGGGACTGGAGGGGGGATTTGCATATTTGCCACATTTTACTTTGCAACTTGCATGTTTGCCATTTTGTGTGTCACTAACATGTGGTGGTCATTGGCAAATATGCAAATTTCAAAGAAAAAGTTTGGCAGCCATGCAAAATTGGAAATATGCAAAAAAAACGGAGCAGCTACTCCCCCAAACATTGACGGGTGGGGTCGTGTATGACACGTCGGCTCTCTCTCTCATCTGCCCCTAGGCCCTAGCCCCAAGCAGCTCCTATCCCACCGGCTGACAGAGCAGCCATTGTCGGCGCGTCAGCGCATCGCCGCGTCGGTCCTACGGCCGTATTGGACGTACTGCCGCGCTGTACCTCAACCATGGCTCCAGCACCTATTTTGTCTGCATGCATTGTACGTTAAGGGAGTACCGACCGCAGGCAGGTCCGCCACCCACGACGACCGGGATTTGGTTCTGCCACCATAGCTCGACGAATAGTCGCAACAATTGCTAGTAGTGCTTGGTAAGACCTTCGCTCCTGCTCCGCCCACCTTAATCGATTCAGTTCCCATAATTTCCTCGATATTGCATGTGCAAATTAGTCCTCAATGTCAGGTCATAGCGGGTACACCGGCGAGGGTGGAGAATCGATCATGTCATGGCCACATTCTCCTTCTCCTACCACATCGTAAGTGCATGTAGCTCCTTCTCTTTATACTACCGTTGGATTTGAAGTGCTACCATGGCCTATCGGACTGATTTCAATTGGGTTTGTTACAGTGTGTTATGCATGCCGATGATCCATGGTACATTGCATACCAAGATGAATCAACCTAGTGGTCTAGCCAGAGGATGGATTTGGAGGAGATGGTTGCCAAGTTAGGTGATGAATTGGCCCGTAAAAACCTGTCAATATTCAAGATGAAGCGTACCGTCTAGGAAGAATTCAGAGCTTATTCGCAAAGAGAAGTTAACACTTGAGGCTGATCTTGCCGTATCTGATCAAGTGGTAGAAAATCTAAAACATGAACTTCAAGTGAAGGGGGAGGAGAATAGTAGATTCATGTGGCAGTTTTAGTAGTTGTCATCCGCGTCCTATCAGTTATAGTATGCGGTTATGGTGAAGGGTGGCATGCGTAATGATTAGTTGAATAGATAGATAATTTAGATAGTACAATTGTTATTCAATGGATGGTTGTGAGTTCTTGGTAATTTAGTCACTTTGAGGTCCCAAAGTTGCCGAGAGAATGCATTACGGGGCCCGAGTTGCTTGCCATTGGATCTAGCAGTCCCAAAGTAGTCGAGAGAATCCATTGCAGGGCTCCAGTTGCTTGCCATAGTTGGCGTGCCAAATGCCTAGAGGGTCAAGTTGGGGCCCTATCAGTTTTGACTGTTCTGTCACTGCCACGTGGCTGCCATGTAGACCTGCAGCGTTGGCGGCAACATCCATTCCCCGTCCTCACATCTCAAATACATACTCCCTCCATTTCAAAATATAAGATGTTTAGCTTTGTGAAGAAAATGTATCTCGACCTTTTTTAGTATGTAGGTTCACTTAGGTTCGAAGTGAATCTACACACTAAAATAAGCCTAGATACATTTTCTTCACAAACCTAAAACATCTTATATTTTGAAATAGAGGGAGTATCAACTTTGATTGAAATCATACATATTTCTATCAAATTTATACAAGCCCACTTGAGATTGTCAAAGTAGGTACTACTACTTATGAATCGGCTTTAGAGCATACCCACCGGTATCATAGCTCAAATACATATCAAATTTATTCAAATCATACATATATTTGAAGTCACGGAATTTTGGTTCAAATTGGGCTCAAATTTTTCCCAAATTTAAGTGGACGGTGAGCTAGCCGCCCTCCCTGCCGTATGTGTACTCCAAGAAGTATGGGCAACGTGCTCCCATCCGGCCACGAGGTACATCCGGCCTTCACCATCGAAGTGCACGGGGGCTTGATCTGCACTATCGCAGTGATGTTGCGGATGATGTCTTCAATCGTCTTCGCTTGGATGACCACTGTCGGCACCACCGCTGTCACACTGATGTTGTGGATGATGGCTTCCATCGGTGTCTTTCATCAGCAACGGATCTGCGGATGTGAATGGAAGAGAGACAGACAAAGACAAAAATTTCAGACGGTTAGATCCTCACCACCACATGTTGTTCCAGCCACCATGCTTAGATCTGTGCCACCGCAAGCCATTCCGACCCCCACGCTTAGGTCCGCGTTGCCGCATGTTGTTCGAACCGCCATGCTTAGATCCGCGCCGCCGCACACTATTCGGACCGCCACGCTTAGATCTGCGCCACCGCATGTCGTTCGGACTGCCACGCTTAGATCCACACCTCCGCATGCCATTCGGACTGACGCGCTGCCATACGTCGATAGGAGGGGAGGAAGATGTGGCTAGTATACATGTGATAGAGAGAGGGAGGGGGCGAGAGGGAGAGACATCTAGCTCATCAGGCTCTCCTCTCCGTAGCCAACGGGAGAGAGAGACCTCTAGCCCGTCGGATCATGATGTATCCAATGGTGATTGGTCAAGATCTGTGTGACATACATCTCAACCAATTAGAGCATAGCCAAACTGAGCGACAGGGAAAGGGATGGAGAGTCATCCAGCCTGTCGGGCTCTCCTTGCTATACAAGGTTAGGTGCGCCCAACGGGTATAGAGGCCTCCAGCTCGTCGGATCATGATGTATCTAATGGTGGTTGGCCAAGATTCGTGTGGCATACATCCCGACCAATCAGAGCGCAACCAAACTGAGATGTGAGAGAGGGGAAAAGTGAGGAAAACTTTAGTGGGAGGGGAAAACTGAGGAAAACTTTAGCGGGAGGGGAAAACTCAGCTAAGGAAAACAAGGGCACTCAGATAAAAAAATGACTAAGGGAAATTCAAGCTTTAGGCATAATAAATGGAAAATGTGTTATTTGAACAAAATAATCCATCTTGGTTGACATTATATTGTTTGCAACTCAAAGATACACAAGTATTCTAAATTTGGCCTCATTTAGACAAACTATGTTTTGGGATGGGTAGAAAGCCATGCATCTTCATAGCTAGTAGCTCATTCCAAGAAGGGTTTAAGAAGTGGTTTAGGGATAAGTCCATTTCTCTTTATTTCCTTTTCCTTTATTATCCATGCTAGGTTGTAGGTAACATAATAAGACTCCATGCGAAGGTTGCACTATGTTTTGACCTTTTTTGAATTAAACTAACCCTAAAACCATTTTTTGAATTTAATCACTTAGAAAAATAAAAATGTGGATTACAAGTAAATCCAAATTTCCAATTTCATATGGTAAACCAATCCAAGATACATAAGTGTGCCAAATTTTGGATCAATTGGTCAACGTTTTCTATGGTTTAAGCCATGAACTAGCTAAACCCCAACACGTCGAGGGCAAAACTGAGTAGTGCTAAGCAACTAGGTGGATGACCATAGAAACTTGCAATAACACATACATTATGGGATTATCCAACATACAAACTTGGGAGCGTCACACTAGTTTGAATTCAATACAAACATTGATAGTAATTCAAATTCATCATACAAATTCAAATTAATAATTGAAATTCATTTTTTCTTGCTCCTAGTGTTTTTCGCTGGGTTCACCACCTTTCTCCGGGTGATCCTAGCTGGAATATTCGCGGAGTCCACCATCAGCCTCTTCCGTTTGTTCCCTTTGTTCTTTTTCTCTGCATCCAATGAATCAAGTGCTTCAGTCTGTCGTACAATTGGTAGCATTTCTTCTAGATCCTCTTGTGTAATTCCTTTATGTTTGAACTCTGCTTCCAATGAATAAACTACTTTATTTCTCGATCCATTGGTTCATATGGTTCAAAATGCATTGGCAGCATTTCTTCTAGATCCTCTTGTGTAATTCCTTTATGTTTGAACTCTGCTTCCAATGAATAAACTGATTTATTCTCCTCTGGATCCATTGGTTCAAATCTCCTCTAGATCAATTGGTTCAATCTCCCCTGCATTTGGTTCAATCACCTCAAGATCCATTGGTTCAATCTCCCCTGCATTTGGTTCAATCTCATCTGCATTTGGTTCAATCTCCCTCGATCCATTGGTTCAATCTGCAATGTATCCATTGCTTCATTCTCCTCTCGTTCGAATACTTCATTCTCATCTACATTTGCTACTCCCGTCTGATCATCCATTCCATAAGATGGGTCCACTGCATTTTTACAAAGCCTAGCAATGTGCCATGTGTTCCCACAACATTTGCACTTACGTCGTCGAGGTGGTGCACCATGCTCTGCACTAGGTCTCATCCTATTCTTCCTTGGTCTACCTGCTGGTCTAGTAAAAACTAGAGGGTATAGCTTGAAGCCTGGATCCATTTCCATCCATTGGTCTTTTCCCAATGATATGTCGTAAATGAATCTATAATTTTTGATGTTCCATGCTTGTTTTATATATACTTTCTTATGTTTTGTTCACACTTTGAGGTATTTTTATACATTTTCTAGAACTAATCTATTAACAAGATGTCACAGTGCCAGTTGCCTGTTTTCTGCTGTTTTTGGTTTCAGAAAAGCTAGAAAAGACATATTCTCGGAATTGGACGAAACAAAGCCTGAAGTTCCTATTTTTCCCGACACGAGACGGAGTCCAAAGTAGAGACAGAGGAGGGCCATGGGCTGGCCACACCATAGGGTGGCGTGGGTCCCCCTGGCCGCGCCACCATGTGGTGTGGGCCCCTCAGGCCTCCACCGACCTTGCCCTTTCGCCTAGAAAAGCCCCCGGGACGAAAACCCAAAGTACCAGATCAGAATTCCACGAAACGTTCCATAGCGCCACCGCCACCGAAGGGAGATTCGGGGGACAAAAAGTCTCTGTTCCGGCACCCTACCGGGACGGGGAAGTGCCTCAGAGCCATCTCCATTGACTCCACCGCAATCTCCATCGCCGTTGCTGATTCCCATGATGATGAGGGAGTAGTTCTTCCTCGAGTCTAAGGGTTCTACCGGTATCTATGTGTTCATCTCTCTCTATGCATAATCATATTGTGAACATGAGCTTTGTAATCAAGTAGAACTACCTTGCTACTCAAGTGCTTTAATAGATCACTGGCTCTCCCCACGTGTGTGAAAGTGATAGCGTGCACACCATGGTGGCACTTAGGCTAGAGATTACAAATACTTGTTATGAGTTATATTTGGAGTTGGATGTCTCTATGAAATTGTGGTGTTTGTTGGAACCATCTGGCGCTCAAGGTGATAGTGAGGGGTTATCTAGATGGGGAAAGCGGACTTTGAGGTGTGCTGTTATAGCCCTACCATGGATTAGAGTGTCCAACCGGAGAGTAGTTCAGAGTGGTATCATAAAGAGAATATGAGAGTGTTCACTAGCGAAAGTATGATCCCTAGGCCTTGTTTCTAAACATTGAGACACCGTTTGCAACTAGATCTATTACATGTTTGCTTGCTTCCATCTTTTTTCCTTTAGTATTTTCCTCCCGTCAAGCTCTTTTCTAGCACCGTTGTCTTACATCCATACCACTTGTATTTCACTATCTCTTCGCTGAACTAGTGCACCTATACACCTGACAAGTGTATTGGGTGTGTTGGGGACATAAGAGACTTCCTGTATCTTGATTACAGGGTTGCTTGAGAGGGATACCTTTGACCACTTCCTCCCTGAGTTTGATAAACCTTGGGTGATCCACTTAAGGGAAACTTGCTGCTGTTCTACAAACCTCTGCACTTGGAGGCCCAACAACTGTCTACAAGAATATAAGTGCGTAGACATCAAGCTATTTTCTAGCGCCATTGCTGGGGAGGTAAGGTAAAAGGTACTCATATCTTCTTGCTACTAAGCTATCTTCTAGTACTATTGCTGGCGTGTGAGTGCTCGAAGTTATTTCCTTTAGATTCTGTAATTATATCTTTTTGTTTCTTGTTTTTATTTTCACTAGTTAGGCTTAATGGAAAACAACAACAAAATTAGAGAGCTTTATAGTATTTATCTTGAGTTAGGACATGAAGTGTTTGAAGAGAAAATTAAAAAACCTATGAAACTTTATTTGCATGCTAATAGCAATGTTATTAGTATGAATTATTTGAACACCATTATTGCTAATGCTATGGAAAAGTCTAAGCTTGGGGAAGCTGGTTTTGAGGAGCATGATATTTTTAGACCCCCAAGCAAAGAGGAGAAAATTTACTTTGATGATACTGTACCTCCGATATATGATGATTACAATGATGAGTATGATATTTTCAGTCCACCTACTATTGAGGAGAAAATAAAATTATGATTACAATATGCCTCCTATATTTGATTAATGAGAATAATAATGAAAGCTATTTCGTTGAATTTTCTCCCACTAAAATTTTAATAAGAATGACTATGTTTATGTGGGGAGTATTAATTCTTTGATGCATGTGGCTCATGATAATAATGTTTTATGTGATAGTTATATTGTTAATTTTATTCATGATGCTACTGAAAGTTATTATGAGAGAGGGAAACATGGTTTTATGTGTCTCAACAATATTAAGTTTCCCTTCTTTATGTTGAAATTTTTGAAGTTGCACTTGTTTTGCTTTCCTATGCTTATTGCTTTGTGCTTTCATGACCCGTTTCTTTACAAGATTATTTTTCATAGGAAGTGGGTTAGACTTAAATTTGTTCCATATTTGCTTCTTGATGCTCTCTTTTACTTTAATTCATATTTCTTATGTGAGCATCATCGAAATTATCATGCCTATCTTAATGGCTATAAAGAAAGAGCTTGTGGGAGACAAGCCATTTTATTTTTATTTTTAGTTTATTTTTGTTTTGTTGAGTCTTGGAAGTTATTGCCTCTGTAATAACCTCTCCTTATCCTTTTTGTATGGTTTTTCTGCCAAGAATAACCTCTAATAAGAGAGAACTAATGCTTGGGGAAGTTGCTGTCCCGAAACAGATTTTTGTGCTTCGCTGTAAAAATTTGTGAAAAATCTCTGTACTTCGGATTGAGCTGTAATTTTTTGTGCTTCTGCCCAAGTTGTTATCTAACTTTCTATAGTTTAGCACTTTTCGATTTGAGCAAAAAAAGGTCTTCAAAAATCGGTTTTTACCTGCTGGTCTGTTTTGACAGATTTCTGCCATTATTTGCATTTGCCTCTTAATCTCTTTCTCTTTGAGTTCTCTTTGATCACTTGAGCTTTTAGAAGGAATTGCTATAGTAGCTTGTGTTTTAATGGAAGTTTTACTTGTGTTGAAACTAAACCCAAAGACTTATTATCTTGAGTACACTAATGTTGCTAATGAAGATTGTGTGAAGTTTTGTATGAAAGAAATTTTAAAGTGTAGTGAAGAAAATGTGAAAAGATGAAGTATGGACAAAAGCTCAAGCTTGGGGATGCCACCCGTGTCACCCCAAGAAATATTTAAGAAGTACAAGCGTCAAAGCTTGGGGATGCCCAAGGCATCCCCTTCTTCATCAATAAAAATCGCAGGTTTCTTCCAAACACTTCGTTTTTATTGTTTCATGCACAATTGTGTTGTTCTTGGAGCGTCTTTGTTTTTAGTTTTATTTTCTCGGCACACAGACCTGGCTTATGAGCAGGATTTCTCAGCCAAGTGCGTATGGTTTCTACCTGTATTCTGATAGGCCACTTAATGACACTGGCTCCTAGTTATTGACTTATGAAGCATGGCTTCTCGATGGAAGAGAAACAATAATAGGAAAATAGGAAGCTGCAATCTGAACCAGCTAACTAGAAAAAGGAGAGAGATTGGCTCAGTTCGGTTTGGTTTGCTTAAGTAAGTTGGTTGGATCCCAACACACTTCTTTTGGAGAGAGATACACCACGTTATTCATTGCCTAGAACACACTAGTTTTCACTCTTATTGTTCTGTGAGTGCTCTCCTTTGCTAGCACTGCGTTTAGCTTTAGTTTTCAATTGGTGTTGGAAAAGAGTAGGAAGTTTCATGCTTATAGTGGTACAAAAGGAAGCTTGTTTTGACTGTGACTTAGACTTTATCATGTCATGCTAGATGTTGCTTTGACCATATGCTTAGTGATTATTGTTGTAGCATGACTTGTTTCAAACAATTGAGATTGCTTAATGTGCCTTGAAAGAATCATGCGTTGTTTTAGCATACAAAAGCATAATATTGTGGTATTCGCCTTTGATGCTTTATTTGGGTTGACTTGGCGCAGGCTCACACCATGTTAAGACTATACCAAGTCACCATAGCCTCTATGATCATTTAGTTTTTGACTTATAATATCACTTTATGCTTTAATTAATAATGTTTTGTCGCTTTGCATGATTATGGCCATTATTTCTCTCTTAGTTGGTCGCTCCCAGTATTTTGCTAGCCTCCATACCAAGTATGAGTTCCACGCATGCATCCAACTTCAAATAAAACCAAGTTATTCCAAAGAGTCCACCATACATACCTATTAGCATTTGCTATTCCAAGTATATTCATGCACTACTAGAGAAAAGCTTATAGCAGCACCCCTTACCGCCGGTGAAGTGGGAACGTGCTCGCCGGTGGTAAGGGCTTCCATACCTGCGTACTGTTACCACCGGCGACACACACTGGTCACGCCGGGGATACCACAAGTACCGCCGACGAACAGATCCCGTGCACACTTTACTTTCCGAATTAAACTTGTTATGTGAAAATTAGTGATTAAAGCTCTCACGAACTTGATGGCACATTTTACTTTTCTTGCCCCTAATAAACTTGAACCATTGTGTCATCTAAGTTGTATATGCTTGCACTTATATGTTGGGATTAGCAGAACCATGTTGTCATGGGGAACTCTTTCAACATTGCACTTGTACATTATACCCAGTTGATATCATGCTCTTTTGTTTATGGATGTCGTTGGTGTGAAATGAAAGGGGAGCTTGTAAGTCCATGGAATTATGTATGTGTGTTAGAGAAACGCCTGGGCCGCTAGCCTAAGCCATGCCTAATCATGGTGGAAACTTGCAGCATCACCATAGTGAGCAATCTATGAAGCATTCTTCTTATAAAAAAGAGATAGAGATTGAGAAAAAGAAAAAAAGATGAGAAAAGAGGAAAGAGAGAAAAAAGCACCATTTTCCCATGGTAAATAAGAAGATTGTTGAGATGCTCATTGTCTGCTTGCCTTGTCATTTTTATTATGGGATAGCTCCCGTATCATGTGTAAGGGGTACCCCGTTGGTGGTTCTCTATGATACACATGTACTTACTATGACAAGAACTTACCGGTAACTAAACTTGAGTAGCATGAGGAGCGGTCCTCGTATTCAAGGGACATGATATTGCCAACTTATACTTTGTCAAGCATATACTCCATAGTTTGTTCACTTTAACCTTAATCACTTCAAGATGCTTATGATAGGGGCAATGAGAGCTGAAAGCTAACAAGTACCATAATTTTTGGAAGCTCTTTATGAGACTTGAATCCCTGCTTCCTTCTATGAAGGGCCTTTCTTCCACTTTTATATTGAGTCCCCACCTTCTATCTTTATGCACCAATTAAGAGAGCATAGTTGTCATTCTTATTTCTATGTGCATTGTCCCAAAACTTATTGATTGATTCATAATGTTGATATTGCTTGTTCTTAAACTATTTGTATCTAGTCACCCTTATGAACTTTGAAGGTGTCCTATGCATTTATGTTTTGCTACTCCATGAGAGACAAGCTGAATGCCACTATGCTATGTTTTCTATATGTGAAACAAACAAACGTCTTGCAAAGCATTATTATTCATGAATCTTTTGTTTGTACATTTTCATGTTATAACATAGTTGCTATGTCTTATTGTTAGAACTATATCTTTCATGATATGTTAAAGTACTTTGATCCCAGCTTTTAATGCTTGCAAATGGTTTGATCTTGATTGTGATGGGGCATGTCACCTCAAAAAATATTCTTTTTTATCACTTACCTACTCGAGGACGAGCAGGAGTTAAGCTTGGGGATGTTGATTCGTCGTAAACGTATCTATAATTTTTGATGTTCCATGCTTGTTTTATATCTACTTTCTTATGTTTCGTTCACACTTTGAGGTATTTTTATACATTTTCTAGAACTAACCTATTAACAAGAAGCCGTAGTACCACTTGCCTGTTTTCTACTGTTTTTGGTTTCAGGAAAGCTAGAAAAGACATATTCTCAGAATTGGACGAAACAAAGCCTGAAGTTCCTATTTTTTCCGACACGAGACGGAGTCCAAAGTAGAGACGGAGGAGGGCCAGGGGCTGTCCATACCGTAGGCTGGTGCAGGTCCCCCTGGCCGCGCTACCACGTGGTGTGGGCCCCTTAGTCCTCCACCGACCTTGCCATTTCGCCTATAAAAGCCCCTTGGGACAAAAACCCTAAGTACCAGATCAGAATTCCACGAAAAGTTCCGCAACACCGCCGCCACCAAAGGGGAGATTGGGGGGACAGAAAGTCTCGGTTCTGGCACCCTGCCAGGACAGGGAAGTGCCCCTAGAGCTATCTCCATCGAATCCACTACCATCTCCATCACCGTTGCTGATTCCCATGATGATGAGGGAGTAGTTCTTCCTCGAGGCTAAGGGTTCTACCGGTAGCTATGTGTTCATCTCTCTTTCTCTATTCATGATCATAATGTGATCATGAGCTTTGTAATCACGTAGATATACCTTGATACTCAAGTGCTTTAATAGATCTCTAGCTCTTGATGCGCTTGACTTTCGACGTAGACTTCGTTGGGAACACCAAGAGGAAGGTACGATGAGCACAGCGGTAAGTTTTCCCTCAATTATGAAACCAAGGTTTAACCGAACCAGTAGGAGCAAGGAAACACCCCAAAGGTGTTACTAGCTGAGCTTTGGCAGGGCGCACTACCGGTCCTAGTAGCAACGTGGAGACCTGCACAACACAACCACAAAACTTTGTCCCCAACTTGCGATGAGGTTGTCAATCTCACCGTGTTTTGCGGAAAACAAAGGATTAAACGTATCGAATGGAAAGAAGTAAAAGTTTGCAGAAAGTAAACACAAAGCAGTAAAAGATTGTAGATTGTATGTAAAGAAAAAGGACCAGGATCCATAGTTCACTAGAGGTGGCTCTCCTTAGATAAATAACATGCTGGGTGAACAAATTACAGCGGGGCAATTGACAAACACCGAGAAAGCAATACATGCATATACTAATCATCTTGACTCCTCTGAGACTTGATTAGGCATTACAACATAATACATAGACCGCCATCCAACTGCATCTATGACTAATAATCCACCTTCAGGTTATCATCTGAACCCCCTCCAGTATTAAGTTGCAAGCAACAGATTATTGCTTTACGAACTACGTGTAAAGTAAACAATACGATTGTTCTATGAACAAAGGATTGTTGTTTTCTCCCTAGTAGCAACAGCACATCTAGTACCTTAGAGATTTCTGTCACTTCCTTTACCAGAGGCATGAACCCACTATCGAGCATAAATACTAACTTTTGGAGTTGCTAGCATCTACTTGGCCAAGATAGCTACTAACAACGGAAAGCATGCAAGATCTCAAATAACAAAGACATGATAGAATCAATAATCAATCTGAAATAGCATCTCAATATCCATCGGATCCCTGCAAACACAACATGTATGCATTACAAATAGATGATCTTGATCATGAACGGAGCTCACAAGATCTAAACATGAAAGCACAAAGGAGGAGAAACCAGCCATCTAGCTACTACATGGATCTGTAGTCCAAGGATGAACTACTCACGCATCACACCGGAGGCTTGCATGGTGATGAAGAAGGCCTCCAGGGTGAATTCCCCTCTCCGGTAGGGTGCCGGGAAGAGCTTCAGATCCCTCTCGATCTAGGTATGGAGATGACGGCGGCTATAGACTCTTTCGTGGATTTTTGATCAGGTACTTAGGGTTTTCGTCCCAAGGGCAACTTATAGGCGGAAGGAGAGGCCGAGGGGGTGCCGGGAGCCACCACACCACCCCCTCGTGCAGGCCCAGCCTAGCCGCGCGGCCAGGTGGTGTGGCCGGCCCCTGGCCCTTCTCCGTCTCGTATTCTGGCACTTGATCCCTTCCGGAAAAATAGGCACTTTGGCTTTTGCCCGTCCAATTCCGAGAATATTCATTTTCTGACTTTCCTAGAACCAAAAACAGCAAAAAAACAGGCAGTTGGCACTATGGCTCTTGTTAATAGGTTAGTCCAAGAAATCATATGAAAAGTACTCCAAAGTTGGAACAAAACACAAGAAAGTGGATAAAACCAAGCATGGAACATCAAAAATTATAGATACATTTGCAATGTATCAACATCCCCAAGCTTAACTTGATCAAAGTGATAAAAAGAAAGAATAATTTTTGAGGTGACATGCACCATCAAAGACTTGATCAAAGTATTTGCAAAACATTCAAAGCTGGGATCATAGTACTTCAATCATAACATGAAAGACAAAGTTCTAGCAATAAGCAATGAAACTATGATGCAACATGAAAAGGCACAAACAAAAGATTCATGAATAACAACGCTTTGCAAGACGTTTTTTTGTTTCACATAAAGAAAACATAGCATAATAGTATTCAGCTTGTCCCTCAATAGAGTAGCAAATGTAAATGCATAGGACACCTTCAAAGTTCATAAGAGTGACTAGATACAATAGTTTCAAACAAGCAATAACAAGTTATGCATCAATCAACTAGTCTTGGGACAATGCACATAGAACTAAGAATGGCCACTATGCTCTCAAAGTAGGTGCATAAAGATAGAAGGTGGAGACTCAATATAATGGTGGAAGAAAAGCCTTTTGTAAAAAGGAAGTAGGGATTCAAGTCTCATAAAGAGCTTCCAAAAATTATGGTACTTATAGCTTTCAGCTCTCATTGCCCCTATCATAAGCATCTTGAAGTGATTAAGGTTAAAGTGAACAAACTATGGTGTACATGCTTGACGAAGTATAAGTCAGAAATCTCATGTCCCTTGTATACGAGGGCCGCTCCTCATGCTACTCAAGTCTAGTCACCGGTAAGTTCTTGTCATCATAAGTACATGTGTATCATTGAGAACCGCCAACGGGTTACCCCTTGCTCGATGATACGGAAGAATCCCCATATCAAAATGACAAGGCAAGCAGACAACGAGCATCTCAGCATTCTTCTTATTTACGATGGGAATATGGTGCTTTTTTCTCTTTCCTCTTTTCATAGTATCTTTTTTTTTCTTTTCTCTTTTTTTCTCAATATAGGACTCTTTTTTATAAGAAGAATGCTTCATAGACAGCTCATTATGGTTACGATGCAGGTTTCCACCATGTCAGCATGGATTAGACCAGCGGCCCAGGCGTTTCGCTAACACATATACATAACTCCATGGACTTACAAGCTCCCCTTTCATTTCACACCGACGACATCCATATACAAAAGAGCATGATATCAACTAGGTACAAGTACCAAGTGCAATGTTGAAAGCGTTCCCCATGAAAGCATGGTTCTGCTAATTCCCGACAAATAAGTGCAAGCATATACAACATAGAAGACACAATGGTTCAAGTTTATTAAGGGTAAGTAAAGTAAAGTGTGCCATCAAGTTCGTGAGAGCTTTAATCACTAGTTTTCTCATAACAAGTGGAAGGTAAACAAAAGCATGAATATACTTGGAATAGCATAAGCTAGTAGGTAGGTATAGTGGACTCTTTGGAATAACTTGGTTTAGGGAGTTGGATGCATGAGTGGAACTCATACTTTGTTGTGGAGGCTAGCAAAAGACTGGGAGCGACAAACTAAGAGAGCAATAATGGCCATAATCATGCAGAGCGACAAAACATCATTGATCAAAGCATAAAGTGATACTACAAGTTGAAAACTAAAGGATCATAAAGGCTAAGGTGACTTCAGATAGTCATAACATGGTGTGAGCATGCGCAAGTCAACCCAAATAAAGCATCAAATGAGAATACCACTATACTATGCTTTAATATGCTAAAACAACGCATGATTCATCCAAGGCACATTAAGCAATCTCAATTGTTTATAACAAGTCATGCTACATCAAAGAATACTAAGAATAAATCCAAAACAATATCAAGCATGGCATGACAAAGCATAGGCCACAGTCAAAAACAAGCTCTTTTACCACATAAGTATGAACTTTCCTACTCTTTTCCAAACCAAACCAAACTATTTGCAAACCAAAGTATGAAAGAGGGGGTCCAACAAATTTATTCAGAAAACTAAGCAAACTAAAAACCAAAACAAGAACAAAAAAGAAGACGCTCCAAGAAAAACACAACTGTGCATGAAACAATAAAAATGAAGCGTTTGGAAGAAACCTGGGATTTTTATTGATGAAGAAGGGGGATGCCTTGGGCATCCCCAAGCTTTGATGCTTGTACTTCTTGGATATTTCTTGGGGTGACACGTGTGGCATCCCCAAGCTTGAGCTTTTTTCCATCCTTCGTCTCATTACTCACTCCTTCCATACACCTAAAAAAAATTCCTTCATACAAAACTTCACACAATCTCATTAGCAACATTAGTGCACTTAAGATAAATAAGTCTCAAGGTTCAGTTCTAACACCAAATAAACTTCCATTAGAACACTAGCTACTGTATCACTTACCACAAAAAGCTCAATTCCCCAAAAGGACTCAAAAAGGAACTAACAAGAAGCAAATGCAGAAAATGGCAGAAATCTGTCAAAACAGACCAGCAGGTAAAGACAATTTTTTTTCGAAGACCTTCTGTTGCTCAAATCAAAAAGTGTTGAACTAAATAAAGTTAGATAACAACCTGGGTCAGAAGAACAAAAAATTACAGCTCAATCCGACATACAGAGCTCTCTCACGAATTTTTACGGTGAAGCATAGAAATCTGTTTCGGACAACAACTTTCCCAATCATTACTTCACTCTAATTAGAGGTTACTCTTGGCACAAAAAGAAAATAAAAAGGATAAGGAGAGGTTATTACAGAGGTAATAACTTCCAAGACTCATCTAAAACTCTTGGGTAATCTCCCAACAAGTACTTTTCTTTAACGCCTTTAAGTTAGGCATAAGAAGCAAAGAAAGAATCAAGTGTTCTCAAATGAAGAAGCATTAAGACCAAATTTTGTTTTCATAGGAGAAGCAAAAGAAATATTTTCTCTCTTTTTAGGGAGTTTTCTATACCTTTCTTGAGTGGGAGTTGATATTTAATGGTGCCTTCTTTCATATAAATGATGGCACCAACAGTTCTAAGAAAAAGTCTTCCCAAAGTAATAGGACAAGAAGCATTGTATTCAACATCCAAAACATAGAAATCAACGGGGACATAGGAATCGTTAACCATAATAAGAACATCATTAAGACTCCCCATGAGTTTTTTTTAGCATTATCATCAAGTGGGACATTCAAATAGAAATCTTCAAGAGGAGGCAAATCAAGCGTATCATAAATCCTTCTAAGCATAATAGAAACACTACTATCAAGATCACACAAAGCTTTGAAATCCAAGTCATTCACTTTCATATTAATGATGGGTTCCCAACCATCTTCTTGCTTTATAGGAATAGAAGCTTTATGTTTCATCTTTTCTTCTTTAATCTTGATGAGAGCATCAGTAATGTGTTTTGTAAAAGCCATGTTCATAGCACTAGCATTGGGACTTTTAGCAAGCTTTTGTAGGAACTTAATAACTTCAGAGATATTGCAACCATCAAGATCAAAATCAACTTTATCATCTAAAGTAGTAGAACTATTACTAGCCTCAACACTTGGTGGTAATAGTAGAAACACTAATGTTTCTAGCAATTCCATCTTCTCTTTCCCACTTAGCATGTAATTCAGCTAATAGTCTAACATTTTCATCAATTCTTACTTGTATAGCATTAGTGGCTGCAAAGGGATTCTCATTAGTTTCAGGTTTAGCAGCCATTTTATTCAAAGTGGATTGAGCTTCAGCTAAAGATGCTATATTTCTTTCAGCATTAGAGAGTTTTTCCTCAATAGTTTTATTGAAAGCAGTTTGTTTACTAATAAACTCTTTAAGCATAACTTCAAGTTCAGAGGGAGCACTCTTATTATTGTTGTAAGAATTTCCATAAGCATTACCATTGTTGGGAGGATATGGCTTATAATTGCTGTTACCAAAATTGTTCCTATAAGCATTATTACCATAAGCATTGTTGCCAAAGTTGTTATTTCTTATGAAGTTCACATCAACTTGTTGTTCTTGAGCAACCAAAGAGGCTAAAGAAACATTATTTGGATCAATATGGGCTTTCCCATTAACAAGCATAGACTTAATAATATCAATCTTATCACTCAAGGAGGAGGTTTCCTCAACAGAATTTACCTTCTTACCTTGTGGAGCTCTCTCAGTATGCCATTCAGAATAATTAACCATCATATTGTCCAAAAGTTTTGTTGCAGCACCCAAAGTGATGGTCATAAAGGTACCTCCAGCAGCTGAATCCAATAGGTTCCTTGAAGAATAGTTCAATCCTGCATAAAACGTTTGGATGATCATCCAAGCTGTCAGTCCATGAGTGGGACAATTCTTTACCAAAGATTTCATTCTTTCCCAAGCTTGAGCAACATGCTCATTATCAAGTTGTTTAAACTTCATTATTTCACTTCTCATGGATATAATCTTAGCAGGAGGATAGTATTTTCCAATAAAAGCATCTTTGCACTTAGTCCAAGAATCAATACTATTCCTAGTTAAGGAATTCAACCATTCTTTAGCTTTTCCTCTCAAAGAGAAAGGAAACAATTTCAGCTTAATCATATCACCATCAATATCCCTATGCTTTTGCATCTCACAAAGTTCAACAAAGTTATTTAGATGGGAAGCAGCATCTTCATTACCAACACCAGAAAATTGCTCTCTCATAACAAGATTGAGTAAAGCAGGTTTTATCTCAAAGAAAGTATTTTCAGCCACAGGTGGAGCAATAGGTGTGCTCATAAAATCATTGTTGTTGGTGCTAGTGAAATCACAAAACTTAGTGTTTTCAAGAGTAGTCATTTTTTTGGATTTTCAAATAAGAAAGAAAACTTGTAAAACTATTTTTTTTGGATTTTTGAATAACAAAACAAGCAAACAAAGCAAAAGAAACTAAGCAAAACAAAAACAACAAAGTAAAGAGATTGGTTATGAGGGACTCCCCTTGTGAAGATGTCCTTGACTCCCCGGCAACGGTGCCAGAAAAGATCTTGATGCGCTCGACTTTCGACGTAGAGCTCGTTGGGAACCCCAAGAGGAAGGTACGATGAGCACAACAGTAAGCTTTCCCTCAGTTATGAAACCAAGGTTTAATCAAACCAGTAGGAGCAAGGAAACACCCCAAAGGTGTTACTAGCTGAGCTTTGGCAGGCCACACTACCGGTGCTAGTAGCAACGTGGAGACCTGCACAACACAACCACAAAACTTTGTCCCCAACTTGTGATGAGGTTATCAATCTCACCGTGTTTTGCGGAAAACAAAGGATTAAACGTATCGAATGGAAAGAAGTAAAAGTTTGCAGAAAGTAAACACAAAGAAGTAAAAGATTGTAGATTGTATGTAAAGAAAAAGGACCAGGATCCATAGTTCACTAGAGGTGGCTCTCCTTAGATAAATAACATGCTGGGTGAACAAATTACAGCGGGGCAATTGACAAACACCGAGAAAGCAATACATGCATATACTAATCATCTTGACTCCTCTTACACTTGATTGGGCATTATAACATAATACATAGACCGCCATCCAACTGCATCTATGACTAATAATCCACCTTCAGGTTATCATCCAAACCCCCTCCAGTATTAAGTTGCAAGCAACAGATTATTGCTTTACGAACTACGTGTAAAGTAAACAATACGATTGTTCTATGAACAAAGGATTGTTGTTTTCTCCCTAGTAGCAATAACACATCTAGTACCTTAGAGATTTCTGTCACTTCCTTTACCAGAGGCATGAACCCACTATCGAGCATAAATACAACTCTTGGAGTTGCTAGCATCTACTTGGCCAAGAATGCTACTAACAATGGAAAGCATGCAAGATCTCAAATAACAAAGACATGATAGAATCAATAATCAATCTGAAATAGCATCTCAATATCCATCGGATCCCCGCAAACACAACATGTATGGATTACAAATAGATGATCTTGATCATGAACGGAGCTCACAAGATCTAAACATGAAAGCACAAAGGAGGAGAAACCAGCCATCTAGCTACTACATGGATCCGTAGTCCAAGGATGAACTACTCACGCATCACACCGGAGGCTTGCATGGTGATGAAGAAGGCCTCCAGGGTGAATTCCCCTCTCCGGCAGGGTGCCGGGAAGAGCTTCAGATCCCTCCCGATCTAGGGATGGAGATGACGGCAGCTATAGACTCTTTCGTGGATTTTTGATCAGGTACTTAGGGTTTTCGTCCCAAGGGCAACTTATAGGCGGAAGGAGAGGCCGAGGGGGTGCCGGGAGCCACCACACCACCCCCTCGTGCAGGCCCAGCCTAGCCGCGCGGCCAGGTGGTGTGGCCGGCCCCTGGCCCTTCTCCGTCTCGTATTCTGGCACTTGATCCCTTCCGGAAAAATAGGCACTTTGGCTTTTGCCCGTCCAATTCCGAGAATATTCATTTTCTGACTTTCCTAGAACCAAAAACAGCAAAAAAACAGGCAGTTGGCACTATGGCTCTTGTTAATAGGTTAGTCCAAGAAATCATATGAAAAGTACTCCAAAGTTGGAACAAAACACAAGAAAGTGGATAAAACCAAGCATGGAACATCAAAAATTATAGATACATTTGCAATGTATCAACTCTCCCCACGTGTGTGAAAGTGATAGCGTGCACACCATGGTGGCACTTAGGCTAGAGATTACAGATACTTGTTATGAGTTATATTTGGAGTTGGATGTCTCTATGAAATTGTGGTGTTTGTTGGAACCATCTAGCGCTCAAGGTGATAGTGAGGGGTTATCTAGGTGGGGAAAGCGGACTTTGAGGTGTGTTGTTATAGCCCTCCCATGGATTAGAGTGTTCAACTGGAGAGTAGTTTAGAGTAGTATCATAAAGAGAAGATATTTATATGAGAGTGTTCACTAGCAAAAGTATGATCCCTAGGACTTGTTTCTAAACATTGAAACACCGTTTGCAACTAGATCTGTTACATGTTTGCTTGCTTCCATCGTTTTGCCTTTCGTCTTTTCCTCCCGTCAAGCTATTTTCTGGCACCTTTGTCTTACATCCATACCACCTGTATTTCACTATCTCTTCACCGAACTAGTGCATCTATACACCTGACAAGTGTATTGGGTGTGTTGGGGACACAAGAGACTTCTTGTATCTTGATTGCAGGATTGCTTGAGAGGGATACCTTTGACCACTTCCTCCCTGAGTTCGATAAACCTTGGGTGATCCACTTAAGGGAAACTTGTTGTTGTTCTACAAACCTCTACACTTGGAGGCCCAACAACTATCTACAAGAATAGAAGTGCGTAGACATCACCCAACAAGGCTGGAACATTCTAAGCATATGATGTCCTAAATTTGGCAACGGAGAAATACTCCGACACGTACTGATCAACTTCACCCTCTTCACCTCCTAGAACACCCATGAAAAACAATGCATGTATGCAGGGTTTTCCACGGAGCTGCCATTGCTTGCAACAGTGTGTCCTATCAACCAAACTCACTGGATACCTCCATTGCATATCTTTACTATCAGAGTACGTTACCTCAGCCTCCATTCCTCTTCTAATGCATTTCATCTTCAATTGTTTTTCCCTGGCATGCAAAGCCTTAATCAAATATGGGAGGATGACATGTCCAACATATACTATTCATGCAATTCTTTGACGCAAATCAATCTTTATCATGATCATCTGCCTAATCTTATCAAATATTTGCCACAGCATAAGCCCTTTCAATGACTTGACCTTTGCATTGAAACTCTCTACAAGGTTACTTGTTACATAGTCTACCTTGCAAATTTCATTGAATTGGCTTCTTGACCATACCATTCTACGATGTTCATCCAAGTACTCCTTCACCGCAGGTTTTTGTTTATACAACACCTCCAAATGATACAGATGCTTCCTCAAATTGCATGTGTATGAAGCTGGCCATAGGTTGTCAGTATAAAAATTTATCTTTGAATTTCTTTGTAAAATTCTGCACTAAGTGCCGCATACATTCCCTATGCTCCACTCCGGGGAATACTGCTTCTACAGCTTTCTCCAAACCTTTGCAAGCATCTGTGTGGATAGTAAGTCCCGGTGGATGACCTATAAGGTCACGCAAATTCTCCAGGAACCAAGTCCAACTTTCCTCTGACTCAATCTCCAAAACTCCAAAAACAACAAGGAACATCTAATTATGGCCATCAACTGCAATAGCAGCTACTAGCTGTCCTTTAAATCTTCCATGAAGAGTTGTTGCATCCACGGCCAAATAAGACCTGCAACCATCCAGAAACCCTTGCCAGCAAGCTTTGAAACAAACAAAAGCACTCCTTCTCCTTTGTCTTCCCTCTTATTTTGTACTGAACTTTATGCCTGTCTATATGTACAACACTACCTGGACTAGCCATCTCCACTTCAGCTTTGAAGCTGTAAAGCAACTGAAAACTTTCATTCCATGGACCATTGATCCTATCAAGAGCCATTTCCTTTTCATAGAACATCCTCATGTAAGGTACTGTAATATTAAACTTTTCAGAAACTTATTTTATGAGCGTTGTTGCACCAAGTGATGGGTTCTGTCTCAGCCAATCCATGATTGATCTGCCAACCACCTAGTATTTGCTAGTTTTGTTTTGTACTTTGGCTGCCCCCTTGAGGTGGACAAGAATGTTCGAACCGATTACTTTTTATCTGAAACGTAATGAAAATGTCAAGTGCAGTTAAAAAACTCAACACAATGATCTAAAATATACAACTGGTTGTAATACTTGAACCAAAATGCTCCTGAGCATAGTGGATGCATGCATCCTCCACCTACACCTCTTGTATGGGCACTTCACTGTGAACCTTGCTGGCTCACTCTTAATAACATCATAATCATTATTGGTGTGAATGCAATATGTAGTGAGGGCATTATGATAGTCCCGCATCGTTTCAAATATGGTGCCTTCTGAAATCTTAGGATCGTTCCTGTCCCACTCAATTACTGGCAAGTCCTCACCATCGTACTCGGCTAAAACGAGATTGTCATCGTTCTCCTCGTTCTCTTCATAATCAATGTCATCAAATCTGGCACCATGGGCCATTTCCTTTGTGTACTGATGCTCTAGTGCCAATTTATTGAATCTGTCTACCAATTCAGAAAACATCAACTCATCCTCATCATCTAGTGGAGGCGCTCCCTCGGCAGGCTCTACTTCATCCTCCACATCGGCTGCACGAGTGATTTGGCTTACACTCGCAGTGCGAACAGATGCTACTGTTGTGGACCTACAAGGAGCACGAGGGCGCACACTATTAGCAGATACAGTAGAGACACATCATGCCCGGCCACCTGATGATGCCTGACCACCAGATGATGCTTTAACCCTCTTTCCTGTATGTTCAACTTTAGGTTGCACATGGAGACGAATTCGACCAAAATGTTCAGCAACATTCAAAGAGAAAAACATTACCAAATCATCTTCGCTAGTTAGTGGGAGCAATCTTTGCTCGCTAATGTTGAAATATTGCAAATCAACTGAATCGCCATTTCTCCAGGGGAATTTAGAATAGATTTTATCTTTCAAATCTCTGAGAGTTATGGAGGTTGCAACCACCGCTGGGAAGTAAAATCCATAGAGATACTATTCACAACCACGAATTACGCTAGTATCCAGTATAACCGCTAGCCGAAATGCCAGTGTTGGATCAATCCTATTCAAAAAGCAAGGCAGTTAGTTGAGCACCAGTGATCCACGCTCAATTACCGCCCATAATCAATCCACAAAGGGAAATGATGCTTACCCAGCTAGAATCCATGTGTTAGATCCCTCCGATTCCACCCAATCTTCTCTGCGCTCGATGGGGAGGACCGGTACACCAACCGGCGTTGCATACTGTTCCACGAAAGGGGTAGATCTAGCGGGGGTGATGTCAACACCCGGGTTTTTAATCCCAGATGCCCGTTATGCCATACCTCGCAATCCCAGGATTACCATTTTTGCGAGACATAACGGATTGGATACCACAGTACATCATCCATTACAAACCATACATAAGGTCTTACACAAATAAGGATCTCATGATCCAGTCTTAATACAAAAAGCAGCGGAAATAAAAGATAAGCGTAGCGGTGGGGTCCATCTTCAGGGGCACAGGCAATGCTGATGAAGGCAGATAGTCCTAGGTATCATAGCCGTCCTGCTGGCCATCATCTTGATAGTCTCCTTCATAGTCTGGCCATGATAATAACCAGGGACAAAAGCCATGAGTACTCCTTAAGTACTCGCAAACTACCACTAACAAGTATCATAGTTCTAAGTTAAAGTGCTAAATCTAAGTTTAACTATAAGGTTAGGTTTGAAACCTAAGCTGAGTTCTGAAGCAAAGAAAGATAAGATAAAATTATAGAATCACTTAAATTGGGAAGCTAGTATCATAAACACAACCCTGTTGTGGTCAAGTCAAGATTCAGCATTCATTTCAAGTTCTTTAGAAAACATCTGACAACGAAATAGTATGGCCATTCCAACTATCCATAATCGCAGACGCGGCTATTCGAATAGTTTGACACTCTGCAGAGGTGGTACACTATCACCACAAGATTCGATACATCTGTCAGGGATAGCCCTGAATCATCATACTTAGTATGCAGATAATCAAACATAACCTTCCCTTTACACACCCCAGTATAAGCACCTCTCCTATGCGCATGGCCTCGCAACCATGACCATCTGTCATCTTGGGCACTGCATAGGTGGACATCATTGAGAGGTAGCCTCAGCTCAAACCTCTCCCGCGAGGGAACTAATACTAATGCATATAAATTTCCAGCTAAGCCTTACCCAATTCAGGTAGTGTGGTTGTACGGTAAATTTGGAATGGTATCGCATCCGAATCCAACCATCAGATTTATAAAAGGGTTAAGGCACATGCCTCAACATTTTCATCATCACAAACCATTTGTGTTTCTCAACACATGTCAAAACATCTCAATAGAATGACTCATCATTCCAAGGTTTTCATAATTCATTTTCACCAAGTGTTCCCATCTAAAGTGACTCAAGTTTTTGATCTACTCTAAACTACTAAGTTAAGAGTGTTCACTAAGGTGGAAAATATGGGTTCAATCTCATGCCATAGAATGACATCTAAAGGGTTCTAAATAGGTCAAGTTTTATACTCTTTATGCTACCTTTAAAACAAGTAAATAACCTTGTTTAAACTAAGGAAGGTAAAACTTGTAAGTAAGACATGGGGTAACTAATAGTCAAAAGGGTGTGATCAAAGCATGCCTAAAGCATCTTTGTTAAATCATCTAGTTTGATCCTAGCTTCCTAAGGATTATACTTGCAAGTGTTAGCTTGCATTGTTAATGGTGGCTTGCACTTGGATAGTGCTAGCTTGCTAATAGTAGCTTGCTCAGTTTACTTGAAGTGCTAGGCTTGCCTTGGGTAGTGCAGTGGTTGAAGTTTTCTTCTTCTTCTTGGTAGAACTCCTCCTCCTCGAAAGCTTGGTCGGTACTATCGTCTATAAATACATACGGAGTACAAAATCACCATACAATACTTAACTAGGCTAAATAGCATTCTAAGACACACATTTGATGATCTATTATCATCACAAGCAGCACAAGTTTAAATCACTAGTTTCATCTTTTTAGTTTAGAAAAGTAATTTCTACTCATTGAAAAATTAACTAAGATTTAATATTCACCACTTAAAATATGGGATCATATTGACATATGTCATCACCACATATTCTAACATGTGGGAATGAGATTTAAAGGTTGGATCAATATTACTTTGGTTTAACTTTATTATTTAATGATTTAAAGTGACTAGAAATGCCTATATAGCATTATTTTGGTACTAGTCCAAAGTCACTGCATGTAAACCTTAATATTATTACATATTTAGATAGATATGATGAAATGTGATTTTTGAGAGTTGGAATCAACTCAAAATATATTTTGGTTGATTTTATAAAAATGTTGCAAGTTGCAAAAGCTTCTGTTTTGTTATTTTTACTAGGAGAGATCTATAATTCTAATTAGATTAAATCCAACGGGCCTGGATAGATCATTTCAATACCTTTTAGGCAAAATTGGTTTCATGAAATTTGGATTTGTAAAACTCCCGGAATTGAATTTTAAACTAGTGGACAGAAGCTAGATTCAACTTAAAAAGAAAAATCAAATTTTGAATGGATGGGCTAGCGCGGGAAAGAACATGGGCCGGCCCAGTGGCGCTCCGCGGTGCGGGGCTCAGCTGATAGGGGGTCCTGCTTGTCAGTGGCTCTTAACACGCGAAACGGTACGCGTGCTGTGGACCGTAGGATTAGAAGTGGGATCTACGGTTGAGGTGCGTCGTCGACGACGAACAGGTCGTCGGCGAGCTCGAACCCTAGCGGCTCGGTGGGGGTCTACCGGGGACGTACCAGGGCTCCAGGGAGGTCAGCGAGGCGAGCAAATGAACTGGAAGATGATAGTGAGGCGAGGCGCGGTTGCGGCGGAGCTTGGGGTGCCCTAAATCGCAGGCGCCCTTCTCCTCCTGCTGCGGCGGCTCCGGCTCCAATTCCGGCGAGGCAGAGCTCAAGCGGTGTCGGTGAGAGATGGGTGAGGTTCAGTGAGAGGTGGGGAGTGAGTGATTGTGGAGAAAAGAGGCTGGGGAGGCCGGCTTATACAGGCCCGACGGTGAGACCGAGCGGTGTGGGCAGGCGACTCCGGCGAGGGCGGCACAGGGGCTAGCGGTGTGGCTCGAGGTAGGGGATGGTGGCCTGTCTCCGGGCAGTGTGCTGAGGCTTAAATGCGCGGCAAGGCGAGCTCTGTGCTGGTCGGGCGCGTCACGCGCTCTGGGCAGCGGAGGCGGCAGGTCCGACAGCGAGAGGTGGCTGGGGTGCATTGGGCGGCCAGCGGGGATGTCTGGGGTGTTCCCTAGTTCATGGCGGAGCGATGGGCGCGGGCTGCGGCCGAGGGGCGGTATGTGCACGCGGGGACAGGGTGTGCTCTGCGGGCGGCGCCGGCATGGTCGACCAGCTCCGGGCGCGGCGGTTCCTGGCTGTTCTGCTCTCTGTCTCTGGGCTAGGGCTGGTTGGACGGTGGCGGTGGACCACTAGCTAGCTTGTAGACATGGCAAGAGAGGGGGAAGCGGTCTGCTGCTATGAGTGCATGGTTGGCTGGCGAGGAGTGGCTCAGTATGGCAATGCAGGCAGCTAGGAGGTAGGGGATGTGCTGGTGTTGGTCTGGTTAGGCTTGAGGGAGACAAGAGTGATCAAAGCACTCCAAATTTCTAGACAAGATCAAGCCCAAAACAGTAATAGTTAGGCCACTTTGATCTTGCCCACAAGGTGTTTGATATAATGGCCAAAAGAGAAAAACTTTTGAATTTTGGTTTCAAATTTTTTGGGTGTTCTCCACTAGTGCTAGGTAGTCTCTGGGTGCAAGGGTTTTGAAAGTGGAGCTCATATAGATGGTTTTTGAAAAAGTGGGATCTTCCCATATGAAATAGATTCAATTTTCCAATGCCTTTTAAATATAGCAAAAGAATGTTTTTAGCAGATCAAAAGGTGGGACTTGGTACCTCATTATGTGTACTAGCAAGGGGTGCAAAGATCATGAATTGTTTCTATTAAGAAATGAGTGCTAGGAACACTCAAAGTAGTGTAGTGGATTAAAATGGCCAAAATGACCATTCCTCCTTTTTAATTGTTTTTTATTTGATTTTCTTTGGGAAAAGTTTGGGAATGATGTAGATGATGTTTAAATCACCTAAGAAGCATTTTACAAGCAATGGATCACAGAACCATGGCAATTCAAATCAATTCCTAACTTAAATGCACATACACATGAATGCTTTCATTTTTAATTTGGAAAAGTTTTTGTTAACCCTAAAATTGATGATTTGGATCTTGATAAGCTTGGATTTAAGTTTTGGGATGCTACAACCCCCCCCCCTTAAGCAAAATCTCGTCCCAAGATTTACCAAGAAAACTAGGAACTAAAGAGATCTGGGAACTCTGTCCTGATGTAATCCTCTCGCTCCCAAGTGGCTTCCTCTTCGGTATGGTTGCTCCATTGAATCTTGAGAAACTTAATGCTCCTGGTTCTGGTGGTTTTGTAGGCTTCTTCTAAGATACGGATGGGCACTTCCCGATAAGTCAGGTCATTGTTGATTTCCACAGCTCGGTGATTGATGTTCTTGAAAACTTCAGTCTTCTTGGGCACTTCCAGACATTTGTGAAGTAACGAGATATGGAACACATTGTGGATGGCTGACATCTCTTCAGGCAGTTCCAGTTGATACGGTACTTCTCCTTGATGGTTCAGAATCTTGAAAGGTCCGATATATCTGGGGGCTAACTTTCCCTTCAGACTAAAGCGTTGAGTTCCCTTCAATGGTGAAACCTTGAGATATACAAAATCTCCGACATTGAAAGTCAGGTCTCTCCTTCTCTTGTCGGCATAACTCTTCTATCTGGATTGGGCGGTCTTGAGGTTCTCAAGGACTTTGTGAACTTTATCTTCTGCTTCTCGGAGAATGTCTGGTCCAAAGATCTGACTCTCTCCTACTTGCGACCAATTCAAAGGGGTACGACACTTTCTTCTGTATAGGAATTCAAATGGTGCCATCTGCAAACTAGCTTGATAACTGTTGTTATATGACAATTCTGTGAAAGGCAGGCAGTCTTCCCATTTTGATCCGTATTCCAACACACAAGCTCTAAGCATATTCTCTAGGATCTGGTGGACTCTCTCAGTCTGTCCATCAGTTTGTGGATGATACGCGGTACTGAAGTTCAACTTGGTTCCTAAGCCTTCTTGGACTTTCTGCCAAAATCTCGAGGTAAACTGGGTTCCTCGATCTGATACTATGGTCTTGGGGGTTCCATGCAGACTAACAATCCTAGCAATATACAGCTCTGCTAGCTTTGCACTCTGGTAGGTAGTCTTGACAGGTATAAAGTGGGCTACCTTGGACAGTCTATCAACTATGACCCAGATTGAGTCATTTCCCCTACTAGAAGTAGGCAAACCGGTGATAAAGTCCATTCCGACGGAATCCCATTTCCATTCCAGAATCTACAATGGTTGCAACAGTCCTGCAGGTCTCTGATGCTGTGCTTTGACTCTTTGACAGATGTCACACTTGGCGATGTAGCTTTCTATTTCTCTCTTCATCTTGTGCCACCAAAATTGGTCTTTCAAATCCTGATACATCTTTGTTCCTCCAGGGTGGATAGAATAAAGAGTATCATGAGCTTCCTTCATGATAACTTCCTTCAGCTCTGAATCTGCTGGCACACAGATACGTCCTTTGTACCACAGTACACCTTCTTCGTCTTCGGTGAAGCCAGGTACCTTTCCTGTACCAATACGATGTTTGATTCTGTCGATACTTTCATTCCCCTTCTAGGATTCCTTGATTTGGCTAATCAAAGTGGGTTAAATTTCAATGCTAGCTAAGAATCCTTTGCTAACTAATTCGGTCCTGAACTGCTCCAACTCTTCATACAAACTTGGTTGCTTCTCCTTGATCATGGTATTAAGCCTACACGGCAATCTGCTAAGAGCATCTGCTACCACATTAGCTTTGTCGGGGTGATAGTGAATGTCAAGGTAATAATCCTTGATTAACTCTATCCATCTCCATTGCCTCATATTCAGCTCCTTCTGAGTGAAAATATACTTCAAGCTCTTATGATCTGAGTAAATCTCACAGCGATTACCCATCAGATAATGACGCCATGTCTTCAATGCTAGAACCATAGCTGCTAGCTAAAGATCATGGGTCGGATAGTTCTTCTCATGCTGCTTCAGTTGTCGAGATAGATACGCGATGACTTTGCCTTCTTACATCAATACACATCCGAGACCAATCTTGGATGTGTCACAATACACATCAAACGGCTTCTTGATGTTTGGCATGACTAATATTGGGGCTGATATCAATCTCTTCTTCAGCTCCTGAAAACTGGCTTCACATTTGTCTGTCAATTCAAACTCCTTGTCCTTCTTTAAGAATTGGGTCATTGGTCGGGCTATGCTCGAGAATCCTTCTATGAACTTGCGGTAATATCTCGCTAATTCGAGAAATGCATAGACTTGGGTTTGAGTGGTCGGGGCTTCCCATTCTTCGACATCTTTGATCTTGGCGGGATCAACAGAGACTCCTTCGGCAGACACAATATGTCCTAGGAATCCTACTTCCTTTAGCCAAAACTCACACTTGCTGAACTTGGCATATAACTGATGCTCTCTCAGTGTTTATAGGATAACTCTCAGATATTGCTCATGCTCTTCTTCTGATTTGGAGTAGATAAGAATGTCATCGATAAGCACAACTACAAACTTATCTAGGAAATTCATAAAGATCTTATTCATGAGATTCATGAAATAAGCAGGGGCATTGGTTAATCCAAAATACATAACCGTATACTCGTATAAACCATAGCGAGTAGTAAAGGTGGTCTTCGGAATATCCGTTGCACGAATCTTAAGTTGGTGATAACCAGTCCTAAGATCATTCAACTTTCTGTAATCTATGCACAAACGATTACCTCCATCTTTCTTGTCGACGAATAACACTGGTGATCTCCATGGCGATGCGCTTGGTTGAATCAAGCCTTTCTCTAACATGGCATCCAACTGCTTCTTCAGTTCCACTAACTCTGAGGGGTTCATGCTATAGGGTCTCTGGGCTATGGGTCCGGTTCCAGGGATTAGTTCGATAATGAACTCAATATCACTATCCGAGGGCATACCTGGCAATTCATCTGGGAATACGTCGGGGTATTCACAGACTACTCTGACTTGGTCAATGGTGGGCAGGGCTACACTCTTGTTGCACTTGAATTGACGAGGTAAGGTTTCAGAGATATGCTCTACTGTTACTCTAGAACTACTGGTCATCGTGATGGCTTTCTTAGCACAGTCTATCAGTCCTTTATGCCTTGACATCCAGTCCATACCTAGTACTACTTCCAAACCTTTGGTTCCAAGTACAATTAGGTTGGCATAAAAATCAATCCCATGTATTCTGATAGGTACAGCTTTGCAAATTTTTCTAGCTTTGGTTGTTGAACCGGGGATTTGAACTATCATGACATGCTTCAAGTTGGTTGGGAGAATCTTACTAGTGCATGAAAATTCTTCGGTGACAAATGAATGCGATGCTCCCGAATCAAACAATACTCTTGCTAAAACTGAGTTGATAGAAAACATACCCGGCACTACATCTCGCGCTTCCTGGGCTTCTTCTGCATTCATGTGGAAGAGACGGCCATTGCGGTTGTGAGGGTTCCCTGGGGCAAATCTCCTTCCTGGTTGAACACGACGTTGCTGCTGAGCTGGGGCATTCACATTGGCATTGGCTGCAGTCTTCTTGGGACACTCATTTGAGTAGTGACCCTTCACTCCACACTCGAAACAAGTGATCTGGGACTTTTCCTTGACTGCGACAGGCACAACATTGCTGCTAGTTCTGGGTGCAGTGTTGTTGTTGTTGTTGTGGTTCTTGGGAGGTGCACGGTTGAAATTGTTGGCATTGCCGGAGTTGTGATTGTTTCCTCCGGACTTCACATTGCCTCTACTATGATTGGGGTAGCTTGGGCGAGAATTTGGGGGTCGTTTGTTCCTTGGTGCATATCCTGGTGAAGGGTTGCGATGGTAGTTCTGGTGACTACTGGATCCAGACTGCTGCATCATACGATGCTTGCGGTTGTCGTTTGCCTGGTTAATCTTCCCTTCCATCTGAATGGCAGAGTCGACTAGCTCTTCGAGATCCTGGAAACGGATGTTGACGAGGACAGTTTGCATCTCATCATGCAGTCCGTTCAGGAATCTCTCCTTCTTCTTGGCCTCCGTGTTGATCTCATCAGGTGCATATCTGTCTAGTGATAGGAATCTGTCATGGTACTCCACCACAGTCATTCTTCCTTACTTTAATTCGCGAAATTCATCTCTCATTATGTTGACTAGTCCTTGCGGCACGTGGGTGCGGCTGAACTTGACCTTGAATGCTTCCCATGTCATCACTTGACCATGGTTCATCATGCGGATACTGTTCCACCAAGCTCTTGCATCTCCCGCCAGATAGTGAGTGGCGAAGAGAACTTTCTCATTCTCATCAACTCCTGCAACTTCGAGGTTGTTTTCCATGGGTTGTAACTAGTCATCAGCATCTAATGGGTTTTCAGAGGTGCTAAAGATTGGGGGATTGGTATTCTGGAAGTTCTTCAGCTTGGATCCTTGATGATCCTGATTTCCATGCCCTTGGTTGTTGAGAGCCATCTGGGCGATCTACTGCAATGTTGCTAAGTTGGCTTGGCGCTCTGCCCTGCTTGCTTCACGGTCTGCGATGAGATTCTGCAAGATCTGCTGCATTGGGTCTTGCGACGAGCTGCTCCATCCTTGGTTTCCACGAGTCATCTGAAGATTGAGATGGATATAGGGGTAAGAGGGAAATTCTAAGGTTCATGGTTTTGGGTTTTCAAAGCTAAAACTTTGAGTTAGACTCAGGTTTTTCAACTAACTTCATTTTCATTCATGCAAGCACACACGATACAAACACACACCACAACAATCAAAAGGGAAAACAGATGGTTTGAGGAACCATTCTGCAAGCCACGATACAATGAGACCGATACATCTCATGCTACGACAGTGCCCTAGTGCATCTACTCATCGTTGATGAAGTCGGAGTCATCATCGTCAGTGTAGAAGTCCACGGCATCCTCCGCCAGAAAGTCATCATCATTGCTGAGGTTGGAATCCATGTCTCCCTGGATGTCTTCACCCTCATCTTCTTCTTCCTTGGCGGCAAGCTGGACTGCCTGCTCCTTGACTGTCTTCTCGAGGTCGGCCACCTTCTTGCGAAGACGGGCGATGGTGCGATCCTTCTTTGCACGCTGGCGGCAAAGAGACTGGCGATCCTAGACAAGCAGTGCGAAAGTCTGGGCCTTCTGGTCGGCAATGGCACGGTTCTGGTTGGCTAACTCCCTGGCATTGTCCAGCTCCTTCTGACGGTCATACAACAGGAAGTCAAGGTTCTCCACTTGGCGCTTCAGTGTTGGATGACTTGGCATCTCCATCGGCATTCCCATGAAGTCACGTCTTGCATAGTGGGCAAAACGGGTTCCTTGGATCTGTTGACGCTGAGGGCACATAGACGTGCGAGAGCTTCATGCATTGCCCTGGCTAACCCATCTAGCCAGTTATTCTCTCTCATGGAGAACTGAATTCTCCCAGAAGTTGGTGCTTCAATGCTTCCTATAAGATCTGCGGTGACTAGCCACTGTAGGTCTCCTCCTGGGGGTCCTGGAAGTTGAGCTCCAAGAAACTCCGGGTGCGGGCGTCCCAGTAACTCTGACAGTGAGTCCAGATCCCTCTCGAAGATCAGCTGACCTCCGTTTCCCAACTGGTAAAACTTGCTGAACTAAGTCTCCGTCCACAAGAATAAAGGATGAGGAAGTTAGTGGGGTGATTAAGTGTGTCAAGTTTTAAGTAGTAGTCTAAGAATTTTGAGGAACATGAATGTTTGAGAAAGAAAGAATTCCCAAGGATAAGAGAGGAGATAGTTTTTCGTAAATACTCACTTTGGTTTTGAAACTAAGTTTTTGTTTGAACGTCCATTCTAACTAGGGTCTCCTATGGTCAGGATGGCTCTGATACCAACTTGTCAACACCCGGATTTTTAATCCTAGATGCCCGTTATGCCATACCTCGCAATCCCAGGATTACCATTTTTGCGAGACATAACGGATTGGATATCACAGTACATCATCCATTACAAACCATACATAAGGTCTTACACAAATAAGGATCTCATGATCCAGTCTTAATACAACAAGCAGCGGAAATAAAAGATAAGTGTAGCGGTGGGGTCCATCTTCAGGGGCACAGGCAATGCTGACGAAGGCAGATAGTCCTAGTTATCATAGCCGTCCTGCTGGCCATCATCTTGATAGTCTCCTTCATAGTCTGGCCATGATAATAACCAGGGACAAAAGCCATGAGTACTCTTTAAGTACTCGCAAACTACCACTAACAAGTATAAGAGTTCTAAGTTAAAGTGCTAAATCTAAGTTCAACTATAAGGTTAGGTTTGAAACCTAAGCTGAGTTCTGAAGCAAAGAAAGATAAGATAAAATTCTAGAATCACTTAAATTGGGAAGCTAGTATCATAAACACAACCCTGTTGTGGTCAAGTCAAGATTCAGCATTCATTCCAAGTTCTTTAGAAAACATCTGACAATGAAACAGTATGGCCATTCCAACTGTCCATAACCGCGGACGCGGCTATTCGAATAGTTTGACACTCTGCAGAGGTGGTACACTTTCACCACAAGATTCGATACATCTGTTAGGGATAGCCCTGAATCATCATACTTAGTATGCATATAATCAAACATAACCTTCCCTTTACACACCCTAGTATAAGCACCTCTCCTATGAGCATGGCCTCCCAACCATGACTATCTGTCATCTTGGGCACTGCATAGGTGGACATCATTGAGAGGTAGCCTCAGCTCAAACCTCTCCCGCGAGGGAACTAATACTAATGCATATAAATTTCCAGCTAAGCCTTACCCAATTCAGGTAGTGTGGTTGTACGGTAAATTTGGAATGGTATCGCATCCGAATCCAACCATCAGTTTTATAAAAGGGTTAAGGCACATGCCTCAACATTTTCATCATCACAAACCATTTGTGTTTCTCAACACATGTCAAAACATCTCAATAGAATGACTCATCATTCCAAGGTTTTCATAATTCATTTTCACCAAGTGTTCCCATCTAAAGTGACTCAAGTTTTTGATCTACTCTAAACTACTAAGTTAAGAGTGTTCACTAAGGTGGAAAATATGGGTTCAATCTCATGCCATAGAATGACATCTTAAGGGTTCTAAATAGGTCAAGTTTTATACTCTTTATGCTACCTTTAAAACAAGTAAAGAACCTTGTGTAAACTAAGGAAGGTAAAACTTGTAAGTAATACTTGGGGTAACTAATAGTCCAAGGGGTGTGATCAAAGCATGCCTAAAGCATCTTTGCTAAATCATCTAGTTTGATCCTAGCTTGCTAAGCATTATACTTGCAAGTGTTAGCTTGCATTGTTAATGGTGGCTTGCACTTGGATAGTGCTAGCTTGCTAATAGTAGCTTGATCAGTTTACTTGAAGTGCTAGGCTTGCCTTGGGTAGTGGGGTGGTTGAAGTTTTCTTCTTCTTCTTCTTGGTAGAACTCCTCCTCCTCGAAAGCTTGGTTGGTACTATTGTCTATAAATACATACGGAGTACACAATCACCAAACAATACTTAACTAGGCTAAATAGCATTCTAAGACACACATTTGATGATCTATTATCATCACAAGCATCACAAGTTTAAATCACTAGTTTCATCTTTTTAGTTTAGAAAAGTAATTTCTACTCATTGAAAAATTAACTAGAATTTAATATTCACCACTTAAAATATGGGATCATATTGACATATGTCATCACCACATATTCTAACATGTGGGAATGAGATTTAAAGGTTGGATCAATATTACTTTCGTTTAAGTTTATTATTTAATGATTTAAAGTGACTAGAAATGCCTATATAGCATTATTTTGGTACTAGTCCAAAGTCACTGCATGTAAACCTTAATATTATTACATATTTAGATATATATGATGAAATGTGATTTTTGGGAGTTGGAATCAATTCAAAATCTATTTTGGTTGATTTTATAAAAATGTTGCAAGTTGCAAAAGCTTTTGTTTTGTTATTTTTACTAGGAGAGATCTATAATTCTAATTAGATTAAATCCAACGGGCTTGGATAGATCATTTCAATACCTTTCAGGCAAAATTGGTTTCATGCAATTTGGATTTGTAAAACTCCTAGAATTTAATTTTAAACTAGTGGACAGAAGCTAGATTCAACTTAAAAAGAATAATCAAATTTTGAATGGATGGGCTAGCGCGGGAAAGAACATGGGCCGGCCCAGTGGCGCTCTGCGGCACGGGGCTCAGCTGACAGGGGGTCCTACTTGTTAGTGGCTCTTAACACGCGAAACGGTACGCGCGCTGTGGACCGTAGGATTAGAAGTGGGATCTACCGCTGAGGTGCGTCGTCGACGACGAACAGGTCGCCGGCGAGCTCGAACCCTAGCGGCTCGGTGGGGGTCTACCGGGGACGTACCAGGGCTCCAGGGAGGTCGGCGAGGTGGGCAAACAAACTGGAAGACGACGGTGAGGCGAGGCGCGGTTGCGGCGGAGCTTGGGGTGCCCTAAATCGCAGGCGCCCTTCTCCTCCTGCTGCGGCGGCTCCGGCTCCAATTCCGGCGAGGCAGAGCTCGAGCGGCATCGGTGAGAGGTGGGTGAGGTTCAGTGAGAGGTGGGGAGTGAGTGAGTGTGGAGAAAAGAGGCTGGGGAGGCCGGCTTATACAGGCCCGACGGTGAGACCGAGCGGTGTGGGCAGGCGACTCCGGCGAGGGCGGCACAGGGGGCTAACGGCGTGGCTCGAGGTAGGGGACGGTGGCCTGTCTCCTGGCGGTGCGCTGAGGCTTAAATGCGCGGCAAGGCGAGCTATGTGCTGGTCGGGCGCGTCACTCGCTTTGGGCGGCAGAGGCGGCGGGTCCGACGGCGAGAGGTGGTTGGGGTGCATTGGGCGGCCAGCGGGGATTTCTGGGGTGTTCCCTAGGTCATGGCGGAGCGGTGGGCGCGGGCTGCGGCCGAGGGGCGGTCTGTGCACGCGGGGACAGGGCATGCTCTGTGGGCGGCGTCGGCATGGTCGACCAGCTCCGGGCGCGACGGTTCCTGGCCGTTCTGCTCTCTGTCTCTGGGCTGGGGCTGGTTGGACGGTGGCGGTGGACCACTAGCTAGCTTGTAGACATGGCGAGAGAGGGGGAAGCGGTCTACTGCTGCGAGTGCATGGTTGGCCGGCGAGGAGTGGCTCGGCATGGCAATGCAGTGCAGCTAGGAGGTAGGGGATGTGCTGGTGTTGGTCTGGTTAGGCTTGAGGGAGACAAGAGTGACCAAAGCACTCCAAATTTCTAGACAAGATCAAGCCCAAAACAGTAATAGTTAGGCCACTTTGATCTTGCCCACAAGGTGTTTGATATAATGGCCGAAAGAGAAAACTTTTGAATTTTGGTTTCAAAATTTTTGGGTGTTCTCCACTAGTGCTAGGTAGTCTCTGGGTGCAAGGGTTTTGAAAGTGGAGCTCATATAGATGGTTTTTGAAAAAGTGGGATCTTCCCATATGAAATAGATTCAATTTTCCAATGCCTTTTAAATATAGCAAAAGAATGTTTTTAGCAGATCAAAAGGTGGGCCTTGGTACCTCATTATGTGTACTAGCAAGGTGTGCAAAGATCATGAATTGTTTCTGTTAAGAAATGAGTGCTAGGAACACTCAAAGAGTGTAGTGGATTAAAATGGCCAAAATGACCATTCCTCCTTTTTAATTTTTTTTATTTGATTTTCTTTGGGAAAAGTTTGGGAATGATGTAGATGATGTTTAAATCACCTAAGAAGCATTTTACAAGCAATGGATCACAGAACCATGGCAATTCAAATCAATTCCTAACTTAAATGCACATACACATGAATGCTTTCATTTTTAATTTGGAAAAGTTTTTGTTAACCCTAAAATTGATGATTTGGATCTTGATAAGCTTGGATTTAAGTTTTGGGATGTTACAGGTGAGAGCGGAGCCGGAGGTGAAGTGGGCTCCGCGGCTAGGGGGAGGGGGCGGCTCGGCGGCCGAGGACGACATAAGGTAGGAGGGCACGATGGCGGGGGAGCGGAGGGGCGGTGTGGGAGCTGTTCCAGGCTCGGGGAAGCGAATGCTTTGGGTGGGCGAGAATGGTCGGTCCGACGTGTGTCCATACGGCCCCACCCTTCACCAAGTATGCAAGACCCGTCCCAACGTGGCGCCACCCTTCACCACATATGCAAGTCCCATCCCAACGCGGCCCCACCTGTCAGTCCCGTCCCAACGTGGCCCCACCTGTCAGCATGTAACGGTTGAGGCGACGTAACGTAATGCTCAACGCACTACCCGCCCCAATGCGGTCCCACTGGTCAGCATGTAACGGTCAAGCCTTTGACCTGATGGCATACCCCCGTCCGAGCGCCTGTGAGGGTTTTAGAATAAAGGGAGGGGAAAAGTGAGGAAAAACTAAGCGGCTAGGGAAAACTGAGTATAACTAACGAACCGAGGGTACAAAAATAGAAATCTCTTCATATTTTCCCGCTATTACTCTTGGTGATGTATCTTCTATTCCTATATATTGTGTCAATTAGGCTCAAATCCAATCTCAAACCAAACCGTTGCATCTTCGTGATGTTCTTGTCGCTCCTGCTCTTATTGAAAATCTGATTTCTGTTCGCTGATTCACCACTAACAATCATGTTTCTGTCGATTTTGACCCCTTTGGTATATATGTCAAGGATTACTGGACCAATGCCGAGATCATACGCTTCAATAGCTCCAGTGATCTATATTCCCTCCATGGTGTCCTTGCTGCTCCCCCGCCATGTCCATGGTAGCCTCTGTTGATCTGTGGAACCAATGTCTCGACCATCCCAATAATAATGTGTTATCAACACTTCTTAGTGAATTTTCAATACCTTGTAATAGAGATTCTTATAATTCTTCTATGTGTCAGTCATGTCAACTAGGCAAACATGTTCGTATCCCCTTCCTCTCAATCTTCTAGTTCTTTTTATTTTGAGTTACTCCATTGTGATCTCTGGACATCACCAATAGAAAGTGTCTCTGGTTTCAAATATTATCTTGTGATTTTTCATGATTATACATATTATGTTTGGAACTTTCTTTTAAGCAACAAATCTGATGTTGACAATATTTTTCTTAACTTTTAGCGCCATGTCTCTATACACTTTTTCCTCCCTATAAGATTCATCCAATGTGATAATGGTCGTAAATTTGACAATCTTAAAAATCGCAATTTATTTCTTCAATATGGCATTGTCTTACATTTCTCATGTCCTTATACCTCTCCTAAAAACGGCAAGGCTGAGCGATCACTTCGTACTCTCAATGACATCACTCGCACCCTCCATATTCAATCCTCTATGCCTCCAAAGTTTTGGGCTAAAGCCCTCCACACGGCCACATATTTACTTAATATTCGACCATCTAGAGTTAATCCAAAAACTACACCTTACTTCTCTTTATTTCTTTCTCATCCCAACTACTCCGACATTCACGTCTTTTGGTTGTCTCTATTTCCCAAACTCTTCTTCTACTTCTCCAAATAAACTTTCACCCCGTTCTATCCCATGTGTCCATCTTGGTTTTTCTGACGAGCATAAAGGCTATCCTTGTTTAGATCTTGTTAGTGGTCATGTTCACGGTTGAAGTGCCTCTTAATGAATTTTCAATACCTTGTAATAGAGATTCTCATAATTTTTCTATGTGTCAGTTGTGTCAACTAGGCAAACTTTTTAGAGTATATCATGGTTTGTACTATATTTGGTAGTTTAAGTTTCTAATCCAATTCGATCTCTAGTAGTCTTCTTGCTCTCTAAGTCTTCTAGTACTATATAAACAGCCCAATGGCTCTCAATGTAATCATCTCTTGCAATATCAATACAATCTATATTCCCCAGTCTTTCATGGTATCAGAGTATCTCGTTCCTCGGCCTAGGGTTTAGCCACCACCGCTTCCGCTACACCATCCCTAGGGATATCGTTCTCCGCCGGGGGCTGCACAATAGTAGATTAGATCTTACTTCGCCAAAAATTTCTCGCCAATCGCTTGATCAACGTTTATTTCTTCTTTCGCTGATCATAGATCGGATTGCGTCGTCCACAACCACATGTCGTCATCACACATCTCTACTTCAACCTCGACATCGAATCATCTCTAGCAAATCATTGCCAACGATCGTGCCAAGGAGGCTCCGCGAGGCGCCCAAAGGGACGCCTTCACGTGTTGCGTTGGCTACTTCGTCCTCACGTCATCACCATGCCGGCCTGTCTTAGCCAACATCGACCGAGATGTATGTCTCCGAGTACGCGCCTCTCCATCAACAAAGGGATGCACCTTCATCACCCGTGGTCATCATCGCCGACAACCATCTACACCAACAACATCGCCATATCGTCGCCACCACCACCGACCGTGGTCAATGTCAACGCCAACAAAATATTCTTCTCCTCCACTAGCGACGCTGCACAACTACAAGCGGAAAATTAGGGTCAATCCTCAAGATCTACTACCGCTACAATTCAATCGCTATCGACAACTACCTCGTCGTCTTCGTCCACCATGACCTCGCCGCCAGAGTCACGGTCTATTTTTTTGCACTAATCAATTTTCTTTGTGCAACTACTTTGTCTACTCCAACACATCGGCGGGTAACTTCTACGCACTGACGTTTAAGGAGACCTTCTCTACTTCTTCAAATCCGGCTCTGGCTCGCATGGATCATGATGATCCCTATCTTCGCACGTCTGGTACTGGTAACACCGACACGTGCCTTCATCCCCGGCACTCTCCCAAGTTTGGCAAGCTCGAAAAGGCGTGTCGCCTACCTGTACTACTCTAGCTCCAACTACATCTACGTCAATTACTACGGCGACTTCCCAGGTTCAACGATGGCATCGACCACAATACAACGACATCATCAGTTGCGACGACATCACCAACGGAACCATCGACCATGACTAAAACTCCCTACTATTAGCTACATCGACATCGGCATCCACCGGCTCCCTCTCCAGTTCACGCCTTCGAATTATGCTCCAGTCAGGCCGTCCGCGATGCTCCGGTTGTTCTCATCACTACCGATCCGACTGCGGTAGAGTGCCAGAGTATATCATAGTTTGAACTATATTTGGTAGTTTAAATTTATAATCCAATTGTTGGGGATATACTTTCCAGGTACCCTCACAGTTCCTCACTTACCAGGGTGGCCCACTTCGGGTTAGAGCTTTGCTTCACGGGCGGCCCAGTCAGGGAGAAAGACAGAGTCCAATCCGACTACGGGAAGGCCTAGAAGACTTACCGACTTAGGCTCGTAGTGTTACTTGTAGTTCAAGATGTACTCTGTAACCGTCTTTTAGTCGTAGCCGGATGGATCTCTCCTGAAAACCCTAGGCCGGATATCTATATAAGCCGTCCTAGGGAGAGCCTTTAGGGCACCCTTAATAGTCTACAATCTCAACTCGCACAGGCGAAACCCTTGTAACCCATATTCCGGTCTGCCATATCACTGGATTGCTAGCAGGAGTAGGATCCGTCCAAAGCCGGCGGATACGAACCTGGGTAAACTTGTGTGCTCACCGTCTCGGAACACCGTATGTCTCACACCCCTCTCTTCCGCACGCCTCGAGGACCCCCTCATGGCGTACTTGTCATCAATCCGACGACAGTTAGCGCCCACCGTGGGGCAAGTGAGCTTTGGATCTCCGTTCGGAGCGGAATCTGCAAGAATCGGAATCGGCGAGACTATCGTCGTTGGTCGCATACTCTACGTCAGCGACGTCCCTCTCATCGTTCCCGGCGAGACATGGAGTACGGCTAGGGGGCTGCGACTGCCTACACAATCATGTCTTTCGGCGAGATCGATGTTTACATCAGTTTCGCTGAAACTGCCCCACCCACCCCAGCGGTGATGATAGAGGCAGAAGAATCTCCTGGGTCCCCTCTGTCCGCAGAGGCGGCAGAATTCCGGATCTCAGAAAACCCTAATCCCACCCAGCCCGCACCATCTGCGGAGATAGTGGAGAAATCCGAGATTGAGGAAGACCTAGCGGTTAAAGCCGAATCTAGAGTGGATGTCCTCGGAGAGACCGTATCCCAGATCGACCCACCCGCGGAAGTCGAAATCTAGGAGGAGCATATCAACGACATTGATTCCGGCTCTCATGATGCCGGGACAGACAGGCCTTTCCTAAGGTACACACTGCGACGTATGATAATGCAAGATGCAAGCGCAGATGCAATTCTCGAGACCATCAAAAGTTTCGACATGGCTGATCGCGAGAGCCGCAGGTACCTCAGGAAGCACGCGTCGCACTTCATCGGGTATGTGGGATCCGGATCTGGCTCTGCCGATGCTGGAGAAAACACCGACTCTGTGCTGGAGGTAATTGGAACGAATGCCGACGTACCTGCATCCTCGGATGAATCGATGACGTCAGCAGATTTCCGAAAGTTCTCCGCGGAATATGAAGAGGATTACAACTCCAAGGCTGCAGAAGAAGGAGAAGCCATGGATGAAGGATCCGGGGAACACTCTCCCAAAGCGCAGGATGATATGGACGTCGGAGATAATCCCGAAGTTCAGATGTCCGAAAGTACCAATCAGAGCTTGACTCTGGGAAATGGACCCAAAGCCGTCTTTGCTACTGGCGCTGCCAAGAAGGCAAAGAAGAAGAACAAGAAAAACAAGACCCCGGCAAAAGACCCTCTGATAGAGGAGGTGATTGCTGAGGAATACGAAGAAGACTCGGATGGAGCACTTATCCCAGAAGAGCAGAAAAAAGAAGAATCGGTGGATGGACACGTGATCACTGAAGGTGCGCGTAAAATAATCGATGCTGCATTGACAACACCTATCCCTACAGCTGCAGAACTTACTACGGAAGAGCTGGACGAAAGGGCCCAAGCCCTAGAAGCGCGTCGTCAACAACTTCTGGATGAAGCCAAAAACATCGAGGAGGAGAAGAAACACATGGCAACTAAGGATTATATGTCTCGGTTGCATCAAAAGACACGGAAGCGTCACACCAATGACGACCAATTCCCACATATGCGTGTCGTCCTTTTTGGAGATGAGATGGGGAAGCCACGGAAAGATAGCAAAGGAGATTGGGTATATCCAACCCCAGTACAGAATACCGTGGCTGCCCGAGAAATTCTATCGGCTAATCCAGGACTTGAGGAGATCCGTTTGCGTATCAAACTACTCAACAAGGAACTGGAGCAGCAAAAGGTCATCCTGTCCGAAAGTCAGAAACTGGTCTCGGATTCCGACCAATGTCGCACAGATCCAGCATGGGCTGACGTAAGACCCCATCACATTCCGGAGCAACATCATCGCCCCGAACGTCGGGAGGACAATTATTCGAGAACCGGATCGTCAGGACAGCATCGCAGGACTACGCGTGACTGGAGCAACGTCGCCGCAGTGGCCGAGAAAGAGGCCATCGCTGCTCTGAATCCGAAGAATCCTCCCCGACGAGAGTCTAACGATCGAAGGGGAGAAGATAAAGAGAAACGTTGGGAGGAGGATCGTCAAAAAATGCCACCTCCTAGACATGCAAGTCGTCCGGCTGAGCCTCACCGTAGTGGGAGCGACGGACGAAGGAACGACGGAAACCATGCTGGGATAAGCCGGCAGGGGGCTCGTCGTAGCCAAGACCCTCCCCGAAACCGAAATAATGAAGCTCCGGGCGGAGGCCGGCGATCAGCCGGAAACTATCCAGCTGCCCCACCCTCTCCACCAAGCAGTCATCACAACAGCTCCCAAGGGGGACAAGGAGGACGACGTGGTGGAGGAGGTGGTGGCAGAAGTCGAAGTCCGGCTCCAAGGCACCGCAGCCACAGCCGACATTCGGGACGATCTTTATCCCCGAACGACGCAAGGCACAGGATCAACTCCAACATAGAGGCGCGGCGCTACGAAAACGATGATATCTACGTGTGCCCAAAGTGCTTCGGACCACGCATCAGAGCTACAAAATTCCCGGAAGGATTTGCTATCTCAAGACATATCCAAGCCTACGATGGAATTGCTCGACCAGACACCTGGCTACAGGATTTTTTCCAAGCTTACTACATCGCCAAAGGCGGAAATAGCCTGGTCGCAACCCGATATCTCCCACTTATGTTGCGGAAGACGGCATGATTATGGCTTAATGAACTTCTGGAGAACACCATTCACAACTGGTATGACATGCAAAGTGCATTCTTTCGGAATTTCGAAGGCACATATCAGAGGCCCTGTACGGTTGGAGACCTACAGCGTTGCACCCAGAAGGCCGGAGAAACTTGCCGGGATTACCTCGGACGATGGATCGACACCAAGAACTCCTGCGAAGGGGTAAATGATCAAACTGCGATTGAAGCTTTCATCGCAGGTCTCCCAATTGGTCTACTGCGCCACCGCTTGAAGTGTGACAAGGTTACTGATTTGGGAGAGATGATAGAAACAGTGAGAAAGTATGCAGATGCCGACGACGATGCTAAGGGATTACTCAATGCCCTAGCTGTGCCTCAGTCGGTAAAACAATCAAAGCAACAAGCTCAGAAGTGCAAAAATACCTCGGAAGAGAAACCCAACACGGAAACAGCAGTGGCCACTGCTACTTTCGGGTCTGGAGGATGAGAAGGACGTGGCGGAGGCCACGGGCGTGGCCGTGGAACTTCAAGGGTCCAAGGGAGAGGAGACCAGCAACCAGGCAAAACCTACTCTTGGGCCGACATTTCCAATAACCCATGTGTGCATCACCTAGACGCCAATGGGGGCTCGTCCCACACCAACCCTGAATGTCGTTTCAATGACGACATCAAAAGAGATGACACCGCGGGCTACAAAGCTAAGCGGAAGAAGGGAAAGAAGAATCCCAAAAAAGAAAAAGAGACCAAGGAAGATTCCGACATGGAGGAAGCTGATGCTTCAAATCCCAAGCCGGAAGGGAAGAAAAATTTTCCCACCAAGAAGGACACTTATGTCACTTTCCTCGGATCTCAACCAGTAAAGGTCAAGAAAGCAGTTCTACACGAGCTCAATGCAACAGTTCTGGCTGTCCCCCAATATCTGGACTGGTCGGAAGTGGCAATCACATTTGACCGCGCTGATCATCCGCCTAAGTTGCACAGGCGAGGAAAATACGCCTTAATCATCAATACACTTATTGACGGTTATGGTTTCTCCAAGACCCTCATGGACAGTGGTAGTAGTATCAATATTCTCTATGTAGAAACACTACGCTGGATGAGGATCTCGGAAACCCAGCTGAACCATAGCTCTGTGATCTTTCACGGAGTTGTCCCAGGAAGACAAGCTAATTCCCTGGGAGAGATTACTTTGGATGTTACCTTTGGAAATCCAAAGAACTATCGGACAGAAGAACTTTCCTTCGAAGTGGCCCCGTTCAAGAGCGCGTACCACGCTATATTCGGACATCCGGCTTACTGGGCTTTTATGGCTCGTCCGTGTTACATTTACAATATGATGAAAATTCCAGGTCCCAACGGCGTGATCACCATCAGGGGAGACCCGAAGAAAGTGTGAGAGTGCGAGGATGGAAATGCCTCCTTTGCCGAAGCCGTGCTGCATGCCCAGGAGTACCAGGAGATCAAGAAGAGCATATATCCGTCTGAGATGCCCGCAACGGAGAAGGAGGTGACAAAGCCAAATCCGGAGTTCAAGGCATCAGAAGAGACGAAGAAGACGCCATTAAAGGATGATGACCCCTCCAAGGTGACCCAGATAGGCGTAGGCCTAGGTAGCGCATAGGAAAGCGCGCTCGTCAAGTTCCTCCAAGCAAATCAAGATATCTTCGCATGGCAGCCATCTGACATGACCGGAGTACCTAGGGAACTTGCCGAGCACTCTCTAAATGTAAACTCGAACGCTAAACCCGTCAAACAGTCCCTACGACGATTTGGCGATGAAAAGCGTAAGGCAATAGCTAAGGAACTAGCACGGCTCGAGTTAGCCGGATTCATAGAAGAGGTCATCCACACTGAGTGGTCGGCCAATCCTGTAATGGTCCCTAAAAAGGACACCACTGATTTAAGGATATGTGTTGATTATACTGCCTTGAACAAGGCTTGTCCAAAAGATCAGTTCGCTCTGCCTAGAATTGATCAAGTTATCGATTCTACGGCAGGCTCGGAACTCCTCCGTTTTCTCGACGCATATTCCGGTTATCACCAAATCCGGATGAAGGAATCTGACAAAGTCAAAACTTCATTCATAACCCCCTTCGAAACCTTCTGTTTTGTTACAATGCCCTTTGGGCTGAAGAACGCATGAGCTACGTATCAGCGCATGATGCAGCGTTGCCTCCACGACCAACTCGGACGCAATGTACATGCATACGTGGATGATATTGCGGTGATGTCCAAAAAGAAGGAAACACTGATTTCCGACTTGGAGGAAACTTTTGCCAATCTATGAAAATACAACATCATGCTTAACCCGAAGAAATCTTCTTTGCAATACCAGCCGGAAAATTGTTAGGTTTTATCGTGTCTCAAAGAGGCATAGAGGTGAACCGGGACAAAATCAAGGCTATACTCAATATTTCCAGGCCAACTCGCCTGAAGGGCGTACAAAGACTAACTGGTTGCATTGCTGCAGTCAGTCGGTTTGTAAGCCGGCTTGGTGAATGAGCCGCACCATTATACAAACTCCTGAAAAAGACCAAAGATTTTGTCTGGACTGATGAAGCTGAAGCTGCACTACAAGACCTGAAGAAAGTACTCTCATCTACTCCTGTCCTTGCAGCCCCGAAACCTCAGGAACCGATGTTGCTTTATCTTGCTGCAACAAATAAGGTCGTCAGTATCGTCATGGTGGTGGAGAGACCGGAGGAAAATCAGGAGCACCTGGTGCAGCGTCCGACTTACTTTGTTAGTGAAGTCTTAACAGAGTCAAAACAGCGGTATCCGCATTACCAAAAGTTGGCTTACGGTGTTTTTCTAGCATCTCGTAAGTTACGACACTATTTTCAGGAGCATCCAATTACCGTGGTGAACACAGCTCCCATGAGAGATATAATCAACAACAATGACGCCACAGGACGCGTCGCCAAATGGGGCATAGAGCTTTCAGCTTTTGATATTGAGTATAAACCTCGGACAACAATCAAATCCCAGATCCTTGCTAACTTTGTTGCTGATTGGATAGAGACGAAGGAGAACATGTTCCTCCCTGAGTCGGAATATTGGACCCTCTGTTTCGATGGGTCTAAGGCTCGAGGGGGCTCGGGGGCTGGCATGGTGCTCAAATCACCCCAAGGAGATAAACTTTTATACGTGTTGCAGATCCACTTCACAGCGACAAACAATATTGCCGAGTATGAAGCACTGCTGCAGGGAATCCAGATTGCTAAGGATATTGGCATCCGACGTTTGATGTGTTACAGAGATTCGGATCTTGTTGCTCAACAAGTGTCGGATATTTGTAATGCAAATAAGCACATGGAAGCATATAAAGCTATCGTGGATGCTCTATCTAAATCGTTCGAAGGGTTTGAAGTTTAACACATCCCTCGAGTAGAAAATGAGGAAGCAGACGCACTATCTCGGATAGGTTCTGCGCAGAAAGAGGTTCCAGATGGCACTTTTTTAGAGCACCTCAAAGTTCCCTCAAAAAAGGGAGTAGATGAGGAATATCCGACCAAATCCGGCTCACCTTTGATAGCAGTTCTGGCTGTAATTCCCAGCTGGACTCAACCCTACCTCGATTATTTGGTAGATGGCAAATTACCCGAAGGCGAGGTGCTGAGCCGGCAGATCATCCAACGAGCAAAAGCCTACACTATAGTCAAAGGTGAGCTCTATAAGCGGAGTGTTTCTGGGGGTTTTCAGCGCTGTGTATCTCCGGAAGAAGGAGTGGAAATCTTAAGGGAAATCCACGAAGGCGAGTGTGGTCATCACGCTGCAGCCAAATATTTAGTGGCAAAAGCTTTTAGACACGGATTTTTCTGGCTAACAGCTCAGGCAGATGCCGAACGATTAGTCAAGATGTGCAAAGGCTGCCAAAAGTATGCCAAACAAGCTCACATTCCGGCTGATCAACTGCGAACAATACCTATAACATGGCATTTTGCGGTCTGGGGGCTTGATATGGTAGGACCTTTTAAACGAGCTCCAAGTGGATTTACTCATCTCTTAGTGATGGTGGATAAATTCACCGAATGGATTGAGGCTAAACCTGTCACTAGTTGTGATGGAGCAACAGCCAAAAGATTTGTCGAGGATATTATAATCCGGTATGGTTATCCGCATAGCATTATCACGGACAACGAGAGTAACTTTTCTATGGGAGAATTGGTTGAATTCTGCAACGAGCAAAATATCGGGCTTAACATTGCGTCAGTCGCATATCCACAGGCTAACGGACAAGTCAAAAGAGAAAATGGTTTAATCCTACAAGGTCTAAAACTGAGACTCGAAGCACCACTACGACGTGCTGCAGGGGCTTGGGCAGCGGAATTACCCTCTATAATATGAAGTTTACGAACGACTCCAAACAGGTCAACCGGATACACACCTTTCTTCTTGGTCTATGGTGCAGAAGCAGTTCTTCCTAGTGATTTGATTCACACCTCTCCTAGAGTGGCCGCGTATATTGAAGAGGATGCCGAGATTTCTCGACAAAACGATCTCGACTTAGTCGAAGAAGTTCGCGTCATTGCTGAAATGAGATCTACAGCCTATCAGCAGAAGTTGCGCAAGTATCATAGCCAGAGAGTCCGAAATAGATCTTTCAATAAAGATGATTTGGTTCTCCGACTTGTGCAACAAAGAAAGCACAAACTTTACCCAATATGGGAAGGGGCCTTTACCAACGGATCGAGTATTGCACAACGGATCGTACTACTTAACTGACATGAGGCCAGTCAAAGAAAGACCTGCTACTAAGAAGAGAAAGAGAGCTGGAGGCAGTACAAATCCGGATGAGTTAGACAGACTGTGGAATATTGCTCAGCTACGTCCCTTTTATTCTTATTTTATCCTTCTTTGTAAACATATATATGTACATGTTCTATGAGAAATAAAAGTTTTGGTTGCCTCAATTTTTTCTGAGAAGTTTTTACCATCTTATTTCCGAATGATCATGTCATAGTCGAAAATCCCAGAATGCTTGAAAGTACTTTATGCTCACGTTCATTCTGGTTTAGATTTCCGATTCTAAAATTGCTACCTTCGGGTATAAGTCTAAAGTTTCTAGTCTTTACTTTGGTTATTTGTCTAATTGCTAGATGCGGGCATTTTTCGAGTAGTGAATTGTTGGTACTAGAAGCCGGCTTTGTTTTCGAGTTTAAACTGGTTTAGCAATTGAGCTCCATTGCTCGGCAAAGTTTCCGGTAGAAGGTTTAGCCGGCTCACGAAAGGGACGAGGCGGAAAGCTAGATAAACGATAAGTAGGGACGAAAAAATACAAGTGCTTATGTAAACATTTCAGGCACGCAAAAATTTTTAAAGCCAAAAGTGCTGAATAGATCAAAAGCTTAGCACTAGCAAAATTATAGTACTGCATATTTACAGGCCCATCATGTTTTTCAGAATAACACAAACATTTATGTTAATCTATGATGCAGGAGAGGAAGGAGCTGTCGGCTCGCTGGATACACCGCCTTGGTATCGTTCCGAGATGTCCACATTCGAGGTGGTGCGTTCATCGTCGGAAACTTCTGCTGATTCTTCTGGAGGAGGAGGCGGAGTGTCCACGCAGGTGAAGAAAGGGTCTCGTAGCTGGTCAAGTCAGCCACGTGACACCCATATCTGGCACAGGAGTGCATGATGGCTTGAAGGTCCTGCTCCTGGCCGTCTTCATCTACTTTGCAGTACCCTCTGGTCACTTGCCATATTTCCATGTTTCCATGGTGGCTCATGACCATGGTGAGAGCGTTCTGCGCCGCAGTCCGCGCGTAGGACATGTTCCAATCCTGAACAAGTTGCGGCATCTCCTTTGCCTTGTCCCGCACCTGAAAATCCGACATGTTGTGCATGTCCGGAATCTTGAGAGCTTCGCCGATGTCCTCAAGGGATTGGCGGAAGTCATGAAGCAGGTCACCGACTTGGGTAAGCCGGTGGGTGCGGGGCTTGGTGGAAGAAGAGTCTGTCGAGTTCAGAGGACCTATACACAAAACAAGTTAAGAAAAATCCAACATTGATAGAAGTCGAAGAAAGCGGAAAAGTCAGGCAGATGGAACGTACCAAAAATGACGTCGTCGATTTTGGTCTTCTCTTCCCGAAGACTCTGGAGTTCAGCCCGGAGTGCCTCGGAAAGGTCCTTCTCTCTACTAAGCTCATTATTGAGGTCCGAGATTCTTTTATCTTGAGCAGCGATCATGCGATCACGCTCGTCAGTAGCCATGGAGGAGGACTCAAGGATTTGAGCAATGCTCTTTTCATGATCCGCCTTGAGCTTATCCAGCTCTTGGTGAAGCTCCTTGTTCTCCACCACCAAGGTCTTGAGGTTCTCGGCCTCTTCAATCATGGCGCAGGATTGTGTTACCAGCGATGTATGTCAAAAAGAACAATAGTTCAGAAAAGTTCGACTATGAAAACATGAAAGACAAGGTTTGAGTCTCAAAATGTTTACCTTCAGCCTCATCCTTGGCGACCTTTAGTTCAGCATTTTTAATTCGGAGACCCTTGATCTCTCTCCGCTTATCACATACATTCTTCAATAAATCCTGGTTATAGGAACATACTTTCTGTAAGTCAGAATACCCAAAGTCAGAAAGCTACTAAAGACTCGGGCTAATATTTTAGCTAATATCATCACGAGCCTTGGGGGCTACACTAGTTCATTCTCTGGCATCCTAATGAAGCATAAACTCGGATTGTATATCCTACTTCATGCTTGGGGGCTAGAGGATATTATATGAAATAAAGGAAAAACAGGAGTTACAATTCCGACTTACATATTGTTCGTGAGTGAGTTTATCCAAACTCGCATTCACTTCGACAGCAACCTTCTCGGCGAGAGTCAGAGGAATCACTGGTGTTGTTGGAAGCTCACCGGTCCTTATCCTCTCGTCGCGAAGACGCACCTGGGCAAGAAGGTCAGTGTAACTACCTCGGTGAATTACGCTCTTAGTTAATGCCTGGATGAACGAAAGTGGTTAAAATAGTACGGTGGGGCCCAGGGCCACTCACGGTAGACCTTTCGGCCGTCCTAACCACTTTCAGTCAACGGGACAAGAACGAGCGGCGTAATCGGCAGGCGAAGGGATCAAATACATACACAAATGAGTATGTATGCAAGCCACATACAACAGTACATCAGAGCCATTCCATCTAAAAGAAATAGAAATATTGCAACGCCATACGGCAAGATCCAAATATCCTAGATAGGTATAATAATTTAGGATAGCTCCTCATACATCACACATCAGAGTGTCAGGCGGAAGCTGAAAACAAGATCCGAGTACGGATAAGAAGCAAATTGGCATAAGATGCCCCATAAATAAACACATCCCGCCCACAGATCACACGGATCCCCGTTCCCGGAATCTCTACACCGAATGATCGTTGCCAACATCATCTGTCTCTTCCACCCAGTATCCATCTTGCGGGTACACCTGTTCATCTGAATCAAACAATTTATCGTGTGAGACCCTAGGGGTACTCAGCAAGTCTTTATGCCACTAAAGGGGACACAACTTGGGGTGACGCAATTGCAGCAAAAGATAATACCTAACCATTCTATAGAGACTCGCTAACCTTCCGCCTAACCAATGATAGACGGAAGTCCGTGAATTAAGAACAACAGTTATAATAGTATAATTAACAGATCCATCCTCCTCCTCGCTTACCAACGAGGAAGCGGACGAACAACCCCCCATCATCCGTTGGCAGTTTTTATTAACCATTCCATGAGTGTTGCACTATTTACTAGTCAAGTACTTAGTCAATTTAAAAGCGGTACTTTAGTTATATTTGTCTATGATCGAGAAACTGTGCTCCAAGTCGTCCATAACCACGGACACGGCTTTCAGAAAGATTTACCCTGCAGGGGTGCACGAATAGCAACACACACTCGATCAACCTCGGAAAAACCAAATCAAAACCCAACGAGGCATTCACGACAAAGCAATCCCAGGATTCAGAAATATTTCAGGGGGCCACCCCATTAAGCTACCCGCAGCGAAGTTGGCCGACTCCGAGACGGACCCAAGGTTTGTGTGGACGGCGGTAAACGACTGGGAACCCGAAAATGTGACTGGGCTTGTCGATACAGAGAAAACGTGTCACGATCCAAAACAGTACAGGTGCTCCACGCACAATCTTAAATAAAGCAGTAACATGGCATAAGTACAGAATAGTAATAAAGCCCCAAACTAATTGTGGCCCCAAGAAATAAGAATGGATCAAGCTCTAGCTCAGGGGGGTCCATAAGGCCTCCCGGATGTGGATAGTGCGAATAAACAAGGAACAGGAATCAAGTACTCGGGGTCCTACGGGACACAAGTGAGCATGAAAAACCAAATAGCAGATATTGCTCACCGGTGCCTCTTTCATTAGTTGTCCCATTACTACTCAGGTTATGTTGTTTAGGCACCTCGTTATCCATCCGACACTCACATACCCTAAGCATGCTTTTCTACGACTCGCATGGCTCAAACAACTCCTGTAGTAATGGCTCATGGGACCGGAACAGGCTTAATGTGGTTTAAAAGTAAAGGCTATGCAGTACTTGGGATTCAATTTAATGCAATCGCGACTCGATGATGCAAGAATAAGATAGAGGCAATAGGTACTGTATGTATGCAAGCATGTGGTAGTGCTTGCCTGGCAGCTCAGTTGAAGCGAGAGATGGATCTGGGTAATACTCCTGTGATTCCTGGTAAACCTCCTGCTGGGCGTCTATTCGAAGAAGAACAAAACAAACAAGGGCCAACATAAATAAAGTGCGCAAGCATATGAATTGAAATGCAAAAAGCAACCAAGCATGCCATGATGAATGATGCACAATTTACATGGCATTAAGGTAGCATGGCAAAGGTGAGATGTGGATACAAGAATTAAAGCACTTTAATATTTATTTGCCCAAGTTTTATTGTCCTAAACAGTTCAGAATTTAAATGTTGACATGATGCATGCTGCAATTCAGAACAAGGACTGCATAAATAGAACGGGCTCGTCGCGCTGATCGATTTAGACATATTATTTGCCAAATTTGGAATTATAAAACAAAAGTTATTAATTAACTAAGTAAAAGGGCATTTTCTCGTAATTTTAATCAACTCGAAATTTAAAGTGTTCAAAATATATGTTGAAGGGCATATTTCACTTCCTCACATTTTTCTGATTCCAAAACATATATTATTTGTATTATTTGGATTTGTATTTTGAAAATTATTTGAATCTGAAAAGAATTTGAATTTAAATAAATTTGAAAAGATTTGAATAAAAACAAACTCAGCGAAAAACTTTTTACACCCAGGCAATTCTAGCCACAGTCACTGAATGGTGGGCCTGGTGCTGACTGGCCACGCGCGCGGGAAAAACTTTTGTCACCGCAGGCTGGGCTAGCCCACAGAGACTGACAGGGTGGGGCCAGCGGCTGAAGGCCCACGTGCCAGCGAAAAACCCCCAGCGGCTGACTGGTGGGGCACCAGCTGGACCGCGGGTTGCGTCTGAGAAAACGGAGGGGTTTTCCTGCAAAACTTCCAGAGCGGCTGGCAGGTGGGGACACTAGGAGCGCGGGTTGCAGTAATTAAAAAGGGGAGGGGCTTTTTGCAAAACGACCACGCCCGGGGTACTGTTTATCGTTCTCCTCCGTCTGGCGGCAGGCGCGTGCGCGGGCGGAGCGGGGATTCGATCCCGGGTCGCGGGAGTCCGCGTTGAGGAGGCTAACCGGTGCGGTGGTGCTGGGGAGCTGCCAGGGAGGTGGACGCGGGCTAGATAGGGCGAGCGTGGCGCGGGAAAGTAGCAGATGCTGGCGAGCTCTGGCGCGCGGAGAGCGTTCGACCAAACGCACGGCGAGGCCAGAGTGATACGGCGAGGCAGAGGTTGTCAGGAAGAAGAAGATGCTCACCGCGGGCTCGCTGGTGGGCTTGGATCGGCGCGAGGAGCGGTGGATCGACGGCGAGGCTGGCGGCCGGAGTTTTAGGGTTTCGCGTCGGGCGGCGAGGAACTGGCGGTGCTGGGGCTTCTCCTCCGCGACGGCGTGTACTGGGCGACACAGGGGGATATCCTCGATCTCCTAGACCACTTCCACGACAAGCTCGACGGCCGGAACGAGGAGATGGCGGCGGTAGTCGGCGGTGACTGGCGGCAGGTGGGGGCGACGGTGGAGAATACGGGGAAGGAGGGGGGTGCTCTGGGGCGGATCTGGCGAGGCCAGAGAGGCGTGAGGAGGAGGGGAAAGTGAGAGGGAGAGAGGGGAGGCAGGTGGGAGCGGGGTAGATGGAAAAAGGGGCTTCGGCCCTTTCCTCCTTCCTCCCGAGCACGTGGGTGAGCAGGCTGGGGCTGGTCCTGGCGAGGTAGGGGTGGCTGCAGGTGGGGCTGGGGTGGCGCAGCTGTAGGTGGGGCTGGTAGGAGGAAGAGAGAAGAGAGAAAGGAGAGGGAGTAGCTAGGGCTAGGTTAGATGGGGCTCGGGTTAGGGTTAGGGTTTTGTCTAGCTTAGAGAGAGAGCTAGGTCTAGCTAGGGTGGGGCCAGCTAGAGAGAGGGAGAGAGGAAGGTTTTAGAGTTAGGGTTTAGGAGAGGATTAGAGAGAGAGAGAACTAGATAGGTTAGATGTTTAGATATTTGAATTTATTTTGGTTTAAGAGATCATGTCAAGAAGGACCCTAGTGCTTGAACTTGCATAAGCTAATGTGGAAAAGAAACTAGAAAGAAAGAGGAAGAAAAGAAGATGGTGTAATAGGCTCATATGACCACCCATGTAGATAAATAAAATAAAATGAATGTAAATGGTGTGGATAAAACCAACTCAAATGGAGCATGGTGGAGGCTAGAATGATCATGAGGTGGAGGTGGAAAGAATTCCAAGAAAAAGAAAAAGAAATGAATTAAGGAATAGGCCTCATATGGTTCATGCATGGAGAATAAAATAAGAAGATAAAGAGAGGGGTGAGACTATGAGGAGGGAGTAATGGTGGTAGATGTTTCCCCAAGATAAGATCCACTAAAACAAAAGAAAACCCAATGAGGTGGAGGTGGTGTAGAGCTTGCATGGCCCATGCAAAAATAATAATGCCATTATTTATTTTGTGACAACAATAATAATATGATGGCATTATTCTTATGCATTTCCAAAAATGGAGATAAAACCAAGCACAAGAATTTAGAAGATTGATCCACCCCAACTACATGAGCTAGAATTAAAATGTCACAAGAAAAAGAATTACAAGCTCATGGTGAAGGGATGGTGGAATTATAAAGTGGTAGAAAGAAAGGTGGTGGAATGGAATAAAAGATATGCCCCCAACTCAACTTGGGCATTTAGACAATATATCAATAGCCAAATATAATATCAAGAAGCAAATACAATTAATAATGCATGTGAGAGAAGAACCAAAAGAAAAAGGGTTTTATATGATGCTCAAATGCAAGGTGGCATGATGACATGAGCATGATATAATTATGATGCAACAATAATCTATATGGAGTAGCCAATATCTTACTAGGACAAGTAGCATTACAATTGTTAGACAATTGGGGTGCTACAACTCTCCCCCACCAAACAGGAATCTCGCCCCGAGATTCTAGGAAGAAAAAGACTCAAAGAGGGTAGGATACTTGGCACGGAGCTCATCTTCACGTTCCCAGGTTGCTTCATCAACGGAATGGTGCGACCACTGCACCTTGCAGAACTTGATGGACTTGTTGCGAGTCCTTCTTTCTGCGACTTCAAGAATTTTTGTGGGGTGTTCTTGATAAGACAGATCTTCTTGGAGATTAATGAGTTCATGGTCCACGGTCCTGCCGGGATCCTTGAAGCACTTCTTGAGTTGAGAGATGTGGAAAACATCATGGACTTTGAGTTGTTCAGGAAGCTCAACAGCATACGCAACTTCTCCTCTTCTTCCACGAATTTTGAAAGGACCGATGTATCTAGGAGCCAGCTTTCCTTTGATACCAAAACGGTGCGTGCCTCTCATGGGAGTGACACGAAGGTAAACGAGATCACCAGGGACATACTCCATGTCCGTGTGCTTCCTGTCATAATTGCTCTTCTGGCGACTTTGAGCAATCTTCAGGTTTTCAAGAATGATGTGAACTTTCTCCTCCGCTTGAGTTACAATGTTGGGGCCAAACAATAATATTTCACCTGCGCCCGACCAACCAATCGGAGTTCTGCACTTGCGACCATAGAGAGCCTCAAATGGTGCCATCTTTAGACTTTTCTGGAAACTGTTGTTGTAAGAGAATTCAGCATAAGGAAGACATTCTTCCCACTTCATGCCGAACGAGATAACGCAAGCACGGAGCATATCTTCTAGAATCTGATTGATCCTTTCAACTTGTCCTTGTGACTGAGGGTGGTAAGCTGTGCTGAAGTTTAGCTTTGCTCCCAAAGCATTTTGGAAACTTCCCCAGAACTTGGAAGTGAAAATGCTTCCACGGTCTGAACTGATTTCAAGAGGAACTCCATACAGAGAGACAATTCTGTTGATATAAAGCTCGGCCAACTGAATTGCAGAAATTGTTTCCTTGACTGGAAAGAAGTGAGCTACTTTGGAAAGCCTGTCAATGACAACAAAGATTGCATTGTTGCCTTTCTGCGACCTTGGAAAACCAGTGATGAAGTCCATCTCTACTTTCTCCCATTTCCATTCCGGAGGCTTCAATGGCTGTAGAAGACCGGAAGGTTTCTGATGGACAGCTTTAACTCTACGACAGACATCGCACTCCGAGACATACTTGGCACAATATCGTTTCAAACCAGGCCACCAATATTGTGTTTTCAAGTCCATGTACATCTTAGTGCTGCTAGGGTGGATAGAAAGAACAGAATCATGCGCCTCCTTGAGAACTTGCTCTCTTAAACCCGGGTAGTTCGGAACAAACATCCGGTGTTCAAAGAAAAGAGTGCCTTGGTCATCTACGTGGAAAGACTCATACTTCGGAAGTTGAATGTTGGAGATGATCTTTTTAGTGTAAGGATCCCCAAGCTGAATGGAACGGACCTTTTCTTCCAAGAGAGGTGTTGCTAGAAGGTTCAGCAGATAACCTTGATCCACAATTTCAAGGTTGAGCTTGCGGAATTCCTCGCACAAGAGAGGTTGTTGTTCTTCCACCATGAGATTGTTGACATAAGCTTTTCGGCTGAGAGCATCTGCCATGACATTAGCTTTGCCCGGGGTGTAGTTGATGGTCAAATCGAAATCATTGATTGTTTCAATCCACCTTCTCTGACGAAGGTTGAGATCAGGCTGTGTGAAAATATACTTCAGACTCTTGTGATCAGAAAAGATCTCACAACGGTTGCCAAGCAAGTAATGCCTCCATACTTTCAACGCAAAGACAACTGCTGCGAGTTCGAGGTCATGGGTAGGATAGTTGATCTCATGCGCCTTCAACTGGCGAGATGCATAAGCAACAACTTGCTTTTCTTGCATAAGGACCGCACCCAATCCTTGCAATGAAGCATCACAGAAAATCTGGAAAGGCTTTGATGTATCTGGAGGAACCAAGACTGGTGTGGAAGTGAGCTTCTCTTTGAGTGTTTCAAAGCTTGCTTGACATGCAGGAGTCCAAAGATATTTCTTGCCTTTCTTGAGGAGATCGGTAAGAGGCTTCGCAATCTTTGAGAAATTTTGAACGAAGCGACGGCAGTAACTGGCCAAACCAAGGAAACTCCGGACTTCTTTGACATTTATGGGTGGAAGCCAATCCATAATTGTCTTAATAGTTTCTGGGTTGACGGCAATGCCCTTGGCAGAGATAACGTGACCAAGGTAGGTGACTTGAGGCAGCCAAAACTCACACTTCGAGAACTTTGCATACAGGCGGTTCTCACGAAGCTTGCTTAGGACACAACGAAGGTGTTCTTCATGTTCTTCTTTTGACTTAGAATAGACTAGAATGTCATCCAGATAGACCACAACGAACTTATCAAGATACTCCATGAAAACCGAGTTCATAAGCCTCGAGAAGGTGGCAGGTGCATTGGTGAGACCGAAAGACATGACCGTGTACTCATACAGGCCATAGCGAGTGGTGAAAGCTGTTTTGGGAACATCTTCCTTGCGAATCTTGATTTGATGATAACCACTTCTCAAATCAAGCTTAGAGAATACCATAGCTCCGGCTAGCTGATCGAAGAGATCATTAATCCGCGGAAGGGGATATTTATTCTTGATTGTTTTAGCATTCAGTGCCCGATAGTCAACACAAAGTCTATCAGTCTTGTCTCGCTTCTTCACAAAGATGGTTGGACTACCCCAAGAAGAAGTACTGTGCTGAATGAAACCCAACTTCTCTTGTTCATCGAACTGACGCTTAAGTTCAGCCAACTTAGCAGGACCCATTTTATAAGGCCGCTTGGAAATAGGAGCGGTACCAGGTTCAAGTTCAATGACAAACTCAACCTCACGATCCTGAGGCATACCTGGCAACTCTTCAGGAAAGACATCTGGAAACTCACAAACTACAGGAACACTCTGAATACCTTCCATAGCATCATCATTCAGAGCCGCCAAAGAATAAAGCTGAATTGCAGGAGTCAGACTTGGAGAATAGACTATATGGCCTTCAGGAATTTTCAGAGAAACCGAACGTTCAGCACAATCAATCACAGCTGCATTTGCTGTCAACCAATCCATGCCCAAGATAACATCAATATCAGAATTGCCCAGAATAATTAAGGAAGCCGGAAATGAAGAGCCACCAATCTCAACTTGATTGCCATGGCTGATATGAGCAGCCCTCATGTTTGACCCAGGAGATTGTACCACAAGACGGTGTAATAAAGGAACCATAGCCAGATCTTGCTCATGAGCAAACTTGTGAGAAACAAAAGAATGCGAAGCACCAGAATCAAACAAAACTCGTGCAGGAACTGAGTTAACAGGAAGCATACCCATGACAACTCCAGGAGCATGCTCAGCTTGAGCGGCGTTGACACAGTTAGCACGAGCAACCGCAGACCCAGGCTTAGTGTTGATGTTGAGAGCCCGAGGTGGAGGTGCACGAATCATAGGAGCACTTGCCGCAGGTCTTGGAGGTGGTGGTGGAAGAGCTTTGTTGTTCATTGGACAATTCCATTGCTGATGCCCAGTGTTTCCACAAGTATAGCAAGCACCAGGTGGATGTGGAGCAACGTAGCCAGGGACTCCGCCAGGCGCTCCAGGGTAGTTGTGGTTGTAGCCCCTGGGAGCCGCAGTGAAGGAGTTTGGTGGCCTTGGTGCGTAGCTTGAAGGTCTTGATGGAGCAGGGAGCGACGGTGGGGTGTTAGGAACCCAGACACGACGCTTAGAAGGAGCTGTCATAGCAGAAGAGCTTGCTGTATCACGGCTGTGTTTCTTTGACTCCTCAAACACTTGCCTACTTGCTTCTTCCTGCAGAGCTGTGTGCTGAAGTTCCAGGAAAGATGCTGGCCTTGCATGAGTGATTGCATATTTGATGGAAGCATTGAGGCCTTGCCGAAACCTCTTTTGCTTCTTCTTGTCATCAGAGATCTCATCGCCACCATAACGAGACAGGTTCATGAAGTTTCTGATGTAGGTGTTGACATTGTCAGTGCCCTGCTTGAGGTTGAGAAACACTTCCTTCATCCTTTCCATGACAATTTCTGACAGATATTGCTCTTTGAAAGCAGCAGTGAATCGCTCCCAAGTAGGCTGAAAACCAGAAAGATCTGCCCTGAGGTAATTGTCCCACCGGAGAGCTGCATCTCCCTTCAGAAGGTGAGTAGCACACTTGACCCATTCTTGCTCGGGAACATCCGCAGTCATCAGCAACCTTGACACTTCACGAAGCCAATCATCCGCATCAAGTGGCTGATCAGACACCTCAAATTGACGTGGGTTGAACTTGAGAAAACTCTTGATGTCTCCTCGCTTGGGAGGTGGAGGTAGCGGAGCAAACTCATTCCTCCTCACACTTTCCTCGAAGCGCTGCTGGTTCTGCTGCATAGTGCCCAAAGCATTTGCAATACTTGCCAAAGCGGCCCCAAGTTCAGGTGGTATATCCTCCTCAGAACGGCGTGGTGGTGCCATCCTGTGATTGATATAAAACACAAGTCAGTACTATAATGGAGAATGATAATAATCCAAAATAGTACCAAAATGCAATTAATCAAGATTAAGGAATGCAATTCACTGAGGTGATATTAAAATATCAACAAAGTTCAAGGCAATTAGAAGATATTAAGCATAACACACACGACTGAACAAGGAGTGTGGTACACAACTAACAAAGAAAAAATTTCCGCAAATTTTGGCATTAAAATACCACTATATGCGTAAAACCACTTAACGAATTAAGATTAGTAACTCTACTAGTTCAATATACAAAAGCAAATGACAAAAGTAGTGGTATGGTCGCGACTCCATCCCGCACTCAAATCATTACTCCGCACATGAATCAGTAAAACACATATCCCAATACCTTCTTCTTAAGATGAACCTAAGGATTGGTAACTACGGAAAAGAACACCCCAACAAGATAACGTCGGATAACAAAGAGTAAGATAGATCGGATCGGTGTACAACGAATCAGAATAGATCGCGTCGGTTTACAAAGAGCTGTCGGTAGGGAATGTACCAACAGTTGATAACCAAAAGGCAGATAGTGATAACATTTGGATGCAACAGATAGACAAGGAATTCACACACACACACACAAACATAACCTATGGTACTACGGAACCCAGAACACGTGAATCCTAGTTTGAAGCTTAGAAGAGGATTGAAAACGTTACACTTCCTTACCAGAAAAAGGGTGGTGGGTGGGTAAGAAGAAAAATGGAAGCAATCCTACTCTCACGTTGGTTTTTCCTTAATATACACAACTACCAAAATATTTGCTAGACAGACAACGACCATTTTGGCTGAGACCTTGAAGGGCGGGATGGCTCTGATACCAATTGTAACTACCTCGGTGAATTACGCTCTTAGTTAATGCCTGGATGAACGAAAGTGGTTAAAATAGTACGGTGGGGCCCAGGGCCACTCACGGTAGACCTTTCGGCCATCCTAACCACTTTCAGTCAACGGGACAAGAACGAGCGGCGTAATCGGCAGGCGAAGGGATCAAATACATACACAAATGAGTATGTATGCAAGCCACATACAACAGTACATCATAGCCATTCCATCTAAAAGAAATAGAAATATTGCAATGCCATACGGCAAGATCCAAATATCCTAGATAGGTATAATAATTTAGGATAGCTCCTCATACATCACACATCAGAGTGTCAGGCGGAAGCGGAAAACAAGATCCGAGTACGGATAAGAAGCAAATTGGCATAAGATGCCCCATAAATAAACACATCCCGCCCACAGATCACACGGATCCCCGTTCCCGGAATCTCTACACCGAATGATCGTTGCCAACATCATCTGTCTCTTCCACCCAGTATCCATCTTGCGGGTACACCTGTTCATCTGAATCAAACAATTTATCGTGTGAGACCCTAGGGGTACTCAGCAAGTCTTTATGCCACTAAAGGGGACACAACCTGGGGTGACGCAATTGCAGCAAAAGATAATACCTAACCATTCTATAGAGACTCGCTAACCTTCCGCCTAACCAATGATAGACGGAAGTCCGTGAATTAAGAACAACAGTTATAATAGTATAATTAACAGATCCATCCTCCTCCTCGCTTACCAACGAGGAAGCGGACGAACAACCCCCCATCATCCGTTGGCAGTTTTTATTAACCATTCCATGAGTGTTGCACTATTTACTAGTCAAGTACTTAGTCAATTTAAAAGCGGTACTTTAGTTATATTTGTCTATGATCGAGAAACTGTGCTCCAAGTCGTCCATAACCACGGACACGGCTTTCAGAAAGATTTACCCTGCAGGGGTGCACGAATAGCAACACACACTCGATCAACCTCGGAAAAACCAAATCAAAACCCAACGAGGCATTCACGACAAAGCAATCCCAGGATTCAGAAATATTTCAGGGGGCCACCCCATTAAGCTACCCGCAGCGAAGTTGGCCGACTCCGAGACGGACCCAAGGTTTGTGTGGACGGCGGTAAACGACTGGGAACCCGAAAATGTGACTGGGCTTGTCGATACAGAGAAAACGTGTCACGATCCAAAACAGTACAGGTGCTCCACGCACAATCTTAAATAAAGCAGTAACATGGCATAAGTACAGAATAGTAATAAAGCCCCAAACTAATTGTGGCCCCAAGAAATAAGAATGGATCAAGCTCTAGCTCAGGGGGGTCCATAAGGCCTCCCGGATGTGGATAGTGCGAATAAACAAGGAACAGGAATCAAGTACTCGGGGTCCTACGGGACACAAGTGAGCATGAAAAACCAAATAGCAGATATTGCTCACCGGTGCCTCTTTCATTAGTTGTCCCATTACTACTCAGGTTATGTTGTTTAGGCACCTCGTTATCCATCCGACACTCACATACCCTAAGCATGCTTTTCTACGACTCGCATGGCTCAAACAACTCCTGTAGTAATGGCTCATGGGACCGGAACAGGCTTAATGTGGTTTAAAAGTAAAGGCTATGCAGTACTTGGGATTCAATTTAATGCAATCGCGACTCGATGATGCAAGAATAAGATAGAGGCAATAGGTACTGTATGTATGCAAGCATGTGGTAGTGCTTGCCTGGCAGCTCAGTTGAAGCGAGAGATGGATCTGGGTAATACTCCTGTGATTCCTGGTAAACCTCCTGCTGGGCGTCTATTCGAAGAAGAACAAAACAAACAAGGGCCAACATAAATAAAGTGCGCAAGCATATGAATTGAAATGCAAAAAGCAACCAAGCATGCCATGATGAATGATGCACAATTTACATGGCATTAAGGTAGCATGGCAAAGGTGAGATGTGGATACAAGAATTAAAGCACTTTAATATTTATTTGCCCAAGTTTTATTGTCCTAAACAGTTCAGAATTTAAATGTTGACATGATGCATGCTGCAATTCAGAACAAGGACTGCATAAATAGAACGGGCTCGTCGCGCTGATCGATTTAGACATATTATTTGCCAAATTTGGAATTATAAAACAAAAGTTATTAATTAACCAAGTAAAAGGGCATTTTCTCGTAATTTTAATCAACTCGAAATTTAAAGTGTTCAAAATATATGTTGAAGGGCATATTTCACTTCCTCACATTTTTCTGATTCCAAAACATATATTATTTGTATTATTTGGATTTGTATTTTGAAAATTATTTGAATCTGAAAAGAATTTGAATTTAAATAAATTTGAAAAGATTTGAATAAAAACAAACTCAGCGAAAAACTTTTTACACCCAGGCAATTCTAGCCACAGTCACTGAATGGTGGGCCTGGTGCTGACTGGCCACGCGCGCGGGAAAAACTTTTGTCACCGCAGGCTGGGCTAGCCCACAGAGACTGACAGGGTGGGGCCAGCGGCTGAAGGCCCACGTGCCAGCGAAAAACCCCCAGCGGCTGACTGGTGGGGCACCAGCTGGACCGCGGGTTGCGTCTGAGAAAACGGAGGGGTTTTCCTGCAAAACTTCCAGAGCGGCTGGCAGGTGGGGACACTAGGAGCGCGGGTTGCAGTAATTAAAAAGGGGAGGGGCTTTTTGCAAAACGACCACGCCCGGGGTACTGTTTATCGTTCTCCTCCGTCTGGCGGCAGGCGCGTGCGCGGGCGGAGCGGGGATTCGATCCCGGGTCGCGGGAGTCCGCGTTGAGGAGGCTAACCGGTGCGGTGGTGCTGGGGAGCTGCCAGGGAGGTGGACGCGGGCTAGATAGGGCGAGCGTGGCGCGGGAAAGTAGCAGATGCTGGCGAGCTCTGGCGCGCGGAGAGCGTTCGACCAAACGCACGGCGAGGCCAGAGTGATACGGCGAGGCAGAGGTTGTCAGGAAGAAGAAGATGCTCACCGCGGGCTCGCTGGTGGGCTTGGATCGGCGCGAGGAGCGGTGGATCGACGGCGAGGCTGGCGGCCGGAGTTTTAGGGTTTCGCGTCGGGCGGCGAGGAACTGGCGGTGCTGGGGCTTCTCCTCCGCGACGGCGTGTACTGGGCGACACAGGGGGATATCCTCGATCTCCTAGACCACTTCCACGACAAGCTCGACGGCCGGAACGAGGAGATGGCGGCGGTAGTCGGCGGTGACTGGCGGCAGGTGGGGGCGACGGTGGAGAATACGGGGAAGGAGGGGGGTGCTCTGGGGCGGATCTGGCGAGGCCAGAGAGGCGTGAGGAGGAGGGGAAAGTGAGAGGGAGAGAGGGGAGGCAGGTGGGAGCGGGGTAGATGGAAAAAGGGGCTTCGGCCCTTTCCTCCTTCCTCCCGAGCACGTGGGTGAGCAGGCTGGGGCTGGTCCTGGCGAGGTAGGGGTGGCTGCAGGTGGGGCTGGGGTGGCGCAGCTGTAGGTGGGGCTGGTAGGAGGAAGAGAGAAGAGAGAAAGGAGAGGGAGTAGCTAGGGCTAGGTTAGATGGGGCTCGGGTTAGGGTTAGGGTTTTGTCTAGCTTAGAGAGAGAGCTAGGTCTAGCTAGGGTGGGGCCAGCTAGAGAGAGGGAGAGAGGAAGGTTTTAGAGTTAGGGTTTAGGAGAGGATTAGAGAGAGAGAGAACTAGATAGGTTAGATGTTTAGATATTTGAATTTATTTTGGTTTAAGAGATCATGTCAAGAAGGACCCTAGTGCTTGAACTTGCATAAGCTAATGTGGAAAAGAAACTAGAAAGAAAGAGGAAGAAAAGAAGATGGTGTAATAGGCTCATATGACCACCCATGTAGATAAATAAAATAAAATGAATGTAAATGGTGTGGATAAAACCAACTCAAATGGAGCATGGTGGAGGCTAGAATGATCATGAGGTGGAGGTGGAAAGAATTCCAAGAAAAAGAAAAAGAAATGAATTAAGGAATAGGCCTCATATGGTTCATGCATGGAGAATAAAATAAGAAGATAAAGAGAGGGGTGAGACTATGAGGAGGGAGTAATGGTGGTAGATGTTTCCCAAAGATAAGATCCACTAAAACAAAAGAAAACCCAATGAGGTGGAGGTGGTGTAGAGCTTGCATGGCCCATGCAAAAATAATAATGCCATTATTTATTTTGTGACAACAATAATAATATGATGGCATTATTCTTATGCATTTCCAAAAATGGAGATAAAACCAAGCACAAGAATTTAGAAGATTGATCCACCCCAACTACATGAGCTAGAATTAAAATGTCACAAGAAAAAGAATTACAAGCTCATGGTGAAGGGATGGTGGAATTATAAAGTGGTAGAAAGAAAGGTGGTGGAATGGAATAAAAGATATGCCCCCAACTCAACTTGGGCATTTAGACAATATATCAATAGCCAAATATAATATCAAGAAGCAAATACAATTAATAATGCATGTGAGAGAAGAACCAAAAGAAAAAGGGTTTTATATGATGCTCAAATGCAAGGTGGCATGATGACATGAGCATGATATAATTATGATGCAACAATAATCTATATGGAGTAGCCAATATCTTACTAGGACAAGTAGCATTACAATTGTTAGACAATTGGGGTGCTACAGTCAGAGAACTTGATGTCCTCTGCTTCTTGCGCTTCTTCTTCGGCAGATAAGTTTCTTTTCTCCAGGCATTGTCTGGCTAGCCGCTGGATCTCTTCAGCAGATTTCCGGGACATGCCAAACTTGGCAAGTCCCGGATTGCTGCTAAGGTTTTCAGCGAAAGTTTCTACCGAGGGATCATTACCCAAAGAGGGTTCACCCTTATCTAAATCTGACTCACCCATGGTGACGTCAGTTCGCGATTCAAGGATCGCAGGCTCCATTGAAGGAGCCGGATCTTCTGCGGCAGCTGGAGAAATCACTGGCATTGCGGAAGGTTGAGGGGCAGGAGTCGGAGGAGCCACGGCAGGAGAAGCTATGGTAAGCTTCGTCTATCGCAGGGGCTTCGAAGAAGTCCCCTTCCCCTTACCCTTGATGAGCTGTTTAGCTCTGAGAATGTAATAAAGTCGGAAACATTACATCTCAGAAGGAAATTCGAGTAAAGTGCAAAGGCGGAAGTTGTGATTGAAAGTTACCTCTTCACGACGGGCACCTCCTTTGTGCCAACAGCCACTGTCGGAGCTTTGCGCTTCTTGAGCGCAAGGTCCGGTAATGGGACCACCTCTGTCTCCTAAGAAAACTCCGGAGGATATCCTTCGAGCAGAGCAAATTCTGACTCGGGGAGGTCAGCAAGCTGAAAAAAGAAAGCATATCAGTATTGCAATGTAACTCGAAGATTGAAACACATAAAAATATGTACTGATAGAAGCTTACCGGCACTACGGGGTTTTCCGCTGTATGCATATCTAGAGAAACCTCTGGGATCCTCCTCTCGATACTCTCTTTTATTAGCCACTTGATCTGGCTTATATAGCCCTGCGTGGTGTAGGCTTTGGGGCTGATGCGGAGGGAGTCTTTCTTGGACGACGTGATGGAGTGCATCAGTCGATCTCCATGGTACTGAAGGGGTTGGATCCGACGTGAGACCCAGCATTGGACCAAGTCGGATCCCTTCAGACCTTTGTGTTTGATCAAGTATTCGATCCGCCTCTTAGCGAGGATCAGATCGTTAGTGAGAGCCGGAGGAGCCTCGTCCCATGCCGGTTGGGCCGTGGCAGCTCCGTCGATGAAAGCCGGCAAAGCAGTGGCTTTGCCGGGAGCCGAAATATCCTCATGGTAAAAGAATGTGGCTGGCCATTGTTTGACCGAGTCACTAGCTAAGATTTTGGGATATGCGCGCTTGCGTCTAAGTGAAAAAACTAATAGTACCGGTGATGTAAGGAACACCGGCAGTGATAGAGTTTCTCCGGACATGAAAATAGTACAGGAATAAGGTCAAACTCGGCCTAATGCCGAGAAAGCCCTCACACAAAGAAGCGTAAGCGCTCATCTCTAAGAGAGAGTTGGGAGGAAGATAATGGAGTTGAACTCCGTAATGATCAATCACCTCAGAGAAGAACTCCGAGGGAGGAAACGACAAACCTCTGTCGAGGTGGGTGCCAAAGTGGACCCGCTCGCCGGCGCGCGGGTTGGGGACGGTTTCCTCGAAGCCGCTCCGCCAGTCACCGGCACGGAGGAGCCCTTTCTTCTCCACGTTCTCGAGCTTCTCGTCGTCGAGCACGCAGGGGATCCACAGCCCGCAGAAGCTTTCCTTCTCTGCCACCGCTTCCATCGTCGCCGTTGCCGCCGCTGCCACCAAGCTGGAAGAGGAAGAAGAAGCCATTTCTCCGGCGGGCAGTTGACCTAGAATGGGCAGCGCTGGGAGTTTTTTGGGGGAGGAACGGAGGAGCTCTATGCGCACAGAGAGATTGGGAGGAGAGGAAAAGGCAAAGGACAGGTGAAGAGAGAAGGAGAACCTAACCCCTTATATCCACCTAACTGCGCTAAGATTCATGCAAATGCTACAGTGTAACCGCCACGCGTCGTGGAAGGAACTAGGAAGTACCCACGCGATCATTACGTCGCCTCGATCTCCGCGTGCGCATTGAAACGGCGTTCGCGGACCCACCAACGATCGTGCTGACGGAATGCCTGTCAGATGACGTGACTTGACCATGACTTGTGTCAGGTGGCGTTAGAGACCAAGTTCTGGCTTAGTTTGAAATCAAGCTAGAAAATCCGAGTAACCTGTTGATAGGTCCGACTTATTTTTAAGACCCGGATCGTATTTTTTGTTGTGAAGTTTCAGGAACCCTTCAAGATTCTGCAAGCCGAAGATCAAGCTAGACGATGATAAATCTGACTTTGGATCTTGGAGGCCTCCGGGGGCTGCTGATGGGGATATACTTTCCGGGTATCCTCACAGTTCCTCACTGACCAGGGTGGCCCACTTCGGGTTAGAGCTTTGCTTCACGGGCGGCCTAGTCAGGGAGAAAGACGGAGTCCAATCCGGCTACGGGAAGGCCCAGAAGACTTACCGATTTAGGCCCGTAGTGTTACTTGTAGTTCAAGATGTACTCTGTAACCGTCTTTTAGTCGTAGCCGGATGGATCTCTCCTGTAAACCCTAGGCCGGATATCTATATAAGCCGTCCTAGGGAGAGCCTTTAGGGCACCCTCAATAGTCTACAATCTCGAGTCGCACAGGCAAAACCCTTGTAACCCATATTCCGGCTCTGCCGTATCACTGGATTACTAGCAGGAGTAGGATCCGTCCAAAGCTGGCGGATTCGAACCTGGGTAAACTTGTGTGCTCACCGTCCCGGAACACCGTACGTCTCACACCCCTCTCTTCTGCATGCCTCGAGGACCCCCTCATGGCGTACTTGTCATCAATCCGACGACACCAATTCTATCTCTAGTAGTCTTCTTGCCCTCCAAGTCTTCTAGTACTATATAAACATCCCAATGGCTCTCAATGTAACCGTCTCTTGCAATATCAATACAATCTATATTCTGCAATCTTTCAAAGACGTTAGAATATTTCTTGTACAACATGTTCACGTGTTTGAGTCGGTTTGTAATAGGCTAAGTCGGTTTGTGTTAGGCCTATATAATCTCTCGTAATCGTCACAATATTTCTATCGATTATTATTCAATACAATTCTACACGGTGCACCCGGAGGAACACAACATATGGTACATGTCACCGGTGCGGAACTCACCCGAGCCACCAAAGGCGACAATGCGGCGGTCGGGATCACCCGAGAGGTGCAGAGCGCGGAGGTGAACACGGAGGAACGCCAGCTCGACACCCGCCTGTGCGGAGATGCGCGGCTAGAGTGGGATGCAGGAGGCACCTTCACCACCAACTTCAGCAATCGTCAGCTGGGGCGAGAGGCAATGGGAGAAGGCGACAGGGAGAGCATCGACGAACGGGACAAGGGGTTTCCACGAGTCAAACCAAACTGAGGTGGAAGCCCTGTCCCCCAGCACTACCCGTGTAACGACACGGTACAGGGGAGTTAGGGACTCAAAGCCGTGCCACCAGGGGGTCGACGGTTGTGGGCACGCTCACATGTAGATCCGACGAATCCAGCGTGCCCAGGGAGTGTCGCGTCTAGAGAAGAGGGCATGGAGGTTCTTGAGGAGTAGGTAGGTATTTTGGAGAGCGGAGCCCCATGCCCTCTCTCCAACCGCAAACGACAGACTAGGTCCCAAGCGACCTGACAGTCGCTACCAGAGCAGGAAGCAACAGCCTTCCAGAACATGGTGCGCCTTGGCTCGTCCATCTTCGCGAGCATTCCTTTGGTTAGGGGGAGCACGAACATGGCGATGGTGGGGAGTGCTAAGAGGACTATCGTAGCGAGGTTAAGCCGCCCACCAATCGGGATCAGTGAGGTGCTCCAGCTGAGGATCCGATTCGAGATCCTTGTGGCAAGGAAATCGAAGGCTGACGTGGGTAATTTCTGGTATGAGAGAGGGAGGCCAAGGTACGTCTGAGGGAAGGAGGAAACCGGACAGCCCAGGATGCCAGTGAGGGAGACACTATGGTCCTCGGCCACATGAATAGGAACGAGTGTGTTCTTGTGGAAGTTGATCTCAAGACTCGTAGCCTAGGAAAATGCGACCAAGGTACCACGCAGGCAGTGCATCTGGGAGGTCTCGGCACAAAGAATAATCAGGGTGTCATCGGCGTACTGGATCACGGGGCACGGCAGTTCGTCCACGAGGGGTGAAGTAGGCGCCTGTCGCCCACGTCTTCGACCAACAGGCAACGAAGAAGCTCGGGCACGGTGAGGAACGGGTACGGGACAGGGGGTCCCCTGTCGCAGCCCATTCACACACCGGATCGAGAGTGAACATACCTAGTCAACAAACCCAATAGATATGGATCACACAATATCATTGTTTTGGAGCCTGCTGATAGGTTTAACATGAAATGCACTTCTCCAATTCTCTTCCTTTGAACGATATTCTTGAAAGACTTGCATGAGTTAGGAAGCCATTCAATTCTATCCCGTAGTTATTAGCTTGAGCGTACGTATGTTTCCTATTTTGTGTGACAATATATTCTCACTCAGAACGGCAAATAAAGCTTCGGAAACTCGAAACGACAACGACCCAGGAGAGTTCAGTTCCAGTATATGATTGCCAGATTCCCCAGCATCTTTATCTCCTGCCGCGGTGTGGAAACTATACGAGTAACTAGTCAAACGCGCAAGACAAATTAATTATTCGGCAACAGAAACGAGCAGAAGTCATGGCGTGATGTGACAAGCGAGCTCAGAACAACCAACCTGAGCTTCGAATGAAGTTCACCGATGGTTCAGTCGCCTCCTCCGTGTCCCTGCCTGTCGCTGTCGTGTGATGGCGTTTCGCCCGTGGTCTCTTCCTCCTCCCCACGGCGACGCGCCACCGTCTCCCTCCCGTTGTCCAGGTCAGAAGTCTCATCTCTTCGTATTCATACACGCCATTATAGACTGTATGTAGTTTAGTCCGTCCTCATCCGCGTGTCCCTGGCGCGAGCTTCACGAGGCGGCAGATCCAATCGAATCGATACGAGCCATGGAGGCAGCGGCGGCGGAGGAGAAGGAGAACAAGAAGGTGTTCGTCGTGGTTCCGTCGGAGCCCAGGGCGGGGCGGTCGACGCTGTCGTGGGCTCTCGGCAATCTCTGCGGCGGCGGAGACACCACGGTCGTCGTCACGCACGTGCACGTCCCTCCGCAGATGATCCCCGTCAGTACGTCTTCGGCTTCATCTCGCATGCATGATTCCGGCTGGCCGGTCTCTGAATCGTTCGTGACTTTTCTTTCTTGCTTGCTTATTGATCACACAGTGGGAGGCAGGTTCCACGCCAGCAAGCTGAGCCCGGAGCAGGTGAGCTCGTTCAGAATGATGGAGGGCGACAAGGCGGAGAAGATGCTGGACGACTACGTGCATCAGTGCTCGAAATTGAAGGTACTAGCATTTCCTTTCTTTTGGTTGAAACGTTTCTTTTTTTTTTCGTGACAATTTAGCTCAATGTCTTTAAATTCCAGGTGAAATGCGAGAAGTTGGTGATTGAGAAGGAAGATGTCGCGTCCGGTCTGGTGGAGCTCATTGGCTTGCGTGGAATCACCGAGCTCGTAGTTTCCGCCGCCGCGGACAGGCACTACTCCAGGTATGATATCGGCGACTGACAAAGCTCTGTTTCTTACAAGTTCAGACATTCAGAACTGCGAGTTCTGTTTTCGGTTTCAGGAAATTGGACCGACCTATGTGCAGGACAGCAGCAGCGATAATGCAGAGAGCTGACCCATCATGCAAGATTTGGTTCGTTTGCAAGGAGCAACTAGTATGCACCAGGTAATATAAATCCCCTCTCTGTTTTGATTTTAGCAAATTTTATTTATGTTAGCAGTCTGATGACTCGGTCGGTTGTCCATCCTAGGGACACAAAAGTAGAAACACCATCAGCTCCTACTGCACCGTTGCTCCCTAATCCCGACTACGAAGTTCCGCAAGTGTCAACCAGCCAGGAAGAGGTGAGCCAGATCTTCTGAATCTTTTTAGACACTGCTTCTTGCAAGGATGACAGATAACACGCTTCTGAATTGTTTTTTTTTCTTTTTCTCTTTTTAGGAGGATGATGATGATGCTATCGAGATTGAACTGGGTTTCTATGATGAACTCAGCGAGGCACGCAGAGCTGCCGAGGACCTGATGAACAGAGCTCTTGAAGAATCTCGTAGGCGCCAGAAGGCAGACGAAGACGTGGCCTCGTCTCTCCACAAAGTAACTCCTTGTCATAAACCCCAACTTCTTCAGAAACATATGCATAATACAATCAAATATTGATCAGAACTCTGATCGAACCTTGTACTAGGCGGAAGTACACAGGGAGCTGTACCTGCAGGAGGTGAAGAAGAGGGAAGAGCTCGAAGCGGCTCTTGTCAGGGCAGAGAGAGAAATCTCAGAGCTACGGCAGGCAATCCAGCGGATCACGGGCGAGGAGGAACCCCAAGAGCAACAGGCAACGGCAACGCAGTCGATGATCCTGGGACAGCCCGGCATCGTCTCCATGGAACCGGAGGCGGTGCTCTGCCACTGCCAGTGCCAGAGAAAGCTGGCCGCGTCGTGGTCTCCGTCGTCGGTCATACCATCGTGTCCGCATCTCGACGAAGACGGGTTCACCTGTGAAGCCAGCGCGGCCGGGTGCTGCTGCTGGCTCGACGGGGTGTCATCGCCCGTGGGCGCCGCCCAACCGCTAGCGCGCCCGGAATTCGCTCTCCGTGCCGTGGTCCAGGATTACACGAGGCAGCAACAGCAGCGGTGCCCGTTTCCTTGACTCGAGTGCCATGTGCCATGGATGATGGCAGCTTCTGCCGCCTCGTGCAGTGTACTAGTTAGATTTTTCTTGGTCGGTAGTCGTAAATGCATGCCGCTTGTAGGCGAGGTTTCTAGTTCGACATATGAATATCCATGAAATATTTATTACACTATATACAGGCAAAACATGTAGTATTTGGCAATCTGCCCGTCACAAAAAGGGACAAAATCAAGTAAATTCAACGCGAAACAAAAAGAAAAGGCAAGTTCGATTGTAAATGTGCAACTAGTCACAGCTGAATTTATCTTTTATGCCGTGTGGATATTCGAATCTTGCTATCTCAAATGCACGTTGGGTCAAAAATAATTATCAAATTGTACTGTATCATAATTTCCTTATTATGAGCACCTTCACTGACGCACACCAAAGTCCGCAACGACAACGGTCCAAGTGCTTTGGGAGCGCCGGTTTGGAATGGCCTACCCACACCTCCGTTCCCAAAATAGTCTTTCAAATTATTTCCATTTAGAATAATGCCAAGAGGGGGCTTGTTGTGTCCATACCCCTAGATCCATGTGGGTCCCATCTAGCTCGATCATTGTTTTGACTGTTATCATGACGGATGGGTCCTAATAGTAGATGTCAGGCATCCCAGGTTTGAGGATTAGAGCCTCCACTATTATGGAATTTCTCACATTTTGTCGCTCTCCCGCACTGCTCCACTGCCCTGCTCCTCGTGCCGCCACGTGTTCCTTCCTTCACCGCCACCGCCCCTTGTGTCTTTATTCGTCGCCCTTGCTGGTGTCCCCTCCCCCCTATCTCTTTGCCGCTTGTGTACTGCCCTGACACGTCAATTGCTTAGGCGGATGGAAGCAAAAACCATATTATGAGCATCTTAACTGGCGCACACCAAAGTCGTCCGGCAACGGCAACGGTAAGTGCTTTGGGAGTGCCGGTTTGGAATGGCCTACCCACACTACGTCCCTAAAATAGTCTTCCAAATTATTTTCACTTAGGGTTTACTATGTACCGTCTTCTCGGGTCTCACCGAAATTATGGTTGTTTCACTACGATTCGGGCGACTGGAATAATGTCACCCACTTCCGAGGACTCGTTATGTCTATACCCCTAGATCCATGTGGGTCCCATCTAGCTCGATCATTGTTTCCACTGTTATCATGATGGATGGGCCCAACAGTAGACGGTACGCATTCTAGGTTCGAGGATTAGAGCGTCCACTATTATGGAATTTCTCACATTTTGTCGCTCTCCCACTTCGCTCCACTGCCCTGCTCCTCGTGCCGCCACGTGTTCCTTCCTTCACCGCCACCGCCCCTTGTGTCTTTATTCGTCGCCCTTGCTGGTGTCCCCTCCCCCCTATCTCTTTGCCGCTTGTGTACTGCCCTGACACGTCAATTGCTTAGGCGGATGGAAGCAAAAACCATATTATGAGCATCTTAACTGGCGCACACCAAAGTCGTCCGGCAACGGCAACGGTAAGTGCTTTGGGAGTGCCGGTTTGGAATGGCCTACCCACACTACGTCCCTAAAATAGTCTTCCAAATTATTTTCACTTAGGGTTTACTATGTACCGTCTTCTCGGGTCTCACCGAAATTATGGTTGTTTCACTACGATTCGGGCGACTGGAATAATGTCACCCACTTCCGAGGACTCGTTATGTCTATACCCCTAGATCCATGTGGGTCCCATCTAGCTCGATCATTGTTTCCACTGTTATCATGATGGATGGGCCCAACAGTAGACGGTACGCATTCTAGGTTCGAGGATTAGAGCGTCCACTATTATGGAATTTCTCACATTTTGTCGCTCTCCCACTTCGCTCCACTGCCCTGCTCCTCGCGCCATCATGTCGTTCCTTCCTTCACCGCCACCACCCCTTGGATCTCTATTCGTCGCCCTCACTGGTGTCCCCTCCCTCCCCTATCTCTTGGCCGCTTGTGTCCTGCCCTGACGCGTCAATTGCTTGGGCAGCTGTTAGCAAAAACCGTGAGTCATTCGTTGGTTGCACACCTACAATAGATGCAGCACCGAGATGGATCATGCACGGCTAGAGAGCACGGAGATGGATACTGCAATACTGGAGAGTAAGGATATGGGTCATGCGAGGTTGGAGAGCACGTGCAAGGGTGACACAGGAGCAGAGAATGTGGAGAGAAGAGCATTCAGCTCTGGGTCCCGTGAACGTGTCATTTATCCTCCCGAAGGGTGAGAATTTGAGTTCCTTCTCTGCCTTCCCAATTATCGATTCGAGTACCGAGTAATCACGAGGTTATGTACTAACAATTATGGGACGTTTGTTGCTTCCGGGTTTCTACTAAATATTCGGCATAGGTGTCGAACTAAAAAAACCCGACAGTAAAATTACAGTTAGCGTTGGTTTCGATTATCGATTGACAATAGACGCGACATAGCTAACTCTATGTGACTTTCACACAGAACTTGTCAAATTCCCTGTTGGACAACACGAGGAATCCATACCTAGGTACTACGACACCAATTCTAAGAATTTTTATGACATTAGAACCGAGGAGGCGTTTGTTATGGTGGTGTCACGGCGGATGTCATGGGATGGCTTATCTTGGGGCCGGATGGACGCCGGAGGATCTGGGGAGGGATGGTGCGCTAACGAGCGCACACAGAACACAACACAAAGTGCATACGATGTACCCAGGTTTAGGGCTCTTCTATTGAGATAAAACCCCTACTCCTGCATCTAGATGATATATCTCTCAATGTTACTGTAGCTATAATGGCTCCTTGAGCTGTATGCGAGAGGAGGAAGAAGAAGCTCTCTGTTCTCGCTTCTCTCTCAGAACTAAATGGGGGAAATGGGGAAACAGGGGGTCAACCTTCTTCTAGGACGTCCTGGGTCACCTTATAAAGGGGTGCCCAAGTTACAAGTTAGGTCACAGGTAGCATTGAATATGCTCTATAGATACTGCACAAAGTCATTGCCCTGGGCCCAGATGCTTCTCCTATCGTACGGTCGCTCCTGGATACCCTCAATTGGACTTGACATGCCCATCCTTGCTAATGATTTCCACGCTGACAACGGTCTCCTCCGGAATATCCTCGATGGAACTACTCCCCTTAATCCAAGGGCCCGCCTGTAGAGGAATGGTTATCCTCTCTAGGTTTCCTGGGAGAGACAGAGACATTGACTTAGAGGTCGGCATACAACCTCTGGCAATGTGCCAATCTCATATGTCGACCTCGGCCGAGATAACTCGGCCATACTAATATTGCAAAGAAGAGACAACTTCATTATGCTGACATACCTTCCATATGTTGGCTTGGATATGTCGACCTATGTCGGCCTCCTATGTCGGTCAACCTTAGTCTTGGTTAACCTTACTTTATACCATAGCTTGACCCTACCGAGGGCCATCCTCTGACAATGTTAGCCATGATGTGGGGTAAACACCTAGACACAGGGACCGTGTTAATATTTGTTCATATTGTTAACAAAGATACTTGGTAAGAAACAATCATCAATGATTTCGGACCATCAGCTACAAAAACAACTCAGGCGACCATAACGAAGCAATATTTCATTGCTCAACAAAGCGTAACCACCCAACTTATCCTTAAGCATGATGCATTGTCAAGCGAGCGGGAAGACGTAAAAATGGGAGGGCATAGGATGATTTTGTTTCTGGAGATGATGATGATACTGATGATGAAAACACATATCAAAATGTGTCTGATGATCCTGAAAGGATGGAAAGCAGGGAATATTTTGTTGATTCAAACTTTGCGTCTGACTATGAGATTGGTGAGGACGAGGATGCTGAAGATGTGGAAATGGGATGCAAGTATGATAATGAAGAATAGGACATGCTAGTAATATACTTTCACAGGGATAACCCTACGACTGATGAGGGTATTGCCTTTGAGACTATCAAGCATTGTAGATATGTAGAAAAGAGTGACCAAAAAATACCAAGGGTGTATTGCAAAAAAGTAAGGTGTGTAAATAGAGATTGTATGCATCCTAGTGAGGGGTGGATAGCAATTTCATCTTGCAGTAACTAAATTACATTTAACTTTTATATTCTATTTCTGAAATATGTTTTGATTTAATTTATTATACAATGCATATTAAGGTAAACACCTAGAAACACAACTTCCCTAATACATCATTAAGTTATAAAATAAGACTGCTTCAACCAAGTGGGTTGCTGCTACTATACTTGATTGGGTGAGATGGGATCATTGTATTCGACCTGATGAACTTAGATCGAAGCTTAGTGATGAGTACATTCTAATTCCTTATCATAAATTTTTTGATGAGAAGGAGATGACTTTGGACATGATTTAAGGAAAGTGGAATGACAATTTCCACCGATTTTACAATTCAAAAGGCAAGGTAGAAAGGGCATAACCTAGGCATGTTGTTGACATTAATTATGAGATAGTTAAAGGAAGATAAAAGACTGTAAGAGGGAATATGTACAAGATGGCAGATAAGAAGTGCTTTATGAGGTGTTTTGTCTACCTGAAGGCATGCTAGAAGGGGTTTCTAGAGGGTTACATGCCATACTTGGCAATACACGCTACTTCTTTAACATGTAAGTTAAGAGAGAATCTTTCTACAACATGTGATGTATCCATAGTTGGCTATTTCCCATAGCTTATGTTGTTATTGAGGGAGAATCTAATGAAAGTTGGATATAGTCATTGGAAGACTATGTGCAACATTTGGTCACCCTGGAGGCTTGGTGATACACTAATGCATGCAAGGGGTTAGAGAATGTTGTTGAAGTTGTATTTCCTACGGTTTATGATAGAGAATTCATGTGGCACCTCACTACTAACTTCATGAAAGAATTCAAAGGTAAGATATTTGTGGACAACTTTTGGCCAGCAGCTTACACATACACCCCACATGCCTGAAGAACATGAATACATGACTGAAGGTGAAAGAATATCATGAAGAACATCACAACAAACTATGGGTCAGAAGCAAATCTAGTGATTTAAGTAAGTGGATTATGTTTGCACCAATTTGGCAAAGAATTTTAATTTTAATATTAAGAGCCTTAAGTCACTTGTAACTTCTATTTTTCTAGATGCAATAAGACAATGCATAATGGTGAAGATATATTTTAGGCAAATAATTTGCAAGGAAATTTGTAGGCCATAAGATAGTGCCAAAAGTTGTTTTGTCACTGAATGCAAGAACCTAGATAAGTATGGTTAGAAGTTCCAATGCACTAGCTAAGGTTTATGCAAAACATAGACATGGAACGGAAAGGAGGTTACCCTGTATACGTTGCAAACAATACTTGTTCATGCAGAAAGTGGCAGATTACTGGTCTGCCATATCACCATGCACTTTAGTTCATCTTGAAGCTGAAAGGTGATGGTGATGAGATAGAAAATTTTGTTGATGACTATTTTTCGTAGACATGTTCGCTATAACTTATGCTAAAAACATACCACCTATGGCGGATTAAAATGACCGTGAATTTGTTGATCCAAGATTCAAACTTGAACCACCAGTTCTTAGGAGGCCACCTCGGAGGCCTAGAAAGCTAAGGAGGTTATGCAAAAGGTGTGGGGGATTAAGCCATATCAAGAGGCTATGTAAAAAGCCAGTTCTATATGATTTTGAATATGATAACACTGTATTTGTTCACATCCAGGAGGCATAAGTTGAAGCTTCTCACGCAAAATATGAAGCTTCTTCTTCTTCTACACATGAATGACGCAAAGGGAAAGGTTTTCGTGGGGCTTGCCATAGCTATGGAGTCTAGGAAGCTATCCAGGAATGAGTGCCTACTAAGGGCGTGCTTGAAGCAAACCTATCAAGGATTGGTTTGTTTGGAGCGCACAATGGATCGTTAGAGAGCCAAGATCGTTTGGTTGAGCAAGGGTGACGTGAACAAGACATTCTTCCACCAACATGCCTCTTACCGACAACAAAAGAATGTGACCCACAACATCCAGGTTGACGGCACAATCATCTCCTACCATGCGGCCATGGATGAGACTTCCTATGACCACTTCCAGGACGTCCTGAGCATGTCGGTTGATCGCGAGTTCTTGCTAGACCTAGATTTCCTAAGTATGCACTCAGAAGATTTTTCAGAGATTGAGACCACTTTCACCGGGAGGAGATTTGGGAAGTGGTGAGGCACCTACCTACTAGTAAGGCGTAATTACTGGATGACTTCACCACTGAGTTCCTCCAAGGAGGCTAGAGGACCATGAAGGGTGATTTTGTCGCCACGTTTGATAAGCTATGCGGACATGGATTTCAGGGTCTAAATCAGGCACTACGGATCCTAGTGCTGAAACAACTGGATGCGCCGACAGTGGGTGATTACCACCCTATTAGCCTAATCCATATCTTTGCAAAGTTGTTCGCAAAGACGTTGGCGACTAGGCTTTCCCCCAAGATGGAGTCGTTGGTCGATAACAACCAATGCTCTTTTATTAGGAAGAGTTGCATCCACGATAACTTTAGAGCATCTCCAGCAGGCACTGGATATCTGCGCGCTGCAAAACTCGGATGCAGCGCGCGTTAACTAGATGCAGCGCGTCGCTGCAGCGCATCCTTTGTCAGAGGCGGCAAACGGTGCTGTAAAATAGAGCACAGAAACGTGCCATCGTCAGGCGCACGATTTTCCAGCTCCCAAAACCATGCGTGCCTAGTTTCGCACACATAAAAGATCTAGAAAATGCATTGAAAATATTCTAGAACAAACAGAAATATTAACACGACGAACTCTGAAAAACAGAAAATAAACCTAATCTACTCTTCATCATCATTCTCCGAGGAGGTGTCGTCGGCGTCTGTCACAAATCGTCCTACCTCGGATCGTAGTCGGCGACGGTGCAAGGGCCCTCAAGCTGGGCTTCGATGAAGTCTTTGTGGCGGCGGCGCTCCACCCGGTATGCCCTCCTCTCAGCCTTCTTGGATGCGTAGAAGTCCATCTCTGCTTGCACGTCATAGGGAAACCTCCGGCGCCACTTTGCCATGGCGCGCTTGTCGTGGTCGGCCAAGGCGAGGCACCGCTGCGCCATGCGGTGACAGCGACAGTCCTCATCAGTGACGAGCCAGGGCGCTGGCGCGAGGAACTCAGCCTCCGCGAGCGATTCCGTCTCTGGAAAATTCATCTCGCGTCGGGGGCGACCCATAGTACATCTCGCGCGGGCAGCCTCCTCCGGCGAGGCATACGTGCCGAGGGTGAGCCGCTCGCCTGCGGCGCGGAGCTCACCATAGTACATCTCGCTCGGGTGCGGGCGCACAGCGCGGAAGCCGGAGGCGCTGCGACGGCGAGGCGGCATGGCGGCGCGGAAGAGGAAGAGGAGAAGAGTGCGTGCGTGTGGAAGGGGGAAGAGAAGAAGAGCGGTCGAACTTTCCAGTGGCGTGTGGCAGTTGGAAGCGCGCGCGTGTGTCCTCTCTATAGTGCACGCGGTAGTGGGCGCGGGAGATTTGGTGTGGGAGATAGCGCAAAAGCCAGCACGCGGTAATAAGTTTGCCGCGCGTCTGCTGGAGCTTCGCGCACTCGCTCCCGCGCTGAATTTTGGTGGTTATTTAGCACGCGCGTAGTTTCCAGCGCCTGCTGGAGATGCTCGTATGCTACTGTAGTAGATGCAAGTCTCCTACATAAGCTCAAGGAGATAAGGGTGATGCCGAAGTTGGATATCGTTAGAGCCTTCGACTCTGTCTCTTGGGGGTTTCTCTTCCAGGTACTTTGAAAGATGGGGTTTAGTCTGAGGTTCTGCGAGATGGTCGCCACCCTGTTATCTAGCTCCAACACTTGCTCAACGGTGAGCCAAGCTGTAACATCCCAGCATTTAGGACTGAACGAAGGGTAGATTTAGGATTTTGTGCATCTGCATGCATGCATCTAAAATTTGGGATAAATTTTTCGCAAACTAAAACCCTAGAGTGATTAGAGTCTCTCTTGTTTCGATGGATTAGAAATTAGCCATCTCAGCAAGTGCGATAGATTTTGACATGACCTTTTAAGTATTCTTTATGTTTTTGGAAGGATAGAATTTGAAATTTGCTTTTGGATTTCTAAATTGAATTCAAATTTGAATTTACAAATTCAAGAATAATAATAGTATAACTAAGTAAAAATAAATGATTACAATAATGATATAAAAATAATTCTTTATTAATAATTATACATGTAGCATCAGGGCGATAATATATCAACATTTAAACACCACCACCACACAATCTCCACATTGCCAGGGCACCATCACAAAATCATGAGTACATCAGCAAGCCCCGGAGCCACGGGCGGCAAAACCCTAGCGCCACAGAGGAGAAGGGAGCGAGTAGCAGGGGATGCCAATCTCAAATCAAGCAGGATGGGGAGAAAAAGTGGAGAGAAGTGATCCTAGAACCACGAGCGGCAGCGGTCGGAGTAGCCGGAGCTAGCCGGCATAAAGGGGCGGCGGCGCTAGGATCGTGAGAGAGAACGAGGAGAAATGTCCAGTACGAGAGCGAGAGAGAGTGAGGGGCTAGAATGGCCTGAAGGAGATATGCCCTAGAGGCAAATAAGAAATAGGTTTTTATTATCATATCTCAATTAGTTTATAATAGTTTCATATTGTGCTAGAACTGTGCCAAGTAGAAACATTGGTACAGGTGTGGTATGAAACAACAAAGTCCCTAGTAGCCTCTATTCATACTAGTTTGTTGGCCACGAAGATGATCTGGGTTTTAAGATCATGGGCATTTATGTCGACTGACAACGAGATCATATAATTGGAGAATGATGTGGTTGGACATTCCTCGAAGGATTGCAACACGATCAAGTCATACAGTTCCTTGTTGCAAGAGCTATACCTAGACTCCTTCTCCTTAGACCGTGAGCTCATATTACTCACTGTTTTCCTAGGCTGCTTTGACTGCATCAAACGTCATCTGGTAATGCGGTGGCTATAAAGGTGTATGTTGGGTATTCCAAAGGAATAGTAGATGACATGTGACTGCAAGACCGGGATTTGTTCGCCCACATGACGGGTAAAGATACATACGGCCGACTTGGTGAGATTACATCTATAAATGTTGCAACATGTGACTAGGTCATGGGGGATGTAATATCACGGTAACAAGTAAACATAACTTGTTGTGAACGAGATTGAACAAAGGTATGGGATACCGGTGATCGGATCTCGGACAAGTTGTATCGAGAAACAAAAGGAAGAGGATGCTACATTTAGACGGTTCAAACAACATTGTCATCAGAAATGCATAGGGGTCACATGGATATCCCTGGTCCCTCTGTTGATCATTGATACAGATCATGTCTAGAGCATTCCCGAGCCATGAGAGGATACACTTAAGGGTACGATGAGAGCGATCATTCGTAAGACGGAATCACAGTAGAGAAAGAGAGAAAGCTGGAATTGTTCCACTGAGAGATCCGAAGTTGTTCGGAGAAAGAATAAAGGACCGAATCATTCCGAGAAAGATCCGTAGTCGTTCGGAGGAAATCGAAAGGGAACCGAAAGGTGTTTCGGGTCAAGATGTATTTTGTAATATGTATTTAAGATTAATCAGTGTAATTAATATTAAATATAATATTAAAATCTAATTTGAAGAGTTATTCCACTAATGGGCCAAACTTCCTAGGGAAATAGGGCCCATGAGGGAAAACCAGAGGAGGGAAGGGCCAAGGGCCAAAGGGCCAAGGCCCAGGCGCCTTGAGGGGCCCCACCCGGCCAGCCTAGGGCTGTGCGCGGGGTGGGGCCCACCCCAGGCCGGCAGGCCCATTAAGGCCCATGCGCCTCCCCCTCTCCCTTGAATAGTCCCACATGGGAAACCCAAAGGGGAGGGCACACCCCCTCCCCCTATATAAAGGGGTGCCCATGGGTGGGATTGAACACACAATTTGAGAAGTCCTTTGGTTGACTTTATCTCTCCCTCTCTCTATACCTTGTGACCATGGCCCCATGTCTGGGCCGTGCGATCGAGGCACACCTATAGTACGCCGTTACGCTGCAGGGATTCCTAGCAGGATATCAACTTCCGCACTCCCAGCGGGATCGGGGAGCCGGAGGTCTCATCGTGCACCGGATGTGTACGAAGACACGAGGCGCAACACTTGGGGCGCTTAAATGTCGTGAGCCGGAGCTGTTGCACGATGAAGATGATGAAGATCAAGAAGGAGCAAGGGGTGACATGCGAGGAGCTTCGCGACCTTGAGGTCGTCTTCGAGTACGACTACTTCAACCACGTTCCCCGCGGAACGTTAACCGCGTACGGTCTACAAGGGTATGTATTCTCTACGCATTGGCCGTTACTGCATTACTACATAGATAGATCCCAGGCTAAGTTTCCGGGGATCCTTCGTAGGGAAATTTTTGTTTTCTGCGCTGATCCCCAACAGTGGTATCAGAGCCAATCTAAGCGTAGGAGTGTTGTACGGCCAGTACGCACAAGTATTGTGCGGGCATTGATCCCTTAGTTGTTACCCTCTAACGTGTACTTGTTTATATCGCGGTATTGTTTGATAAAGCGGCCCGGACCGACCTTACGCGTATTCGTACGCGAGACTGGTTCCATGCCCAACATATGGCTTGTACCGTATAAGTGGCTAGCGGGTGTCTGTCTCTCATTCGATAGTTGATATAGCATTTACAACGGAGGACCCCAAAAGGGGTATAGTAGAGACAACTGTCGGATCCGTGTTGTGGTTGGAAGGTTCGTAGTTTAGAAACGGTTCTAGTGCGAAAGCCCTAACAACCACGTAAAACTTGCACTAGAAACAGTTCTAGTGGAAGGTTAGTAGAGGCGTCTAACTTTATTTTGTAGGGGGCATGTGATTATGATATGGCATTGGTCGATACGAAGGTAAAGTAGTTTACTTTTTTGTTACTAAGTAGTATAGTAATAGTCATCATTCCGATGGATGACCTGGTGGCGGCGTCGTGGACTTAGCGTCAAACCAAGGGCACGATGGAGATCATGCTGGAGCGCTCGATGGAGATCAAGGCACAAGAAGAAAGACCATATCATATCACATTATACATATGATGTTGATACCAGTTTTTACATCTTATTGTGTGCTAGTATTTAGATACTCAACGGTAGCAAATAAGATAATCCCTATTTAATTCCAATGTTTCGTGTTCCCCTTGTGTGTGCACCACCAAGAAAGTTCTTCGGTATGAGGACGCCCATCGGGGGTCAGACATATCTACATTCGCATACAGTGGGTGTAAGCCATGTTGCACAGCGAATACACACAAGTTAGATTTGGCGTGCCTAGTACGCTAGAGAAGCGTGGCCTCGGAACACAAGAGATCGAAAGATCGAGCATGAGTCACATGGATGATGTGATTTACATTAGTGAATGTCTACCTTTGATACTGCACTGATGGCCGTGATGATCGGGGAAGGTGCAAAGGATAGGGATCATGCGATCACTAAAATCGTCCAGGGGATGACCGTTTTAGTGGAGACCAATTATAAATTGATCTCTTATTATAAACTTAGTCTAGATGTCTGTTTGCAAATATCTTAGTAGACCTTGGCCTATCCCATTGAGGTCCTTTCCGACCATGGGAATATATTGCTTAATATGGAACTTAGCAAAAGGGTCCAACTTCTTAGATTAATACCCACGCTTGAGGGATTTCCTCGTAAAAGGTGATCTTCTCTTCTTGATACGATAACCATTAGGAGATAATTCGATGACTCCAGAATGTTTGTGTTTTCTCCATAATCATCCAATAAGCCATTCTCCATTCGATGGAGAGTTGGGCTACATTTTGTATTCTACAGAATAAGGCACATAGAGTATGAGCCGTTGGATGGGTTTTCCTCCATCATGGATGAAAAGAGAATATTTGGAAAAACACTTAGCGATCTTGCATTAGAGTTGAGAACTCTTAGAAGGGCTTGATTGCAAATGGAGGTCATGGATGAAAAAAAAGGTATATGTTAGATATACAAAATTATAAATGTGATTCTTGCAAAACTCATTGCAGTTTGCAAAGTATTTGATAATTGTCCCGTTTTGTGAAAACAGGATGATCTGCTTGAGAATTGCTGGATTTGAGGCAACGTGACTTGATGACGGCAAGCAAAACAGTTGATGGATGACAACACCACTTTCCTCAAAGCTTGTCATTTGGATTAGTGGACTTGAATATAATTTTGTAATCCTTGTTTGTGTGTCTTGCTTTTGGCAAGACGATTATTCATATGAACAAGTTACAAACCAGTTTGTACTATTCTTATGAACAATACCTTGGTCACATTATGATTATAAAACAAGTTATTCTCATCACTATGTTAATGATAATAGTTTAAACATTTATAAAGGATTAGAATGCTAAAAGATATCCAAAGTTTAATAATGAAATGACACTACAGTTTAAGTCATTTTGGTTATTGCAGGTTCTTTATGAAAGATCGGGGTCCTAGATGCTTAATCTAGAGACTTTGCAAAACCATGCCTCTTGGGCAGAATGACTAAAACTCCGCATTCTGGTAAAACGGTGATATGCGAAGAAGTGTTGAATCTTATACATAGTGATGTATCATATTTTCAACAAGTAGTGGAAATCATTTATTGTGGACTTAAGTGAATAAGTATTTACTTAATGAAACATGAAGTTTGAAATGATTTGAATTGTTCAAATGAGTTCATAACTAAATGGGATATTGAATTAACAAGTCTCTTCGATTTGATCGACATGACTAAAGTATTCAAGTTAAATTTAGCATAAAAGGAACTTGTGAAATATGTTTCACAAATTATGATAATTGGATGAGTTCAAACAATGTTGAAATATCTAAACATCATAATCAATATGTATTAGATACATATGGTGTAATATTGTCTCTTATCAGGGTTGTAGTTGTCATTTAGAATTAAAGATCAAAATAAGCAAACACTCATTTGAAATACAAAGGAACATCTAAAGATTCGTGGAAACAACACCATAAGTGTTATGGCAAGTTCGAGTTTCTAGAGATTTCGATAAGTCAAAATCGTGGCGAATAAACAAGTCTTTGTAGAGCATTCTTAGGAAGCTATGAATGCATCTTCCACAAGGGGCAAACTTGCTGTTGTCCTAAATTGATGTGTCTTGATGAAAATACAGGTGGAAGAAAGTAAAAGATCAAAACAAGGTATTTGACCTTACCTCCGAATTGTTGAGTGACGCAGCGGAATTTGTTTCGTGAATCCAAACTCTGCAAATAGAGGAGAAACCAATGATAATGATCATAAAGTTTTAGTGAATACTTTTACTAAAGAAAGTGGGATTCAACTATATATTCTACAAGTTTGTGGAATTATATTATTGATTCACTTGTCATGTTTTGAACAAGACATACCTACAAATTACAAAGAAGCGTGATGGACCTAAGTGCGAGGAATGACTAGGAGTCATAAAATCCTATATTAAGTTACATTTAAGATTGCAAAGTAACATGTTACTTGATCTTATTAGAGTAAAGAAGTTTACTTGATATTTCTGAATGACTGCAAAGTCATAAGAAGGAAATGAAACTTAATGAATGACAAAAAGCTCGATTTGTCACAAGTTTGGACAAATTCAAGGAGTTGACTACAACAGTAGTGATGCTTGAAGTCTTTTGGATTTACACTAGAAATATATATGGATATTGAAATCTCATAATTGGAATTCTCAAATTGATGATAATCAAAGAATTTTGGAATGTCCAAGATTATTGAGAGGACCCAGATCTGAGTGGGAGCAAATTAGCTTGGCTAATTCATAATATGTAGCTGACATATTTTGAGTGGGAGCTAAGTGAAATCCCTAAATCTCAAACATGAATGTCATATTTGAGTGGGAGCTGACTGAAATCCCTGGATCTCAAACATGAATGTCATATTTGAGTGGGAGCGTGAAATCATTCTGGGATATATGGACAACATATGTGAATGATGTGATTGGTGTTAATAATATTTAAGTTAGGATGAAGTTGAAGTTATTAAACAAAAATATCTATCAAGATAGATTAGTGAGTTTAATAAACACTAAATGTCAAATGCTTTCTAGACTTGATTCTGAAAGATGTTCAGAATGTCCTAAGCAAGATTCTGAAGAAGTTCAGAATGGAACAAGGTAAGAAAGAAGTTCTTACTGTATGAAGCATTGCGTATTGCAACTATGGTTGAAGAAAGAGATGCGTTGCATCTCCTATGCCTCAGTCATAGGTTCTTCCATATAACCATGTTGTATACTTGACATAAAGTGACCCGAGGTTCTGGTTGGTAAGAAAAAACTTAACTGTAAGAACATGTCTTTAAGTGATTCCTGAGTTGATCACTGAACCAGAATTAAGTTCATACTTAAATGGCAAGAAGCAATGTAAGTGGCATAGTTGCATTTCATGCACTAGGATCTACATAGATATAGAAGTATAAAAGCTCCATCTGGTGTGATGTATAATGTTATGGCGGGGCTAGTTTGCTTTTAACATAGAATGATGTGTCCCAGGGCCCAGTGCCCATGAGAAATCCCTCGAGGTTGATCTAACGTCACTGTAAGCTCCTGAAATCCGACCTCGTTCTGCTGCCATGACTATAGTATATACACAAAGGATAGCAAAGTGTGTTTCAAAGTTTAGATGACAACAGTGAAAAACGACCGTCATCATAAACACTAGAAACAAAGTCTTGCTTTGTTGCCATACAAATCCTTTGACCCATTATACGATAATGGAGTGAATGTCAAAATTAGGAAGACATTAACGATTTGCAAAAGACATAATGATCTGGTAAAACAGAACATGGACATGACGTTTCCCATAAGCATGCATGATCTATAAACGCATATGGTATATGAGTAAAATGCAAGCTGGATTATTTGTACTCTAGTGCAAGTGGGAGACTGAAGGAGATATGCCCTAGAGGCAAATAGGAAATAGGTTTTTATTATCATATCTCAATTAGTTTATAATAGTTTCATATTGTGCTAGAACTGTGCCAAGTAGAAACATTGGTACAGGTGTGGTATGAAACAACAAAGTCCCTAGTAGCCTCTATTCATACTAGTTCATTGGTCACGAAGATGATCTGGGTTTCAAGATCATGGGCATTTATGCCGACTCACAACAAGATCATATCATTGGAGAATGATGTGGTTGGACATTCCTCAAAGGATTGCAACACGATCAAGTCATACAGTTCATTGTTGCAACAGCTATACCTAGACTCCTTCTCCTTAGACCGTGAGCTCATATTACTCACTGTTTCTCTAGGCTGCTTTGACTGCATCAAACGTCATCTAGTAATGTGGTGGCTATAAAGGTGTATGTTGGGTATTCCAAAGGAACAGTAGATGACATGTGACTGCAAGACCGGGATTTGTTCGCCCACATGACGGGTAAAGATACATACGGCCGACTTGGTGAGATTACATCTATAAATGTTGCAACATGTGACTAGGTCACGGGGATGTAATATCACGGTAACAAGTAAACATAACTTGTTGTGAACGAGATTGAACAAAGGTATGGGATACCGGTTATCGGATCTCGGACAAGTTGTATCGAGAAACAAAAGGAAGAGGATGCTACATTTAGATGGTTCAAACAACATTGTCATCGGGAATGCATAGGGGTCACATGGATATCCCTGGTCCCTCTGTTGATCATTGAAACAGATCATGTCTAGAGCATTCCCGAGCCGTGAGAGCATACACTTCAGGGTACGATGAGAGTGATCATTCGTAAGACGGAATCACAGTAGAGAAAGAGAGAAAGCTGGAATTGTTCCACAGAGAGATCCGAAGTTGTTCGGAGAAAGAATAAAGGACCGGAATCATTCCGAGAAAGATCCGAAGTCGTTCGGAGCAAATCGAAAGGGAACCGAAAGGTGTTTCGGGTCAAGATGGATTTTGTAATATGTATTTACATATTAATTAGTGTAATTAATATTAAATATAATATTAAAATCTAATTTGAAGAGTTATTCCACTAATGGGCCAAACTTCCTAGGGAAATAGGGCCCATGAGGGAAAACCGGAGGAGGGAAGGGACAAGGGCCAAAGGGCCAAGGCCCAGGCGCCTTGAGGGGGCCCACCCAGCCAGCCTAGGGCTGTGCGCGAGGTGGTGCCCACCCCAGGCCGGCAGGCCCATTAAGGCCCATGCGCCTCCCCCTCTCCCTTGAATAGTCCCATTCTACATGTCGTTATCTTTCCAACAAAATTGGTTTCATCTCGTTTGCAGTTCGGATGCAAAAGTTGTGGCAGTTCTAGTTCTGTAGTTTTTGCCTGACCGGTAGTTCCGGCGGGCCACCGGTAGTACCGCCAGGGCAGTTTGCCGCCGGTAGTACCGGTGTTAATTCCGGCCCAACTTCCGGCAACCCCATTTTTAGTTCAGTACTCTCTCTGCCTGGTTTGTGCTATTTGACGGTACTTCTGTCGGTATTTCAGGCGGTACTATCGCTAGGACATTCTTGCCACCGGTAGTTTCAGCGAAGCGGCGGTAGTACTGGCCAGGCTCGCGTTTTTGGTCTTTCTCTCGCTGTTTTCTGACCGTTGGCTGGGTGCCACCGGTAGTACCGGCCACCCACCGGTACTACCGGCCGTGCGTGAATCTATGAGTAACGGGCAAATTGGGGAGCCCTTTAAAAGGAGCTCCCCTTTCCCCTTCGGCCCTAACTGGAGCTCTTCTTGGTTTTTGGCTTTCTCTCTCATCCATTGTTGACCTTGAAGAGCTTGCCCTCTCCCCTTCTCCCTCCTATGATTCTTGCATCTTTTTGAGGGATTTGAGAGAGGAGATCTAGATCTACAAGCCCCACCAAGCAAAATCCCTTCTTTGTGAAGGAATCCTTGGGATCTAGATCTTGGAGAGTTTTGTGTTCTCCTCTTGTGTTCTTCCTCCCTTATTCCCCCAATAGCTTTTGTAGCTTTGGTGGAATTTGAGAGAGAAGGACTTACCTCTTGCATTTGGTGCATAGGTTTGAGTTCTCCTCGGAGATTCGGTGAGTTCAATCCCTTGGGATTGTTTCTCTTGGGTTCTTGGAACCCTAGACGGTTGTGGTTCGATAGTTGACCTTTTTTGGTCTTGTAGCCTTTTGTGGCCTTGTTGCCTTTTGTGGCTTTGTAGCCTTTGTGGCATTGTTCTTGGGGCTCCAATTGAGTTGTGGAGGTTTCCCAAGCTTGTAGGCCTTTTGTGGCATTGTGGAGCCTTTGTGGCGTTTCTTGGGAGCCCTCCAATTGAGTTGTGGAGATTGCCCCAAGCCTTGTACGGGTTCGGTGACCGCCCTCAAGTGTCCCATAGTGGAACGTGAGTAGGCCTTTGTGGCGAGCTCATGGGAGAATAGGGTGAGCCTTTTGTGGCGTCGGTGAGTTGCATGGCTTCGCATCATTGGTGAGGCCTTGTGTGGCGTTGGGTGAGCATCGAGCCACCACACCTCGAGGTGAGCCATTTGTGGCGTTCGAAGTACATTGCGCCCCCCGCACCTCTCCAGCGAAGACGTAGCTTCTTTGGAAGTGAACTTCAGAAAACAAATCATCGTCTCCGCGTCCTTCGGTTATCTCTCAACCGAGCCCTTTACCTATGAAATTTCATTGTGATAGCCTTCGTGCTTGAAGTACTATATCTTGCTATCACCTTGTTGCTTGTCTTGCTTAGCATAGGTTGTTGGTGCACTTAGTGAAACTAGTGGGTATAGGTTTGACTTGATAAATTAAACGTTAAATTTTATTCCGCATTTGTTAGAGCCTAGACCGTAATAATTTTAAAACGCCTATTCACCCCCCTTCTAGGCGACGTCCATTTCCCTTTCAAATATCTTATACAAATGCTACTCATGGTTTTTCAAGTTATCTTAGGATTTATAAAAAATAAATATTGTGTTTAGCTTTATAAAAGTTATTTTCCTGAAATGTATTTCTTTTATCTTTATAAACCAATAACAAATTCCTTATAACTTCATTTAAGTCATTTAGAATTTATTACTTTGGAAAAGAATTAATCTTAATAAATTAGGTAGAACACCAATTAAAGATTAAGTCTAAATGTTACACTTAAAACCATAATTATAATTTCTAATAAAGTTTAAAAGTAAACTACTAACTACATAATGTTCCTTTAAAATCTTCAACAAACTATAAGTCAAAGATTTACAAGTTCATTTTGCATATGATTAACTTATATTAGAAGTGAGTGATCTCACCCTAAGTAATGACACTTTGTGTGACTCTTGAACTTGATATTTACTGAAAACACTATGTAATTAGTTCACCTATTTTCCATAATCAAACCTTATAATATAATCTAGGTATATTAAACATACTAGATTTAAGTCTTCAAAGCTTGCTTCATATTTATAAGATTTCATCTTTGATTATGCTTAAGAAAGCCCTAAAAGTTGTTAATGCCATAAATGTTATGTCTTAAGTTCAGTTATATTTTTATAGTTAACTTTGGTCTGATATACCATAAACTAGGAATAAAATAACTCTAGATCATTTGTACTTTGTCAAAAGCCATAGATTTTGATCCTATAAATCTTTAGAGTTGATTAACTTAAGATAAACAATATTTTCTTCAAATATTATTTTGTTTTCCACTTAAAAAAAACAATATGCTATTTCCTTTAAGTCATAACAACTTAAAACATGAACGTCGTAATAGTTACATGATACCACTCAATCTTAATCTTGTATTACAATTGTACTTCACCTTTTATGTCTTATATGTTAATCTTAAAGTCCTTGGAAGTGTACTCTTTGGTAAAATAAACTTGAAGATAAATCAAATCTTAAACAAATCACCTAAATCCAACTCACTTATAATGTTGGGGGTTACTTTGGGGGTTTAACAAAATGCATCTCATTACTTATGCATAACAACATATTGCTTCTTTAAACATTTTGCTTACCGGGTAATGATGGTATTTTGTAGGACCCAAGGTCTAGGGTCAAGTCGAGACATTCGACTACAATACTTCGCTATATCAAGGCAAGTTCACACTTGCTCATGTCCTTTGGTTATTTTCTATCAAGTATTTACAAATTCAATATTATCATCACATGCATTTCAAAAAGGTCATAAAACACTATTTTCATAATGATATGATTACGGGTTATTTACCAAGAGGTAATAACCTACTATGAAAGTTCGGATTGTAAAGGAACATATTATCTAGGACTTAAACAACCAATGTCGCCATATTGCGCCATATAATACATGTTAACCATGAGATCTAGAATGAGATGGTGAAGTCAACTGGATCTTCTTTCTTTCGCATACCACAAACATTGTTCGGGGCATTTTGTAAGTTGCAGATCGTGGGTAAAGCCGTGTATTCGAGGGAAAGCCTACCGTGGATCTGGGCGTATAAAAGATAGATTTCTAGTGTTTATGGTTGTCGTGTGTATCATACTAAGGTAAAGCCGTATTACTAGGGGAAAGTCTACCTTGAGTCTGATAGTACAACAATTACATGTATGCGGGGTCACAGAGAAGGGGCAGTGATCGGCTTGGATCAATTACTAGGCCCCACATCATCGGAAGTGTGGATGGGTAAGCTGCCCAGGTGTGCAACAAGGAATTGGTATCTCATGGGTAAAGCAACGCACCTCTGCAGAGTGTACAAACTGTGACATGTTACTCCCTGTTCCGGGAAGGAGCTATGAACGCGGTGGAAAGGAACTGCACGAAGTTCTGGTAAACCTGTGAAGGCTGACGGACATAGCTTTTCAAAATAAATGCAACTTTTGAAGAAATGTTTACAAAAACCTGCATAACCTATGACCTGTGGTATGTGGTTGTAGTTAGTGCATCAAACACTCCTTTTTTGTAAACTTTGCTGAGTACGCTCGTACTCAACCGTACATTCTTAACCCTTGCTAGATTCTAAAGACATTAACAACCAAGAAGATGAAATACTATATTTAGCTGAAGACCAAACATAATTCCTCTATGAGGAGCTAGAGTTATCCGAAAGCGTCGAAGGAAACAACTACAGGATCATCTATGGAAAGGAGGCCGAAGAGTCTGAAGCGTAGATACATCAGATATAGTTAATTAAGTCTAGTAGTATAGATCTCCATCCTCTAACTAGTAATCTTGTATCGTAGTAAGGTTTAGTTTACTTCTTTATCTTATTCTCAAGCTATTATAGTTTAGCTTTGAGTCATCAGGATTCCTCTATGGACATAGGAGGATCTCAAATTCATCATGTAATTTCTGGTTGTAATAATAATATATGTTTGTGGACCCGCTTTGTTTTTATTGTACCACTCTGAGGGATGTAAAATTTGCAGAATAGTTTTCCATGAGTGTTATGTGAACGACTATAGTATACTATATCGTGCAGTGGTATGCTGAGTCACCAGACAAGCCCTCAAATTTTTCATAAGAGGGGCCCGAGATATGGTGAAGCCATGTTGTCATCGTTGTTCGTGCTCGTGATGATCACACTCACCAGGGTGCTGGCGAAGCCATTGTGTTGGGGTACTCCAATGACTTGCGTGCCTTGACTTAGTGACTTCGATCTCTCTTTGCACACGATTGGTGATCTTCAGCCATCTGTATGAGGAAGAGTTGCGCGCGGTGCGAGGCATCTTGGATCTTTGGTCTTGCTATAGGGTTGCACACTAACTTCATGAAATGATTAGTCTCCCTGATCGCGTGTTCCGAAGACGAGGCCAATGGTGATGCATCGGTGATGGAGTACCAGTTGGCACTCTACCCCATCATGTACCTAGGAATCCATCTTTCTATTAGACGATAGTCGATTGATGCCTTCCAGCCAGTTGTGGATTGGATTGCAGACAAACTTCCCACTTGGAAGGCTACCATGATGCCTAGGGCTGGACAACTAATGATGATCAAATCGGTGCTCGTCGTGATCCCACTTCACTAGCTCATAGTGCTATCTCTTAACAAAGAAGCTCTAAAGTAGGTGATCAAGATCCTGCACTGTTTTCTCTGGGTGGGCATGTCGTACGCCAACGGTGGTAACTACCATGTCAACTAGGACATGGTTAGTAGACCACTGCATTTTAGAGGCTTTGGCATTCCCGACCTCACTCGCATGATGACCAGCCTTAGGGTCATGTGGCTTTGGAGGATGTGAACAGACCCCTTGCAACCTTGACACATGCTCAATATGGATTTCTCCAAGGAGGAGCATCAAGTGTTCGACGCGTCCACTAAGATGATGCTATGTGATGGGAACTCCACACTCTTCTAGGAGGACAAGTGGCTAAATGGGGAGTCTATTGGGAAGTTAGCGCCAGATATGCTAGCACTAACCCCAAGACAACCTAGGAAACATCGGATGGTTCAGCAAGCGCTGGTGGAGCCCAACTAGATTGCTGACATATCCGGAGGTGAGCCTGCTTGCACTCTAGCAATACATGCAACTATGTAACCGACTGAGAGATCTGTAGAACCAGATAGGCTGATCTAGCCTAGTCTAGATGGCTGACAACCAATACTCTTCACGATCCTGCTGTGAGATGCTATTCTTGATATCACTCTTAATGGATTCATGGAAGTTGATCTGGAAGACTTGGGCACCTCCTAGGGTGAAGATCTTTGTCTGGCTAGCTTGCTAGGACAGATATCGGATGTATGAGAGGCTCGTGCGACGTCATATTTCACATCCGCCGTGATGTCTACGGCGCGACCAGTTAGAGGATACTATGACACACATCCTTACTAGATGCCCTTTTTCTAGGACGATCTGGTACGAAGTGCTATCATGGATATAATCCACTATAGCCCCTTCGGTTGCTGATTTCTCGGACTGGTGGTCGCTGGTGTTGCATACCATCCCTCGTTAGATGCACAAAGGGACCTTGTCTCTTATCGCGCTCACGACTTAGTGGCTAGCATAGGAACGTGACCGTTTTCGATAACTTGACCCTCTCGGTTTCCCCATGGGTGATACAATCAAGGCTGATGCGAGATCGTGGGCCAGCGCAGAAGCTTGGGGGCTACGCCAGATCATCCAACTAGTGTAGCTTAGAGCATCTCTAGCAGATACTTTATAACCACGTACCACAAAAGTTGTTTGCGGGGAACTGCAAACCAGTATGAAATTTCGTTGCGCGGAACAGATACACTAATCCAGAAGTGCATATTTAAAAATAAACATGTTGGCGGCAGATTCACACATATTGGAAGGTCCGATCATCACAGATCGATAACAATTTACATCAAAACACTGGATGGCGTGCCCTATATCCAGAACCCTAGCTACCTCCAGCGGTACCTACTCGCCGGAGATTCTACGGCGACGTCTATGCTCGCCTACTCGATGTCCGAGTCGGTGGTGTCGTCAGAGTAGTTGACTACGAAGAACTCTAGCCAGGCCTGGTACTCGCGTGCGGAGCGGCGACAGACATGATGAAACTCGTGCTGCTCGCGTGCACGTTCGTCACGGCGGCGCTTCACGCGCTCCCACAGCTCGGAGACGAGGGTCCTGAGGGAGTTAAACTTCGCCTCACGGATTGCCTCGTCCTCCTCCGAGCTGGACTCCGCCGCGGACTCATCGCTCTCCTCGTCGGAGATGTGGCCCCACCAAGCGGGAGTGGAAGCTAGAGCGCGCACCACCAGCAACGGCGCGCGCACCACCAGCAACGATGCGTGGAGGCGTGGGGCCGCACTAGCGGCAGCCCGGGAGCTACCCGCCTCTACATCATGTGCGGCGGGCACGAATCCAAACCCGTCCCACGCCGGGGAGGTCACGCGGGAGCGCACGAGGGCACCGCACGCGTGCCTTCTCTGAGCGACGCCGGCGCACCTCCTCCTTGCTCGGCGACGGTGCAGGAGCTCCCTCTGTGCCGCGGCGAATGACCGCCACGTCCGGCCAAATTCCAGCACAATTGGCCGGCCATGGCACTAAGGGGTGGCTGGGAGGTGGTAGGTGGCGGCAATTTGAAGGCCAGCGAGGGACGCAGCTAGAATCGAAGCGGGCGGCGGCGACGGAAAGGGTTTCTACGCGGAGGAGAAGGGAGAAAATGGGATGCGGTTTACCGCATCTGACCCCTCCCATCCCGAATATATACGGGATGGATGGGCCATTTTGCGGGAAACTGCAAAAAAAATATTTGTTTGGCCCCGTTTACGGTATCTACAATAGCCACTTTTCGGCCTTGGTACCGCATATCAGTCCAAATTTTGCGGGCCGGCCAATATGTGGTACCTTCTAGAGATGCTCTTAACCTTAAAAGGGGTCAAAACTGAAATTTTCTGGCGAAATACGAGCCGCGCTCTGTTTTTGGCACAGATCAGAGCCCGTATACCTCACCCGGCCCGTAAATATTTTTCGGTGGCCCCTTAAACGCACGATACGACCAGCATATCTAGCGGTCAGAGAGGGCGACCTGAGCGAAACCCTATCCCTCTCCGTCGCGTGTCCGCTCCCTCTTCGCCGCCCCCGGCAACTCTCCGGCCATCTAATCCAGCTCACCACCGCCACCATTCCCTACGCCACCACCACCAAACGCTCTGCCTCGCCGCCATGCATCCCGAGAGCTCGTCTAGGAAGCGCCGCATCGGCTTGCACGACCAGCTCCTAAAAATAGAGGAGGAGATCGCCTGTAGCCGCTCCATCGGCGCCAAGAAGCGCACCGCGCTTCGGTGGGTGTATTCGTCGCACATGCCGGCGTCGCTCCTCCCCTACGCCCCCGCGTGGTTCAGGGGAACCTCCTCAGAGGCGGGCTCGTCGCGGCCACGCCCGCTGTCTCCGTCGAGCTCAAGCTCCTCCGGGTATCGCGATTACGTGACGCCTAGAGAGAGCGACATCTCCGACGAGAGCGAAGGCGAGTCGGTGGTCCCATGCGATTTCGCGGACTCCGACGAGGCGGAGCAGCGCGTGCACCTGCACGAGGTCGCCGTGGAGGAGAGGGAGCTCGCCGAAGCGCTCCGGCTCATCGAGCGCCAGGAGGCAGAGGAGCGCGCGGTGGAACGCCTCCGGCGCCAAGAGGCGGAGAAGGCCAAGGAGGCAACGGAGCCTCCGGTGATCCACAGAGCGGCGTCGCCGTCTCCGCCACCATCCGGCGACGCACAAGGCTTGGGGAGCCGTATTTTGTGTAGATAGTGTGCGCCGTATGCTTTTGTTTAGAATTAGTATGTAATTATGCTAAAATCGAACTGAAATCCGCGGTGTTCGTCCTCTGAATTTTGCCGCGAAGGCTATTCTTCCTATGTTCGCAAATTCAAATTATTTAGTTTAGCTTTTACGGGTACTGCTTAGTGCCGTCACCCAGTGAAGCGAGTACTCGCGGATTCAGCGCCCGGTACTCCAACATTTACGGTTTGCTATTTTCTGTTACGGCTAGAGATTAGTGGGTTGAGATATATGGTGTGGGGCGGTCCTCTCGTGTAATTATAAGTTTCTTTTTCTATTAAAAAAATGCATCGGAAAAAGTTTCACTATTATCATCTGTGCAACCTTTTTTTTTACAACTTTGAAGTGACTCTTTGCAATGTCGTTGATGATTTTTAATACGGAGTAGATTGGCGGAATTTGGGGAAAAAAAAAGTATGCAACTTATGGGGGCATAGCCGTATACATCTTTTCTTCAGGCCTTCAGGGTTCCCCGTTCTGTCCCCAAAACGGCGCAAGGCTGAAGAGACCTGGGCGGTGGCCACCTTCCTCTTCTCCTCCGCGCCGCGCGGGGCAACACCCTACCATCAAGAATTCCGATCTCCTACGCCGCCGCCGACGAGGTTGGTGTACTGGACGCCATCCGCGGACGCGACCGAGCTGCCTAACCCCAATCACAAAGGTTCCGCTTTGACAAGTTTTCTCCCTTCTATTTTCGTTCGTACGTTATTTTCCTCCGCCTGTCGCTGTTGTTTGATCCGTCCCGTCTCTGTTGGTGCCAGACTAGGGTTGCGCTCCGCGCGCCATCGGGGCTCGCGATGGACATCGGTGCCGTGGGCGAGAAGGGCCTGTCGGAGGCGGAGGATCGGGGAAGCCAGGGCGGAGTCGCCGAGGAGGAAGTGGGGGGCGCGCAAGTCGGCGCGGACCCGGCGCCCGATGCGGCCGCCGCGAAGGAGGGTGGTAGTGGCGAGATCTTGGATGGCAAAGAAGGGGACGGGGCCGAGGGCGCTGTGCAGACTCAGGAGGGTGGCGGCGGCGAGGTTGTGGATGTCAGACAAAAGTACGCTGATGCCGACGTGGTGGTGTCTGATGTGGATTGGAATGAGGCCAACATGGTCCCATCGGTGGACTCTGATCAACAGGCCGGGCAGAACGGACCACCTACGGCCGTCGAGTCTGATGAGGATGCCGATCTGTTTGTGGAGGTAGAGCAGCACGAGCCGGCTGGTTCAGATCACAGCGAGGAGTTTTTTGACAATGCCGAGGTTTCGGTGTCTGGAGAATCTGTCGCCCTTGAGGGTGAGGTAATTGAGGATGGTATGCCAGCCGAGATTGCTATCGAGGACGATGATGCGCATGATGAGCATCGGGAGCGCTTAGAAGAGGAAGCCATGTTGGAAGCAATCAGGCAGTGTGTGACAGATGCTGTTTTGGCTGAACATCTCGAGGAGCAACCTGACAGGGGCAGTGCAGATGTTCCTGCCTGTGATAGCAATCCTGAGCTCCCCATGAATTCTAGTGAACCTGAACATGTTAAAGAAGCTATTTTGGATGATCAGAGCAAAGAACAGTCAGAATATAGCAAGGGAGATACTACCACCCGTGATAGCAAGCTTGAGGTGCCTACGCAAGATGTATGTGAACCTGATGTGGTAGTCGAGGAATTGGATGATTCAAACTCCTCTGATGATGAGACTAAAGCTAGCTCTGCTCCTGCACAATCCTCTAGTGCAGCAGCTGGCCCCTCTTTGCTGGCTCGTCCTGCTGGTCTTGGATCGTCGACTTCCTTGTTGCAACCTCCTGCCCGGCCTGTTCAGCAGGTCCGTGCTAATGGCCCAGCCGCTGTGGACAGGGATGCTCGGCAGGATACTGAATCTTCTGTGGATGATAGAGACGAGGATGACGATATCCGTGAGAAGCTCCAGACTATCCGGGTTAAGTTTTTGCGCCTTGCTAACAGGTTTGGGCAAACGTCTCACAATATGGTGGTCTCACAAGTTCTTTACCGGCTCGGGCTGGCAGAACAGATTCGAAGAAATGGTCGTGGTGTTTTTAGCTATGACCGAGCACAAGATATGGCAGAACGTCTTGAAGCTGCTGGAGAGCCCCTTGATTTGTCTTGCACTATCTTGGTTCTTGGTAAAACCGGGGTTGGTAAGAGTGCTACTATCAATTCACTTTTTGATGATGTCAACCTAGAGACTGATGCTTTTGAATCGAGCACTAGAAAAGTTCAGGAAGTAGTTGGTATGGTTGAGGGAATCAAAGTAAAAGTGATCGATACACCTGGTCTTTCAAGCTCATCTTCAGACCAGCACTACAACCAGAAGGTTCTCAATTCCGTGAAGAAACTTGTCAGCAAAAGCCCTCCTGATATTGTTCTTTATTTTGACAGATTGGATATGCAGAGCAGGGACTATGGGGATGTCCCTCTGCTGCAGACCATCAGCAAAAATTTTGGACCCTCGGTCTGGTTCAATGCCATTGTCGTGTTAACTCATGCTGCATCTGCACCGCCAGACGGGCCAAATGGAATTCCTCTTAGCTATGAGATGTTTGTCACCCAGAGGTCCCATGTAGTCCAGCAAGCTATAAGACAAGCAGCTAGTGACGTTCGTCTCATGAATCCTGTCGCCCTGGTGGAAAACCACTCAGCTTGCAGGACAAATAGGGCAGGCCAGAGAGTGTTGCCAAATGGACAAGTCTGGAAGCCACAACTGCTATTGCTCTGTTTTGCGTCAAAGGTTTTAGCAGAGGCCAATTCATTTCTCAAGTTGCAGGATAGTCCCGCTGGTAAACCTTCCAGTACGAGGATTCCTCCACTTCCTTTCCTGCTCTCTTCACTTCTTCAGTCCCGAGCTCCGCCTAAGTTGCCAGAGGAGCAGTTCGGTGATGATGACGATATTGAAGATGATTTGGTAGATGGTTATGGTTCTGATGATGGTTCAGACTACGATGACTTGCCTCCCTTTAAGCGCCTCACGAAGGCTCAACTTTCCAAGCTCAACCATGCGCAGAGGAAGGCATATCTTGAGGAGCTAGACTATAGAGAGAAGCTATTCTACAAAAAACAGCTGAAAGAGGAAATGATGCGTCGTAAAATAATGAAGAAGATGGCAGCAGAGGCCAGGGATCGAGCAGATGATTTCAGTAGCAGCAATGTTGATGATGATACTCCTACCAATGTTGCTGTGCCTATGCCTGACATGGTACTGCCCTCAACTTTTGATTCTGACTATCCTAGCCATCGCTACCGTTTTCTGGATATGCCGAGTGAATGGCTTGTCAGGCCTGTGCTGGAGACCCAGGGCTGGGATCATGATGTTGGTTATGAAGGTCTGCATGTTGAAAGATTGTTCGCTGTCAAAGGTAAAGTCCCTTTATCTGTGTCTGGCCAGCTTACAAAGGACAAGAAGGATAGCTCCCTCCAAATGGAGGTTGCAAGTTCTGTTAAGCATGGTGAAGGTAAATCTACTTCAGTCGGACTTGATATGCAGTCTGTTGGTAAGGATATGGCCTACACTGTTCGTGGCGAGTCGAAATTTAAGAACTTCAGGCGCAATAACACAGCTGCTGGGATATCTGCTACGCTCCTGGGAGATTCCGTGTCGGCTGGCATGAAGATTGAAGACAAACTGGTCGTGAACAAGCAGCTGAGGGTTCTAGTGAGCGGTGGCGCTATGAGCGCGAGAGGTGATGCAGCCTACGGCGGCCGTCTCGAAGCAACACTAAGAGACAAGGATTACCCCATAGGGCGCATGCTCTCTACTCTGGCGATCTCTGTTGTGGACTGGCGCGGAGACCTGGCAGTTGGGTACAACGTCCAGTCCCAGATTCCTGCTGGAAGGTCTAGCAACTTGATTGCCAGCGCGAATCTGAGCAATAAGGGGACGGGGCAAGTCAGTCTCCGCCTGAACAGCTCGGAACATCTACAGATCGCGCTCCTCGCCCTCGTGCCTATATGCAAGGGTGCGAGGAAGTTATTGGACAGCTACTACGAATCTGCCTAGTTTCTACTATATATAGGCCTGATGAAGAGATGGCGGAAGATCCTTAGGGTTTCTTCTTCCAATTCTTCTTCATTCAATTCAGGGTTAATGAAATCATAAATTGGAACTCTGTTCCATATGTTTTATTTATTTTTTCAATCTTTGGCAACTTTTGTAACAAAGAATGTTATTTTCCTGAGCTCTCTTGGGTGAAAGCTGAATTTTGGGATGCATCCATGTCGTATGTTTAAATGGCATTAAGCAGGCAACCTCTTGCTACTGCCTTACTATTCTTGTACTAGTAGTTTCTGATATACAAATGCGGTACCGCTGCATACCAGTATACCTGCTTCCTCCTGAATCCATAAGTTTGCACAGTACCATTGGGTGTTGAGAGTTTGTATATCTGATGGTAGAATCATCATCAGGATACGATAAAACAACTTTTATGAGTATCAGACAGTTTATCTGAAGCATCTGAACTTAATAAAACTGTGCTGGTGCTGGCGAGTGCTTGTTGAAGTCAACGCCTTCCTGGGCCCCGCCACGTTGACCTATCGATCCTGGACCCACCTTCCAGTCGAAGACTGGGTGTCAGGTTCTTTTGACGACCAGGTGTTGAACCCTCTTCAACCAGATTTCCATTGCTATCCGCCGTTAGTTGTACTCCTTTTTTTTTTATGGTCCGTTAGTTGTACTCCTAGTCGTACCTAGTCAAACTTGTTCCTAGTCAATGTTGTTACCTATCGTGAAGTGCATGCTCAGGATCTACATTAGCACTAACTAACAGGTGAATGGATAATGTTTTCGGTTGCGCGACGCGCGCGCGCCGTACCGCGTACGCGCAGGGCGCATGCTGAGATATGCATATCTACCGCGGCTCTCGGCGTGGAGCACGCACGCGCCATTCTGCCACCCATGGAGCCGGTGTGGGAGACGGCGAGCGACCGGAGCGGCGTGGAGTCCCTGTCCAGGTCCAGCACGACGGCCACGGAGGTGCCCGAGGAGGAGGAGGCCGTCAAGGTCTTCGTGGCGGTGCCGGAGCAGCACAAGCACGGCAGGTCCACGCTCGCATGGGCGCTCCGCCACCTCGCCGCCGTGGCCCCTGCGGCCGCCGCGAACGTGGTGGTGGTGGTCGCGCACGTCCACGCGCCGGCGCAGATGATCCCAGTCAGTACGTACCCATCACTTGAATGAAAACCCTCTCTCTGCTACTAGCGCGACGGCGGGCCATGTCAGATCAATCCATGATTTACCTTCTGAGTTCTGACTGAAACTCCAACATTGCATTCTTGTGTGAATTACATAGTATTCTGTTTGTGAATCGCGGTCGGTCACTTTTATCTAATCTCATCTAGTATGCACTCATCTGATCTAATCTAATTTCCTTGACAGTGGGAAGCAAGTTCCACGCGAGCAAGCTGAGACCAGAACAGGTGAGTGCCTACAGGCAGTACGAAAGGGGCAAGGTGAACAAGCATCTGGACGACTACATCCTCCAGTGCTCCAGAATGAAGGTAGCTGCACACAACAAATCATCTACTCCCTCCGTCTCGAATTTGATGTATCTAGATTTATCTAGATTCCCATTTACCTATACGTGTTTTAGTGTCACATCCAGAATTAATCCGCAGTGAAGCATGCCCGCTGAACACGAGAAGAAGTTGTTATTAACAGACTAAATTAGCGTTTTTTTGTTTTCGTATCAGATCAAAGGTAAGAAACTTGTGATCCAGAACGATGATATCGCCAAGGGAATCACGGAGCTTGTCTCGCGGCACGGTGCCAGCAAGCTCATCATGGGAGCAGCCGCTGACAAGCACTACTATAGGTACATATATACATATGCAGATTCAGTAAATTTCAGAAATGTCCTGTTGGTAACATCAGAAATGTAGCCTACCTAGTGATGCCTTTTCAATTCTTAAATCTCAGGAGAATGATGTCTCCCAAGTCCAAAACGGCACTTGCAGTGATTACCCAGGCTGACCCTTCATGCAAGATTTGGTTCGTATGCAAGGAGCATCTCATATCCACTAGGTACTAAGATAACACGCTCCATTTCTTCAGTTAACCTGACTTGTTGCACGCTTTCTTCCATTTACATGTGTCCGTTTAAGATTAACTTTTACTTCAGATGGACATATATGTTTCCTCCTAGCTAGATTTTCCACGTTTTTCATAATCATTTTGGGTTATTTATTTTCTGTTTATAGAGAGGGTGGTGCTATCAGAAGCCAAATACCTGCTGTATCTCTAGTACCTGCACATCGAAACGGACATGCAAGCAGGAATATTGGAGTTGACGGCTGCATCCAGAGGTCCATCTCCGAAAAGCTATCACCACTGTTGCAGCCTTGTCGATCAGCTGTGCGAAGAACGCTTAGCATTCTGAGCATGGAGGACATCTCCGTGGGTTCTTGTTCCTGGGATAGTGGCAGAATAGGTAGCGTTCCGAGCTCGTGCCACGAGGAAGCGTCGAGCCATTCTTCCAGCTCATTCGAATTGCCCGTAGATGATGTCTTTGCGTTCCATCAGAACACTGCGCCGTGCCATGATCAGGTTATTTGTTTTGTTTCATCAGAAATGTTTTACTTGCTTTGCATGGATAACTGATTCTGCACAGCATGAATAACTTAAGGTGCAGACACAGAATTGAGATCTAATGAATGATTGATTGTCTGGTCACAGGCCAAGAAATCTGTGGATGTGTCCAAGCAGAAGAGGGAAACTGAGGAGGCCATAGCCAAGGAAAACGAGGACATGAAACTGTTGAAGCAAGAGATTGAGGCAATGAGACGCAACCGTGACGACGCAGTCGAGAAGCTCTCTGAAGCGAAAGAAGAGAAGGCGGAGATGGTGGCGGCGAGCAGATACCTCGCTGACTCGCAGCGGGCAAGGCTCGAGCAACTCGAGGATGAAAGGGACACCGCCCTCGAGCGCGCAGAAGAGATGCGCAGCATGACTGCAGGCTTGAATTTGGCATTGTTTAGCGAGTTCTCTCGGTCGGAGCTGCGGCAGGCGACGAGGAACTTCAGTGACACGATGAAGATCGGCGAAGGTGGGTTTGGCTGCGTGTACCGAGGTGTGTTGCGCAACACCACGGTGGCGATCAAGATGCTCCACTCTCAGAGCACGCAAGGAAAGTCACAGTTCCAGCAAGAGGTAATCACTCATTCTCCCTGAACGCCGTAGGTTAGATGCATAAAAATCATATGTGTAAAATTGTACTATGTGTAAAATCAGTTGTGCTGAATTGAATATTGATCGATGTTACTGTTGCAGGTTGCTGTTCTAAGCAGAGTGAGGCATCCAAACCTGGTAACTCTGATGGGCTGTTGCCCAGAGGCTTCAGGCCTGGTGTACGAGTTCCTGCCAAACGGGAGCCTCGAGGACCGCCTCGCGTGCCGAAACAACACGCCGCCGCTGACATGGCAGGTCCGAACAAGGATTATCGGCGAGGTATGCTCGGCGCTGGTCTTCCTCCACTCGGGCGAGGTGAGCCCGGTCATCCACGGCGACATCAAGCCGGCCAACATCCTCCTGGACGCCAACCTGGTGAGCAAGCTGGGCGACCTGGGCGCCTCCGGCCTCCCCAGCATGACCAACCCCGGCAGCACGCCGTACACCGACCCGGAGTACCTGACCACGGGGGAGCTGACGGCGCGCTCGGACGTGTACTCCCTGGGCATTGTCGTGCTCCGGCTTGTGACGGGGCAGCCGGCGCTGGGTATCGCGAGGAAGGTGGAGGACGCCCTGGAGAAGGGCGAGATGGAGACGCTGGTGGACCGGTCGGCCGGGGAGTGGCCGTTCGCGCAGGCCGAGAAGCTGATGCTGCTCGGGCTGCAGTGCGCGGAGGTGAGCAGGAGGAGGCGGCCCGAGCGGATGAGCCAGGTGTGGAGGGTGGTCGAGCCGCTGGCGAAGGCGGCCTCCGTGTCGCTCGCCGCCGCGCACTCTGTTGCGTTCGGCGAGAGCCACACGACGCCCTTCTACTTCATCTGCCCAATATCCCAGGTATGTTGTTGCATGATTGATTTATATATACTGTGCATTTTCTACTGACCAGAACCCTGCAAACATGGCTACTGATGGCGCGATGTCGCAGGAGGTCATGAGGAACCCTCACACGGCGGCAGATGGCTTCACCTACGAGGGGGAGGCGATCAAGGGATGGCTCGACAGCGGGCACGACACGTCCCCCATGACGAAACTGGCTCTTGCGCACCGGCACATCACCCCGAACTACGCTCTTCGTTCTGCCATCGAGGACTATATGCAGCAGCAGGGGAAGCCGCTGCCACCACAATCGGTTCGGCCAGATGGATGATAATGTCGTTACGGCCGGGATATATGCGTCCATCATCGTTGAGACGTCTGCTCTGCTCTTGCTGTATATACTAGTCGTGGGAGTGTCTAATCATCATCCAACAGATTTTTAGTTTGGTATATCAGTCAGTGTTTCATCTCTCGTATCCTGTAGGAGTAGACAGTGACACAAAATCATCCCGATGCGATCGAATGCTATATTGCACAAGTACGTTTGGGTGTCTAGCCTTTCTTCTTCCTTCGATTCCGACCTCCCTCCCCGCATCTCCGCCGACCAAGGTGGACGACAGCGAGGGGGAGGCGGGTTTAGATGGCCGATGAGTACATTTAGCTTCTTAGGCCTTTTTCATTTTTCAGTAAATCAGATATCTATGATTACAGGGATACACTCTAGCAGATGTTGGTTCTTTCTATGGTGGCTGCTATCCCCCTTCGTTGTGGCGTTCGTCTTCCTGACCACGAAGAGGGGCTACTATATGTGTTTCTCCCTTCTACGTGCTCATGTGGTCATATGGGCTTTATCGCGACTTTGCTTGGCTGCTCAATGATCGGGGCGTGGCCCTTACAGACTCGGTTTCTTGTCGCTGTTCCCGACAGATGTCACATGCAGCGATTCAATGAGGCCATCGTCTCTCTCCGAGTCCGTTGGAGATGCGACCTACACGAAGAGTGCGACTCCAGATGGAGTGTCCCCGGTGGTTTATTGTATTTTCTTTTGACATCAGGGGCTTTTCTCTAATTCTAGATGCATCATCGCCCGTTTCCTTAATAAGCTTATAAAGTCTAGATATTATAAAAGTTTAACATGGTCTCATGTCAACAAGACGCATTTAGGGGATATGCGTCTAAGTTGTGTTCCTAGTTAGCTACCACACCATCCGTCGAAGTCGGGGCAAACAATTAAATAAGATAAAAGATCATACAATGCATTCACAAGGTCGCAACATGTGAAAACAAATGGAACAATCTCAATTAAATGAGAATCAAAAAATTGTTGGGGAAAATACACAATGTCACATCCTGCAATGAAATTCGAGGATAGCTTCAAGCAACAGATATGCAACAGAAACAAAACAACGAGCACACGCAAAAGTGATACAAAGATATTCACGTGGAAAAACCTCCTCAACTTTAGAAGGAAAAAACCATGGTTGTGGACCAACTGGTCCATGCAAGTTCCACTATAAGCAACCAGGGTACATAGTACTCTTTAGAACATCCAGAGATATACAACACACTCAATACATTGCCAACCGGCAACATCAATAACAACCACAAGAGGCAAGATCATAGCAAAGCAGAGACTATTATCACAGTTTTCGTCTTCTTCGGTAATCAGCAAACTTCTCTTAAATCACAGATCCAATTATCACCAAACTTGGTAGACAAGTAGACTTATATGTTCCCAAGATACACATCAATTGGACAAGTTACTCATTTGTCTTGTCCATCTTGAACCTGCGAAGTACCTTCTCAATATATTTATCTTGAGACAAGTACAACTTGTTAAATTTTCCTTCTCTCTCAATTCTCATGTCGATAATATACTTTGTTGGACGCAAATCTTTCATGGAAAAACTTTGGTAGAACTCTTTCTTTATTCTAGCAATCCTGGAGACATTCTTGCCAACAATCAAGATATTATAAACATAGAGAAACAACATGATAAAATCATCACCTAAGAAACTCTTAATAAACACACAATGGCCCGAGCTACACCTCTTGTAGCCTTGCACCCCAATGACAGATTCAAACTTCATGTACCATTGTCTTGGTGCTTGTTTCAGTTCATAGACTTTTCTTCAGCTTTCACACATTGTCTTGTTGCCCTTAACAATAAGCCCCTCCGCCTGCTCCATGTAGATTTCTTCCTCCAACTCTCCACGAAGGAATTTTTTCATATCCATTTTCTCAACCTCCAAGTTGAGACTTGTTGCCATGCCAATGATCATTCTGATTGATATCATCTTCACCACCGAAGAAAATATTTCATTAAAGGCAATATCTTTTCTTTGCCTGAATCTTTTTACCACAAGCATGGCCTTGAACCTTGGGTTTGATGTGTTCTCTTCTTGCTTGATTATGTAGACCCACTTGTTCTTTAGAACTTTCTTGCTTTGGGTAACTTCATTAACTCATAATTATGATTCTTATAAAAGGAATCCATCTCTTTTTTACTTAGCCTTATTCCAATCCTTCTTGTTCTCATCTTTCATTGCATCTTAAAACCACTCAGGTTCTGAACTAGAGACTATAACACCACATATTGATCTGAATAGTGCCTGGTAGAAAGAATGCAACCTCGGTTGGACCGTCTGAGTGGAGCTACTAGTGGACTATCTGGTTCAGGTGCTTGCTAATCATGATCATATTATTTAGCATCATATTCTTGCTGTTGGGGAGCATTTTCATCATATGTACTACTATGTGCATCATCTTGCATATCTTTCGCATCATCATCTTAAGTTTTTTTTTTGAGATGAGGAACTAGGTCAGAATCAGATCTGCATTGCTATTTTCTTCACAATACCCTCAATTGTTTGATCTTGAAAAAGCACAACATCACCGTCGAAGATTGTCCCTGCAAACGAATAGGGGTAGTCACAAAGTAGATGAAATTGAATACTAGGGGATGAACACGATCTCCAAAAACCCTCGGTGACCTCGGTGAGGAAAAAGTAGCAAGCACGATAGAGGGACACAATTTTTTTTGCCCAGGTTTAGGCCACCATGCAGCGTAAAAACCCTACTCCCGCATGTCTGGATTGCTCGTACTGCTTGGCGAGGTTTACAATACAAGGTGGTGATAAGGTGATCAGATCTAGGGTTCCTAGCTAGAAGAAAGCTAGGGTTCCTTAGGTAGAAGAAGATGGGATCCCCTTCTATGCACCGCACTGCCCCCTCTTATAGGTGCCTCGATCCTCTTCCTAAAATATCTTGGCGGGAAGGGTTCCCACATGGCGACAAGGGAGTGGGCGGGTGGGCTAAAGATACTTTTGGCTGTAGGCACGGTCCATGACAAGGTGTCATTGATCACTCTGCCAATGTTTGCCTTTTTGCGTCCTTCGCACTCCTCATACACTAGAGAGGGGGGGGGGGGGGTGGTCCCCCCTTGGTGGCAGCGGCTGTCATCCACTCCTAGCCAGAGGAAGGGGAAGGTGCCTTCCTTGCGCGCCAGGACAACTGTGCCAGCTGTGACCATCCTTATCCTCGTCTTCATCCTACACGGGTTCCCGAGCGGCATCCTATACTTAGGAGCTATAGCGCTGGCACACTTTGTGTGGATCACTAGTGAGGGAGGCCTCGCCAAGGGTGTCCTTTCCTCATGAAGGGATTTAGGAGGTGTTGCTCAGCAAGGGAGCCTCGTGAAGGGATGCCCCTCGAGGCTCCATGAGGGCCGCTTCTCGTGAGCATATGGCTCCTCTAGAGGTCCTCCCGTGGTACTGCAGCTGCTCTTCTACACTGGTTGCCACTAGCCCGACAGTAGCCCTTAGGCTCCTAGGTCGTGCGCATCTTGGAGGCAAAGGGACAGGGGCCCTAAGATTTTCTAGGGCTATTGGACTATAGGCAACAACACATGTTTGCGGTGACTCATCGTCGTCATGGAGACCAAACGACAGGGTCGTCATGATCGTTGGATATGGAAACCGTCGTAATGGTGCATTCTTCTTGGTGACTGCCCGGGGTAGTTAAAAAGCAAAGCCTGCCCCATTGGAGTTTTCTCTTCTCCTTTTCTCTGCCGCCATTTATCGTCTCCAAGCTAGCTCTCCATCTACCTCCCGAGCTAGCGCACTCCCCTCAACTTCCCTCTTAAGCAATGGAGCCCAAGAAGGGAAAAACTTCCCAAGAGGTCGTGGATGAGGTGAGGCATCGACACTCCCTCACCTTGCACTCAACAACTCACGGATCAACACCACAAGCGACCTCCTTCATTACTAGCACTTGGTGGCTATAAACTTCAACGAGTGGGGGCCTACCACAATCTGGAATGGTGCGGTGGACAATGGCAAGCTTTCGGCAACCATGTTCCCCTTCTTCATCCATACCCTCTATGTTGGGATAATTCATCCTTTTTAGCCTTCTTTCTTGCCCTCTAGGTTCATTATAAAATTCACGTGTTGTACCTGCAACCTAACTCCATTACCGCCATCGCCGTATTTTCCTTCTTCTATGAGGCGTTCCTGGGCGTAAAACCTTCGATGCAGCTGTTTCATCATTTTTATAGCTTGCACACCACCACGGGGAACCAGTGCTCCAGGTCTGTCTCTTTTCACGCTGAGTCCAAGTACCTTCTGCTTGCGCTAGGTCTGGGTGGATGCTCGCATGGCGAACCCATTGTTCGCGGTCCTGATGATGTCAGCTATGAAGACCCGCAAACGGAGTAGCAAATGGTTCCCCGACGGGGAGCAGGAAGATATCGCGGTGCGCATCAGGGCCTTGTGCAAGGTCGTCCTGACAGGTGTGATGGTTTCCAAGGAGTTTTATCTGACAGTGATTCTCCTCTCTCTAGGACCACGCGAAGGATATGTGGGCCTACGTTGGTAAGAAGGATAACATGAATCTTTAGGAGGAGGTTCCTGTTGAACCCACCATTGAAGAGGTGATGAAGGTGTTGTTTGCCAATCATGAGTGATTTATCCCCCAAGGGGGTCCTTCCACTGTACCGCTCCTCAAGTGGTCCAAGCTATGAATTCCTTGTGGGGATTCCCCGATTCAATGCCTAGGGGCCGTTCTCAGGGTAGAGGGAAGAGGAAGAGGATCTCTTAGATTCCAATGTTCTTGTTGCTGACCTTGAGTTTGTGGAGGCGGAGGACGCATCTAAAGGCAAATCAGCCAGAAAAGATACTTTGGAAGGCAAGGAAGCCCCACCGCGCAAGAAGAGACCGCACAAGGCAGCGCCAGCCTCCTCGGGCGACGGGGATGACACAAAGGCTTTCCGCATAGTGCCCTCGCTTCGTGTGATTGATTTTGACCTCGAAGAAGATGTCACAGACTCTGAAGGGGGCTCCATGAGCCTCATGAGGTGGAGGAGCGTGGCGAGGAAGCGGATCCCCGTGAGGGGGAAGCCGTCAAGCCCCGGGAGGTAAAGAGTATCTGTGAGGAGGCCACTGCTGGGGGAAAAGGTCTGTGCCCTTCCCGGAGATTGAAGTAGGGAGAATGGGGCCCCTGTGATGAGTAAGATCCTTCTTTGCTGCCATTTTCTTTACTTCCCACCTTGCCTAGTTCTCATCTGTGCGATGCAACAGGGGACTCATGTGGAAGAATAATAAAATGGCAACACGCAGGGCCGCCAACCCTGTGAAGGATACTGTATCCACCAGGCCGTGTCATGCTATGGGAACTGGGGGATGACATGAGGTTGTGGGCCATGAGGCCTTCACAGGTGAAAATGTAGCGATGGTGGTGCCCACGATGGGCACCACTGATGTGGAGGAGGCGATGGTGGTGCCCACGATGGGCACCACTGATGTGGAGGAGGCAATGGTGGAGTCTTGGCGCAGCTATCGGGGACGGGAGCCGGTAGCACGAGCCATGCTATGGGAGGGGGCTTAGAGGAGGAACCCGTGCCCTCCCCCGTGCTTTGTCACTGGCGAGCGCAGAGTCGGAGCTCATTCCCTAGGAGGTACGCCTTGCGGAAGAGGTGTGTGCCCAGGAGACTACGGGTATCACAGGAACCGCACGCGCCCTGGAGGGGGCACGTGATGTGGAGGTCGCGTGCAAGGTGGAGATGGCGCCTGGCACTAGCCCTGCAGGGGCCGCCGGGAATGCCGCCCCAGAAGCGCCTGAGCCAACAAATGGAGGGCTCAACGCTAAGGCCTCAGTTCCCACTACATGCACGTTGCCATCGAGAAGTGTCGGTGGGGACTCTCTGCAAGGGCAGGACCAGGGGTCCTTGCAAATCTCCCCATGTCACCCCGAGCTAGACAGGGCATCATGGATCTTGGAGATGCGGGGAGGCTCTGCTACCTGTGCAGGCTTTGTATCGACTACCGTACATGCTGTCCGCGTGGGCCTCACGAAGGTAGGCGAGGAGCTAGCCAAGGCGAAGGAGGAGTTGGAGGCTAAGCATGCCCGCTTTTACGAGGTGTGGTACAAGCTCTATGATGCTACAGAGGCAAATCGCAAGGCTGAGTAAGTCGCGTGCCTTCACCACAGGGAAGCTGATAAACCTCTCGAGGTGGCTTGTGAGCGGGATGCGGGGGTCAAGGAGCGCAAAGAATCCCTAGAAGCCCATGAGAAGGAGGTCTTGACCACTCGCGAGGTAGTAAGCTCCAGGCGAAAGGTGCTCCTCCAGTGCGAGTAGGATCTAAGCACTAGGAAGTAGGAACTCCTCGAGAGGAAGCAGGTTGTAGCCTTCCGCACATCCATCTTGAAGGCCAGGGAGAAGGGGCTAGTCGTGGAGCATGGTCGCCTCGACGAGATGAAGACTCAGCTAGTGGAGAGTTAGCAGGAGCTCGAGAAATCTCACACAGGGCTCCGCGAATAGCTAAAGATCCAGGAGGATAACCTCCTCGAGGAGCAAAGGGCCTCCGAGAAGGTGAAGAAGGATCTAGAAGCGGCTCTCTAGAATACCCGAGCTGACCTCGAGAAAGCAACACTAGCGAGGGACCAGACCTCTGGCAAGATAGACCATCTTTCGGCTCAGCTTGACAAAATTGCCGAGGAGGAATGATGCTAGCTGCTGGGCATAGAGGGGAAGCGCATCTTCAGCAATGTCCTTTGCATCGACCCTGAACTCGACCTTATCGCTATACTTAGGCCCATGGGTCCCAGCATGGCTCGAGGGCTGGCGGCATAGGCCTAAAAGTACGTGGACTCCCTCTTGGTGTTCTGCCAGTGCAAGGTGGACGATGACAAGGCCTCCGATCCTTTTGGCAAGGAGGGCTCTGACGCAGAACCAGGCGAGAAGTCTGACCAGGGCACAGAGGACAACACTTTGCGGGAGTAGATGCTAGTGGTGCATGGCTCATGAAGGCCCTACCTGCGCCCTATCTTATATGTAAAAAACTCGTGCTTGTTAAGACACTGCCCTCGTGGGCTTGCTAATGTAATGTATGCATTTTGCATGTGCAATTTATGTTTATGTCCCAGCTCTTAATCCCTAGCCTTTCGTGAAGCATAGGATGATAGAAAAGAGAGGAGATAGGCACATAATATCTTATACTTAGCTCTGTCGAGGAGTTGTTTCTGCGAGTTGTGCCTCGTAAGGCTCGTGCCTGGAGAAGACCTCTCGTGAGGTATGGCAAGGGCACCTTGTGGGCCTGGATGAGGGAAGCTTATGGGATTTAGGAGGTACCTCCTGTGAGGCCTCGCGAAGCGCATCTCGTGATGGCCTCCCTGGAGAAAGGTATCTTGTGAGACTCAATCAAGGACACCTTGTGGGCCTCGACAAGGACCCCTTGTGAGGCCTCATGAAGAACATCTCGTGATGGCCTCCCTAGAGGAAGGTCTCTTGTGATACTTAGGCGAGGACACCTTGTGGGCCTTGACGAGGACCCCTTGTGAGGCCTCACGAAGCACATATCGTGATAGCCTCCCTCGAGACAGGTCTCTTGTGAGACTTAGGAGAGGACACCTTGTGGGTCTCGGCGAGGACTCCCTGTGAGGCCTCACGAAGCGCATCTCGTGATGTCCTTCCTGCTGGAGGAAGGTCTCTTGTGACAGTCAAGAGAGGACCCCTTGTGAGGCCTCGTTAAGCACATCTCGTGATGGCCTCCCTAGAGGAAGGTCTCTTGTGAGACTTAGGCGAGGACACCTTGTGGGCCTCGGTGAAAGGGCATGTATGACCCCATGTGTGGTTTTGGTAATTAATGACAATCTCTATGAACTAATGTGTAAATTGAGTTTCACTTGTAGGTTTGTCCATTGGCATCGCTTGGACCATTTGTTGGTCTCAAGGTAGAAAAAGTAGAAGCGATTTCCATGGGCTTTGTGCCTTTTGGAATCAAGTAGAAGAAGAATATCAAGTATGTCTTGAAGAAGAAGATGGAGTTCCTTATGGCTATATTCAAGACATCATCAAGAATTTAAGTGCAAGCTCAAGATGCATCATCTCTAGAAGATCCCATGCTTTAAGCTTGCCATCCTCGGCAATCATGGAATGATGAAGACAAGTTCGAAGAAGAGGCTTCCCCATGGAGTATGGGGGTGCATTTCGCAAGTCTTCATCAAGCAAGAGCAAGCAATTGCATTCAAGATAGGCAATCCATCTTGAGATGGACAAGATGGTCAACATCAAACTCAAGTGGGATGCTCAGGGCAAAGGTATGATCTTGATAGGGTTTCTATTTTACTGGTCTCTTGTAGTGTTGGGAGACCGGGTTTAGGATAGATAGATAGCCATACTATCAAGAGGGGCTCTCGAGTGTGTATATCTATCATATCTATTGGAGATATCTCAAACCTTTGCATTCATAGCATCATCTTCTTGGTTGTTGTTTGGTTCTTGTCCATGTGAGGATCTAGAGCTTGTGGTTATCATCATGACAAGCTCTAGTTCATCAAAAACGGATTTCCCTTGCATATCTTATTGTGTTTTTGATCTTGCGGGTTTTCCGGCTCCACAACGTTGGATTCTACACGTTGCTATCTTTCCGACAAAATTGGTTTCATCTTGTTTGGAGTTCGGATGCAAAAGTTATGGCAGTTTTGGTTTGGAGTTTTGTCTTGACCGGAAGTTCCGGCCGTCCACCGGTAGTGCCGCTAGGGCATTTTCCCCCGGTAGTACCGGTGTTAATTCTGGCCCAACTTCCGGTAACACCATTTTTGGGTCAGTACCTTCTCTGTTTTGGTGAGTTCTATTTGTTGGATTTTTGATCGGAATCTTTGGAGGTAGTACCGGCCCAGGCGGTAGTACCGGTGACCACCGGTAGTATCAATCGTAGTCGCTTTTTTGTCTTCCGTTTCGCTGATTTGTAACCATTGTAAGGGCGCCGGTGGTAGTACCGCCCACCCAGCGGTACTACCGGCCGTGCATAATCCTGTGCATAACGGGCAGATCGGGGAGCCCTTTAAAAGGAGCTCCCCTTCCCCTTCATGGGGTGAGCTCTTTTTGGACAATTTTTCACTCTCTCTCCTCCATTGTTGACCTTGAAGAGCTTGTCCTCTCCCTTTCCCCCTCCTATGATTCTTGCATCTTTTTGAGGGATTTGAGAGAGGATGTCTAGATCTATAACCCACCAAACCAAATCCCTTCTTTGTGAAGGAATCCTTGGGATCTAAATCTTGGAGAGTTTTGTGTTCTCCTCTTGTGTTCTTCCTCTCTTATTCCCCAATAGCTTTTGTAGCTTTGGTGGAATTTGAGAGAAGGACTTGCCTCTTGCATTTGGTGCAAAGGTTTGAGTTCCCGATGATTTCAATCTCTTGGGCTTGTTTCTCTTGGGTTCTTGGAACCCTGGACGGTTGTGTGGAGTTGTGGTGTGTTATTGGGGGCTCCAATTGAGTTGTGGTGATTCCCCAAGCTTGTTGGCCTTTTGTGGCATTGTGGAGCCTTTGTGGCATTTCTTGGGAGCCCTCTAATTGAGTTGCGGAGATTGCCCCAAGCCTTGTACGGGTTCGGTGAACGCCCTCAAGTGTCCCATAGTGGAACATGAGTAGGCCCTTGTGGCGAGCTCACGGGAGAATAGGGTGAGCCTTTTGTGGTGTTGGTGAGTTGTGTGCCTTTGCTTCTTGGGGTGAGGCCTTGTGTGGCGTTGGGTGAGCATAGAGCCACCACACCTCAAGGTGATCCATTTGTGGCGTTCGAAGTACATTGCGCCCCCGCACCTCTCCAACAGAGATGTAGCTTCTTTGGAAGCGAACTTCGGGAAACAAATCACCATCTCCGTGTCCATCGGTTATCTCTCAACCGAGCCCTTTACTTATGCAATTTACTTTGTGATAGACATCGTGCTTGAAGTATTATATCTTGCTATTACCTTGTTGCCTATCTTTCTTAGCATAGGTTGTTGGTGCACTTAGTGAACCTAGTGAATATAGGTTTTGGCTTATTAAATTAAACATTAAGTTTTATTCCACATTTATTAGAGCCTAAACCGTAATAATTTTAAAATGCCTATTCACCCCCCTCTAGGCGACGTCCATTTCCCTTTCACTCGGCAAGGACCCCTTGTGAGTCCTCGCCAAGCACATCTCGTGATGACCTTCCTAGAGGACTTGATTCTGTTATGTTTTGCTAACATAGGCAAGCCCTCGATGGGGACACCTTGTGGGACCCGAGAGGGACCTCTTGTGAGGACCATGGATACTTTCTTGTGGAGTAGGATTGTATCTACGCTCTACTTTTGGGGCATGGTCATGCCAGCATGTTTGCAAACAGGACAAATGTATGCGCTCCCCGGTACACGTATGTGTGTTACATGAGGAGGTCAAGTGTCAAGGAACTTGGCGAGGTGACGTGCGCGGGGTGATCAATCTCGTGAGCCAGAGCTCAGTCACTTGGGCTTTGTGTTGATGGGCCAGTCCCAACATTGGCATCGTGCCCAACCCCTACTCATGTGATTAACATCAAAGATACTAGGAGCACACACAAACATGAAATATACCACTTATCGAGGTAAGGATACATGAGGTCCCGTTGGCGATAAGTTCTTATTTTATTGCTTGCATGAGGCTATTCATTACAAGTGCTTCACGAGGTGGGCAGGAAATCTGGTGAGCTGCTGTCGGTGCTCCAGATATGCTTCCCGAGTAGCGCTCATGGAGGTGCTTCACTTAGCAAACTTGTCGGTGGTGACATGGAGGTAGCGGTAACCCCCGAGCGCACGAGGGAGACAACCCAGCTCCTGGGCCGTGAATGACTACGAGAGTGGAGTGGCTTGGGGTTCTTGTGCTAGTCGGTGGGCTTGGTGGTTTCATGGAGCATTGTCAACCAGTAGAGGCAATTGTGGCAAACCTTGCCATCGAGAGTGGGCAACGAGAAGTGGTGTCCTTTCTTTGTGGAGATGTGACATGCTGCGACCCCGGTGGGGTGCCTATGGAGGAGGCCTCTGTCCACTGCGTAGCATCTCTTGGAGTGGCGAGCGATGCGCTTGATGCCAAGGGCAGTTGTGGCTCCAAGAGGAGCCGGGTCGGCAAGGTAAAATCCTTCTTTAGTTATTTTGCTTCCTGGATGATGAAACTCTCTTTCTCTGGTGCCATACGATGCACCTTCTTCTTAATGGGACATGCAGTGGGGCGCATTGTCATGTGGTGCTCGATCACCTTCCTGAGTACACCGAGCATATCTGACAGTGTCCATGCGAACATGTGAACATTTTCCCACAGGAAGAAAATGAGGGTGCCTTCCTATTTGGTAGAAAGGTGGCCACCGATGGTGGTGGTAGCCATCGATCCATTGGCGTACAGTTCCACCTTCTTGGTTGAGGTTTGTTCCTCAGAGAACATTTGTTTTTTCTTCACGGGAAGCACGATGGTATCCTCGTTGGTAGGGTGGGTGGTAGTGGAAGTGTAACATCCCAAAACTTTAATCCAAGGTTATTGAGATCCAAATCATCAAAATTAGGGTTAACAAAAACTTTTCCAATTAAAATTATTAAAGCATTCATATGTGTGTGCATTTAAAATAGGATTTGATTTGAATTGCCTTGATTAAGTGATCCATTACTTGTAAAATGATTCTTAGGTGAAATAAACATCATCTAGATCATTCCCAAACAATTCCCAAAGAAAAACAATTCAAAATGAATAAAAGAAGTGAATGGTCATTTTTGCCAAATTAACTGCCATGCCTACTTTGGCTATTCCTAGTACTCAAAACCTAACAGAAACAAATGTGGATCTTTGCACCCCTTGCTAGTACACATAATGAGGTACCAAGGCCCACTTTGTGATCTGCTAAAAACATTCAAACACTAATTTTAAATGGCAGTTTAAAATTGAATCTATTTCATATGGGAAGATCCCACTATTTCAAAAACCACTCAAACAAGCTCTATTTTTAAAACCCAAGCATCCACAGAGTCTCAAGCTTAGTACTAACACACCCACCAAAAATCTTTTCAAAATTCAAAAGTAAAGTTCATGTGGCCATTTCATCAAACACCTTGTGGATAGATTTCAAACAAAACCAAATTCACTATTTTGAATAGTGTTCTGGCCAAACTTGTCTCCTATTTGACCCCCATTTGCTCTCACTATCTCCAAATGATCTAACCAAGGCTTAACTACCCCATCCCCTACCCCCTAGTGGCATGGCCATGCCAAGCCGAGCACCAACTCGCCGGCCGACCATGCCATCACCCAAGCAGACCACCTCCCCCTCTCTCGCCATGTCTAGCAGTTAGCCAACACCTCACCGCCGCCCACTGTCCCCTCCCCGAGCCAGGCCAAGCCGTGGACCACCGAGAAACCCCCGCGCCTAGTGCGACTGCGCCATGCCGAGCACGCGCCAGAGCGCCGCGCCCGACACGCGTGCACAAGCCGCCGCTCGACCGCAGCCCGCGCCCACCGCGTTGCCATGACCCAAGGAGCACGCCAGACACCCCCGTTCGCCGTCCAACACCTCACAGCCACCGCTCGCCGTCGAAGCCGCCGTCTCTGCCGCTCAGAGCGCCAGCTCCGCTCGACCGCATACCACCGCCCCTAAGCCCGCATTAAATTCCTAGAGCACCGCCAGGAGACCGCGCGTCAATCGCCGCCCGCAGCCATGCCGCTAGCAGCCCGTAGCCATGTCACCACCGTCGCCTGGCCATGCCGCGCTGTCCCGTCATCGAGCCTATAAAAGGAGGGCACCCCCAGCCATTTGTAGCACGCCACTCAACTCCCCTCACCTCACTAATCGTCCCACACCTCTAGCCGGAGCAAGGGGAGCAGCCGTTCGCCGGAATTGCACCAGAGCAGGGCGCCTCTGGAGGAGAAGGGCGCCGCTGATTGCGACCACCCCCGGAGCTGCCTCGATCGTCCCTGAGCTCGCCGTCGACCACCAGTCCGCTTGCCCGCCTCACCGTCGTTGCTGGAGCCCTGGTATGCCCCCTATGCACCCCTACTGAGCCGCTAGGGTTAGATCTCACCGGCGACAGGTCCGTCGTCGACGACGATCCCCAAGCGTTGATCCCCACTCTAATCCAACGCCCCACATTGCCTCGTACCGCTTTGCGCGTTATGAGACGCTGACTGGTGGACCCCCCTGTCAGCTGAGCCCCGCGCTGCGAAGTGACACTAGGCCGGCCCGTTAAGCTTTCCCGTGAAACCCAGTTAGTTTGAATTAGGATTTTTCTTTTTAGTTTAAACCTAGTTCCGTCTCTGATTTTGAATTTCAATTCAGAGAGTTTTACAAATCCGAATGGAGTGATTCCAATTTTGCTAGAAAGATACTGAAAAGATTCACCCAAGACCGTTGGATTTAATTCAATTAGAGTTAGAGATCTCTCCTAGTAAAAATAATAAGACAGAAGCATTTGCACCTTGCAATATTTTTATAAAATCAACCATGATAGCTTTTGAGTTGATTCCAACTCTCAAAAATCACATTTCACCATACCTATCTGAATATGTAATAATATTAGGGTTTAGATACAGTGACTTTGGACTAGTACCAAAATAATGATATATAGGCATTTCTAGTCACTTTAAATCATTAAATAATGAATTTAAACCAAAGTAATTGTGATCCAACCCTTAAATCACATTCCCACATGTTAGATTGTGTGGTGATGACATGATCCCAAGTGGTGAATATTAAATCTTAGTTAATTTTTCAATGAGTAGAAATTACTTTTCTAAAATAAAAAGGATGAAACTATTGAATTAAACTTGTGATGCTTGTGATGATAATAGATCATCAACTATATGCCTTAGAGTGCTGATTGGACTAGTTAAGTATTGTTTGGTGATTTTGTACTCCGTATGTATTTATAGACGATAGTACCGACCAAGTCTACGAGGAGGAGGAGTTCTACCAAGAAGAAGAAGAAGAAAACTTCAACCACTACACTAACCGAGGCAAGCCACCATTAACAATGCAAGCTAACCCTTGCAAGCTAGATAATCTAAGCAAATGCATTAGGCATGCTTTGATTATACCACTTTGACCATTTACCTACCCCAAGTATTATTTTCAAGCTTTACTTCCTTTACTTTACATAAAGTTCCTTATTTGTTTAGAAGGTAGCATAAAGAGTATAAAACTTGACCTATATGGAACCCCTTTAGATGTCATTCTATGGGATGAGATTGATCCCATCTTTTCAACCTTAGTGAACACTCTTAACTTAGTAGATTAAAGCTAGATCAAAACTTGAGTCACTTTAGATGGGAACACTTGGTGAAAATGAATTATGAAAACCTTAGAATGATGAGTCATTCTATTGAGATGTTTTGACATGTGTTGAGAAACACAAATGGTTTATGATGATGAAAATGCTGAGGCATGAGCATTAACCCTTTTATAAAACTGATGGTTGGATTCGGATGCGATACCATTCTAAATTTACCGTACAACCACAATACCTGAATTGGGTAAGGCTTAGCCGGAAGTTTATATGCATTAGTATTAGTTCCCTCGCGGGAGAGGTTTGAGCTGAGGCTACCTCTCAATGTTGTCCACCTATGCAGTGCCCAAGATGACAGACGGTCATGGTTGGGAGGCCATGCTCATAGGAGAGGTGCTTATACTAGGGTGTGTAAAGGAAAGGTTATGTTTGATTATCTACATACTAAGTATGATGATTCAGGGTTATCCTTGACAAATGTATCGAATCTTGTGGTGAAAGTGTACCACCTCTACAGAGTGTCAAACTATTCGAATAGCCGCGTCCGCGGTTATGGACAGTTGGAATGGCCATACTGTTTCGTTGTCAGATGTTTTTCCAAAATGACTTATGAAAGGAATGATGAATTTTGACTTGACCACAACAGAGTTGTGTCTATGACAATAGCTTCCCAACTTAAGTGATTCTAGAACTTTATTTTATCTTTCTTTGCTTCTGAACTCAGCTTAGATTTCAAACTTAATTTTATAGTAATCATAGAGTTAACACTTTAACTTAGAACTATACTACTTGTTAGTGGTAGTTTGCGAGTACTTAAAGAGTACTCATGGCTTTTGTCCCTGGCTATTCTCATGGCTAGACTATGAAGGAGACTATCAAGATGATGGCCAGCATGACGGCTATGATAACTAGGACTATCTGCCTTCGTCAACATTGCCTGTGCCCCTGAAGATGGACCCCACCACTACGCTTATCTTTTATTTCCGCTGCTTGTTGTATTAAGACTGGATCATGAGATCCTTATTTGTGTAAGACCTTATGTATGGTTTGTAATGGATGATGTACTGTGATATCCAATCCGTTATATCTCGTAAAAATGGTCATCCTGGGATTGCGAGGTATGGCATAACGAGCATCTGAGATTAAAAATTCAGGTGTTGACAGGAAGCCTTGTAGATGTGCTCAATGGAGCACACCACATCCTTACATTGCCGTGGATGGTGATGGTGCTGCTACATCCCGGAAGCTTGACGAGGTTATAGGCGTGATGGGTTACTACCATGAACTTTGCCATTGGGGGTAGCCGAGGATGGCATTGTAGAGCAATGCTACGTGCACCACGTCAAAGTCGATGTGCTCGGTGCGGTAGTTCTTGTGGGACCAAAATGTGACTGGGAGTCTCACCTGCCCCAAGGGCATGGTTTCTCCATCAATCACTCCCACGAAGGGCCTTGTAGGCATGAGTCGCTCATAGGGCAGTTGCAGCTTCTCGAACATCTACACAAAGATGACATTGAGGCCTGCGCCCCCGTTGATTAGCATCTTAGTGACTACAACATTATTGATGGTGGGCATTGATACCTTCGATTTGGATTTATGGATGTAGTATAGTAGCTTTTTCCCTAGTAGACCTAGGTTTATCGAACCTTGGGAAACAATTGCTATATGGAAAATATGAGGGATCTCTACAATTACTCATTTTACCTTACGTTTATTGGACCTTTCTATTTTACTTTGAATCGTTGGTTGTTGCAATGGATGGAAATAGGCCAGGATTGAAGATTCACCTACATTTGCGCATACATATGGGTTAAAGATAGTAATAAGCACATTCATGTGTGAAATTATCTAATATAGATAGGTTTTTGGGAAGCACATCCATAGACACTAAATCCCCCTACGAGCCACATGCATAGCAATAGTCTTTTGATCCAACCATTATACCACGAAGCACCAGACTATAACAATTATTAAGTAAAATACATATCAAAGCCTTAAGAATGGTGATGTTGTTGTTACTCCCAAGTGGATCCCTAAATGAAGACCGTACTCCCCTTGTTGTGACTAGGTTTTGCATGAAGTCGCCGTTCACCACTCATCTCACCTCAAGACTTTATCAATTCATGGAACGTTGGGTACCTACAAGTCCATGGATCGGGACAAGAGACAAAGATACATATCTCTGTTAAATCACCACACAATATTCCTATGTATTAGATGCACATAATTCCTGCGAGGTTTCACCCCAACCCGCAGCGCGTGAGGACTACTCACTCATAACAATAAGATCAAGGATACAAAACATTGTGCAAAATACTTAGATTGAAATCAAATATCCTCAATGGTCACCAGATCACAAGGAGATCTCAAGTACAAGATGATGGCTATGGATATGGAGTGGACGGAGGGTGGATAATATGAACTATGGTGGTGGATCTCCTTCGGTGGTGTTGTGATGCAATTTGAGAATGGCGGTTCTCTGCACGGCGGATGGAGTCTTGAAATATATAGGCACCTTCATGGAAGTTGCTGCGTTTGACCTAGCCGAGCCATCGCCACATAGTACGGGCGTAGCATACAGGCCGGCCTTGCCCATACGGTAGGTCATTAAGCTTGCAGAAATATCCTTTTCGACCCCAGTTGACTTGGCAGAGTAGGCAACATGATAATCTTCAATGAATACTCTTGATTTCGCCTTGAAAGTGCGATCTCATGCATAACACAAATTAAAACCAAGGATTGCACATCTTTGCAATAATTTAATCATTAGTCGCAAGACTAGAGAGATTCTTGGTCAATTATTTGACTTAAAATGCGATTTAAACATGGAGAAATATGCCTATTTTCACAGCCATTAGGCATGCACACCAGAGGAATGGTACCCATAGTCTTTGTCGACTTGGGGTGGTCTCTAGCGCTGAACACGATGGGGAACTGTGACCACCTGAGCTTCATACCATTGACCACGGGAAGGACAACGCCTATATCTCGGGTGAGTTTCTTGAGCTGGCGGTTGGAGAGGGGAGCCTGAGCCCCTCAGAAAATACATACCAATGCTCACGGCTCCTGGTAGCCCCAACATCCTCCTCGTGGAGGTTTTTGTTTCCCTTGCCAAGGTGGTGCTGAGCGTCATTGGCCTAGTGATTTGGCTGATAGTTGTTGTTGTGGCCACGGTTGCCCCAACAGCTACCTCCTCAGCCTCTGCCATTACCATGGCCACAATCATTATCGTGGTTCCTCCGGTTGTCACGTTCTCTGTGAACCTTCTCGAGCTCGAACCAATTTGTTATGCTATGAGAGTGCACCTTGTGGAAGATGCAGTATGGACGACCGTCCTTCTTTGCGTCGTCCCCACTACACTAGTGCTTGTGCGTAGGTTCTATAGAGAGCATGGATTGAGTCTTACGCTTGTCCTCCACGTTCTTGTTCTTGATCTTGGTGGGTGCGGAAGTGGCCACCACATCAGCTTTGTTATGCTTGAACAAGCGTCCCTCCTCAGCCTTGCCGCACTTGTTTCCAGCTCAAAGAGCTTGACCACCAAAGTTAGATTGTCATCCATGGTGAGCTTATCGAGCATCCTGACATCGATGATGCCCGCCGAGACAATGGAGATGATGGCAGTGACCCATGGGATCTTGTTGTGCACCTGACTAAAAAGCTAGATGTACTTGTGGAGCATGTCACCAGACTGCTGGCGCATGCCGTGGAGGTTGTTGTGCATGAGGGGGTGGTGCCCTTGAAGTTGGCGACGAATTCTCGCACAGATCCTTCCATGAGGTTATATATTCCTCGAGGAGGTTGTTCATTAGCCAGGAGCGAGCTACGTCCTTGAGGGCCATTGGAAACCAATTGGCCATGACCTTGTCATTGCTGCCCGTGACCTAGATGCCCACGGTGTAGAGCTGTAGGAACTCGACGGGGTTCGCTTTGCCGTCATAGCACGGGGAAGATCTGGCTTGAACTTGAGGGTTAACACCACAGTGCGCAACTCCTTGGTGAACGTGAGGCAACCGTTGCTGTACGAAGCGGTGTCACCGGCGAGAGCGGCAGCCTCCACAATGGTGCGCTCTTGATGCTTGCGTCACCGCTCAATGGAGATGGGGCATCCTCCTGAGACCTCTCGAGGATACTATTGGGCTTAGGAGGGACATGCGGCGAGGAGGCTCCAGGGGAACAAGATGAAGATCTTCCTGGCCCTTGTGTAGCATGGTTATTCCCCACACCTCCACTAGCTAGCGGTGGTGGTGGGACTGGCGGTGGTGGAGGAGCACCCTGCGCGACTTGGCCCACTTGAGGGATCTAGGTTGGTGGTGGCACAACGAAGCAGGAGAGAGCCGGAGCGACACCGACGACATTGATGAGATCGTCGATGCGCTGGATCCACGCATTGTATGTGGTCATGTCATGACTATAGCGCAACAAATCTTGCACCATGAGCAGTGCAACCCTCAGCTTGGGCTTGCTATGGCACCTACCCATGGAGATGGAAGAAGTGCGGGGTGTGGGTGTGTTACGCCTGCCCGATAGGGACGAAGGAGTGAACCTTGTCGTCTCACGCCCCTGATCTTGGTGAGGAGGATCATCGTTAGCATGACAAGGCTTGTCATTGGGGTTTGGCTCCACTCAGCCAGCAGTGAGGGCGGTCCTACAACGAGCACGCTCACTGCAAGTTTGTCTGACCATGTCGATGAAGGTGTGGGAGATGCGCCTCAGCCCCCTACCTAGAGCACCAAATGTAGGAGATTGTCCCTACGAACGAACGGGGTTACCTCACGAAGTAGGATGAAATCGAACATTGGGGGCTAAACACGATCTCCAAAAAACCCCGGCAACCTCGGCGAGGAAAAAGCAGCAAGGACGATAGAGGGACATAGAGAGTTTTACCTAGGTTCAGGCCTCACGAAGGGATGCCCCTTGAGGCTCTGCGAGGGTCGCTTCTCGTGGAGCGCCTGGCTCCTCTAGAGGGCCTGCCTATGGTATTGTAGCTGCTCCACTGCCAAACCCTGGTTGCCACTAGCCCGACAATCACGGATTCTCACAACCTTGCTACTGGAGTCTACAACTTGTAGCGAAACTAATCACCTTCATAGCCAAGAAATATGCATTATCGTGTCTTTAAATCAAGCTTTGGCCTTTCATCTTGAGGGATATGAACAAAGCCCTTTCACTCATAAACCTTCAAGTGATTATATGAGATATCATTGTCATAAACGACTCTGTTTGGAACATCTCCCTGCAAGGGATAACTTGCTGAGAGATTAATAGGATAAGTTGCAGTCAACAAGCATCTTTGCACTTGATAGCAAGCATCTAACTCTCTCAGAATTGTCACGTTCATCCTCTCATTAAGATCATTTAGTTGTGTTGTAACTACCTCGGTGAATTACGCTCTTAGTTACATGCCTGGATGAACGAAAGTGGTTAAAATAGTACGGTGGGGCCCAGGGCCACTCACGGTAGACCTTTCGGCCGTCCTAACCACTTTCAGACAACGGGACAAGAACGAGCGGCGTAATCGGCAGGCGAAGGGATCAACTACATACACAAGTGAGTATGTATGCAAGCCACATACAACAGTTCTCAGAGCCATTCCATCTAAAAGAAATAGAAATATTGCAACGCCATACGAAAAGATCCAAATGTCCTAGATAGATATAATAATTTAGGATAACTCCTCATACATCACACATCAGAGTACCAGGCGGAAGCGGAAAACAAGATCCGAGTACGGATAAGAAGCAAATCGGCATAAGATGCCCCATAAATAAACACATCCCACCCACAGATCTCACGGATCCCCGTTCCCGGAATCTCTACACCGAACAATCGTTGCCAACATCATCTGTCTCTTCCACCCAGTATCCACCTTGCGGGTACACCTGTTCATCTGAATCAAACAATTTATCGTGTGAGACCCTAGGGGTACTCAGCAAGTCTTTATGCCGCTAAAGGGGACACAACCTGGGGTGACGCAATTGCAGCAAAATATAATACCTAACAATTTTACAGATACTCGCTAACCATCCGCCTAACCAATGATAGACGGATGTCCGTGAATTAAGAACAACAGTTATAACAGTATAATTAACAGATCCATCCTCCTCCTCGCTTACCAACGAGGAAGCGGACGAACAACCCCATCACCCGTTGGCAGTTTTATTAACCATTCCATGAGTATTGCACTATTTACTAGTCAAGTACTTAGTCAATTTAAAAGCGGTACTTTATTTATACTTGTCTATGATTGAGAAACTGTGCTCCAAGTCGTCCATAACCGCGGACACGGCTTTTAGAAAGATTTACCCTGCAGGGGTGCACGGATAGCAACACACACTCGATCGACCTCGGAAAAACCAAATCAAAACCCAACGAGGCATTCACGACAAAGCAATCACAGGATTTAGAAATGTTTCAGGGGCCACCCCATTAAGCTAACCGCAACGAAGTTGGTCGGCTCCGAGACGGACCCAAGGTTTGTGTGGACGGTGGTAAACGACTGGGAACCCGAAAATGTGACTGGGCTTGTCGATACAGCGAAAACATGTCACGATCCAAAACAGTACCGGTGCTCCTCGCACAATCTTAAATAAAGCAGTAACATGGCATTAGTACGGTATAGTAATAAAGCCCCAAACTAATTGTGGCCCCAAGAAATAAGAATGAATCAATCTCTGGCTCGGGGGGGGGGGGGGTCCATAAGGCCTCCCGGATGTGGATAGTGCGAATAAACAAGGAACAAGAATCAAGTACTCGGGGTCCTACGGGACACAAGTGAGCATGAAAAACCAAATAGCAGATATTGCTCACCGGTGCCTCTTTCATTAGTTATCCCATTACTACTCAGGTTATGTTGTTTAGGTACCTCGTTATTCATCAGACACTCACATACCCTATACATGCTATTCTACGACTCGCATGGCTCAAACAACTCCTGTGGTAATGGCTCATGGGATGGAGGAACAAGCTTCGGTGGGGTTTAAAAGTAAAGGCTATGCAGTACTTGGGATTCAATTTGATGCAACGCGACTCAATGATGCAAGAATAAGATAGAGGCAATAGGTACTGTATGTATGCAAGCATGCGGTAGTGCTTGCCTGGCAGCTCAGTTGAAGTGAGAGATGGATCTGGGTAGTACTCCTGTGATTCCTGGTAATTCTCCTGCTGGGCGTCTATTCGACGAAGAACCAAACAAACAAGGGCCAACATAAATAAAGTGCACAAGCATAGGAAATAAAATGCGACAAGCAAACAAGCATGCCATGATGAATGATGCACAATTAACATGGCATTAAAGTAGCATGGCAAAGGTGAGGTGTGAATACAAGAAGTAAAGCATTTATTTAACCAAGTTTTATTGTCATAAACAGTTCAGATTTTTAATAACAACATGATGCATGCTTCAATTCAGAACAAGGACTACATAAATAGAACGGGCTCGTCGCGCTGATCGATTTAGACATATTATTTGCCCAATTTGGAGTTATAGAATTAAAGTTATTAATTAATTAAGAAAAAGGGCATTTTATTGTAATTTTAATCATCCCGAAATTTTAAAGTGTTCAATCATTATTTTGAATGGCATATTTGAATTCCTCACATTTTTCTGATTTAAAAACATATATTATTTGGATTTATATTTGAAAAGTTATTTAAATCTGAATTGAATTTGAATTTAAAACAATTTTTGAAAAGGTTTAATTAAAACAGGCTCAGGAAATACTTTTCTTACTCAGCCCATCCCAGCCGTAGCCACTGACGGGTGGGACCAAGCGGACTGGGGCCACGCGCGCAGAAACCTTTTTCTACCGTTGCTCTCGCTAGCCCACGCGGTTGACGAGCGGGCCCAACGGCTACGGCCCACGTGCCAGGGGTGGGGGACTGCAGCAACTGACAGGTGGGGCTAGAGCTGGAGCGCGGGTCACGGCCGGAGAAATCTGGGGGGTTTTCGGCAAGATTACCAGAGCGGCTGACTAGTGGACAACGAGGTACCGCAGGTTAAGAGCGAAAATAAAAAGAGGGGGCTTTTGTAAAACTACCACAGGCCCTGGTACTGTTCTTCTTCTCCTCGGTCTGACGGGAAAACGGCGCGGGGCGGGGGATCGAACCCAGGTCGCGGGCGTGCGCGCTGAGGGACGGAACCAGTGCGGTAGGCTAGGGGAGCTGACAGGAGGAGGGTTGGGGACTAGGTGAGGTGCTAGGTGGCGCGGGAACCTGGCAGACACCGGCGAGCTCTGGCGCACGGCGGGCGTTCGTCGAAACGATCGGCGGCGCTAGACGGCGACATCGAAGCGGAGGGTGTCAGGGAGGGAGAGAGGCTCACCGCGGGTTGGCCGGAGGGATCAGATCGAGGAGGAACGTGGCGGATCGTCGGTGATGCAGGCGCTCCGGCGATCTAGGGTTTTGGGGAGCGGCGAGGATCTGGCGGTACTAGGAGGCTTCTCCTTCACGTCGGCGTGTACGAGTCGAGGTAGGGGACTGCCCTTGGTCTTCCAGGCCACCTCCACGTCGCGCAGGCCGGCTGGATTGACGGGGCGACGCGGTGCTGGCGGCAAGCGGCGGCAGGTCTTGGCGACGAAGAGGAAGAAGGAGGAGAGGAGGGTTGGCTCGGGGCAGATCTGGGCGAGCCAGGAGACGTGTGAGAGGAGGGGAAAGGGAGGGAGAGGGAGGAGATGGCGTGTGGGCGCGGGCAGGTAAAGTAGCTCGGCCCTTTTCCTCCTTTCTCCTCGAGCACGTCGGCGAGCTGGGGCTTGTCCTAGGGCTGGGCAGCGGCAGAGGGGAGGCTGCGGGTGGGGACGGTGTGGAGTAGCTGCAGGGTGGGGCTAGCACACGGTAGAGAGAAGAGAGAAAGGAGAGGGGGTAGCTCGGGCTAGGGTAGATGGGTAGCTTGGGCTAGGGTTTTGTTAGGGTTAGGTGGCTGGGTTGTGGCCCAGGGAGAGGGTGGCCAGGTGTCCATCAGTAGGTTAGAGAGAGAGGGGAAGTAAGAGAGAGGTGGGAGGAGGTTTAGGGTTTAGGAGAAATAGGGTTAGGAGAAGAATAGAGAGAGGAGCTAGGTTAGATTTTATTAGGTTTTAGATTTTTAAAACTTGTGCAAAAGATCAACCCAAGTGGAACATGGAGTTTGATCTAGCTTGAGCTAAGGTGAAAGAGAAACAAGAAAGAAGGAGGGAGAAAAGAGATATGTGAAATGAGCCTCATATGATCATGCATGAATAGATTAAAATTGATAAAAATATAGATGGGTATATGGGGGTGGTGGAATGGAAGGAGATGTTCCACAAAGAAGGATCCAATAAAACAAGGAAAAACTAATGGAACAAAAAGGTGGTGAAGATGGTTGCATGGCCCATGCAAAATAATAATGCCATGATTTATTTTGTGAAAACAAGAATAATATTATGGCATTATTCTTATGCATTTCCAAGAAGTGGAGAAAAAGCCAAGCAAAAGAATTTAATGGTTTTGATCCACCCTAACCCACACGAGCTAGAATAAAAATATCAAAAGAAAAAGAAATACAAGCTCATGGTTAATGGGATGGTGGAATTATAAGGTGGTGGAAGAGAAAGGTGGTGGAATGGAAATAAAAGATATGCCCCCAACTCAACTTGGGCATTTAAACAATATATCAATAACCAAATACAATATCAAGAGGCAAATACAATTTATAATGCATATGAGAGAAGTACCAAAGAACCAGGGTTTTATACGATGCTCAAATGCAAGGTGGCATGATGACATGAGCAAGATATAATTATGATGCAACAATTAAATATATGAAGTAGCCAATATCTTACTAGAACAAGTAGCATTACAATTGTTAGACAATTGGGATGCTACAACTCTCCCCCACTAAACAGGAATCTCGCCCCGAGATTCTAGGAAGAAGAAGAAGACTCAAAGAGGGTAGGATACTTGGCACGGAGCTCATCTTCACGTTCCCAGGTGGCTTCATCAACGGAATGATGCGACCACTGCACCTTGCAGAACTTGATGGACTTGTTGCGAGTCCTTCTTTCTACGACTTCAAGAATTTTTGTGGGGTGTTCTTGATAAGACAGATCTTCTTGGAGATTAATGAGTTCATGGTCCGCGGTCCTGCCGGGATCCTTGAAGCACTTCTTGAGTTGAGAGATGTGGAAAACATCATGGACTTTGAGTTGTTCAGGGAGCTCAAGAGCATAGCAACTTCTCCTCTTCTTCCGCGAATTTTGAAAGGACCGATGTATCTAGGAGCCAGCTTTCCTTTGATACCAAAGCGGTGCGTGCCTCTCATGGGACTGACACGAAGGTAAACGAGATCACAAGGGACATACTCCATGTCCGTGTGCTTTCTGTCATAATTGCTCTTCTGGCGACTTTGAGCAATCTTCAGATTTTCAAGAATGATGTGAACTTTCTCCTCCACTTGAGTTACAATGTTGGGGCCAAACAATATTCTTTCACCTGCGCCCGACCAACCAATCGGAGTTCTGCACTTGCGACCATAGAGAGCCTCAAATGGTGCCATCTTTATACTTTTCTAGAAGCTGTTGTTGTAAGAGAATTCCGCATAAGGAAGACATTCTTCCCACTTCATGCCGAAAGAGATAACGCAAGCACGGAGCATATCTTCCAGAATCTGATTGATCCTTTCAACTTGTCCTTGCGACTGAGGGTGGTAAGCTGTGCTGAAGTTTAGTTTTGTTCCCAAAGCATTTTGGAAACTTCCCCAGAACTTGGAACTGAAGATACTTCCACGGTCTGAATTGATCTCAAGAGGAACTCCATATAGAGAAACAATTCTGTTGATATAGAGTTCAGCCAACTGAATTGCAGAAATTGTTTCCTTGACTGGAAAGAAGTGAGCTACTTTGGAAAGCCTGTCAATGACAACAAAGATTGCATTGTTGCCCTTCTGCGACCTTGGAAACCCAGTGATGAAGTCCATCTCTACTTTCTCCCATTTCCATTCCGGAGGCTTCAATGGCTGTAGAATACCAGAAGGTTTCTGATGGACAGCTTTAACTCTGCGACAAACATCGCACTCCGAGACATACTTGGCACAATATCGTTTCAAACCAGGCCACCAATATTGTGTTTTCAAGTCCATGTACATCTTAGTGCTTCCAGGGTGGATAGAAAGAACAGAATCATGCGCCTCCTTGAGAACTTGCTCTCTTAAACCCGGGTAGTTCGGAACAAACATCAGGTGTTCAAAGAAAAGAGTGCCTTGGTCGTCAACGTGGAAAGACTCGTACTTCGGAAGTTGAATGTTGGAGATGATCTTTTTAGTGTAAGGATCACCAAGCTGAATGGAACGGACCTTTTCTTCCAAGAGAGGTGTTGCTAGAAGGTTCAGAAGATACCCTTGATCCACAATTTCAAGGTTGAGCTTGCGGAATTCCTCGCACAAGAGAGGCTGTTGTTCTTCCACCATGAGATTGTTGACATAAGCTTTTCGGCTGAGAGCATCGGCCATGACATTGGCTTTGCCCGGAGTGTAGTTGATGGTCAAATCGAAATCATTGATTGTTTCAATCCACCTCCTCTGACGAAGGTTGAGATCAGGCTGTGTGAATATATACTTCAGACTCTTGTGATCAGAAAAGATCTCACAACGGTTGCCAAGCAAGTAATGCCTCCATACTTTCAAAGCAAAGACAACTGCTGCGAGTTCGAGGTCATGTGTAGGATAGTTGATCTCATGCGTCTTTAACTGACGAGATGCATAAGCAACAACTTGCTTTTCTTGCATAAGGACCGCACCCAATCCTTGCAATGAGGCATCATAGAATATCTGGAAAGGCTTTGATGTATCTGGAGGAACCAAGACTGGTGTGGAAGTGAGCTTCTCTTTGAGTGTTTCAAAGCTTGCTTGACATGCAGGAGTCCAAAGGTATTTCTTGCCTTTATTGAGGAGATTGGTAAGAGGCTTCGCAATCTTTGAGAAATTTTGAACGAATCGCCGGCAGTAACTGGCCAAACCAAGGAAACTTCGGACTTCTTTGACATTTATGGGTGGAAGCCAGTCCATAATTGTCTTAATAGTTTCTGGGTTGACGGCAATGCCCCTGGCAGAGATGACGTGACCAAGGTAGGTGACTTGAGGCAGCCAAAATTCACACTTGGAGAACTTTGCATACAGGCGGTTCTCACAAAGCTTGTTTAGGACACACCGAAGGTGTTCTTCATGTTCTTCCTTTGACTTAGAATAGACTAGAATGTCATCCAGATAGACCACAACGAACTTATCAAGATACTCCATGAAAACCGAGTTCATAAGCCTCGAGAAGGTGGCAGGTGCATTGGTGAGACCGAAAGACATGACCGTGTACTCATACAGGCCATAGCGGATGGTGAAAGCTGTTTTAGGAACATCTTCCTTGCGAATCTTGATTTGATGATAACCACTTCTCAAATCAAGCTTAGAGAATACCACAGCTCCAGCTAGCTGATCGAAGAGATCATTAATCTGCGGAAGGGGATATTTATTCTTAATTGTTTTAGCATTGAGTGCCGGATAGTCAACACAAAGTCTATCAGTCTTGTCTCTCTTCTAGACAAAGATGGTTGGACTACCCCAAGAAGAAGTACTGTGCTGAATGAAACCCAACTTCTCTTGTTCATCCAACTGACGTTTGAGTTCAACCAACTCAGCAGGACCCATTTTATAAGGCCGTTTGGAGATAGGAGCGGTGCCAGGTTCAAGTTCAATGACAAACTCAACCTCACGATCCGGAGGCATACCTGGTAACTCTTCAGGAAAGACATCTGGAAACTCACAGACTACAGGAACACTCTAAATACCTTCCATAGCATCATCATTCAGAGCCGCCAAAGAATAAAGCTGAATTGTAGGAGTCAGACTTGGAGAATAGACTATATGGCCTTCAGGAATTTTCAGAGAAACCGAACGTTCAGCACAATCAATCATAGCTGCATTTGCTGTCAACCAATCCATGCCCAAGATAACATCAATATCAGAATTGCCCAGAATAATTAAGGAAGCCGGAAACGAAGAACCACCAATCTCAATTTGATTGCCATGGCTGATATGAGCAGCCCTCATGTTTGACCCAGGAGATTGTACCACAAGGCGGTGTAACAAAGGAACCGTAGCTAGATCTTGCTCATGTCCAAACTTGTGAGAAACGAAAGAATGCGAAGCACCAGAATCAAACAAAACTCGTGCAGGAACTGAGTTAACAGAAAGCATACCCATGACAACTCCAGAGGCATGCTCAGCTTGAGCGGCGTTGACACAGTTGGCACGAGCAACCGTAGACCCCGGCTTAGTGTTGATGTTGAGAGCCCGAGGTGGAGGTGCACGAATCATAGGAGCACTTGCTGCAGGTCTTGGAGGTGGTAGTGGAAGAGCTTTGTTGTTCATTGGACAATTCCAGTGCTGATGCCTAGTGTTTCCACAAGTATAGCAAGCACCAGGTGGACGTGGAGCAACATAGCCAGGGACTCCGCCAGGCGCTCCAGGGTAGTTGTGGTTGTAGCCCCTAGGAGCCGTAGTGAAGGAGTTTGGTGGCCTTGGTGCGTAGCTTGACGGTCTTGGTGGAGCGGGGAGCGACGGTGGGGTGTTAGGAACCCAGACACGACGCTTAGAAGGAGCTGTCATAGCAGAAGAGCTTGCTGTATCACGGTTGTGTTTCTTTGACTCCTCAAACACTTGCCTACTTGCTTCTTCCTGCAGAGCTATGTGTTGGAGTTCTAGAAAAGATGCCGGCCTTGCATGAGTGATTGCATATTTGATGGAAGCATTGAGGCCTTGCCGAAACCTCTTTTGCTTCTTCTTGTCATCAGAGATCTCATCGCCACCATAACGAGAAAGGTTCATGAAGTTTCTGATGTAGGTGTTGACATTGTCAGTGCCCTGCTTAAGGTTGAGAAACACTTCCTTCATCCTTTCCATGACAATTTCTGACAGATATTGGTCTTTGAAAGCAGTAGTGAACCGCTCCCAAGTAGGCTGAAAACCAGAAGATCTGCCTTGAGGTAATTTTCCCACCAGAGAGCTGCATCTCCCTTCAGAAGGTGAGTAGCACACTTGACCCATTCTTGCTCGGGGACATCCGCAGTCATCAGCAACCTTGACACTTCACGAAGCCAGTCATCCGCATCAAGTGGCTGATCAGACACCTCAAATTGGCGTGGGTTGAACTTGAGAAAACTCTTGATGTCTCCTCGCTTGGGAGGTGGAGGTAGCGGAGCAAACTCATTCCTCCTCACGCTTTCCTCGAAGCGCTGCTGGTATTGCTGCATAGTGCCCAAAGCATTTGCAATACTTGCCAAAGCAGCCCCAAGTTCAGGTGGTATGTCCTCCTCAGAACGGCGTGGTGGTGCCATCCTGTGATTGATATAAAACACAAGTCAGTACTATAATGGAGAATGATAATAATCCAAAATAGTACCAAAATGGAATTAATCACGATTAAAGAATGTAATTCACTGAGATAATATTAAAATATCAACAAAGTTCAAGGCAACTAGAAGATACTAAGCATAACACACACGACTGAACAAGGAGTGTGGTACACAACTAACAAAGAAAAATTTTCCGCAGATTTCGGCATTAAAATACCACTATATGCGCAAAACCACTTAACGAATCAAGATTAGTAACTCTACTAGTTCAATATACAAAAGCAAATGATCAAAGTAGTGGTATGGTCGCGACTCCATCCCGCACTCAAATCATTACTCCGCACATGAATCAGTAAAACACATATCCCAACACCTTCTTCTTAAGATGAACCTAAAGATTGGTAACTACGGAAAAGAACACCCCAACAAGATAGATCACATCGGTATACAACGAATCAGAATAGATCGCGTCGGTTTACAAAGGCCTGTCGGTATGGAATGTACCAACAGTTGATAACCAAAAGGCATACAGTGATAACATTTGGATGCAACAGATAGACAAGGAATTCACAAGCACACACACACAAACACAAACACAACACAACCTATGGTACTACGGAACCCAGAACACGTGAATCCTAGTTTGAATTTTAGAAGAGGATTGAAAACGTTACACTTCCTTACCAGAAAAAGGGTGGGTGGGTGGGTAAGAAGAAAAATGAAAGCAGTACTACTCTTGCGCTTTGTTTTTCCCTAGTATACATAACTACCAAAATATTTGCTAGACTGACAACGACCATTTTGGCTGAGACCCTGAAGGGCGGGATGGCTCTGATACCAATTGTAACTACCTCGGTGAATTACGCTCTTAGTTACATGCCTGGATGAATGAAAGTGGTTAAAATAGTACGGTGGGGCCCAGGGCCACTCACGGTAGACCTTTCGGCCGTCCTAACCACTTTCAGACAACGGGACAAGAACGAGCGGCGTAATCGGCAGGCGAAGGGATCAACTACATACACAAGTGAGTATGTATGCAAGCCACATACAACAGTTCTCAGAGCCATTCCATCTAAAAGAAATAGAAATATTGCAACGCCATACGACAAGATCCAAATGTCCTAGATAGATATAATAATTTAGGATAACTCCTCATACATCACACATCAGAGTACCAGGCGGAAGCGGAAAACAAGATCCGAGTACGGATAAGAAGCAAATCGGCATAAGATGCCCCATAAATAAACACATCCCACCCACAGATCTCACAGATCCCCGTTCCCGGAATCTCTACACCGAACGATCATTGCCAGCATCATCTGTCTCTTCCACCCAGTATCCACCTTGCGGGTACACCTGTTCATCTGAATCAAACAATTTATCGTGTGAGACCCTAGGGGTACTCAGCAAGTCTTTATGCCGCTAAAGGGGACACAACCTAGGGTGACGCAATTGCAGCAAAAGATAATACCTAACAATTTTACAGATACTCGCTAACCATCCGCCTAACCAATGATAGACGGATGTCCGTGAATTAAGAACAACAGTTATAACAGTATAATTAACAGATCCATCTTCCTCCTCGCTTACCAACGAGGAAGCGGACGAACAACCCCCATCATCCGTTGGCAGTTTTATTAACAATTCCATGAGTATTGCACTATTTACTAGTCAAGTACTTAGTCAATTTAAAAGCGGTACTTTAGTTATACTTGTCTATGATCGAGAAACTGTGCTCCAAGTCGTCCATAACTGCGGACACGGCTTTCAGAAAGATTTACCCTGCAGGGGTGCACGGATAGCAACACACACTCGATCAACCTCTGAAAAACCAAATCAAAACCCAACGAGGCATTCACGACAAAGCAATCACAGGATTCAGAAATGTTTCAGGGGCCACCCCATTAAGCTACCTGCAACGAAGTTGGCCGGCTCCGAGACGGACCCAAGGTTTGTGTGGACGGCGGTAAACGACTGGGAACCCGAAAATGTGACTGGGCTTGTCGATACAGCGAAAACGTGTCACGATCCAAAACAGTACCGGTGCTCCTCGCACAATCTTAAATAAAGCAGTAACAAGGCATAAGTACGATATAGTAATAAAGCCCCAAACTAATTGTGGCCCCAAGAAATAAGAATGAATCAAGCTCTAGCTCGGGGGGGTCCATAAGGCCTCCCGGATGTGGATAGTGCGAATAAACAAGGAACAGGAATCAAGTACTCGGGGTCCTACGGGACACAAGTGAGCATGAAAAACCAAATAGCAGATATTGCTCACCGGTGCCTCTTTCATTAGTTATCCCATTACTACTCAGGTTATGTTGTTTAGGTACCTCGTTATTCATCAGACACTCACATACCCTATACATGCTATTCTACGACTCGCATGGCTCAAACAACTCCTGTGGTAATGGCTCATGGGATGGAGGAACAAGCTTCGGTGGGGTTTAAAAGTAAAGGCTATGCAGTACTTGGGATTCAATTTAATGCAACGCGACTCAATGATGCAAGAATAAGATAGAGGCAATAGGTACTGTATGTATGCAAGCATGCGGTAGTGCTTCCCTGGCAGCTCAGTTGAAGTGAGAGATGGATCTGGGTAGTACTCCTGTGATTCCTGGTAATTCTCCTGCTGGGCGTCTATTCGACGAAGAACCAAACAAACAAGGGCCAACATAAATAAAGTGCACAAGCATAGGAAATAAAATGCGACAAGCAAACAAGCATGCCATAATGAATGATGCACGATTAACATGGCATTAAAGTAGCATGGCAAAGGTGAGGTGTGAATACAAGAAGTAAAGCATTTTGGCATTTATTTAACCAAGTTTTATTGTCATAAACAGTTCAGATTTTTAATAACAACATGACGCATGCTTCAATTCAGAACAAGGACTACATAAATAGAACGGGCTCGTCGCGCTGATTGATTTAGACATATTATTTGCCCAATTTAGAGTTATAGAATTAAAGTTATTAATTAATTAAGAAAAAGGGCATTTTATTGTAATTTTAATCATCCCAAAATTTTAAAGTGTTCAAACATTATTTTGAATGGCATATTTGAATTCGTCACATTTTTCTGATTTAAAAACATATATTATTTGTATTATTTGGATTTATATTTGAAAAGTTATTTAAATCTGAATTGAATTTGAATTTAAAACAATTTTTGAAAAGGTTTAATTAAAACAGGCTCAGGAAATACTTTTCTTACTCAGCCCGTCCCAGCCGTAGCCACTGACGGGTGGGACCAAGCGGACTGGGGCCACGCGCGCAGAAACCTTTTTCTACCGCGGCTCTGGCTAGCCCACGCGGTTGACGAGCGGGCCCAACGGCTACGGCCCACGTGCCAGGGGTGGGGGACTGCAGCGACTGACAGGTGGGGCTAGAGCTAGAGCACGGGTCACGGCCGGAGAAATCTGGGGGGTTTTCGGCAAGATTGCCAGAGCGGCTGACTAGTGGGCCACGAGGTACCGCGGGTTAAGAGCGAAAATAAAAAGAGGGGGCTTTTGTAAAACTACCACAGGCCCTGGTACTGTTCTTCTTCTCCTCGGTCTGACGGGAAAACGGCGCGCGGCGCAGGGCGGGGGATCGAACCCAGGTCGCGGGCGTACGCGCTGAGGGACGGAACCAGTGCGGTAGGCTAGGGGAGCTGACAGGAGGAGGGTTGGGGCCTAGGTGAGGTGCTAGGTGGCGCGGGAACCTGGCAGACACCGGCGAGCTCTGGCGCATGGCGGGCGTTCGTCGAAACGATCGGCGGCACTAGACGGCGACAACGAAGCGGAGGGTGTCAGGGAGGGAGAGAGGCTCACCGCGGGTTGGCCGGAGGGATCAGATCGAGGAGGAACGCGGCGGATCATCGGTGATGCAGGCGCTCCGGCGATCTATGGTTTCGGGGAGCGGCGAGGATCTGGCGGTACTGGGAGGCTTCTCCTTCGCGTCGGCGTGTACGAGTCGAGGTAGGGGACTGCCCTTGGTCTTCCAGGCCACCTCCATGTCGCGTAGGCCGGCTGGATCGACGGGGCGACGCGGTGCTGGCGGCGAGCGGCGGCATGTCTTGGCGACGAAGAGGAAGAAGGAGGAGAGGAGGGCTGGCTCGGGGCAGATCTGGGCGAGCCAGGAGACGTGCGAGAGGATGGGAAAGGGAGGGAGAGGGAGGAGATGGCGTGTGGGCGCGGGTAGGTAAAGTAGCTCGGCCCTTTTCCTCCTTTCTCCTCGAGCACGTGGGCGAGCTGGGGCTTGTCATGGGGCTGGGCAGCGACAGAGGGGAGGCTGCAGGTGGGGACGGTGTGGAGTACCTGCAGGGTGGGGCTAGCACGCGGTAGAGATAAGAGAGAAAGGAGAGGGGGTAGCTCGGGCTAGGGTAGATGGGTAGCTCGGGCTAGGGTTTTGTTAGGGTTAGGTGGCTGGGTTGTGGCCCAGGGAGAGGGTGGCCAGGTGTCCATCAGCAAGTTAGAGAGAGAGGGGAAGTAAGAGAGAGGTGGGAGGAGGTTTAGGGTTTAGGAGAAATAGGGTTAGGAGAATAATAGAGAGAGGAGCTAGGTTAGATTTTATTAGGTTTTAGATTTTTTAAACTTGTGCAAAAGATCAACCCAAGTGGAACATGGAGTTTGATCTGGCTTGAGCTAAGGTGAAAGAGAAACAAGAAAGAAGGAGGGAGAAAAGAGATATGTGAAATAAGCCTCATATGATCATGCATGAATAGATTAAAATTGATAAAAGTATAGATGGGTATATGGGGGTGGTGGAATGGAAGGAGATGTTCCACAAAGAAGGATCCAATAAAACAAGGAAAAACTAATGGAACAAAAAGGTGGTGAAGATGGTTGCATGGCCCATGCAAAATAATAATGCCATGATTTATTTTGTGAAAACAAATTATGGCATTATTCTTATGCATTTCCAAGAAGTGGAGAAAAAGCCAAGCAAAAGAATTTAAAGGTTTTGATCCACCCCAACCCACATGAGCTAGAATAAAAATATCAAAAGAAAAAGAAATACAAGCTCATGGTTAATGGGATGGTGGAATTATAAGGTGGTGGAAGAGAAAGGTGGTGGAATGGAAATAAAAGATATGCCCCCAACTCAACTTGGGCATTTAAACAATATATCAATAACCAAATACAATATCAAGAGGCAAATACAATTTATAATGCATATGAGAGAAGTACCAAAGAACCAGGGTTTTATATGATGCTCAAATGTAAGGTGGCATGATGACATGAGCATGATATAATTATGATGCAACAATTAAATATATGAAGTAGCCAATATCTTACTAGAACAAGTAGCATTACAATTGTTAGACAATTGGGATGCTACAGGTGTCTTTGGAGGAGTAAATTGGTTTCTAATTTGCTTTTCGTTGCAATAGGCATCAACTGGGCTAACATACACTCCCCCATTATCACTATGAAGGTACTTGACCCTCTTCTCAGTTTCTATCTCAATTGAGACTTGGAATTTCTTTAATGCACTTAGTACTTAATCTTTGTTCTTCAAAATATAGACTCAAACCATCCTGGAAAAATCACCTATAAATGTGACAAAGTACTTTGCTCCACCTAGTGACCTCACTGAAATTTTACAACCAACAGAATGCACCAAATCCAATACCTAGGGCTTCTTGTGTGGAGGTTGACTCTTGAAGACAACCTTATGTTGCTTCCCCACTAGACAATCTAAACATTTATTGATGTGAACACTCTTCACACCTTTCAACAAATCTTTCTTGACTAGGACTTTCATTCCCTTCTAACTCATGTGCCCAAGTCTCTTTGCCATAAGGCACACACATCCTCTTTCCATAATACATTTGAAAAAAGAAGCGGAAAGTTGAGCATGAACATGATACAAAATTAAAACCATGTTACCTTTTGCAACAATCATATTTCCTTTGGCGATCTTGTACTGTGCATTTCCAAATCTTCTCGAGTAAACATATACATCAAGTAATCCAAATGATATAATGTTGATCCAAATGGCCTCAACATGCCTCACTGACTTGATGACTAGTGTCATACCATTTTCCGCCACCAAGTGCACATATCCTCTTCAAGTGATTTGTGCTTTATCATTGTTTCCCATCTTCACAAAACCAAAATCACCTCTTGTGTAGTTGGTGAAGAGCTGTTTACAAGATGTAGCATCTGTGATAGCACCACTGCTCGTAATCCAAGTCATCGCATCACCATCTACAAAGTTGATGGTATTATCATATATTACAATGATCCTCTCCTCAATAGTGGAATCATTGTTTCCATCATGTTCTTCGTGCATGAGAGACATGATCTCCTTAACTACTGTAATCCAACTTGCCTCACTATCAATATCACCATATGTTTGTTTCTGAACTTTCTTCCTTTTCTTTTTGTCTTTCTTCCATTCTTTATAATGAGACTTGATGTGGTCATTCTCATGGAAGTGATGGCACACATAATCAACATAATGGTTTTTTTCCTTTTGATTTGCTTCTACTTATTTCTCTTCCCTTATTCGGAACTCTACTCTTTCTCCCCCCATGACGTGGTGCCTAAAATTTCAGAATGTGAGGAAGAATCGTCCTTATCAGCAATTTTCTGGATTCTTCATTTAGTAGCTTGGTCTTCCCAAGGTTCCAAGTGACAACTCAATTAGGCCTTATTTTGTAATAGAGGTTATAAGGGAATTGGTAGGGTTAGCCCCCATAGGAAATGGGTGATCACTTGATTCCCTAAAAAACTCTTTCATGCTATGTGGTGGTGCATCACGAGAAGGAGTCATCGGTGCCATTGCTTCGCCCGCTCAGGAGAAAATGCGAGGTGGGTTGCGGGTTAGAGATATGCTATGATTTCATGGTTTCTCGAGGATTAGTGCGGTCCATCCTGGTTAATCCCAGATAAGAAAATAGTCAATTCAGATTTCCTTGGTGTTCCAGGTTGGGCCAATTTAATCCTCATTGGTTCTTGCTAATCCTCTCTACAAAACAATGCCTAAGGTGTTGAATTACACATAATTACTTTGATGGTCTCCCAAGTGTCCGATAATGAGCTAAGTAACAGCAAAGCTCTCATTTCCCTCTACAAATGTGATTCCCATTGAAGATAGGTCATTTATAATGCCCTAAAATTCATTCAGATGATCTACAACTAGAGTGCCCTCACCGTACCTCAAGCACACCAATTTCTTGATCAAGAACATCTTATTGGTACCTTCTTTCTAGGAATACAACTCCTTCAAATTCTACCATAAGGTGTGTGCATGTGTCTCATATACCTTATCATTCACTCATTGTCGGGTGAATCCACGAGCTTGGTGATGAACTACCTCCCACTGATCTTGCTTCATGTCATCGAGCATCTCTGTGGAGAACATAGACTTCTAGTATTTCTTCATATATAACAAGTCCTTCATCTCAATCTTCCAAGCTTGATAATTTGCATCATTCAAGAAATCATTTTATTGGTATTCACTTCCATCTTTCACCACAAGCAATACACCCAGCCCAAAACAAATCTTATTCTGAAATTGAATACAAATTGAACCTTAGATTCTATACCACTTTGTTGGGGAATATACATTACCCCATATAATGCAATGCACTTTGAGAATACCTACAAGAAAAATATCTATAGAAGAAATAAAACAACGAGCATGAGAACATGCACAAGTGACACAAGGATTTACATGGAAAACCCTCTTCAACTTGAGGAGGAAAAAACCACGGTTGTTGACCAACAGGTCCATGCGAATTCCACTATGAGCAGCCTGAGTTCAAAATCTTTTCTAGAATGCCTAGATATGTACAACACACTCAACATGTCGAACAACAACAACAACAAAAACAACCACAAGAGACTAGATTACATCAAAGTATAGATATCACAATTTGTTTCCTCTTCGGTAATGAAAAACTGATCTTACACCACAGAACTAATCAACACCAAACTTGCTAGACAAACAGACATATGTGTTCCCAACATACACACCAAATTTTATCTCAATCGACGTTGTTTGCCTGCCCAAATTGTTTGCCTACTAAACTACACTGTGTAGAAACTGCAGCAATCCGAACTAATTAAACCGCTTCGAAATCGGATGCTACACATATAACTCTCAAACAAGTTAACCAGATCGAAGTACTCAAAGAAAGGAACAAGATTCCCGAGTTTTAATCCAATCGAAACATGTTTTAGCCTCCAAACACTAGCTTGAAGATAGACCAATCAGTGGCGGAGCCAACAAGGTGGAAGGGTGGGGCGGGTGCCATCCTAAGATTTGGCCCAACCCATGCTGCATATATAGAAATTAAGAAATAAATAAAAAATCCTAGCCAAGTTAGGTCTTCCCTACCCTATAAAAATGGGCTAGATTCTCCACTGAGACCAATCAGAACTCAGAAATCTGGACAGAAATCACCTCTCCTTCCTCTCATCTCACTAGGTTAGGATTTTCTTGTGTATTCTCTGTCCTTAACAAAAAAACATCCACGATGGCTTCTCAATTGCTCACACTTTCTCACTCACACAACCACCAAGGGTTGATAGGGGTTTATTTTCACTCCTCTCTCAAGGAGCACCTCAGCTGTTAGATACAAATCTCGATCACCGGTTGAAATGTGTTAGACTTCACGGGGTGATGTTGTGCTATCAACACACCTCCATGTGGAGGGACATGGCCCAACAAAAACTACAAGCTTAAATAAAAAACAAAAGCATGGCATGGTGATACCTTCGATCCGGATTACGGATGTGGTGTAGCTTCTTTTTCCCTAGTAGACCTAGGTTATCGAATCCTCGGGAAGCAAATGCATAGTGAAGTTACTTTAACGGGCCTTCGGGAGTTATGGAATTCCTTTTGTGTTTTTACCGGACCAATAGCTTGCGTCTTTTTGTTGTTGTCGATGATGGAGAGATAGGGCCTAGGGCGTTCGGTTTCACCTGTAGCTGTGCAAAACATCTGATGGGAATAAAAGATAAAAATAAAGTATGCATGTACTTGTTAGAGCAAGATAAATTATATGTGGGCAGTGCATCCATAATTGCTATTGCCTCCGCAACCGCTTATATCAATAACCTACTAGTCTCATCCATAGAAGAAAGAGAACTAATGATATGCATAGTGATGTCACCGTTAATCCAAAGTAAATCCCTCACATACAGCCGTACTACCCCTTCTGTCAATGGGGTTCCCAACTTGCAGATCAATCAGTACTCATACTCCCTACATGGCTAGGCCAAAGCCCTTAGCCCAAGGAGAATTACTCACACATAGAGATGAGATCAACAATCACAAACATTGTATTGAAAATCATAAGATTAATAGCAATAGTCTTACAATGTCGCCAATCGAATAAGACATCTACTATTACAAGTGGTGGGATATGGCTATGGAGATGGAGAAGGGTTTTGAGATCTGGAGGCGGCTGGAGATCTGTGGCAGGGACTTTGGAGAGGCTCTGGCTTGTTTTCTCGTTGCTCGGGGCTTCTTTATATAGGGACCCCTTCACGAAAGTTGTTCTGTTTGACCTAACGATGGTGGTGCCAACTATACGACCGGAGCTATACTGCCGGAAATTTTCTCCGGTCGTATAGTTGGTCGTTAAAGCGTCTGCCTCCGCTTTACGGCTTCTGGTTTCTTATGCTTGTTGGAAATATCATACCTTTGACTTTAATGTAGTGATTCCCATCTTCAAATGACATTATCTGCGCATGAAAAATATAAAAAGAAAGGATTGCATACCCCTTTGAATATTAGGCATTAGTCACATGGTTTAGAGAGATATTTCATAAAAAATATGAATAATATCCAGTTTAAATATGGACGTAGATGGCTATATTTTAGAGCTATCAACCTCTCCAAGCTTAAACTTGATCGTCCCCGAGCAAGAAAACCAAAATCAAAAAGGAACTCAGCATTTAAACTGAAATAACGAGATGGTGATGTTACTCATGATTGGTAGTCTCATATTTCCTCCACTTCATAAATCTGAAAAACTTCAGCATAGATAGAGTAATGGCAAGCATATCATATGGGTTTTATGCATTATTATAGTGCAACAAAATTATTGTTAACATGGATGATTCAAATGAATAAACGTTATTCCATGCCATGTAACCAACTCATAGGCTTGCCTTTGAACAATAAAGTATAATCATGTAAATTGAGAGTGTGAGAGTTGTCATGAAAAGCATATACACTAGAGTATCTCAATCCTCGCACATCAATAAATCAAGACTTTTCAAGCACTACTTTTCTATTCATTGTCCTTCAAGAATTTTAGTTCTTGAGTAATTGAGAGCATGCCAAAGATTTTTATTAGTTTATCAGGCTATGATGGACACTCGTGGCATCACTAAGGTTTTGCTCCTTTTGCATAATGATTACTCATTACAGCTAGAGGAGTGATTCCATCATGATTATAACTACCCGGGAGTGCCAAGAATCTTACCCACTATAGCATTGCTGCTACAAGTGTTTAATCAACTCATAGCCGAAATCTAGGAATTTCTTCCATGAAGATCGTTCGTAGGCCAGCGGAGTTGTTAGCATCCCATGAAGTTTGACATGCATAAAGCTATATCATTCTTATGATTAACAAGTCAAACTTTGGCATGCTCACAAAAACCGCTAAACATTAATTCAATCGAACAAATCCTTTTAAAGAGAGCTATCAAGTCAATCAACATTTTCAGTGGTGTTGAGTGTCTCTAGAAATAAGCCTTCAATACTAAGCACTGCAACACCCAAGCCTTCCATTGTGAGACTTTTTCTTATTACAATTGTTTAGAAATTTTTAGGCAAGACTTGGTTAATTACGAGAGCTGGAACAAAACGTACCGAATTAAATACCCATACAAACAAAAATCTTACTACAATACAAAGACTCACTCCACCAATATAATATCTCAATATTTACTACTAACTAGAATGGATTTCTCAAACTTAAAAAATGGGGAGTCATAAGGCATACCTCTCATGTTTGGTTCCACTTTTCTCTTCGTCTTTTTATTTGTGTCTTGGAAACTCGAAGTCGATCACTCTCTTGCAAACATATGAACCTCGAGGCGGAAAGAAAAGAAAGAGGGAAATAAGGAAAAATGGAGAAATATTTTTGTGTTTTTTACGAGAGGGAATTTAAAGAATAGAAAATTGGCGCCAAAGCTCGGCTAGAAAATCTCGAAAGCAAGAAAATAAAGTGTTGGGGAAACCAACACGAGTGCTTATAAACTCAAATAAAAACACAACCTCAAAATAAACAAAAGAAAATGAATGCCAAATAAAGATACATGAGGAAACTTCCCCAAGCTTAGGCTTTTGCAAGCCCTTCAAATCATTGTGGTGGCAGGAAAAAGTCATTACTCCAGTTCGAAATTGAGTTGAGAGGTTACTAGTTGATTCTCGAAGGTTCAAAGAGAGGCTATGCATCCTCTCCACAATCCCTCCAAGTCCTTGGAAATCTTGGTATGTGGCGAACCGGGTTTGTGGCTGCTCCTCTTGGTAAGGAACTTCTTGCTCCTTCTCTTGGTCCTCATCCTCCTCCAGAATCTCCTCCTCGTGTTGGTGTTGCTCAACCTGCAAGTCATATAGCAAACGTCCCTCCTCGATAGAGAAAAGACCATTAGACATAGGAGTGGGGTAGAGACGTCCAGCTCCAGCAATATACAGGTAATAAACACCACCTCTCCTAGTGAGCATTCCACAAGCTTTCAAAGTGGAGAAACCAACACATCGCTTACCTAGCAAGGGTTGCAAATCACCGAGATTGATGCCTAGGGCACTGGCAAGCACGGTGATGACGCCTTCACCTGTAATTGGTCCTTGGCTTTGGCAGGTTTAGTGCTCCAAGTAGCGCACAAGGATGGCGCCCAAGTTGAGTGACAAGCCACAGTTGATGTAAGCAACCTTTGCAAGGACTAGGATGTCCTCCTTGTTGAGTCTCATGAACTCATTACGTGCCTGCAAGGTGTTAGCAATAACATAGAACAAATAGCGAATTGCAGGATATTGAATATTCTTCCCCTTGCTCACTCTAGTAATGAAACTTATTCCATTATAGTATTGTTCTGGGTAGGTTCTAAGCCAGTAAAGGATGCGCGTAAGGTATTAACATCATTATTTGGCAAATTAAAGCATTCACACCATTCATCTAATGTTAAAGTGTACTTGTTGTTCATAAGTCGAAAAGAAATAGTGTCCTCTCCTTGCCATTATTTAACGGTGCTTTGCAACGAACTTAGGAATTCAATGGTTAAGCGGCGATAAGTAGGCACATCATTGTACACAAAGTTTTGCAGGCCATATCTATTGCAAAGTAAATTGAAGTCATTAGAAATACCGAGTTGGTTTAATATAATGGGGCAAGCCCACTTGGTGGCCTTCACTTCGCGGTTATTGATCATGTTGAAGCGATCATGTTGGGGCTCATCCCTGAACCGTATCCCCATGCGTTCTTGAGCGACAGCCCGAGAAGTGCTAGCGGTGGCACGAGCATGAGTTTGGCTCCTTGTGTTCATCATCTAAAACATTGAAGAAAGATAAAAATAAATTTTTTAATCCAACAACAGTAAGTATAATATGTTCCTCATTATAGCACACTAATGAATCTCCCCAAAATAAAAATCTGGGCAAGAGAATCATGGCAATTGATTCATAGTATGTCTTACCCTAGATTGATAATGACAATAGATCGAAGATGAATTTGCAAAAAGTAATTGGAGGATCGGAGGAGAAACATACCGTAGATCACTTGTGTGCGAGGAAATCAAACGAAATTGACTAGATATGAAGATCTCTTGAGGTTTTGAGAGAGTTTGGAGGTAGAAGAGAGAAAATGGATTGGAGTTTTGGAGTTGGAGGTACCTTCCCGTACGATTTTGTGGTCGGATGCAACTATACGTGCGTAACTATATGGCCGGAACAATGCGTTCCCGCCGTATAGTTGGCCTTTTGTCAAAAATTTAGGGTTTCCTCCTGGCGGCGCAGCTATACGGGCACAACTATACGGCTGGAACAAAATATTCCCGTGGTCGTCAAATTGTCGGTCACTAGGAAAGAAAATATACAAAGACATAGATATCTATACGGCCGGAATTTTTATTCCCGCTGTATAGTTGGTCGTTAAACTCTCAGTATATTAGAAAAGAATTTGTACAGAGACACCAATACCTATATGACCGGAGCTATACGGCTGGAATTTTTATTCCCACCGTATAATTGGTCGTTAAACTCTCAGTACATATGGAAGAAAAAAATTTAATGGCAAAGATATCTATACGACCGGAACTATACAGCCGGAATTTTTATTCCCGTCGTATAGTTGGTTGTTAAACTCTATGTATGCATCAAAAAAATTCTGTTTCTTCGAAAATTATTTATTTTCTTGTAACTTAGTGATATACCTTGTTTATGACAAAAAATTGACAGTTAAAATTATCGACCAACAACAGCATGTATATAGCAGAATTTTAAATACTACCGAACTTTTTCTCCTCAAATGGAGTTTTCTAGCACTCTTTATTAAACATAAACTTAAATTAAAAATTTAAAACTTAATTGATACCTTTATTTAACATGGGTTGCCTCCCATGGAGCACTCTTTTACGGTCAATAGCTTGACCTTGACGTTACTCACTTGGGCTAGATGAGTGGAACACCCACTCCAAAGTAGTTAGCCTTCAAGGTGATGGCCTCCTTCTCATCATGTTTGGCTTTCTTTTTCCTAGGGAAATGGATAACAAAAGGATCCGGCTAATGCAATTGCAGCTTCACGTTCCCTTCATGGAGGTTAATTAAAGCCTTTATAGTTCTCAAGAAAGGACAACCTAGTATGATAAGAGCAATAGTATGTTCATGCATGTCAACAATAACAAAGTCAATTAGAGCAGGACAACCTTTAATGTAAACTAAAGTGTTCTTCTTAATTCCTACAACTTGTTTATAAGTGGAATCCGCAAGATGTAGTTTTAGTTTAGTGATTTTGAAAGAGCCAAGGTTTAGCTTGTTAAAAAGACTCTTTGGGATTGTTGAGACGCTTGCACCTAGATCACAAAGTGCAGCTATCTCATTAGTCCCAATCTTATTTTTAATCTCGGGCTCAAATATATCATCTAGTTTAAGAGGTAACTTTTCAGCGATTTTCTTGTATTCCTCTTCAAGCTCGCGTACCTGAATTGCTACTTGATCAACAAAGTGTTGATACATGGATTCATCATTACCTTCACTCACCGAAATTTTGACGTTGATCCTCTTTACGAGGTCTTCGATGGTATAGCTTGTTGAAGGGGCATTGTTATAATCAAGCTCTTCAGGCTCCTCCTTTTGGATCCTCATCATTTTGAGTTCTTCAATAGAATTGGGCTCAACTTTACCTGCAAATTTAGCTAGAATGAGAGTTTAACTCTCGGTTATCTTACCTAGATGTGCCTCAACAATCTTCGTTCTTTCTTGGAGGGCCTGCAAATCGCTTCTGAAACTAATGGCTTGGTTAGACAATTTACCAAGCATAGCATCATGGTTCTTTGTTATTTTAACAAGGATATTGTTTTGCTCATTTTTTGAGTCTATAAAAGACTTAAGTGTTTCTTGGAGACTACCATTACTAGTTCCCATATTATTATTAGGATTACCTACAGGACTAGAATAGTGTTTCTAAAAATTAGGATTATAATTCTTCTTCCAAGTAGGGTTATAATAATTACGAGCTATGGAGTCTATTTCTTCAATATTTGTTTCAGGGATAGCTCTTACCTGGGTTTCCTTACCTTTCACACCTAGTATGAGCTCATCCAACTTAGCATTGAGTTCATCATTTTCTTGTGGTGAGATGGAGTTCACCTTCTTCGTGTTTGATCTATCCACATGCCATTGAGCATGGTTGTCTTGCATATTGTCTAGCAGCTGCTTTGCTTCAGTACTATGTTTACCCATAAACGTTCCTCCAGCTGCAATATCAAGCATAGACTGAGACATAGGATTAAGAGAATTATAAAATAAATGGAGGATTAACCAATCTTCCATCTCATGACCAGGACAGTTTCTTAAGCATTCTTTCATCCTCTCCCATGAAAGCGCTAGTGGCTCACGCTCTTCCTATCTAAAGCCAGTAATATTAGATCTGAATTGCATAGTCTTTGCAGATGAGAAAAATTTAGTCATAAATAAAGAAGTACATCCCACCCATGATGTAATAGTATTTTTAGGAAAAGATAGCAACCATTCTTTTGCTCTTCCTCTAAGAGAGAAAGGAAAATAGACGCAATTTGACCACATCGGGGTCACCATCTTTTATGCGCATCATATCACATATTTTAGTGAAAGTATTCAAGTGCATACCTGCGTCTTCAACAGCAGAGCCTCCAAATTGATTCTGTTGAACCAAGCTTAAATAATGGGGCTTAATTTCATAGTCATCAGCAGCAATTGCTGGCTGAGTAATAGGAGTACGCAAATAATCATTATTAGGAGTGGAAAATTCCATAAGCTTCTTTTCAGCCATATTTCCTATGTTTTTGGGTTTTCTTAAACATAAACTTATGATAATAATAAAAACAAGAATTTAAAGACTAACTAATTTTTTTGGTTTATCAAATAAAGACTGAAAGCAAACTAACAAAATTAAAAACAAGAATTAAAACTAGCAAGGTTCCTAATAATCTCACCAGGGTAGCTATTGCTTCCCCAGCAACGACACCAGAAAAAGGGTTGATACCTTTAATCCGGATTACAGATGTAGTGTAGCTTCTTTTTTCCTAGTAGACCTAGGTTATCGAATCCTCGAGAAGCGAATGCGTAGTGAACTTACTTTAATAGACCTTTGAGAGTTTTAGAATTTCTTTTGTGTTTTTACCGGACCAATAGCTTGCGTCTTTTTGTTGTTGTCGATGATGGAGAGAGAGGGCCTAGGGCGTTCGGTTTCACCTGTAGTTGTGCAAAACATCTGATAGGAATAAAAGATAGAAATAAAGTATGCATGTACTTGTTAGAGCAAGATAAATTATATGTGGGCAGTGCATCTATAATTGCTATTACCTCCGCAACCGCTTATAGCAATAACCTACTAGTCTCATCCATAGAAGAAAGAGAACTAATGATATGCATAGTGATGTCACCGTTAATCCCAAGTAAATCCCTCACATACAACTATACTACCCCTTCTATCACTAGGGTTCCCAACCTGCAGATCAGTCATTACTCATACTCCCTATACCTGGTTCAATCCTCGGGGTCTTGGGTACCTGACAAGTCCTTAGATTGAGGCAAGAGAGGATACAATAATTATCATGTCATACAAACTAATACATGATCCCATCTATAATAAATAACATGCACAAATGCTACATGGCTAGGCCGAAGTCCTTAGCCCAAGGAGAATTACTCACACATAGAGATGAGATTAACAATCACAAACATTGTATTGAAAATCATAAGATTGATAGCAATAGTCTTACAATATCGCTAATCGAATAAGAGATCTACTATTACAAGTGGTGGAATATGGCTATGGAGATGGAGAAGGGTTTTGAGATCTAGAGGCGGCTGGAGATATGTGGCAGAGACTTTGGCGAGGGTCTGGCTTGTTTTCTTATCGCCCGATGCTTCTTTATATAGGGGTCTCTTCACGAAAGTTGTTTTGTTTGACCTAACGGTGGCGGCGCCAACTATACGACTGGAGCTATACAGCCAGGATTTTGCTTCGGTCGTATAGTTGGTCGTTAAACCGTCTGTCTTTTCTTTACGGCTTCTGGTTTCTTCTGGTTGTTGGAAATCTTGTATCTTTCACTTTAATGTAGTGATTCCCATATTCAAACGATATTATCTGCGCAGGAAAATATAAAATAAAGGATTGTATACCCCTTTGAATATTAGGCATTAGTGGCAGGGTTTAGAGAGATATTTTATCAAAAATATGAATAATATCCAGTTTAAATCTGGACGTAGATGGCTATATTTCAGAGCCATGACATGGCCCATGGGTTTGTTTGTATTTTCTTATACGTTAGGTGCTTTTATGTATGTATCCTCTAATTTTCAAGCTTATAAAATTAATAATATCACGAAAACAATGTTAAACAAACCCATATGTAGTGAGAGGAACAATAAAGTGTGTATGTGACAAGGGTCAAAAACTATGTGTAGCTAAAACCAACTTGTCAGACCCATAGGAACCATGGTATCTTGGCCCCGCCCGATCATTAGGCCCACATGGCACATCATGGACCAAAGGTGAGAACATGCATCACAATTGCTCGTCGGCGGAGCCCTAGGAAGACCTCGACACGCTTCAAGGTCCCGAGGATCCCTGCAGAAGTAAGCGCCCTAGCCGCCTACAAGAGATGCGCACCACCTTGCTAGGAGAGCCTTCCTAAACAAATGTATCTAGAGGGGCTCGTGTCAGGCCTGCCCGGGCGGAATTGGTTCTGCCGTGACCCAGACAAGGAAGCCTGACATCATTGACTCCTCTTTTCCCCTTTTTGCCATGCCAGCCGGCACGCGGACCACCGCGTGCCCGCTCGCCGTGGCCATGCCTCCTTTCTGCATGGCCATGCATCGGCCCTAGCATGCTGCTTGTGCCTGACAGGTTGCCCGCCTGAGGCAGCTGTCGGAACGTATATAAGAGGAATTTAGATGCGGTGAATAGGGTTGAAACCCTATAGGATGAGAAGTAGAATTAGTTCATTCCTTCTGTAGCTCGCTTTGTATTTTCTCTCCATAATCAAACACGACCAGGTGTAGGGTGTTATGCCTCAGGGCGGCCTATACCTGGTTAACCCCCGATGTCATCATTTTCTCCGGCGACCGTCATCCGGCGGGTCGATTTTGCGCCCCCCGCCGAACCATATAAAAGGGGACATCTCGTCCCTAGTGTCCGAGCTTCCACACTTGACACAGCTGCACTGTTGTTCCATGTTGGGAAGATGCACTCAGAGAATATGTGTCTCAGCTGTGTACCTAGTTAACTTTGTGCGGAGGCCAGATGTAATTGACATCTTCATATTAATATATTTTGCTTTGTCACAAAATTATCTCCCACACCATGCGTCGAAGTTGTGGGAAATTCACTGGACACATTTTGAGTGTGGTAGGCCATCTGATCCCCGGAGGTGGTATCACCCACCTCCAGTATGCGGACGATATGATGATCATGGTGCAGGGCTCGGACCTTGAAATCATTAACCTCAAGTTCCTTCTCATGTGCTTTGAATCCATGTCGGGGCTTAAGATCAACTTCGACAAGAGTGAGGTCATGATCCCGGGCTTCCCCGATGAGGATATGAAATGCATCGTGGACCACCTGAACTGCCGCTTGGCGTCTTTCCCTATTACCTACCTAGGTATGCCCATGAGAGACTCTCGGGTCCTGATCAAGGACCTTGCCCCCATGGTCACGAAGGTTTGGTCCAAAGCTGAACCATGGCGTGCACACCTCACGTCCAATGGGAGCAAGACCATCCTGATCAATTCGTGCCTCTCTAGCCTCACCATGTACCAGATGGGCCCATATCTGCTACCCGAGGGAACCCACGCAGACTTTGTGAAAGAGCTGTCTAGGTTATTTTGGGTGGTCAGAGATGGGCACTATAAATACCATATGATGAAGTGGGCGGATATATGTACCCCAAAAATCCTTGGGAGTTTAGGAGTCCTTGACTCGCGCTGCTTCAATGTGGCCCTTTTGCTGAAGTGGGTATGGCGGATCCTCCAAGATGATGGCATCCTCTAGCTGCAACTCATTAAGGCGAAGTATCTCCGGGGCCACCACCTGCTAGCGTGTGAATGGTGGGAGGGGTCCTAGTTCTGACGGGCCATTCAGGACATTAAACACCTCATCCGTTGGGGCGCTCTCTTTGTGGTGGGTAACGGTCGAGAAGTCCTATTCTGGATCGACCCTTGGTTACAGGGGGTCCCTCTCTACCAGGAATTCCTAGCCCTTTTCGCCATCTGCGCAATTCCCCACGATGTTAGTGGCTGATGCAGCGCAAGGAGGTCAATGGAACATCCCGTTCCGTAGGACCTTCAATGATGCTGAGGCTGCTGACTTCTTGAGGCTGCTGGGCTCCTTGCCCCTGTTCCTCTCAGAGGAGAGGGATAAGATAACATGGGGCCAATCTCTCTCGGGAGCCTTCTCAGTTAGTTTTACCTATAGGACCATCTTCCACGGTCCCGAGTTACCTTGGAAGACGCATCTTTGGAAGTCACCCCTTCCCTTGAGCTTGCGTATTTTTTTGTGGCAACTACTTTGGGATCGTCTCCCTTCGGAGTTGAGGTCTTGAAATGGAATGGCCCAGGCAATGGGATGTGTCCGCTATGTGGGGTGCCGAAGACATGCGCTCACATTATGTGCACATGTCCCGCCGTTCAGTTTTGTGGAACTTTGTCCGAGAAGCGCTGGAGCCTTCTTGCTAGGCCCAAGACCTCGACGAGTTCCTAGAGACAGAGGCAAACCGTACTGGAAGGAGGTGCCACCTCTTCTGGTTGGTGTTTTCGGCCATTACGTGGACTCTATGGAATATTCGTAATAAGATGATGATAGAGCAGATTTTGCCTCGCTGTGCTTCTGACTCAGTGTTTTCTTTGCTTTCCCATCTTCAGTAGTGGTACCCGATGTCTAGACAGAGGGACCGAGAGAGCGTGGATGGCATCTTGCAGGTTCTCGGAGCGTCGGCGCAGCGCTTCACGGCTTCTGCTAGTGCCCGTGTGACTTCCTAGAGCGAGCTCCTCACCAGCTCTTCTTTTCTTTCTTTTTTGGATCCTTGGGCTTGATGTGTTGTGGCCCCAACGGACTTTTCCTTTTCTTTTAGTTTCTTGACGCCTGGGCGTTGGTGACTTGTTCTTAATGTGTATGGATTTGGCTTTATTTATAAAGAGGGGTGCCGTAATGTCTGTTTCGAGAGTTACAGGAAATTATAAATATGACAAAAGCTCACACAAGTGTTGAGTAAAACATGGCAAAGTATTTTAAATAGGAAAAGGCATTCGCAAGGTAACAAGTGGAGAAAAAAAGGATCAATCTCATTTAAATGTGAACCACAAAACTACAATCTCAAATATAACAACGAAAGCATGCATGGCATAGGAGCCATGGGAATCAATCTAGTACATTCCTGTAGTTTTTGGCCAGTAAATGTTAGCAAATAAATAAGACGAATTGTGGGTAAATTAAATTCGAATGTTCGGGATTGAGTTGGAGGTTCTAGAACTGGACGTTTGACGGGTAGACATTGTTGGCCTTCCAGTTGGCCGGGATGACGTCTTTGGCGGTGACCTTTTTGCCCGACTCGCTGGTGAGGCGGAGGGAGAGGGGGGCCTTGAGCGGCTGGACGCCGTCCCACCTCCAGACGGCTCCCCACGACTCCGTCATTGGCTTCCACGCCGCCGCCGAGTACCCCGTGCCCTTGTCCTGGATGTCCACCTGGACGATGTCGCCGTCGTCAGCGACGAACTTGATGAGCACGGCGATGTAGTTGGGGTTGGAGCCCTTCTCGATGTGGAAGGTGATCTTGGTGCCGGGCGGGTACTTGCATTGCACCCTCCTGAACTGCAGGTCGAGCTCGCCGACAGAGCGCAGCTCCTTCTCCTTCCCGGGCAACGCCATGAGGCCGAAGGCCTTGCCGGAGAGGTCGAAGTGGTAGGGCGCGATGGGCTCGTAGTTCTTGTCCGTGAGGAAGATCGTGATCGGGTTGTTGGAGCACGGCTGCGGCTTCTGACACTTGATCTGCCATTCACGTATACGTACGTTCGACCACACCGAGATTATGCTACTACTATCAGAAAACAAAACTCTTGGTGTTCCAAACGATCGATTCGATCGATGCATAGCTAGATACAGTTTGAGAACTGGTAATGTATACTGCTAGCTAGCCTGGTGTTGGGACTTGGGACCGGGAGGTATCTACCTGGTAGCAGGAGCCGCATCCTTTGCCGTCCTTGAACATGGGGATGTTGCCGCAGGCCGTCATGCCAAGGTAGGGCGGCAGGTTCACGTCCTTGATACCGCATGCGCCACCTGCATGCACACGCATATATATATATATATATATATATATATATATATATATATATATATATATATATATATATATATATTTCAGGCAAGATGGCGGCGCAGAAAATGTCAATATATAAATGGTTATGACAACGTACCGTTGTCGTTGGGTCCTGCGCCCATGGGCTTGCCGTACCAGGTGGCCTTTGCGGGGAGCCAGTTGATGGCGTATTTGGTCGTGATGTTGGGACCGGGAGGTATCTTGGCGTAGCCGATGCACGCGCCGCCGGTGACCAGCGCCGACAGGACGGCCACGGCGAGGACGTAGGAGAGGGAACCCATGTCGATCGTAAGTTGTTGTGTTTGTGTGGGTGTCGCTAGCTCGTGGGGGCGGGGGTATTTGTAGGCAAAACGGATGGACCAGCGTTGCCTTCGCGGGAACGTACGAGCGCTGGACACACGGACGGATATGAGCATCATGTGTCTATGCAGAAGAGGGAAGTTCAGGAGGCAAACGAGGACATGAAACTGTTGAAACAAGAGGAAAAGGCGGAGAGGGTGGCGGCGAGCAGATACAGCGCTGACTCGCACTCGCAGCGGTCCAGGCTAGATCGAGCAACTAGAGGATGAACGGTACACTGTTTTGAGGCATCTCTCTCGAAACATGTCTGCCCCATGCTCTATAAATAAAGCAATATCCAAATACAACATAGAGTCCACACACCACACTAACGGCCGGAGCCAACAAAGAGAAAAAGCTGAGTTAACGTCCGCTGGGGCCACGACACAGGAAATCCCAAAAAAAAAAGAAAAGGTGGGACAACGACAACACACGAGCAGCTGAAAGGGGTAGCCATCGTCACGAGCAATCCGTGGCTGAGAAGGGGAGTGCCGCTGTCCTCAAGGCCCAGATAGTGTCGTCGAGGGCCTCCCGATCACGCTGCCTCACCAACAGGGACCACTGCTGTAAGAAGGCGAGAAGAGAAAAAATGGAATCAGAAACACGGGTGGGGTAGATCCGCTCAATCACCATCTTGTTCCTCACGTTCCACGGGGTCAAGCAGGCCCAAACACTTCACGTACAAAGCTCCAAAAAACTGAGCCGCCGAACATGAAAACATAATATGGGCACATGTCTCCGGAGTCCCACATAGGGGACATAGGCCATTGCCCGGGCCATTACGCTTAGCCACCTCCACCCCTGAAGGCAAGCAACCGCGGAGCAGTTGCTAGACCAAGATGCGGATGTCGAGGCTGATGGAGATCGGAGGATCGAGACGGTAGCAGCGAGGAAGGTCCACCAGGGCCAGCTTGGTCGGGGCGCTCTGGGAAAGCGGGCGCCGTCTTGGAAAGAACAGACCCTCCCGGGAGCCCCACTCGAGAAAGGGCCAGGGAAGACCGCTGCCTGGGACGCCGACGCCCCACCACCACCACCACCCTGGGTAGGCTGAGGGACCGGGGGCGAAGCGTTGGTCGCCAATGGGAGGGGTCCGACCCGGAGTCACTGTCGGCCAAGGACTCATCCTAAGTCCCTCCTCCACCCTTCCCCGGGCCGTCGATAGCAGGGGGAGGAGGGGGCGAAGATCTGACCTCAGGAGGCACCACGTCCTAATCGAGCTCCACTAGGTCCCTGCGTGCGCTATCAAAGAAGAAGCGTGGCAGGGAGACTGGGAACACCGAGGTGTCCGGGCATAAGAGCCTCATCCTGAGCGCCCCGTGTCCCGCGAGAGAGACCATGTCCACCTCCAAAAACTTTCCCACAGCCTGGGAAATGAGAGCCACAATCTCCAGCCGTCTAGCCTCTGAAGGAAGCCCTAGTAGGCGGACCCAGACCTTGGAGAGCGTGGCCACAGACTCCTGAACTGCCGACGAGGACTGGATGGAGACATTCAACTGGTGGATGGGAGCGTGAAAGACGAACCACAAGCACACATACGCTGGATTGCCATAGAGACGAATGAGACCGCAGACTTGGTGGGGGAGACACGACGCACTGGCCACTCGTGACTCGAGAGGACCGCGCTGAGCTCATCCTGAAGCAAGGCCTCGGTCACCTCGACCGACAGGGGGGTCCTAGACTAGGAGTACCATCACCATCGCCAATATCTCCAGGACCATCATAGGAACCCCTCCGATGTCGATGAAGTAGAACCCGCCGTCCACCCCGTGGCCATAGTACTCGAGACACTCCCTATTGTGGGGTAGCACCGGAGCCCATAGCGACCTGCCTCCCGGACCCGTGCTCACCCCAGAGGGCACGCCCGTCGCGATGGAGTCGGGGTCCATCGGCATCGTCCCCTTCTTCTTATTCTTGCTCTTATTCTTCTTCTTGGGCCCCGACGCAACAACGCCCTCACCCCCGCGCCTCGCAGTGTGCCCTTGGGCCGGCCGATGTAGTTCCTGGCTTTCCCTCCACAGGCCAGCGGTAGCGCGACCACTGCTGTGGTGAGCCACGGGCAGATCCTCCCAGGGTCTGCAGGGCAGAGGGCCGCAACCTCGCTTCTCGCTCCACATACGGAGGATGTAGAGGTGGAGAAGCACACGATCGCGGGTCATCGACACGGCGACGAGCCCTGGGGGGCGACCTGGAAGGGTAGCGCGGGGGTTGGTATCTCAGTGGCAGCAGGGATCAACGGCCGGGGTGTCAGTATGCCCCATGGTGGCCGCGGGATGGCTGCTAGTGTTGAGCATCGTCGGTAGCCCCACACGGCATGGAGTGAGTGCGTGAGAAAAGGTTACAAGGCCGGTGCGCCATGAGCGCGGCAGGTACAACCGAGGCGGGGGCGGCGCGACTGTGTCGGTGGTGGGGGCGACAATAGTCGCGGGAGCCTAGGATGGGTGCGGGAGAGAGTCGTGAATAGGGATCCCCACTAGTGTTTCCTGACTTTGTTGACCCATGGGACACTCCCTTGGAAGTCCGACCTCTCTTCCACGCGCGCGCCCCGCACCGTAGGAAGCGCGGGCCACAGATGAGCTGGTCGGTCCAGGCTACTAGCAGGCCGCAGCCTGCGAGCGGCCTTCCCATCTATAGCCCCGCCCATAGGGTCCACTAGTGGCCCAACCCGATGTGCCCCCTCCCCACGCCCTCCAACCCTTGATGCGGTGCCACCGAAGCAGCCGCCACTGGAATCCCATGCCCTATTGGCAAATAATAAAGCGTATTGTTTGATATATTTCTTCATAATATGTTTCATATTGTGCTATAACTATATTAATACAAAACATTAATACACATGTGGTATGTAAACAAACCAAGTCTCTAGTTACCTCTAGCGAACTAGTTCATTGGTCATGAGGATGATCTAGGGTTTCGAGATCATGGGTATTTATGCCAATTGACAATAAGGTCATGTCATTAGTTGAATGATGTGATAGACAAACAGCCCAACAAGTTGTATCATAATGAGATCTAGTTACAAAGTTCACCATTAATGATAAACTAAGGAAACCTCGCAACTTGATCCTTATACTATGAGATAATGCAAATTACCGTTCTGGAGGGAGCTTAGATGGTATCAACTATCATACCGTGATTGGAGGATCAAAAAGGTGCCACTCAGGTTTTCCAAAGGGGTGTGTAGAAGAGTACGTATCAAGACCAGGATTTTCCCATCCATGTAACGGACAGATACATTTGTGGCCATCTCGGTGACGTTGCATTAACAAAGTTGGCAAGCGTGTGACTGGGTCACGGAATGCAACGACATGGGAACGAGAAAACAACTTCATCGGCAGCGAGATCGAACGAAGGTACGGAGATACCGTAGATCAAATCTTTGGTGAACTAGGTATCAAATGGCAAAGGGAATCAGAAACAATGTTTACTGTTCAAACGACATTATCATCGTGGAATGCATAGGGGTTATTATGGGCATCCTGGTCCCTCTATTGATCATTGATGGAGATCATGTTTGTGCCATTCCCGAGCCGTGGGGAAATACACTTAAGAGTACGATGAGATAGAGATCCTCTATGAATTGGAATCACCATATGAAAGAGAAAAGGAAACCGAAAAATTTCCGTGAGAGAAACAGAATCGTTCAGGGAAAGTTCTGAAGTCGTTCGGAGGAAATCGAAAGGGAACCGAAAGGTGTTTCGAGTCAAATCAGATTTTGTAATATGTATTTACATGTTAATTAATGTAATTAATATTACATATAATATTAAAATCTAATTTGAAGGGGTATTCCACTAATGAGCCAAACTTCCTAGAGAAAAAGGGCCCATGAGGGAAAACCTCAAGAGGGAAGGGCCAAGGGCCAAAGGGGCCAAGGCCTAGCCGCCACATGGGGCCCACCTGGCCAGCCTTGGGCTGTGCGCGGGGTGGGGCCCACCCCTAGCCCGCTGTCCCATGAGGCCTCCCCCCTCGCTCCCTTGTTTTGTCCCACATGGGAAACCCAAAGGGGAGGGTGATGACCCACAAGTATAGGGGGTGTATCGCAGTATTTTCGATAAGTAAGAGTGTCAAACCCAACGAGGAGCAGAAGGTGCTGGCTAGTGGTATGGATCAGGAATTCTCTGCAAATACTTAGCAAACAGATTTTTAGGGGGTTTTGATATAGCAAGTAAACAAAGTACGAGTAAATAAAAGACAGTAGGAATAAATGCAGCAAGTGGCCCAATCCTTTATGCAGCAAAGGACAAGCCGGTTGTACTACTTAAGATGACCAAACGTTCTCGAGGACACATGGGAAGACTGTCAAGTGCTTTCGCTTCATATAGTTGATTAATCTTCTTTAGCTTGCTAAGTGTTGTGTGGGTGAACCTGTGCTAATGTACCGACCTTCCTAGGACTAATACATACTTGTGATTATACCCCTTGCAAACATCCGTAAGTACAAGAAAGTAATTAAGGTAGAAACCTATCCACAACTTTAAACTCTAAGACCCTTACGTCCCTTGTGCAATGGTTTCCTAACGGGGGTTCAGGTTTCTGTCACTCCGGCAACCCCTACGATTAGTAGCCAAATACACAATGCATTCCCCTAGGCCCATATAGGTGAAGTGTCATGTAGTCGATGTTCACATGACACCACTAGAAGAAGTACACCACAACTTAAATATCAAACTATTGAATCTCTCTCAACACAACTCCACTACTAACAACATGACTTCTCCCATGTCCTCAAGAACAAAACGAACTACTCACAAGACATCATATGGATCATGATCAGAGATGGAATAATGATGTATAACAATCTAAACATTAACAATAATTCAAAGGTTCACTCAATAGCATCAACTACAAAGAGTAATCAACACTAGGAAAGTTTCCCCTATGAACTATGCAAGATTCAACTCAATTGTTACAGCAATATGGAGATGGTGATGAGGGTGCTGATGATGATCATGGTGGTGACGATGATGATGATCCCGATGAAGTCCAGCTTGATGGTGGTGTTGATGGCGACGATCTCCCCTCTTCGAGAAGGAATTTCCTCGGCACAAATCTGTCTGCCGGAGAGGTCTTTCTCTCTCGGTGTTTTCCGCTCCGCAGAGGCGGCAGAATCTTTCTGTGGTCTCTCCCCGAGTCTTAGGGTTTCGGGAGGATAATATACGCCAGAGGGGAGTGCCAGGGGCAGAATCTTTCTGTGGTCGCTCCCCGAGAATATACACCTAGTGGCGCGGCCTAGGCTGGCCCACGACATGGGGTGGTGTGGGCCCCCTATGGCCCATCTCTAGCCCCCCTTCTGGCTTCCTTCGTCTTCTGGAAAAATAGGATTTTCCGTATATTTTCACGGATTTTCTGATCTTCGCGAATTTTGCCTCCAAACAGCACCTTTTCCATCAGAATCCTGACTGCAACGGTCCATGCTCCAAAAGTCATCAACCATGCAAAAACAGATGAAATAACATAAGTATCACCTCTCAAAGCGTATCAATGAATAATAGTGAATCATGACATAGAATAGTGATGCAAAATGGACGTATCAACTCCCCCCAAGCTTAGACTTCGCTTGTACCTAAGCGAAACTGAGCTCAATAAACATGGCCCCAGGTTTATGGAGTGAAGAGTCGATAAAAGAATACGGACAAGAAGCATCACATCATCAATACATAGATCATAATAGAAGAAAACTCACTATTATATAACTTAACTTGCAATAAGTAAAGGAAACACGATAAATATACATAAAGTGAATCATAATTGGTAGTGGCAAACTTAGCTCTTGGTCGAAGAATAGTTGATAATTTGATGGAGTTCACAAATAACTGGTTTTCAATGATAGCTTTCAAAGTAGTAAACATCAAGATAAGAGCAATGTGCAAAACAAGGAACATGATTGAATAAATCATCATATGAATGAATGAAACACAACAACTCAAAATACTTGCTGAGATAGAAGGGAATAGGTTTACTGACTCAACTACAAAGTAAAAGAAAGGCCCTTCGCAGTGGGAAGCAGGGATTGCAAGTCTCATAAAGATCTCCCAAAAATTATGATACATACTAGCTTTCAGCTCTCATTTCCCCTATCATAGGCATCTTTTGGTGGTTAAGGTTAAAGTGACACAACTAAGAGGATATGTTTGACAAGTTATAAATTGAAGTCCCATGCCCCTTACTTATGAGTACCGAACCTCATGATACTCAACTTTAGTCACGAGTAAGCTCTTGTCATTGTAAATACACGTGTATCATTGAGAACCGCCAACGGGGTACACCTTGCACATGACACAGGAGCTATCCCATAATCAAAATGACAAGGCAAGTAGACAATGAGCATGTCAGCGATCTTTTTATTTGCTATTGGCATAGGTTTTTTATTGAGGATGCTTCATAGAATGCTCACTATAGTTATGCTGCAAGTTTCCACCATGATTAGGCATGGCTTAGGCTAGCGGCCCAGGCGTTTTTCTAACACACATATAAACTCCATGATCTTAAAAGTTCCACTTTTATTTCACACCTCCGGGATCCATAAGCAAAAGAACATGATATCAACTAGGTACAAAGTACCAATGCAGTGTTGAAAGCGTTCCCCATGATACATGGTTCTGCTAACTTCAACTCATAAAGCGCAAGCATATACGCAACAAAGAATGACCCAATGGTTCAGGTTTATTAAATGCAAGAAAGTAAAGTGTGCCATCAAGTTCGTGAGAGCTTTAATCACTAATTTTCACATAACAAGTTTAATTTGGGAGGTAGATAAAACAAGAATTTACTTGGAATAGCAATAATGCTACTAGGTAGGTATGGTGGACACAAATGGCATGGGTTTGGTTTTTAAGGAGTGGATGCACGAGAAGAATTCCCTCTCCGTACAGGTTTTTGGCTAGCAAGGCTGGGTAGCAAGTATAAGAGTTGAAGGAAACAAACAAACAAACAAGTGATAAAAACAAACATGCGATCTTCCTCGAAAGCACAAAAGATCTTAACCAGAGAATACTAAACTTATGAGCAAATCAAGAAAGAAAGATGAGGAAATTATTTTTCTTTATTGTACTTCTATCTTTTTCATTCAACTCTCGAAAATAGTGTTGCTACTGACTGAGCCAGGTTTGCCAAAACCAACTAAACTAACTCAATGATCCCAAAGTGATACCAATACTAATAACAAGATCAATCATATAACCACGAATTGAAAACTAAAATAAGCTATGAAAAAGAGTAAATGATAGAACTTCTCATTAATATTCCATAACGGTAACTCACACCAAGGGATACATATCTACGAGAGAGGGGACACTTCCATAATGCAAACCAACCTACATAATAACTTCTCTATTCATGATATGACTCTACTAGAAAGGTAAAAGGATAGAAGATAGTGATGTGATACCGCGGCACTCCCCCAAGCTTGGAAAAAACCAAGGGAATGCCAAACCTGATGACGAATTACTCCTTTGGTGGTGGTGGTAATATTTTCTTAGTTGACGTGAGGAAATCTTCCGCATCTTGCGAAGCCTATTATTCTCCCATTGAAGCATGTCCACCTTCCTCCTCAAGTCTCGGTACTTATCGCAGAACTCCTTAGTGACTCGTAGGGCTTCCGTTGATGCAGGCAAGTGCCTAAAGGTACCAACCCTTGCTTGGGGTCTTGGAGATATTCCTCCATAGGCTCCTTTCCTTTATCCTTGGCAGACACCATTGTGCTTACAAACCTTCAAGAATAGTTCCTGGCAGAAATAGATCGAAACGAAAACACGACGAAAACACAATATACGAACCTCAGGGGATCCGGGGGATTATATATTACGAAGTTTCATGTCAAAAGGAAGTACTGGGAGAAAACGAGTCGGAGGTGGAGTCCGGGGTGGACTCACCACCTGGTGACGCGGCCAGGGGTGGGCCCGCGCCACAGGGTGGTGTGAGCCACCCTGGCTCTGTTTCCGTCCCTTTTTTTTTGCTTCGTAGCTTTCCATATTGACTGAAAACTGCTAAAATATAGTTGGATTGTATTTTCGCGGAACTTTTCTTACCAGAACTGTTACCTATTTGAAAACATACTCTGCAGGTCTCTGAATTTGTTATCTAGTAGATTATTTCGGAGTCATCACTTGAATAACACCAATATATTCATCTTCATACACTTATTACTTGAGTCATAAAACTTTTATCTCCTTCATTACACCATCTTCTCCACTACCTGGAAATTTCTTTCACACAAAACTTCACACAGTTCTCATTAGCAACATTAGTATAAGTGAAGTGATAAAACCATTTGATTCCAACTTCAACTGAAAACCATCAAAACATAAGCTACTGTAGCAACTCCTTCCAAAAACCCAAAAGGAATTCAAAAAGGAAATCGAATAAAGAAGCAAATGCAAGATTGGCAAAATCTGTCAGAGCAGGACCAGCAGGTAAAGAACAATTTTTTCAAAAATCTTATGTTGCTCAAATCAAAAGTGAAAAACTAACGAAAGTTAAATAACAACCTGGGGCAGAAGAACAAAAAATTACAGCTCAATCTGACGTACAGAGATCTCTCATGATTTTTTACGGTGAAGCACAAAAATCTGTTTCGGGACAGCAACTTCCCCAAATCTTACTTCTCTCTCATTAGAGGTTGATCTTGACACAAAAACCAAACAAAATGGATAAGGAGCGGTTATTGCCGAAGTAATAAATTCCAAGACTCAAAGAAACAAAAACAAACTGAAAGAAAAAATAAATTGGGTTGTCTCCCAAAAAGCTCTTTCTTTATAGCCATTATGATGGGCATGATAATTTTGGAGATGCTCACATAGGAATATGAATTGAATTGAAAGAAAGCATTAAGAAGCAAAAATACACACATTTAAGCCTAACCCACTTCCTATTCAAGGGAATTTTGTAAACAAATAAGTTGTTGAAACCAGAGGCTACAAGCATAGGAAGGCAAAAGAAGTGCAACATAAAAACTTTTAGCATGAAACGAGGAAACTTGATATTATTGAGATACATAAGAACACTTTTCCCTCTCTCATAGTAACTTTCAGTATCATGCATAAACTTAACAATATATCTATCACAAGGACCATCATATCAATGATCACTTATTCTAACAGAAAACACAGGAATACTAGCTCTCATAACACTACTTTGTGAAACAATATTAGAGGTATCCTTACAAAGGATAGGGTGTCCCTCTTCTTCATATTTAGTGACAAAGTCTTTCACATTTGCTATTATAGGTTCATCATTTATTTGTTTATTAGGTTCAACAACTTTACTTGTACTTTCATTAACCATACTAGCTATCATAGAATGTTCCTTTATCTTAACTGGGAAAGGCATTTTCTCAATGTAAGGTTCAGGTAAAACATGATTAGCAGTATGAACTTCAGTATTTCTTGAAGGAACACTCTTAGCAATGTCTTTATAAGGTTCATGATACTTATTCCACTTCTTTTTAGGCACTTCAATAGAGGAAACAAAAGCCTTAAAATAAGAAGCAATAGCTTGGGAGTCTAGACCATAAGCATTTTTAATATTTTGAAAGTCATCAGTTCTCATAAAAGATTCAATGCATGCATAATCATAATTTATACCTGACTTTCTACCTTTGTCATTCTCCCATGCTTCAGCATTGTCTTGAATATGGTCCACAAGATCCCATTTAGCTTCTTCTTCCATGCGAGTGAATGATCCAGCACAAGAAGCATCCAATAAATCCTTGTCATGTAGAGAAAGCCTTGCATAAAGTTATTGATAATAATATTGTTGGGGAGTTCATGAATGGGACATTTGAGCATTAGTAACTTCAATCTTTCCCATGCTTGAGCTGTACTCTCTCCATCAAGAGGCCAAAAGTTGTATATTTGATTCCGATCTTTATGAATCTCACTAGGAGGATAAAACTTTGAATAAAAGAGAGGCACTATTTCCTCCCATTCCAGAGCTTGACCATTCTTCAGTAGCTTATACCATTCCGCAGCTCTTCCTTTTAGTGATAATGAGAATAACTTCTTCTTAACTTGATCTATAGTAATACCTGCACACTTGAACAACCCGCATAATTCGTGTATAAAGAGTAAATGATCACCAGGATGGACAGTTCAATCCCCAACATAGTAGTTATCCATAATACGATCAATAATTCTTGTAGGTATTTTAAAAACATCATTCTCAATAGGTGGTGGCTTATCTACTACCTTAGCAGTGGTAGTAGCATTACCAAATAAGAAACTCAGCGAATTATCCATAACGAAAATAAAGCAACTAACAGAAGTAAACAATACTCACGGTAGAAGTTTCCTTTACCAGTTCCACTCTCCAATAGCGCTTCACTCCCCGGCAACGGCGCCAGAAAATAGTCTTGATGACCCACAAGTATAGCGGGTGTATCGCAGTATTTTCGATAAGTAAGAGTGTCGAACCCAACGAGGAGCAGAAGGTGCTGGCTAGTGGTATGGATCAGGAATTCTCTGCAAATACTTAGCAAACGGATTTTTAGGGGTTTTTGATATAGCAAGTAAACAAAGTACGAGTAAATAAAAGACAGTAGGAATAAATGCAGCAAGTGGCCCAATCCTTTATGCAACAAAGGACAAACTGGTTGTATTACTTAAGACGACCAAACGTTCTCAAGGACACATGGGAAGACTATCAAGTGCTTTCGCTTCATATAGTTGATTAATCTTCTTTAGCTTGCTAAGTGTTGTGTGGGTGAACTTGTGCTAATGTACCGACCTTCCTAGGACTAATACATACTTGTGATTATACCCCTTGCAAACATCCGTAAGTACAAGAAAGTAATTAAGGTAGAAACCTAACCACAGCTTTAAACTCTAAGACCATTATGTCCCTTGTGCAATGGTTTCCTAGCGGGGTTTCAGGTTTCTGTCACTCCGGCAACCCCTACGATTAGTAGCCAAATACACAATGCATTCCCCTAGACCCATATAGGTGAAGTGTCATGTAGTCGACATTCACATGATACCACTAGAAGAAGTACACCACAACTTAAATATCAAACTATTGAATCTCTCTCAACACAACTCCACTACTAACAACATGACTTCTCCCATGTCCTCAAGAACAAAACGAACTACTCACAAGACATCATATGGATCATGATAAGAGATGCAATAATGATGTATAACAATCTGAACATAAACAATAATTCAATGGTTCACTCAATAGCATCAACTACAAAGAGTGTCAACACCGGGAAAGTTTCCCCTATGAACTATGCAAGATTCAACTCAATTGTTACATCAATATGGAGATGGTGATGAGGGTGCTGCTAATGATGATGGTGGTGATGATGATGATCCCGATGAAGTCCAGCTTGATGGTGGTGTTGATGGCGATGATCTCCCCTCTCCGGGAAGGAATTCCCTAGCAGAAATTTGTCTGCCGGAGAGATCTTTCTCTCTCGGTGTTTTCCGCCCCGTAGAGGCGACATAATATTTCGGTGGTTGCTCCTCGAGTCTTAGGGTTTTGGGAGGATAATATACGCCAGAGGGGAGTGCCAGGGGTGGACTAGGGAGGCCACACCACCTGGTGGCGCGGCCTAGGCTGGCCCGCGCCAGGGGGTGGTGTGGGCCCTCTGTGGCCCATCTCCAGCCCCCCTTATGGCTTCCTTCATCATCTGGAAAAATAGGATTTTCCATATATTTTCCTGGATTTTCTGATCTTCACGAATTTTGCCTCTAGACAGCACCTTTTCCATCAGAATCCTGACTGCAGCGGTCCATGCTCCAAAAGTCATCAACCATGCAAAAACAGATGAAATAACATAAGTATCACCTCTCAATACGAAATATATCAATGAATAATAGTGAATTATGACATAGAATAGTGATGCAAAATGGACGTATCAGAGGGCACACCTCCCTCCCCCTATATAAAGGGGTGCCCATGGGTGGGAATAGACACACAATTTGAGATGTTCTCTAAGGCATTTTACTTAGATAATTCCTCCCTTTCTCTCTCTACATAGTTGTCTTCATGCGTTGGCACGGTCCCAAGAAAGGACTGTTCGCGCAAGAGATGGCACACCTGCAGCACGCTGTTGCGCTGTAGGGATTCCAAGCTGGAGATCTACTTCCGCACTCCCGGCAGGGATCAAGGAGTCGGAGGTCGTCATCGTACACCGTATGTGTACGAAACCACGAGGGGCCACACTTGGGGAACCTTGGATGTCACGAGCCGGAGCTGCTCCACGATGAAGATGGAGCAAGGGGTGACCTGCGAGGAGCTTCGCGGCCTTAAGGTTGGCTACGAGTTCGACTACTTAAACCACATTCCTCTCGGAATGTTAACCACGCACGGTCTACAAGGGTATGTATTCTATACGCTCCGGTCGTTACTGCATTACTACATAGATAGATCTTGGGCATCAGGAAGTTCCAACTTAGGATTTTTTGTTTTCTGCTATGGAACCCTTCAGTGGTAATAGAGCCAATCTATGCGTAGGAGTGTTGTACGGCCAGTACGCACAAGTTTTGTGCAGGCATTGACCCCTTAGTTGTTACCCTCTAAGATGTACTTGTTTATATCGTGGTATTATTTGATGAAGCGACCCAGAATGACCTTACGTGTATTCGTACGCGAGATTGGTTCCACGCTCGACATACGACTTCGTATAAGTTGCTAGCGGATGTCTATCTCTCATTCAATATTTGATATAGCATTTACAGCGGATGGTCCTGAAAGGCGTGTACGAGACAACTGTTGGATCCATATTGTGGTTGGAAAGTTCGTAGATTAGAAATGGTTCAACTAAGAAAGCCCTAACAACCATGTAAAACTTGCGATAGATAAAGTAGAGGCGTCTAACTTTATTTTGTAGGAGGGGCATGTGATATGACATGGTCTTGGTCATTACGAAGGTAATGTAGTTTACTTTTATGTTACTAAGTTGTGTAGTAATAGCCAGCATTCCGATGGACGACCTGCTGGTGGCGTCGTGGACTTGGCGTCAAACCAGGGGCAAGATGGAGACCATGCCGGAGCGCTCGATGGAGATCAAGGCATAATAAGAAGGACCATATCATATCACGATATACATGTGATGTTGATACCTATTATTCATCTTATTGTATATGCTAGTATTAAGATACTCAACGGTAGCAAATAAGATAATCCCTAAATAATTCCAATGATAGTGTTCCCCCTGTGTGTGCACCACCAAGAAAGTTCTCCGTTATGAGGCAGGTCGTGACGATTAGGTGTCAGACATATCTGCATTCGCATATAGTGGGTGTAAGCCATGTTGCACTGTGGATACACACAAATTAGATTTGACAAGCCTAGCATGTGTAGACATGGCTTCGGAGCACAAGAGACCGAAAGTTCGAGCATGAGTCACATCTATGATGTGATTGACATTGGGGAATGTCTTCCTTTGAAACTGCATTGTCGGCCGTGACGATCGGGAGTGGTGTAGCGGATTGGGATCATGTGATCACTAAAATCATCCAGGGGATGGCAATTTTAGTGGGAGCTCAATTAGGATTGAACTCATATTATGAACTTAGTCTAGATGTCTATTTGCAAATATCTTAGTAGATCATGGCATATCCCATTGAGGACCTTTGCGACCATGGGAAATTTCCTGCTTGAAATGGAACTTAGCAAAAGGGTCGAACTTCATAGCTTAATACCCACACCTGAGGTATATCCTCGTAAAAAGGTGATCTTCTCTTCTTGATACAATGACCATTAGGAGATAATCCGATGACTTCGCAAAGTTTGTGTTTTCTCCATAATTTTCGAATAAGCCATTCTCCATTTGGTGGAGTGTTGGGTTACAATCTTGTATTCTACAAGATCAGACACATAAAGTATGATCCACTGGAAGAGTTTTCTTCCATGATGGATGAAAAGAGAATATTTGTAGAAACACTTAGCGATCTTGCATTAGAGTTATGAACTCTTAGAAGGGCTTGATTGCAATGGAGGTTGATGTCTACGCACTTCTATTCTTGTAGACAGTTGTTGGGCGTCCAAGTGAGAGGTTTGTAGAACAACAGCAAGTTTTCCCTTAAGTGGATCACCCAAGGTTTATCGAACTCAGGGAGGAAGTGGTCAAAGGTATTCCCTCTCAAGAAACCCTGCAATCATGATACAAGAAGTGTCTTGTGTCCCCAACACACCCAATACACTTGTCAGGTGTATAGGTGCACTAGTTCGGCGAAGCGATAGTGAAATACAGGTGGTATAGATATAAGAAAATTGTACCATAGAATAGCTTGATGGCGTGGAAGAGACTAAAGGCAAACTGAAATAAAGAAGGAAACAAGCAAACATGTAACAGATCTAATTGCAAACGGTGTTTCAGTGCTTAGAAACAAGGCCTAGGGATCATACTTTCACTAGTGAACCCTCTCATATAAATATATTCTCTTTATGATACTACTCTTAACTACTCTCCGGTTGGACACTCTAATCGATGGTAGGGCTATAACAGCACACCTCAAAGTAAGCCTTTCCCATCTAGAAATCCCCACACTGTCACCTTGAGTACTAGATGAGTCCAACAAACACCACAATTTCATAGAGGCATCCAACTCCAAATATAACTCATAACAAGTATTTGTAATCTCTAGCCTAAGTGCCACCATGGTGAGCACGCTGTCACTTTCACACACATGGGGAGAGTAGAGATCTATTAAAGCACTTGAGTAGCAAGGTAGATCTATAGATTACAAGCTCATGATCACAATATGATCATGCATAGAGAGAGAGAGAGAGATGAACACATAGCCACCGGTAGAACCCTTAGCCTCGAGAGAGAACTACTCCCTCCTCATCATGGGAATCAGCAATGGTGATGGAGATGGTGGTGGAGATCGATGGAGATGGCTCCGGGGGCACTTCCCCGTCTTGGCAGGGTGCCGGAACAGAGACTTTCTGTCCTCCGAATCTCCCCTTCGGTGGCGGCGGCGCTACGGAACTTTTCGTGGCTGGAGGCTTGACGATTTAGGGTTTTTGCATCGGGACGCAACTTATAGGCGAAGAGGCAAGGTCGGTGGGCGGCCAGGGGGCCCACACCACCTAGTAGCGCGGCCAGGGCCAGCCCGTGCCACCGCATGGTGTGGACGCCCTGTGGCCCCTCTCCGTCTCGTCTTCTGGCCCTGTGAGTCTTCTGGTAAAATAGGCACTTTGGCTTTTGTCCCGTCCAATTCCGAGAATATTCATTTTCTGACTTTCCTGGAACCAAAAACAGCAGAAAATAGGCAGCTGGCACTGTGGCTCTTGTTAATAGGTTAGTCCAAGAAATCATATGAAAAGTACTCCAAAGTGTGGACAAAACACAAGAAAGTGGATAAAACCAAGCATGGAACATCAAAAATTATAGATACATTTGCAATATATCAACATCCCCAAGCTTAACTCATGCTCGTCCTTGAGTAGGTAAGTGATAAAAAGAAAGAATAATTTTTAGGTGACATGCACCATCAAAGACTTGATCAAAGTATTTGTAAAACATTCAAAGTTGGGATCAGAGTATTTCAATCATAACATGAAAGACAAAGTTCTAGCAATAAGCAAAGAAACTATGATGCAACATGAAAAGGCACAAACAAAAAATTCATGAATAACAGTGCTTTGCAAGACGTTTGTTTGTTTCACATAAAGAAAACATAGCATAATAGTACTCAGCTTGTCCCTTATAGAGTAGCAAATATAAATGCATAGGACACCTTCAAAGTTTACAAGAGTCACTAGATACAAATAGTTTAAAACAAGCAATATCAAGGTATGCATCAATCAACTAGTCTTGGGACAATGCACATAGAACTAAGAATGGCCACTATGCTCTCAAAGTAGGTGCATAAAGATAGAAGGTGGAGACTCAATGTAATGATGGAAGAAAGGCCTTTGTAAAAGGAAGTAGGGATTCAAGTCTCATAAAGAGCTTCCAAAAATTATGGTACTTATAGCTTTCAGCTCTCATTGCCCCTATCATAAGCATCTTTAAGGTGATTAAGGTTAAAGTGACACAACTAAGAGGATATGCTTGACAAGTTATAAACCGAAATCTCATGCCCCTTACTTACAAAGACCGATCCTCATGCTACTCAACTTCAGTCACGAGTAAGATCTTGTCATTGTAAGTACATGTGTATCATTAAGAACCGCCAACGGGGTACCCCTTGCACATGATACGAGAGCTTTCCCATAATCAAAATGACAAGGCAAGCAGACAATGAGCATCTCAGCGATCTTTTTATTTGCTACTTGCATAGGTTTTTATTGAGGATGCTTCATAGAGTGCTCATTATGGTGATGCTGCAAGTTTCCACCATGATTAGGCATGGCTTAGGCTAGTGGCCCAGGCGTTTCTCTAACACACATACAAACTCCATGATCTTACAAGTTCCACTTTTATTTCACACCGCCGGGATCCATAAGCAAAAGAACATGATATCAACGGGGTACAAAGTACAAGTGCAATGTCGAAAGCGTTCCCCATGGTACATGGTTCTGCTAATTTCAACTTATAAAGCGCAAGCATATACGCAACAAAGAAGGACCCAATGGTTCAAGTTTATTAAATGCAAGAAAGTAAAATGTGCCATCAAGTTCGTGAGAGCTTTAATCACTAGTTTTCTCATAACAAGTTTAATTTAGAAGATAGACAAAAGCATGAATATACTTGGAATAGCATATGCTAATAGGTAGGTATGGTAGACTCTTTGGAATAACTTGGTTTAGGGAGTTGGATGCATGAGTGGAACTCATACTTGGTTGCGGAGGCTAGCAAAAGACTGGGAGCGACAAACTAAGAGAGCAATAATGGCCATAATCATGCAAAGCGACAACACATCATTGATCAAAGCATAAAGTGATAATACAAGTTGAAAACTAAAGGACCATAAAGGCTATAATGACTTGCGATAGTCATAACATGGTGTGATCATGCGCCAAGTCAACCCAAATAAAGCATCAATGGAGAATACCACTATACTATGCTTTAATATGCTAAAACAATGCATAATTCATCCAAGGCACATTAAGCAATCTCAATTGTTTATAACATGTCATGCTACAGCAAAGAATACTAAGCATAAAGCCAAAACAATATCAAGCATGGCATGACAAAGCATAGGCCACAGTCAAAAACAAGCTCTCTTTACCACTTAAGCATGAACTTTCCTACTCTTTTCCAATCCAAACCAAACTATTTGAAACAACTCACAAAGATGATAATAAATAAAGATCAGTAAGCTTGTCTCACAAATACACAAAGAAGAACTAAAAAGTTCTAAGCTGAAAGCACGAGAAAACTAAGCCTAAACACGGTGCTAGCAAAAGAGAACACTCACAGAACAATAAGAATGAAACTAGAGTGTTCTAGGCAATGAAAACGGAGCGTGTCTCTCTCCAAAAGATGTGTGTTGGGATCCAACAAACTTATTCAAGCAAACTAAGCAAACCAAGCGAACTAAAACTATAAACGAAAACAAAGACGCTCCAAGAACAACACAACTGTCCATGAAACAATAAAAATGAAGTGTTTGGAAGAAACCTGAGATTTTTATTGATGAAGAAGGGGATGCCTTGGGCATCCCCAAGCTTTGACGCTTGTACTTTTTGGATATTTCTTGGGGTGACACGCATGGCATCCCCAAGCTTGAGCTTTAGTCCATTCTTCATCACATTACTCATTCCTTCCATACACCTGAAATTTTTCCTTCATACAAAACTTCACACAATCTTAATTAGCAACATTAGTGTACTCAAGATAAATAAGTCTTAAGGTTCATTTCTAACACCAAATAAACTTCCATTAGAACACTAGCTACTGTAGTACTTTCCTCAAAAAGCTCAATTCCCCAAAAGAACTCAAGAAGGAACCAAGAAGAAGCAAATGCAGAAAATGGCAGAAATCTGTCAAAACAGACCAACAGGTAAAGACAAATTTTTTCGAAGATCTTCTGTTGCTCAAATCAAAAAGTGTTGAACTAACTAAAGTTAGATAACAACCTGGGGCAGAAGAAAAAAAATTCACGCCTTAAAAAGACATACAGAGATTTTACAAAAATTATTACGGTGAAGAACAAAAATCTGTTCCGGGACAGCAACTTTCCCAATCATTACTTCTCTCTCATTAGAGGTTGCTCTTGGCACAAAAAGCAAATAAAAAGGATAAGGAGCGGTTATTACAGAGGTAATAACTTCCAAGACTCATCTAAAACTTTTGGGTTATCTCCCAATAAGTACTTTTGTTTAATGCCTTTAAGTTAGGCATGATAGTCTGGGAGGATGCTCACATAAAAAAATATGAATTGAAATAAAAGAGAGCATCAAGAAGCAAATTCAAAGCACATTTAAGTCTAACCCACTTCCTATGCATAGTAATATTGTAAAGAAATAAGTCATAAAAGCACAATGCAAGAAGCATAGGAAAGCAAAACAAGTGCAACTTCAAGACTTTCAACATAAAGAGGGGAAACTTAACATTGTTGAGATGCATAAAACCATGCTTCCCTATCTCATAATAATTTTCAGTAGCATCATGAATAAAATTAACAATATAACTATCACATAAAACATTCTTATCATGAGCCACATGCATAAAATAATTAATACTCCTCACATAAACATAGTCATTCTTATTGATTGTAGTGGGAGCAAATTCAACAAAATAGCTATCATTATTATTTTCATCACCAAAATCATCAAATATAGGAGGCATATTGTAGTCATAACTAATTTTCTCCTCAATAGTAGGTGGACTGAAAATATCATATTCATCATTGTAATCATCATATATTGGAGGTTTGTTATCATCAAGGTAAATTTTATCCTCCATGCTTGGGGGACTAAAAAGATCATCTTCATAAAAAAAAGCTTCCCCAAGCTTAGACTTTTCCATAGCATTAGCAATAATGGTGTTCAAAGAATTCATACTAATAACATTGCAATTAGCATGCAAATAAAGTTCCATAGGTTTTTTAATTTTCTCTTCAAACACTTCATGTCCTAACTCAAGATAAATACTATAAATCTCTCTAATTTTGTTGTTGTTTTCCATTAAGCCTAACTAGTGAAAACAAGAAACAAAAAGACAAAATTGCAGAATCTAAAGGAAATAACTTCGAGCACTCACACCGCAAGATGTGAGTACCTTTTACCTTACCTCCCCGGCAACGGCGCCAGAAAATAGGTGTTTGCCGTGGGAGGTTCTTCTTCTTTAATCCTCCGGTGTGAATACCTTTTACCTTACCACCCCGGCAACTGCGCTAGAATATAGCTTGATGTCTACACACTTCTATTCTTGATGTCTACAGTTGTTGGGCCTCTAAGTGCAGAGGTTTGTAGAAGAACAGCAAGTTTTCCCTTAAGTGGATCACCCAAGGTTTATCGAACTCATGGAGGAAGTGGTCAAAGGTATCGCCTCTCAAGCAACCCAGCAATCAAGATACAAGAAGTCTCTTGTGTCCCCAACACACCCAATACACTTGCCAGGTGTATAGGTGCACTAGTTCGGTGAAGAGATAGTGAAATACAAGTGGTATAGATATAAGACAACGGTACCAGAGAATAGCTTGATGGCGTGGAAGAGACTAAAGGCAAACTGAAATAAAGAAGGAAACAAGAAAACATGTAACAAATCGAATTGCAAACAGTGTTTCAGTGCTTAGAAACAAGGCCTAGGGATCATACTTTCACTAGTGAACACTCTCATATAAATATATTCTCTTTATGATACTACTCTTAACTACTCTCCGGCTGGACACTCTAATTGATGGTAGGGCTATAACAGCACACCTCAAAGTTCATCTTTCCCATCTAGAAAACCCCACACTGTCACCTTGAGTACTAGATGAGTCTAACAAACACCACAATTTCATAGAGACATCCAACTCCAAATATAACTCATAACAAGTATTTGTAATCTCTAGCCTAAGTGCCACCATGGTGAGCACACTGTCACTTTCACACACATGGGGAGAGCAGAGATCTATTAAAGCACTTGAGTAGCAAGGTGGATCAATAGATTACAAGCTCATGATCACAATATGATCATGCGTAGAGAGAGAGAGAGATGAACACATGGCTACCGGTAGAACCCTTAGCCTCGAGAGAGAACTACTCCCTCCTCATCATGGGAATCAGCAATGGTGATGGAGATGGCGGTGGAGATCGATGGACATGGCTCCGGGGGCACTTTCCCTTCCCGGCAGGGTGCCGGAATAGAGACTTTCTGTCCCCCGAATCTCCCCTTCGGTGGCGGCGGCGCTGCGGAACTTTTCATGGCTAGAGGCTTGACGAGTTAGGGTTTTTGCATCGAGAGGCAACTTATAGGCGAAGAGGCAGGGTCGGTGGGCGGCCAAGGGGCCCACACCACCTGGTGGCGCGGCCAGGGCCAGCCCGCGCCACCACATGGTGTGGTCGCCCTGTGGCCCTCTCCGTCTCGTCTTCTGGCCCCGTGCGTCTTCCGGTAAAATAGGCACTTTGGCTTTTGTCCCGTCCAATTCCGAGAATATTCATTTTCTGACTTTCCTGGAACCAAAAACAGTAGAAAACAGGCAGGTAGCACTGTGGCTCTTGTTAATAGGTTAGTCCAAGAAATCATATGAAAAGTACTCCAAAGTGTGGACAAAACACAAGAAAGTGGATAAAACCAAGCATGGAACATCAAAAATTATAGATACATTTGCAATGTATCAGAGGTCATGAATGAAAAGGGTATATGTTAGATATACAAAGTTATAAATGTAATTCTGATACGTCCATTTTGCAGCACTATTCTATATAATAATTTACTATTATTCATTGATATATTTCATATTAAGAGATGATACTTATGTTATTTCATCTGTTTTTGCATGGTTGATGACTTTTGGAGGATGGTCCGCTGAAGGTAGGATTCTGATGGAAAAGGCACTGTTTGGAGGCAAAATTCGTGAAGACTAGAAAATCCCAGAAAATATATGGAAAATCCTATTTTTCTAGTAGACGAAGGATGCTAGAAGGGGGAGCGAAGATGGGCCATAGGGGGCCCACACCACCCACTGGCGCGGGCCACCCTTGTCCACGCCCTAGGTGGTGTGGCCACCCTGGCCCACCTCTGGCTCTTCTCTTTGGCGTATATTATCCTCCCAAAACCCTAGGACTCGGGGGGCGACCACATAAAGATTCCACCGCCTCTGCGGGGCGGAAAACTAAAAAGAGAGAAAGAGCTCTCCAGCAGGCAGAAATCTGCCGGGGAAATTCCTTCTCGGAGAGGGGAGATCATCGCCATCAACACCACCATCAAGCTGGACTTCATCGGGATCATCATCATCTCCATCATCATCTCCACCAGCACCATCATCACCACTTCATACCGCTGTAACAATTGGGTTGAATCTTGCATAGTTCTTAGGAGAAACTTTCCCGGTGTTGACTACATGTTGTAGTTGATGCTATTGAGTGGAACCATTGAATTATTGTTATGTTCAGATTGTTACTTATAATTATTCCATCTCTGATCTTGATCCATATGATGTCTTGTGAGTAGTTCGTATAGTTCTGGAGGACATGGGAGAAGTCATGTTGTTAGTAGTGGAATTGTGTTGAGAAAAAATCAATGGTTTGTTATTTAAGTTGTGGTGTTATTCTTCTAGTGGTGTCATGTGAACGTCGACTACATGACACTTCACCTTTATGGGCCTAGGGGAATGCATTGTGTATTTGGCTACTAATCGTAGGGGTTGCCGGAGTGACAGAAACCTGAACCCCCGTTAGGAAACCTTTGCACAAGGGAGTGTAGGATCTCAGAGTTTAAAGTTTTGGTTAGGTTTCTATCTTAATTACTTTCCTGTACTTGCGAATGCTTGCAAGGGGTATAATCACAAGTATGTATTAGTCCTAGGAAGGTCAGTACATGAGCACAGGTTCACCCACACAACACTTATCAAACTAAAGAAGATTAATCAACTATATGAAGCGAAAGCACTTGAAGATATTCCCATGTGTCCTCGAGAACGTTTGGTCATCTTAAGTAATACAACCGGCTTGTCCTTTGCTAAAGAAAGGATTGGGCCACTTGATGCATCTATTATTATTGTCTTTTATTTACTCACACTTTATTTATTTGCATTATCAAAAACCCCTAAAAATCCGTTTGCTAAGTATTTATAGAGAAATCCTGCTCCAAGCCACTCGTCAACACCTTCTGCTCCTCGTTGGGTTCGACACTCTTACTTATCAAAAATATTGCGATACACCCCCTATACTTGTGGGTCATTAAGACTGTTTTTTGGCGCCGTTGCCGGGGAGTGAAGCGCTATTGGAGAGTGGAACTAGTAAAGGATACTTCTACTATGAGTATTGTTTACTTCTGTTAGTAATTTTATATCAATATGGATAATTCACTTAGTTTCTTATTTCGTAATGCTACTACCACTACTAAGGTAGTAGATGAACCACCACCTGCTGAAAATGATACTTTTAAGATACCTACAAGAATTATTGATCGTGTTATGGATAACTACTATTTTGGAGATGGAACTGTCCATCCTGGTGATCATTTGCTCTTTATACACGAATTATGCGGGTTGTTCAAGTGTGCAGGTATTACAACAGATCAAGTCAAGAAGAAGTTATTCTCATTATCACTAAAAGGAAGAGCTGAGGAATGGTACAAGATGCTGAAAAATGGTCAAGCTCTTGAATGGGAGGAAGTTGTACCTCTCTTTTATTGAAAATTTTATCCTCCTAGTGAGATTCATAAAGATCGTAATCAAATATATAACTTTGGCCTCGTGATGGGGAGATTACAGCTCAAGCTTGGGGGAGATTGAAGTTACTAATGCTCAAATGTCCTATTCATGAGCTCCCCAACAATATTATTATCAATAACTTTTATGCAAGGCTTTCTCTTCATGATAAGGATCTATTGGATGCTTCTTGTGCTGGATCATTTACGCGCATGGAAGAAGAAGCTAAATGGGATCTTCTGGACCGTATTCAAGACAATGCTGAAGCATGGGAGAATGATAAAGGAAGAAAGTCAGGTATAAATTATGATTATGAATGCATTAAATCTTTTATGGAACTGATGACTTTCATAATATTAGTAATTCTTATGGTCTAGACTCTCAAGCTATTGCAAGTTATTTTAAAGCTTTTGCTTCTTCTATTGAAATTCCTAAAAAGAAGTGGAATAAGTATCATGAACCTTATAAATATATTGCTACTTGTGTTCCTGCAAGAGATACCAAAGTTTATACTTCTAATCATATTTTACCTGAACCTTACATTGAGAAAATGCCTTTCCCAGTTAAGATAAAGGAACATTCTATGATAGCTAGTATGGTTAATGAAAGTACAAGTAAAGTTGTTGAACCTAATAAACAAATAAATGATGAACCTATAATAGCAAATGTGAAAGACTTTGTCACTAAATATGAAGAAGAGGGACACCCTATCCTTTGTAAGGATACCTCTAATATTGTTTCACAAAGTAGTGTTATGAGAGCTAGTATTCCTGTGTTTTCTGTTAGAATAAGTGATTATTGCTACAATGGTTCATGTGATAGTTATATCATTAAATTTACGCATGATACTAAAAGTTATTACGGGAGAGGGAAGATTGTTCTAATGCATCTCAATAATATTAAGTTTCCTCGCTTTATGCTGAAAGTCTTTATGTTGCACCTGTTTTGCCTTCCTATGCCAGCAGCCTCTGGTTTCAACAATCTATTTTCTTACAAAATTCCCTTGCACAGGAAGTGGGTTAGACTTAAACATGTGTATTTTTGATTCTTGATGCTCTCTTTTACTTCAATTCATATTCTTATGTGAGCATCATTGAAATTATCATGCCCATCTTAATGGCTATAAAGAAAGAGCTTTTTGGGAGACAACCCCATATATTTTTGCTTTCAGTTGGTTTTTGTTTATTTGATTCTTGGAAGTTATTGCTTCTGCACTAACCTCTCCTTATCCTTTTGTTTGGTTTTTGTGTCAAGATCAACCTCTAATGAGAGAGAAGTAATATTTGGGGAAGTTGCTGTCTCGAAACAGATTTTTGTGCTTCACCATAAAAAATCGTGAAATATCCCAAAACGTCGTACTGATCTGTAAATTTTTGTGTGCATGCCCCAGGTTATTATTTAACCTTCGTTAGTTTTGCACTTTTTTATTTGAGCAACATAAGATTTTCGAAAAAATTGATCTTTTCCTGCTGGTCTGTTTTGACAGATTTTTGCTACTTTTGCATTTGCTTCTTATATGGATTTCCTTTTTGAATTACTTTTTGGGATTTCGGAAGGAGTTGCTACAGTAGCTTATGTTTTGATGGATTCTAGTTTAAATTGAACTTAAAAGATCTATTACCTCGCTTACACTAATGTTGCTAATAAGAATTGTGTGAAGTTTTGTGTGAAAGAAATTTCTAGGTTATAGGAGAAAATGGTGTTAAGATGGTGAATGGTTAAATGACTCAAACAATATGTGTATAAAGATGAAGATATTGATGTTATTCAAGCGGTGACTCCGGAAGAATTTATTCAATGCCAAGTTCAGAGACCTGTAGAGCCCGTTTTCGAATAGGTAAGAGTTCTGGTAAGAAAAGGTCTGCGGAAAATCTGTCAATTTATATTTTTGCAGTTTTTATCTAACATGGAAAGCGATGAGTAGAAAGAGGGACGGAAACAGAGCACGGGTGGCTCACACCACCCTGTGGCGCGGGCCCACCTGGCTATGTCACCAGGGGTGTGGCCACCCCGGAGCCCATCTCTGACCCATTTTCTACCAGTACCTTCCTTTTGTTGTAAAACTTCATAATATATAATCCCCCGGATCCCCCAATGTTCGTATATCGTGTTCTCATTGTGTTTTCGTTTCGATCTGTTTCTGCCAGGAACTATTCTTAAAGTTTAGAAGCACAATGGTCTCCGCCAACGATAAGGGCAAGGAACCTGCGGAGGAGGATCTCCAAGACTCTGAGCAGGAGGAGGAGATCGAGAGTGAAGTTGAAGAGGAGGTAAAGGAAGACCAACATCCGCACACTAGCACCACCATTGCAAGCATTGGAGTGGTGGCAAATCTTGCCAGGTTCAAAAGGACTACACGGATGTCCACTGAGGGAAGGTTCCGCATCATTGCTTGGCTTCACGGTCACCTCCTCCACGCACCAAGAATCCCTTGCATACCCTTATCCATGAGCATCAATTCCAAAATATACCTAAGGAGAAACTACCCTCCAATTGGGATATCCCCCATTCTAACCATGCAGGAAAAGAAGACTTCAAGGAGGAAGTGTGGGGAAAGAATCGCAAGAGCTGGGATTCACAGCCCGACATGATCATGAACCTCATTGAGCACAACTCAGAGTTGATTCGTAGTCTCACCTTCGAGATTGGGGACTTAAGGGAATTGATCGAAAAGCTCATTGAGAGAACACCACCACCACCGAAGGAGTAATTTCTCATCAGGTTTTGGCATCCCCTTGGTTTGTTCCAAGCTTGGGAGAGTGCCGCGGTATCATATCATTATGTTTTATCTTTTTACCTTTTCAGTAGAGTCATATCATGAATAGAGAAGTTATCATGTAGGATGGTTTGCATTATGGAAGTATCCCCCCTCTCGTTAGTTATCTATGTATCCCTTGGTGTGAGTTGCCGTTATAGAATATTAATGAGAAGTTCTATCATTTACTTTTTGCATATCTTATTTTAGTTTTCAATTTATATTATATGGTTGATCTTGTTGTTAGTATTGGTATCACTTTGGGATCATTAAGTAAATTTAGTTGGTTGTGGCAAACCTGGCTCGATCAATAGCAACACTATTATGAGAATTGAATGAAAAAGATAAAACTACTCTTAAGAAATATAATTTCATCATCTTTCTTGATTTCCTCATAAGCTTAGTATTATCTAGTTAAGATCTTTTGTGCTTCCAAGGAAGATTGCATGTTTGTTATTATCACTTGTATGTTGATTTGTTTCCTTCAACTCTTATGCTTGCTACCCAGCCTTGCTAGCTGAAAACCTGTACTGAGAGGGAATGCTTCTCGTGCATCCAATCCTTCAACCAAAACATATGCCATTTGTGTCCACCATACATACCTATTAGCATTAATGATATTCCAAGTAAATTCATGTTTTTATCTACCTTCCGAATTAAACTTGTTATGTGAAAGTTAGTGATTAAAGCTCTCACAAACTTGATGGCACACTTTACTTTCTTGCACTTAATAAACTTGAACCATTGTGCCCATCTATGTTGCGTATATGCTTGCGCTATATAAGTTGTGAATTAGCCGAACTATGTTACCATGGGGAGCACTTTCAACATTGCACTTATTTAGTTGATATCATGATTCTTTTTCTTATGGACACTACAAGAAAAGTTGGCTTTTACAACGGACGATTTTCGTGGTTGAAGGCCCGTTTTTCATGGCCAAAGAGTCTTCCTCGACGGATGGCCTTCGTGGTAAAAGCCCCGTGCTGACTCGTGTATTAACGAGCTCGTTGGGGAACCCCAAGAGGAAGGTATGATGAGCACAGCAGTAAGTTTCCCTCAGTTATGAAACCAAGGTTATCAATCCAGTAGGAGCAAGAAACACCCCAAAGGTGTAGCTAGCTAAACGTTGGCAGGGCGCACTACCGGTGCCAGTAGCAACGTGGAGACCTGCACAACACAACCACAAAACTCTGTCCCCAACTTGCGATGAGGTTGTCAATCTCACCGTGTTTTGCGGAAAACAAAGGATTAAACGTATCGAATGGAAGGAAGTAAAAGTTTGCAGAAAGTAAACACAAAACAGTAAACAGTTTGTAGATTGTATGTAAAAGAAAGGACCGGGATCCATAGTTCACTAGAGGTGGCTCTCCTTAAGATAGATAACATGCTGGGTGAAAAAATTACAGCGGGGCAATTGACAAACATCGAGAAAGCAATACATGCAGATACTAATCATCTTGACTCCTTTGGAACTTGATTGGGAATTACAACATTATACATAGACCATCATCCAACTGCATCTATGACTAATAATCCACCTTCAGGTTATCATCCGAATCCCCTCCAGTATTAAGTTGCAAGCAACAGATTATTGCTTTATGAATTCCATGTAAAGTAAACAATACGATTGTTCTATGAACAAAGGATTGTTGTTTTCTCCCTAGTAGCAACAGCACATCTAGTACCTTAGAGATTTTTGTCACTTCCCTAGATTACCAGAGGCATGAACCCACTATCGAGCATAAATACTAACTCTTGGAGTTGCTAGCATCTACTTGGCCAAGATAGCTACTAACAACGGAAAGCATGCAAGATCACAAATAACAAAGACATGATAGAATCAATAATCAATCTGAAATAGCATCTCAATATCCATCGGATCCCCGCAAACAGAACATGCAGAATTACAAATAGATGATCTTGATCATGGACGGAGCTCACAAGATCTAGACATGAAAGCACAAAGGAGGAGAACTAGCCATCTAGCTACTACATGGATCCGTAGTCCAAGGATGAACTACTCACGCATCACACCGGAGGCTTGCATGGTGATGAAGAAGGCCTCAAGGGTGAATTCCCCTCTCCGGCAGGGTGCCGGGAAGAGCTTCAGATCCCTCCCGATCTAGGGATGGAGATGATGGCGGATATAGACTCTTTCGTGGATTTTTTGCCGGGTACTTAGGGTTTTCATCCCGAGGGCATCTTACAGGTGGAAGGAGAGGCCGAGGGGGTGCTGGGGTCAGCTAGACCACCCCCTGGCACGGGCCAGGCCTGGCCGCACGGCCAGGTGGTGTGGCTGGCCCCCAACCCTTCTCCGTCTCGTATTCTGGCATCTGATGATTTCCGGAAAAATAGGCACTATGGCTTTTGTCCCGTCCAATTCCGAGAATATTCATTTTCTGACTTTCCTGGAACCAAAAACAACAGAAAACAGGCAGCTGGCACTATGGCTCTAGTTAATAGGTTAGTCCAAGAAATCATATGAAAAGTACTCCAAAGTGTGGAGAAAACACAAGAAAGTGGATAAAACTAAGCATGGAACATCAAAAATTCTAGATACATTTGCAATGTATCACCCCGTCACAAATGAATTAACCACGGTTTTTTTTCGACCGTGGCAGATTGCACCCTTCAGCCACGAAACCTTGTTCCATCGAAGATCTCGCCAGCCACGCTGACTGCTGACGTCATGCTAACTGCCAGGTGGTAGCCGCCGTTAGCGGCCGGTTACCGCCGTTAACGGCCATAGAAACCGTGGAAGAAGCCATGCCCAGCCAAGGCCTGCTAAATACTAACTGGGCCGGCCCATAATGGGAGCCCAATAAGAAGATGACCCGTTACTGTTTTGTCCTGTACTGTTTGAAATGGGCCCAAAAATGCAGCCAGTAGCGGCCCGCGAAATTTCAGGCCTGATTCTATTTCGGCCTACATAAGGTCCATGTTGGTCCAACACTGTGCGACCCATTAGCATCCTGCGCCAAGTCGCTCCTGTAAACATAAGGCCTACGGTCATCCCATCACTGTTATCGCATCCCATCATCGACCGCCTACTGACGGCCCTTCTCTGAGATGGTCCGTTACTGTTCTGGCCTGTTACTATTCTAGCCTTTTACTGTTCTGGCCTTTAGCTGTTTAGGCCCACAAAAGGCCCTTTATTGTTCTAGCCTGGTAAATTTGTCGGCCTGTTACTGCCCTCGTTCGGGAATTTCTCGGCCCGTACTGTTCAGGCTTGTCACTGTTCTAGCCATTTACTATTGTGGCCCGCTACTGTTTTGAACTGTTACTGTTTTGCGATTTGTGCAGTTTCTTGCCGGTTACTATAATGGGCTGTTTCTGTTCTGGCCTGCTACTGTTACGGCCTGCTTCAGTAACGTCATGTTTCTGCTACGGCCCGTTAGGCCTGTTACATTTACGGTCTGTTACCACATGCGCATTGACCCATTACGTTTATGGCCTTTTGCAGTTTCGTCAGTTCTGAAGCCCATGACAATATCATAAAACGTGTATAATAATCCAACATTTTTTTACTATTTGTTGTCGGCCGAATACAACACAGTACTATTCCCTAATCGACTTGTCTGGCGTAGTTACCATAACGACTACCGCAATGTGTGGACAATGTTAACTAAATGCCGACATGTCCTACGCCAGTTATTTAGATATTACATCAGCTGCAAACTTCTTAAAATTATTACATATTATCAATTGAGGGGAAAGAAAAATCGGCATTTCAGTTGGCAATCAAGTTGATAGCAGAGTCCTCAATTTTCTCTCTCAATCGATCACCTGCATCTTCCATTGAGTGTGACAACTACATTAGAGGAGACATGATCTTGCAGCGCCCTTTTTGGTGGGGCTAGCAATAATTGCAGTCTGAAACAAAGTAATAACAAGTTAATACATTAAACAAGACAAACTACTCATTTGACTGGTACGACAGGAGCTATGAACTGGAGTAATCAAGTATTGACCAACTGGTCAATGGTTCAATTATTGACCAACACGTCAAACAATCATGACAAGCAAGCACGCATTAAACAAGTGTGACTGCCGTGAAACGAGCAATCAAAAAATGTGTGTGTGTGGCTTAGAATTTCAGCAGATATAAACTAGCCAGGTCATTTTGAACAAATATATATGGAAGCAGTTCTATACCCTAAAATGAAAGATACGTTGGATTACTCGGAATTTGCATTGAGCCACAAAATGGCATGCAGTTACTGTCATAGCGAAGAATGAACCAGATAGAAATTATAACCGCATCATACAAGAACCTGTAGAGCAGGAATACAAACCACGGATGAACTATATATTGTAGAGGATAGTTATGTCATGACTTAGGACGAACCAGACCCAGAACCAGATGCGAGATATAATGGCGTCGCTCGTGAACCTGTAGAACAGGATAAACAAGCATTAGACAAGTGTGCCTAGAATGAAATGAGCAATCAAACAAAGTGTTTCTTAGAATTTCAGCAAATATATATATGGAAGCTGTGGCATCTCCTGGAATGCATATAGTGGTTGGGTGACTCAGAATTTGCGGTGAGCTACACAATGGCAAGTAGTTACTGTCATAGATAAAAATCAACCAGATAGAAATTATAATGGCATCATAAGAGAAATTATAGAGAAGGAATGCAAACCACGAGTGAACTACATAGTAGAGGACAATTATGCCATTGCTCAGGACGAACCAGCACCAGATAAGGAAGTAATGGCATCCCTTGTGAACCTGTAGAATAGGCTATGCAAACCAACATGTTCATTGTTCCATTTTGAGCTCTATGTAAGAAAAAGGAAATAGTTAGTGATGCAACTTTTGAAGAGCCAGATGGCATTATGGCAAAAACAATAGCAGGAACTGATCTCAGGACGAACTATATAGATTTAGCAACTGTAGAGCAGGGAATCCACACTAATATTTTCCAGTGACTACAGATTTTACAAGAATTACACGGTAGCAGGCAATTACTGTTGTATGGAGTAGCTAAGAACATGTGCATGGCAAAATAACAGACATGTGCATGACTTGAAATTTGTAGAGCAGCGACTGCAAACTAACATGTCTAATGACCTTGCATGTACTAGCACGAAGAACAGGCGTGCCCAGTGACTTGTATGTACTAGTACGATTACAAAAATGCAGTTCACTGCGACAGGCTTGAACCTGCTATACTGCTGACAAAACAAAAAGGGGTAGGAGATTAGGTTAACCTTGGTCGGAGAGGCGTCTAAGCATCGTCGGTACTGTGCGAGTGACGTCCAAGTCACCGAGGGTGCTGCGGTTCTGGTGGCTGTTGGCGTTGGGGAAGTAGATCTTGGCCGATCGATGTCGGCTTGAACGCGGTGGACGAGAGCGTCGCTGAGGCAGATCCGGTGCAGTGAATGGTGACGCCCGTGCAGCTGGTCTGGAGCGGTGGACATGGAACTCCTTGAACTAGATCACGTCAGGTGGACACCGGTGAAGCAGATCCGGTACGGTTGGGTAGCTTTCGGCGGCGAGGAATCAGAGCTTGGGCGGTCGATGACGTCATCGGCAGCGAGGAAGCAGAGCTTGGGCCATCGATGACGCCATCGGCATGGTGAGTGACACCGCAGCTCCGGTGCAGTGGCAGAGAGACCCGGTGAACTAGATCCGGTGGGTGAGAAACGGTGAAGCGGCTCTGCGGCAGCGCACGAGACCTGAGATCAAGCCGGTGCGCGCGGTGGCCGTGGAGGCGACAGAGGAGCTTGGGATTTTTCGGAGGGCCAGGGGAAAAACCGTGCGAATCGGGACCATATTATAGGTGAATAGCAATATAATTACGATCGTGCCCTCGAGGTACTGACTTTAGCGTGCCCATCTATCGTCTGAACAATGGGTAGAACAGGAAATTTAAAGAAAAAAGTTTTTGAAACAGAGGGGCGCGAAATGCTTCAAGGTCGGTGTGTGATATTGCCGCTCGATTGAGATTTGCATTTGGCTCGCGTCTAGCTAATAATAATAGAAAAATGGTACTATCCGGTGGGAGATTTTGGCTCAAAGGTTTTGAATCGGTGGGGGCGGGAAATGCTTCAAGGTCAGTGGGTGATTTTGCCACTCGATTCAGATTTTGAATTTGGCTAGCGTCCATCTAGTAATAGAAAAAGGTAGTAGACCTTAACCTATCTGTCCAGGAAATCAAAGCCGAGAGTCACATCAACTGATCATCCATATCCATACTAGTAAAAGGAACGTGACACAATTTCCATACCACTATATAGTTCTTGACACTTCTTTTCAAAACAAAAAATGACTATGTTGCTTCACAATTTCCATACCACTATATAGTGTACGAATAACTTCGAACATCGACAGTTGGATATAGATTGGCAAAAACCGACATTGTTGAGCATTGGATCTCTTTCAGTATATTTGATTATGTCATGTCTAGCATATAGAAGATCCCATTATTGTTGGCCTCTAGCACCATGAATATACTATGCATAGAAAGTATAGAGAACATGGTTTTGAATTCCACAAGCCAAGTTTCCAGATATAGTGGACAATGTTTTATGTATGATTCCCAACTTTTATGACTTTTCAAAGCTTCCGAGCTAACTCGGACCACTCAAATGACTTTATGTCTCTATTAACAAAATCATGTCATATTTGAACTAGAAGCTCTAGAAAGTGGTAGATTTCTATCGAAGTTCTACAAAAAGCTTTTGGTTGTATGCATCGGGTAGTTAATATATCGAAAACAATTGAGAGTTTTGACAAATTCAACTTCGTGCTAAGAATTTGTATCTTGACAATTTTGAACACGTTTTGAAACAATTGCATGTAATAAAGAAAAACAGAAAAACAAATATTTACGCATGGCATCCTATCACGTCACGTGTATAGCTTGCCAAGAAACTGATAACCATGGGATTCGACAACTTCTGGAAACTAGCCACGCCATATTTTCCCACCATGTATGAATATTATTAGGTTTCAACCCTGATGACCAAAAAAGGTCATGGCCATATCGAGATCATAGTTAATGTATTGTTCCCACATTAATTTGGTAAATGGGTGCATCTTGGCGTAGTAGGAAATGTTGCCGGTGGGAGTCTCAACATTGGGCATTTTTTTTGTTTTTTTAACGGGCAAGGGATGAGTTTGCCCTTTTTCTCCGAACACACTCCATCATTGGAGCAAGCAAGACCGACGATTAAGTCTGCATTTGTGTGCATACTTCGTTCTTACATCAATGCATGTGTGACCAACATATATGCAACCCAAGAAGCCCAGGCCTCATCTAGATTGAGAAGGCCATGTTTCAAAAGAAAAGCAAAACAATCTACTGCCATTGATCAAAACAAGTACCAGTACAAGAGTATTAGTTCTACAAAATACTTTAATAATAGCAACATCAGCACATTTGAGAGATTCGGTAGCTTTTGAAAGAATCAGCAATACAAGCCATATTCTGCACTCGATCTGAACAATTCCCAATACATAGGAATTATTACAAAATATATTAGCAGTTGCAGAACGCCATACAAAATACTCGGTAGAAGTATAAAACTACTCTTAGTAGAACCTTAATCTAGCTAGGAACGATTACATGTCCCATCATATACTCCTAACATGCATGAGAGAAAGAGAGAGGTCAGAATCACCACAAGATCTGTATGCCAACGATTTAGTGTGTCCAGGTCGTGGCCGGGTAGCGCTTGCTTTCCGACATGGCACGCTTCTCTCATTTTACCGTCGTCTGTGGATCCTCGCAATAGGCTTTCGCCTGTTCACCCTTAGCAAGATAGATGTAAAATTCATGGACCTTGCCAGCCATTTCCACCACTCCGATTGCGAAAGGAATCTGCCACTAAAATAAATAAAGTAATAAATATTAGAACAGAGAGACTAGAAAATTACATATACATTCATATTAGGATCATCAGGATAATATTAAGATGTGATATCTCACAATGGGTTGATGTCATTGTCGATCCAACATTTGAACTCCACGAGGAACTCTGACCAACAATTGAGGAGCTTGACAATAAGTCCCCGCTACCGATAGGTAATGGTTGAGCACCTCCAGCACGGCTTCGGCCAGCGTCGGCGGCTGCCCAATATTTGGCTCAGAATCAAACTCGAGCGGATAGAACCCATGACAATCGACCAATTATGATATCCTCACCTCGTAGTCCTCCAATTCCCACGCCGTGGACCTTGCGTGGTTGACGGACAGGACAATCTCCATGTTGTGCTAATACATTGCAAATGTATCTATAATTTTTGATGTTCCATGCTTGGTTTTATCTGCTTTCTTATGTTTTGTTCCAACTTTGGAGTACTTTTCATATGATTTCCTGGACTAACCTATTAACAAGAGCCACAATGCCAGTTGCCTGTTTTCTGCTGTTTTTGGTTCCAGAAAGTCAGAAAATGAATATTCTCGGAATTGGACGGGACAAAAGCCAAAGTTCATATTTTACCGGAAGACTCACGAAGCCAAAAGACGAGACGGAGAGGGGCCACAGGGCGGCCACACCATGTGGTGGCACGAGCTAGCCCTGGCCGCGCCACCAGGTGGTGTGGGCCCCCTGGCACTCCACCGACCTTGCCCTCTGGCCTATAAGAAGCCTCCCGAGGCATAAACCCTAAAGAGTCAAGCCTCTAGCCATGTAAAGTTCCGCAGCGCCGCCGCCACCGAAAAGAAGATTCCGGGGATAGAAAGTCTCTGTTCCGGCACCCTGCAGGGACGGGGAAGTGCCCCCGGAGCCATCTCCATCGATCTCCACCACCATCTCCATCACCATTGCTGATTCCCATGATGAGGAGGGAGTAGTTCTCTCTCGAGGCTAAGGGTTCCACCGGTAGCTATGTGTTCATCTCTCTCTCTCTCTCTATGCATGATCATATTGTGATCATGAGCTTGTAATCTATAGATCTACCTTGCTACTCAAGTGCTTTAATAGATCTCTTCTCTCGCCATGTGTTTGAAAGTGATAGCGTGCCCACCATGGTGGCACTTAGGCTAGAGATTACAAATACTTGTTATGAGTTATATTTGGAGTTGGATGTCTTTATGAAATTGTGGTGTTTGTTGGACTCATCTAGTACTCAAGGTGACAGTGTGGGGTTTTCTAGATGGGAAAGATGAACTTTGAGGTGTGCTGTTATAGCCCTACCATCGATTAGAGTGTCCAGCCGGAGAGTAGTTAAGAGTAGTATCATAAAGAGAATATATTTATATGAGAGTGTTCACTAGTGAAAGTATGATCCCTAGGCCTTGTTTCTAAGCACTGAAACACCGTTTGCAATTAGATCTGTTACATGTTTGCTTGCTTCTATCTTTATTTCAGTTTGCCTTTAGTCTTTTCCACGCCATCAAGTTATCTTCTATCACCGTTACCACTTATAATTATCCATACCACTTGTATTTCACTATCTCTTCGCCGAACTAGTGCACCTATACACCTAACAAGTGTATTGGGTGTGTTGGGGACACAAGAGACTTCTTGTATCTTGATTGCAGGGTTGCTTGAGAGAGAATACCTTTGACCACTTACTCCCTGGGTTCGATAAACCTTGGGTAATCCACTTAAGGGAAAACTTGTTGCTATTCTACAAACCTCTGCACTTGGAGGCCCAACAACTATCTACAAGAATAGAAATGCGTGGACATCAAGCTATTTTCTGGCGCCGTTGCTGGGGAGGAAAGGTAAAAGGTATTCACACCGGAGGATTAAAGAAGAAGAACCTCCCACGGCAAACGCCTATTTTCCGGTGTGAGTGCTCGAAGTTATTTCCTTTAGATTCTGCAATTTTGTCTTTAGTTTCTTGTTTTCAGTAGTTAGGCTTAATGGAAAACAACAACAAAATTAGAGAGCTTTATAGTATTTATCTTGAGCTAGGACATGAAGTGTTTGAAGAGAAAATTAAAAAACCTATGGAACCTTATTTGAATGCTAATAGCAATGTTGTTAGTATGAATTCTATGGACACCATTATTGCTAATGCTATGGAAAAGTCTAAGCTTGAGGAAGCTGGTTTTGATGAAAATGATCTTTTTAGTCCCCCAAGCATGGAGGAGAAAGTTTACTTTGATGATACTATGCCTCCAATTTATGATAATTACAATGATGAATATGATATTTTCAGTCTACCTACTATTGAGGAGAATATTAATTATGATTATAATATGCCTCCTATATTTGATGATTATGGTGATGAGAATAATAATGATAGCTATTTTTCTGAATTTGCTCCCACTACAATTAATAAGAATGACTATGCTTATGTGGAGAGTATTAATTCTTTTATGGATGTGGCTCATGATAAGAATGTTTTATGTGATAGTTATATTGTTAATTTTATTCATGATGCTACTGAAAGTTATTATGAGAGAGGGAAACATGGTTTTATGTATCTCAATAATATTAAGTTTCCCCTCTTTATGTTGAAAGTCTTGAAGTTGCACTTGTTTTGCTTTACTATGCTTGTTGCTTTGTGCTTTCATGACTTGTTTCTTTATAATATTCATATGCATAGGAAGTGGGTTAGACTTAAATGTGCTTTGAATTTGCTTCTTGATGCTCTCTTTTACTTCAATTCATATTTCTTATGTGAGCATCTTCTCAAACTATCCTGCCTAACTTAAAGGCGTTAAATAAAAGTACTTATTGGGAGATAACCCAAAAGTTTTAGATGAGTCTTGGAATTTATTACCTCTATAATAACCTCTCCTTATCCTTTTTATTTGCTTTTTGTGCCAAGAGTAACCTCTAATGAGAGAGAAGTAATGATTGGGAAAGTTGCTGTCTCGAAACAGATTTCTGTGCTTCACCGTAAAAATTCGTGTAAAATGTCTGTACGTCCTTTTGAGGCGTGAATTTTTGTGCTTCTGACCCAGGTTGTTATATAACTTTCGTTAGTTCAACACTTTTTGATTTGAGCAACAGAAGGTCTTCGAAAAAATTCATATTTACCTGCTGGTCTGTTTTGACAGATTTCTGCCATTTTTTGCATTTGCTTCTTGTTGGTTCCTTTTTGAGTTCTTTTGGGGAATTGAGCTTTTTGAGTGAAGTGATGAAGTAGCTAGTGTTCCAATGGAAGTTTATTTGGTGTTAGAACTGAACTTTAAGACTTATTTATCTTGAGTGCACTAATGTTGCTAATAAAGATTATGTGAAGTTTTGTATGAAGGAAAAATTTCAAGTGTATGGAAGGAATGAGTAATGAGATGAAGGATGGACTAAAGCTCAAGCTTGGGGGATGCCACGCGTGTCACCCCAAGAAATATCCAAGAAGTACAAGCGTCAAAGATTGGGGATGCCCAAGGCATCCCCTTCTTCATCAATAAAAATCTCAGGTTTCTTCCAAACACTTCATTTTTATTGTTTCATGCACAGTTGTGTTGTTCTTGGAGCGTCTTTGTTTTCTATTTGGTTTTTAGTTTGCTTGGTTTGCTTAGTTTTCTGAATAAATTGGTTGGACCCCCTCTTTCATACATTGGTTTTCAAATAGTTTGGTTTGGATTGGAAAAGAGTAGGAAAGTTCATACTTATGTGGTAAAAAGAGCTCGTTTTTGAATGTGGCCTATGCTTTGTCAAGCCATACTTGATATTGTTTTGGCTTTATGCTTAGTATTCTTTGCTGTAGCATGACTTGTTATAAACAATTGAGATTGCTTAATGTGCCTTGGATGAATCATGCGTTGTTTTAGCATATTAAAGCATAGTATTGTGGTATTCTCCTTTGATGATTTATTTGGGTTGACTTGGCACATGCTCACACCATGTTATGACTATCTCAAGTCACCATAGCCTTTATGATCCTTTAGTTTTCAACTTGTAGTATCACTTTATGCTTTGATCAATGATGTTTTGTCGCTCTGCATGATTATGGCCATTATTGCTCTCTTAGTTTGTCGCTCCCAGTCTTTTGCTAGCCTCCACAACCAAGTATGAGTTCCACTCATGCATCCAACTCCCTCAACCAAGTTATTCCAAAGAGTCCACCATACCTACCTACTAGCTTATGCTATTCCAAGTACATTCATGCTTTTGTTTACCTTCCAAATTAAACTTGTTATGAGAAAACTAGTGATTAAAGCTCTCATGAACTTGATGGAACACTTTACTTTAGTTGCCCTTAATAAAATTGAACCATTGGGTCCTTCTTTGTTGCGTATATGCTTGCGCTTTATAAGTTGAAATTAGCAGAACCATGTTTCATGGGGAACTCTTTCAACATTGCACTTGTACTTTGTACCCCGTTGATATCATGTTCTTTTGCTTATGGATCCCGGAGATGTGAAATAAAAGTGGAACTTGTAAGATCATGGAGTTTGTATGTGTGTTAGAGAAACGCCTGGGCCGCTGGTCTAATCCATGCTGTCATGGTGGAAACCTGCAGCGTAACCATAATGAGCTGTCTATGAAGCATTCTTCTGATAAAAAAAGAGACAGAGATTGAGAAAAAATAAAAAAAGATATGAGAAAAGAGGAAAGAGAGAAAAAAGCACCATTTTTCCATGGTAAATAAGAAGATTGTTGAGATGCTCGTTGTCAGCTTGCCTTGTCATTTTGATATGGGGATTCTTTCGTATCATCGGGCAAGGGGTATCCCGTTGGCGGTTCTCTATGATACATATGTACTTACAATGACAAGAGCTTACTTGTGACTAAAGTTGAGTAGCATGAGGTTCGGTCTTCGTAAGTAAGGGGCATGAGATTTCGGTTTATAACTTGTCAAGCATATCCTCTTAGTTGTGTCACTTTAACCTTAATTACCTTAAAGATGCTTATGATAGGGGCAATGAGAGCTGAAAGCTATAAGTACCATAATTTTTGGAAGCTCTTTATGAAACTTGAATCCCTACTTCCTTCTATGAAGGCCTTTCTTCCACGTATATATATTAAGTCTCCACCTTCTATCTTTATGCACCTACTTTGAGAGCATAGTGGCCATTCTTAGTTCTATGTGCATTGTCCCAAGACTAGTTGATTGATGCATACTTTGATATTGCTTGTTTTAAACTATTGTATCTAGTCACTCTTATGAACTTTGAAGGTGTCCTATGCATTTATATTTGCTACTATATTGAGGGACAAGCTAAATACTATTATGCTATGTTTTCTTTATGTGAAACAAACAAACCTCTTGCAAAGCATTGTTATTCATGAATCTTTTGTTTGTGCCTTTTCATGTTGCAACATAGTTGCTATGTCTTATTGCTAGAACTTTGTCTTTCATGTTATGATTGAAGTACTATGATCCCATCTTTGAATGTTTTACAAATACTTTGATCAAATTTATGATGGTGCATGTCACCTCAAAAATTATTCTTTCTTTTTATCACTTACCTACTCGAGGACGAGCAGGAGTTAAGCTTGGGGATGTTGATACATTGCAAATGTATCTATAATTTTTGATGTTCCATGCTTGGTTTTATCTGCTTTCTTATGTTTTGTTCCAACTTTGGAGTACTTTTCATATGATTTCTTGGACTAACCTATTAACAAGAGCCACAGTGCCAGTTGCCTGTTTTCTGCTGTTTTTGGTTCCAGAAAGTCAGAAAATGAATATTCTCGGAATTGGATGGGACAAAATCCAAAGTTCATATTTTACCGGAAGACTCACGGAGCCAGCAGACGAGACGGAGAGGGGCCACAGGGCGGCCACACCATGTGGTGGCGCAGGCTAGCCCTGGCCGCACCACCAGGTGGTGTGGGCCCCCTGGCACTCCACCGACCTTGCCCTCTGGCCTATAAGAAGCCTCCTGAGGCATAAACCCTAAAGAGTCAAGCCTCCAGCCACCGAAAAGGAGATTCGGGGGACAAAAAGTCTCTGTTCCGGCACCCTGCCGGGACGGGGAAGTGCCCCCGGAGCCATCTCCATCGATCTCCACCACCATCTCCATCACCATTGCTGATTCCCATGATGAGGAGGGAGTAGTTCTCTCTCGAGACTAAGGGTTCCACCGGTAGCTATGTGTTCATCTCTCTCTCTCTCTCTCTATGCATGATCATATTGTGATCATGAGCTTGTAATCTATAGATCTACCTTGCTACTCAAGTGCTTTAATAGATCTCTGCTCTCCCCATGTGTGTGAAAGTGACAGCGTGCTCATCATGGTGGCACTTAGGCTAGAGATTACAAATACTTGTTATGAGTTATATTTGGAGTTGGATGCCTCTATGAAATTGTGGTGTTTGTTGGACTCATCTAGTACTCAAGGTGACAGTGTGGGGTTTTCTAGATGGGAAAGATGAACTTTGAGGTGTGTTGTTATAGCCCTACCATCGATTAGAGTGTCCAACCGGAGAGTAGTTAAGAGTAGTATCATAAAGAGAATATAATTATATGAGAGTGTTCACTAGTGAAAGTATGGTCCCTAGGCCTTGTTTCTAAGCACTGAAACACCGTTTGCAATTAGATCTGTTACATGTTTGCTTGTTTCTATCTTTATTTCAGTTTGCCTTTAGTCTTTTCCATGCCATCAAGTTATCTTCTATCACCGTTACCACTTATAATTATCCATACCACTTGTATTTCACTATCTCTTCGGCGAACTAGTGCACCTATACACCTGACAAGTGTATTGGGTGTGTTGGGGACACAAGAGACTTCTTGTATCTTGATTGCAGGGTTGCTTGAGAGGGAATACCTTTGACCACTTCCTCCCTGAGTTCGATAAACCTTGGGTAATCCACTTAAGGGAAAACTTGTTGCTGTTCTACAAACCTCTGCACTTGGAGGCCCAACAACTGTCTACAAGAATAGAAGTGCGTAGACATCATGTGCCCATCAATCTGGCCGATGAACAACATGCCCATCTTCCTGATGCCGATGACATTTGTTCTCCGCGAGCACCCTGCAGGCACCGGCTTAAACGGGTGCCATTGTTTGACGCTGTAGAGGACTGTGGGCACCTCGGTCGAGTGGGTGGATTTGAGGTGCAGATACAACGTTAATTTGTTGCCGACCCAGTTGCATCCTGGCTCCGTGCAGATAAACGGGCCGTGGATGCAGGAGCTCATGTGGCCATAGAGTTCGTTGAAGGAGACCACCTCCGGGCAGTTGTAGTTCAAGCAGTTGTAACCTTCTCCATCGATGACTTGGCGGTGTAGCTCCTTGGAGCATGCGGCCAGCCAAACAGCGCTTTTAGCATTGGGACACTCAACGATTTGGTTGACGATGTCGTCACCGACCTTGTTAAAGCCGCTGCACCGCCGGCTCTCCCTCGAACCTCTCCAAATTTTGTACAGACGATCCACCATCGTGTCGAGGAGGATTGGGGGCAAGGGCGGATGTATATAGAACTGTTTGGGGTTTTTTTGGAGAAGAGGAGTGGTGGTCTAGAAGGAGAGATGCACCGGGCGAGATGGCGAGGAAAATGTGTGATCAGCGCGGTGGAGAGGATCCCAAATGCGGCCAGGCGGTGTCGGTGAGTGTGGATAAACTAAACAGAGATGGGGAAGATGCGATGGCTCTTTGAAAGAGGTTTTTTCTTTTCTTGTAATAAATTACCCATGTCACCTCTTGGCGCAGTATAGTCTCATCACGTCGGTTTGACTAGACACATTATTTATTTACAGGTCCTACTGTAGTACTGTATTGTTTGCATAAGTAGGAGCGCCAAGTAGGAGTAGTAGGTAGGAGTATTACTCTACCTCCGCCCCGAGGAATAATAAGGCATCCTCGTTTTGGGTGTTTTTTCTTTGACCAAGATTTACTCTAAGTATCTAGTATAAAGAATGTTGGTAGAAAATTAGCATTATTGGAAAGTTTTACTCTACCTCCAACAACACGAGTACTAATTTTACACAAATTAATCAAGTGTATTAGTTACTCTATTTATTCGGTCAAATTTTACACAATGTAATCAAATATGTATCTTCTCGGCACCCCCGCGCACACCTTCTAGTTGATCTCTCCCTCGTTCGGAGTGTGGCGCTCATCACATGTGACATGGTTAGGGTTGCGAGCGGGATCCCGCGAAAGTCCTGCCTCTAGTTCATTTTGAAGTTTCTATAGGAGTACTTCAAAATGAACTATAAGCGGAACTTCTACGGGATGCCGCTTTCAACTCTAACATTGGTACGACGGCTATGTGTCTGTCTATCGTGTGTTCATCAACTACGTTGTGTTGGTGTGCATATGAAGGAACCACTTTGGGCATTGGGTTGGGGCGGCAGAAAAAAGTAGTCGCGGATCAAACTTTTTCGGTTTCAATTTTTTCACTTGCTTTGTTCCAAACATCGTATGGAAGGTTATTACAAGGATCAACACTCACAACACTAGATAAGGGATATTGTACTTTGTATGTATATATAAATATATACATGTAGGCAGCCCAAGAGAAGGCATCCCAAGAGGGATGCAGCGAAGGTTATTACAAACTATTGTAGAAAAGATTATGGGGTTAGAGAAGGCAACCCGAGAGGGCTGCGGCGAAGAGGTATTGAAAGCGGTTCGATGCCAGAGCAAAGTTATGAAAAAAAGATAGAAATAGAGCCGTCGTAGTACCATGGCACACGTGCGCAGCGCCACACTGTGGATGAGCGAGATATCAGCTAGAGGATGGGTGTGATGCAACAAAGGAGAGAGTAGTATACAATTTATTTTCCTTGTATAGAGGAGGAGTAGCACACTGTAAGGCTGCAAGAGTAAGCACCACGCTGATTTTCTTTGTTAAGCAAGTACAAGTGGACCTCATAAAAATTGAAAATTGCATCCAAGTCCATGCATTTAGCACAAGGACCCTAAAACTTAGCAATGAAGTGTGTGTTTTGAGGTTTGCGCATACTAGCGTTCATCGTGCTAAAGTAGAATCTTTCTAGATGCTAAGAATGGAAAATAAGATCCAATGGTTAGCAATGTTTGGATTTGCCTACCTTGATCAAACATTCATTGTTCCATACACCATGTAGTGGTATATATGGTATTGTGAGAGATAAGAGACAAGATAAAGAGAAGATGCGAAGTACTGTGAATGGCTGATCTAACTTTAGTAGGAGTGAGGTGCTCGAGAGTTAACACGGTCGGTGGAAGTACATGTTACATCAAGGACCTCGTAAAAAATAAAAAAATTACATCCAAGTCCATGCATTTAGCATAAGGACCCTGAAACTGAGAAATGAAGTGTGTGTTTTGAGGTTTGCGCATACTAGTGTTCATCCTGCTAAAGACTTTCAATAGAATATTTCTATATGCTAAGAATGGAAAATAAGATCCAATGGGTGTTAGCAATATTTGGATTTGCCAGTCTTGATCAAACGGTCAATGGTTTGTACACTCTATAGTAAAGGTATGATATTGTAAGTGATAAGAGAAGATAAAGATAGGTAAGAAGTATTATGAATGGCCGATCTAATGGTAGGTCTCGTAGGAGCGAGGTGCTTGAGAGTTAACACGGTCGGTGGAAGTACAAGTTACATCAAGGACCTCATGAAAATGATAATTATTGCATCCAAGTCCATGCATTTATTAGCACAAAGACCCTAAAACTGAGAGCAATGAAGTGCGTTTTGAGGTTTGCGCATATACTAGCATTCATCATGCTAAAAACTATCAGTAGAATATTTCTAGAAGCTAAGAATGGAAAATAAGATCCAGCGGTTGGCAATGTTTGGATTTGCTACTCTTGATCCAACGGTCAATGTTCAAAGTTAATTCATACACTATGAAGTGGTTTATTGTATTGTAAGAGATAAGACACGATAAAGAGAAGATAAGAAGTACTACGAATGGGCTATCAAATGGTAGGTCTTGTAGGAGAGAGGTGCTTGAGAGTTAACACGGTCGGTGGAAGTACAAGTTACATTAAGGACCTCATAAAAATGAAAATTGCGTCCAAGTCCATGCATTTATTGGAACAAGGGCCTTGAAAACTGAGCAATGGAGTTTGTGTTTTGAGGTTTGCGCATACTAGTGTTCATCATGCTAAAGTACTCCCTCCGAAAAATTAGTTGACTTAGTTTTATCTAGATTCAGACGTATCTAACACTAAAACAAGTCTAGATACATTCGAATCTAGACAAATTTAAGTCAACCAATTTGGGTCGGAGGGAGTAGAATCTTTCTAGATGCTAAGAATGGAAAAGAAGATCTAGCGTTTGGTAATGTTTAGATTTGCTAGACTTGATCCAACGGTCAATGTTCAAAATTAATCCATACACTATGCAGTGATTTATTGTATTGTAAGAGATAAGACACGATAAACAGAAGATAAGAAGTACTGCGAATGGCCTACCAAATGGTAGGTCTCGTAGGAGAGAGGTGCTTGAGAGTTAACATGGTCAGTGGAAGTACAAGTTACATCAAGGACCTCATAAAAATGAAAATTGCAACCAAGTTCAAGCATTTATTAGCACAAGGACCCTGAAAAGTGAGCAATGGAGTTTGTGTTTTTAGGTTTACGCATAGTAGTATTCATCGTGCTAAAGTAGAATCTTTCTAGATGCTAAGAATGGAAAATAAGATCAAGAGGTTGGCAATGTTTGGATTTGCTAGTCTTGATCCAATGGTCAATGTTCAAAGTTAATCCGTACACTATGCACTAGTTTATTGTATTGTAAGAGATAAGATATGATAAAGAGAAGATAATAAGTACTGCGAATGGCTATCAAATGGTAGGTCTCGTAGGAGAGAGGTGCTTGAGAGTTAACACGGCCAATGGAAGTACAAGTTACATCAAGGATCTGATAAAAATGAAAATTGCACCCAAGTCCATGCATTTTTTATTATAGGGACCCTGAAAACTGAGTAATGGAATTTGTATTTTTAGCTTTGCACATAGTAGCGTTCATCGTGCTAAAGTAGAATATTTCTAGATGCTAAGAATGGAAAAGAAGATCAAGAGGTTGGCAATGTTTTGATTTGCTAGTCTTGATCTAACAGTCAATCTTCAAAGTTAATCCGTACACTATGTAGTGGTTTATTGTATTGTAAGAGATAAGGCACGATAAAGAGAAGATAAGAAGTACTGCGCATGGCTATCAAATGGTAGGTCTCGTAGGAGAGAGATGCTTGAGAGTTAACACAGTTGGTGGAAGTACAAGTTACATCAAGGACCTCATAAAAATTAAAATTGCATCCAAGTCCATGCATTTATTAGCACATGGACCGTGAAAATGGAGCAATGGAGTTTGTGTTTTTAGGTTTACGCATAGTAGCGTTCATCATGCTAAAGTAGAATCTTTCTAGATGCTAAGAATGGAAAAGAAGATTAAGAGGTTGGCAATGTTTTGATTTGCTAGTCTTGGTCCAACGGTCAATGTTCAAAGTTAATCGGTTAGCAAAGTTTGACCTAATTTCATCAAACAATGAGCAAAGTTTGACCTAATTTCATTAAATAGTTAGGATGCACAATCTTAACAAGAAGATGAACCTATCGTCAAAACTCTCGGCGGTTTCTGATATATATTAATTGACCCTTCCCCCCGATGGGTACCTCCAAGAGCTTTTTCGTAAAACTTTCAAAGCGACCTACAATTTACCTGTAGATGACCTTGGTCGTTCGGGTTGAAATAAACCCGATATTGTCCATACACATGGTAGGACAATATTGTGAAGCTATTTTTCCAAAATTTATCTAATCCCATGATTACAGTTTTCATGGCAGGTGGTGCACAAGACATGATAGGACATCATGAGTAAAACTTTTGTTTTTTGTTTATTCAATGTGATCCATGTTCAAAACAGGTTCAAAATTGCCTTCCCTCCCGATGTTTGGCCGATCTTTTGGATAACCTTCCCTCCTGATGTTTGGGAAGCAAGTGAAAATTTCGAAAACTGGAAAAGTTTGAATTTTTGTGCCGCCAAGGACCAAAGTGGTTTCCTTCCTATGTACTCCTCCTCGTCCCTACTCCACACCAACGCACGGCTGCCGAACACGCCAGAGACACAGAGCCGCCATACCAAGGCACACATGCGCAACGCCACGCTGTGGACGAGGGGAGAGAGATCAGTCAGACCAGTGCGCGAGGGGAAAGGGGAGGAGAGATGGAGCATACGGAAGGAGAGAGAAAGCACACGATTTGTTTTCCGTGCATAGGTCCTGAAATTTACTACTAGTAGAGTGTACACTGTAAGGTCGCAGGAGTACCTCGTGCAAGAAACCCATCATAACTTTGCTCTGACATGGAACCGCCTTCAACTTCTCTTCGCTGCTGCCCTCTTCCCTGCCAACGTTTTATTCTTTCAGCATGTACATTGCATGGACAGAGGTGACCATATGTCTAAACAAAGAAATATACTACTCCCGCATTGTGTCAAAAAGCACACCTTAATAAGGCTCAGATAGTAAATCGTACGTATGACATATCGTCGCTATATAAAATTATAATTGGTAAAGCACAAAAAATTATAAATTTGATCAACATCTATAAAGTATGGGTGTATATTTGGTCCTTGTACTTTGTATCATCATGTGTAGAAGTCAAAGATTATTAGCTACCTAACACTTGAAATTTTTGTCAACATGGTCTAGAGAAACAAGGAAGAAGATTCTGGTATGATCGAGAAGTGTGTTTGGAGAGGTTTATTAATAGTGCATTGTTGTGTTCAAGACTAACAATAGAATCTTCTAGATGCTAGAATGGAAAATAAGATCCAACGGCTAGAAATGCTAGGATTTGCGAGTCTTGATCCAATGGTCAACATTCAAAGTTATTCATACACTATATAGTTGTTTGTAATGAAGACTATCAATAAAATCTTCAAGGTGCTAGAATGGAAAAGAAGATCCAGCGACTGGAAATATTGGAATTCGCGAGTCTTGATCCAATGGTCAATATTCAAAGTTGTTTGTACACTATATAGTGGCAAGATCATGTAGAAGTCAACGATTATTAGATACTAGTAAGTTGCACGTGAGACTCAGATAGTAGACATATGATATATCATCACTATATACAATTATAATTGGTAAAGCACAAAAAATTATAAATTTGATCAACATCTATAAAGTATGGGTGTACATTTGGTCCTTGTACTTTGTATCATCATGTAGAAGTCAAAGATTATTAGCTACCTAACACATGATTTTTTTTATAACATGGTCTAGAGAAAAAAGGGAGAAGCTTCTAGTATGACGGAGAAGTGTGTTTTGAGGTTTGTGCATAGCATTCATTATGTAGAAGACTATCAATAGAATCTTCTAGATGCTAGAATGGAAAAGAAGATCCAACGTCTAGAAATGCTGGGATTCACGAGTCTTGATCCAACGGTAAACATTCAAAGTTATCCGTACACTATATAGTTGTAAGATAAGATAAGATAAGATAAGATCATGTAGAAGTCAACGATTATTAGATACGAGGTAGAAGATTCTAGTATGATGGAGAAGTGTGTTTTGAGGTTTGTGCATAGCATTCATTATGCTGAATACTATCAATAGAATATTCTAGATGCTAGAATGAAAAAGAAGATCCAACGGCTGGAAATGTTGGGATTCACGAGTCTTGATCCAACGGTCAATATTCAAAGTTATTCGTACACTATATAGTCGTAAGGTAAGATAAGTTAAGATATCTCTATCTCTACTACTATAGTGGAGCAGTTTTGAATTGGATCCTTGGCACCAATCCTGACCGGTTGGCTGTTGGATCCGATGGTTCAGAGAAGCTGGATTCGTGTTGAATATTACCTAGAGAAAACCTCCACCATGCATGTTCTAGAACCATCATGTCACCACCCCCAAACTTTCATAGCACAGTAGATTGTATTCTCTCTACTTATACTACTATAGTGGAGCAGTTTTGAATTGGATCCATAGCACTAATCATGACCGTTGGGCTATTAGATCCAATGGTTCAGAGCAACTGGATTCGTGTTGAATAATACTCCCTCCACAAAAATATAAGGCGCCTAAGGATTAGTCAAAAGTCAACATTTTTTAAGTTTGACCATGATTATACACAAAAATATAAAAAAATAGAGTACTAAATTAATATCAATAGATTCACCATAAAGTATATTTTCTTTATATGTCCATTCAATATTGTAGATGCAGATATTTTTTTCAAAATATTTGGTCAAAGCTAGTAAGGTTTCACTTTTGACCAATCCTTAGTCGCCTTATGTTTTGGGACGGAGCAAGGGAGTACAGACCTAGATGCAAGAATAGAAAAGAAGATCCAACGGTTAGCAGTGTTTCGATTTGCCAGTGTTGATCCAATGGTTAATGTACAAATAAGTTAATCCCTACACTATTTAGTGGTGGTATGCATGGTATTGTATGAGATAAGAGACAAGATAAAGGTAAGATAAGAAGTACTGCGAATGGACGATCTAAAGGTAGGTCTCGTAGGAGCGAGGTGATTGAGAGTTAACACGGTCGGTGGAAGTACAAGTTACATCAAGAACCTCGTAAAAAATGTAAACTGCATCCAAGTCCATGCATTTTAGCACAAGGACCCTGACACTAAGCAATGAAGTACTGTGTGTTTTTAGGTTTGCGCATATTAGCATTCATCATGCTAAAGACTATTAATAGATCCAATCTTTCTCGATGCTGAGAATGGAAAAAAGATCCAACGGTTAGCAATGTTTGGATTTGCTAGTCTTGATCCAATGGTTAATATGTTCAAAGTTAATCCCTGCACTATGTAGTGGTATGGCATTGTAAGAGATATGAGACAAGATAAAAGATAAGATAAGAAGTACTACGAATGGCCGATCTTATGGTAGGTCTCGTAAGAGCGAGGTGCTTGAGAGTTAACACGGTGGGTAGAATTACAATTTACATCAAGGACCTCATAAAAATTGAAAATTGCATCCAAGTCCATGCATTTATCACAAGGACCCTGGAACTGAGTAATGAAGTACTATGTGTTTTGAGGTTTGCGCATACTTGTGTTCATAATGCTAAAGACTATCAATAGAATCTTTATAGATGCTAAGAATGGAAAAGAAGATCCAACGGTTAGCAATGTTTGGATTTGACAGTCTTGAGATCCAACGGTCAATGTCTACACTATGTAGTGGTGGTATATATGGTATTGTAAGAGATAAGAGACAAGATAAAGTAAGAAGTACTGCGAATGGCCGATCTAATGGTAGGTCTCGTAAGAGCGAGGTGCTCGAGTGGTCGGTGGAAGTACAAGTTACATCAAGGACCTCATAAAAATGAAAATTACATCCAAGTCCGTGCATTTGGCACAAGACCGAGTAATAATGAAGTATTGTGTGTTTTGAGGTTTGCGCATACTAGTGTTTATCGTGCTAAAGACTATCAGTAGAATCTTTCTAGATGCTAAGAATGGAAAAGAATATCCAATGGTTAGCAATGTTTGGATTTTCCAGTCTTGATCCAATGATCAATGTTCAAAGTTAATCGGTTAGCAAAGTTTGACCTAATTTCATGAAACAGTGAGCAAAGTTTGACCTAATTTCATTAACCAGTTAGGATGCAAAATCTTAGCAAGAAGACGAACCTGTAGTCAAAACTCTCGGTGGTTTATGATATATATTAATTGACCCTTCCGCCCGATGGGTACCTCCAAGAGCTTTTTCGTAAAACTTTCAAAGCGACCTACAATTTACCTGTAGATGACCTTGGTCGTTCGGGTTGAAATAAACTCGATAGTGTCCATACACATGGTAGGACAATATTGTGAAGCTATTTTTCCAAAACTTATCTAATCCCATGATTACAGTTTTCATGGCACATGGTGCACAACACATGATATGATATCATGAGTAAAACTTTTTTTTTGATTTGCGTTTATTCAATGTGATCAATATTCAAAACGGGTTCAAAATTGCCTTCCCTCCCGATATTTGGCTGATATTTTGGATAACCTTCCCTCATGATGTTTGGGAAGCAAGTGAATATTTCGAAAACCGGAAAAGTTTGAATTTTTGTGCTGCCGAGGACCAAAGTTATTTCCTTCCTATGTACTCCTCCTCGTCCCTACTCCACACCAACGCGTGGCTGCCGAACACGCCAGAGACACAGAGCTGCCGTACCAAGGCACACATGCGCAACGCCATGCTGTGGACGAGGGGAGAGAGATTAGCCGGACCGGCACGTGAGGGGAAAGGGGAGGACAGATGGAGGATAGGGAAGGAGAGAGAAAACACACGATTTGTTTTGCATGCATAGGTCCTGAAATTTACTACTAGTAGTAAGGCCGTAGGAGTACCTCATGTCAGAAACCCATCTTAACTTTGCTCTTTCATGGAACCGCCTTCAACTTCTCTTCGCTACTGCCCTCTTCCCCTGCCAACGTTTTATTCTCCCAGCATGTACACGTGTGGACAGAGGTGACCATATGTCTAAGCAAAGAAATATACTACTCCTGCATTGTGTAAAAAAGCACACCTTAAAAAGGCTCAGATAGTAAATCATACGTATGACATATCATCACTATATAAAATTATAATTGGTAAATCACAAAAAAATATAAATTTGATCAACATCTATAAAGTATGGGTGTATATTTGGTCTTTGTACTTTGTACCATCATGTGTACAAGTCAAAGATTATTAGCTACCTAACACTTGAAATTTTTGGTATCCTGGTCTAGAGAAACGAGGGAGAAGATTCTAGTATGATCGAGAAGTGTGTTTGGAGAGGTTTATTAATAGTGCATTCGTTGTGTTCAAGACTAACAATAGAATCTTCTAGATGCTAGAATGGAAAAGAAGATCCAACGGCTAGAAATGCTGGGAATTTACGAGTCTTGATCCAACGGTCAACATTCAAAGTTATTCGTACACTATATAGTGGTTTGTAATAAAGACTATCAATAGAATCTTCAAGGTGCTAGAATGGAAAAGAAAATCCAGCGACTGGAAATATTGGGATTCGGGAGTCTTGATCCAACGGTCAATATTCAAAGTTGTTTGCACACTATACAGTGGCAAGATCATGTAGAAGTCAACGATTATTAGCTACTAGTAAGTTACACGTGAGACTCAGATAGTAGACGTATGATATATCATCACTATTTACAATTATAATTGGTAAAGCACAAAAAAATATAAATTTGATCAACATCTATAAAGTATGGGTGTACATTTGGTCCTTGTACTTTGTATCATCATGTAGAAGTCAAAGATTATTAACTACCTAACACATGATTTTTTTGATAACAGGGTCTAGAGAAACAAGGGAGAAGCTTCTAGTATAACGGAGAAGTGTGTTTTGAGGTTTGTGCATAGCATTCATTATGGTGAAGACTATCAATAGAATCTTCTAGATGCTAGAATAGAAAAGAAGATCCAACAGCTAGAAATGTTGGGATTCACGAGTCTTGATCCAACGATCCACATTCAAAGTTATCCGTACACTATATAGTGGTAAGATAAGATAAGATCATGTAGAAGTCAACGATTATTAGCTAGGAGGGAGAATATTCTAGTATGATGGAGAAGTGTGTTTTGAGGTTTCTACATAGCATTCATTATGCTGAAGACTATCAATAGAATCTTCTAGATGCTAGAATGGAAAAGAAGATCCAACGTCTAGAAATGTTAGGATTCACGAGTCTTGATCCAACAGTCAATATTCAAAGTTATTCGTACACTATATAGTTTTAAGATAAGATAAGATAAGATAAGATATCTCTATCTCTACTACTATAGTGGAGCAGTTTTGAATTGGATCCATAGCACCAATACTGACCATTGGGCTATTGGATCCAATGGTTTAGAGAAGCTGGATTTGTGTTGAATAGTACCTAGAGAAAACTCCACCATGCATGTTCTATAACCATCATGTCACCACCCCCAAAATTTCATAGCATAGTAGAATGTATTCTCTCTACTTACACTACTATAGTGGAGCAGTTTTGAATTGGATCCATAGCACTAATCATGACCATTGGGCTGTTAGATCCAATGGTTCAGAGCAACTAGATTCGTGTTGAATAGTACTCCCTCGGCCAAAATATAAGGCGCCTAAGGATTAGTCAAAAGTCAACATTTTTTAAGTTTGACCATGATTATACACAAAAATATAAAAATTTAGAGTACTAAATTAACATCAATAGATTCACCATAAAGTATATCCTCTTAATAAGGTTTGACTTTTGACCAATCATTAGGCGCCTTATGCTTTGGGACAGAGCGAGGGAGTACAGATCTAGATGCTAGAATGGAAAAGAAGATCCAACGGTTAGCAATGTTTGGATTTGCCAGTGTTGATCCAACAGTCAATGTTCAAATAAGTTAATCCCTACACTATTTAGTGGTGGTATGCATGGTATTGTAAGAGATAAGAGACAAGATAAAGGTATACGAAGTATTGTGAATGGACGATCTAATGGTAGGTCTCGTAGGAGCGAGGTGATTGAGAGTTTACACGGTCGGTGGAAGTACAAGTTACATCAAGAACCTCATAAAAATGAAAATTGCATCCAAGTCCATGCATTTTAGCACAAGGACCCTGACACTGAGCAATGGAGTACTGTGTGTTTTTAGGTTTGCGCATACTAGCATTCATCGTGCTAAAGACTATAAATAGATCGAATCTTTCTCTATGCTAAGAATGGAAAAAAGATCCAACGGTTAGCAATGTTTGGATTTGCTAGTCTTGATCCAACGGTTAATATGTTCAAAGTTAATCCCTACACTATGTAGTGGTATTGTATTGTAAGAGATATGATACAAGATAAAAGTTAAGATAAGAAGTACTGTGAATGGCCGATCTTATGGTAGGTCTCATAAGAGCGAGGTTCTTGAGAGTTAACACGGTGGGTATAATTACAATTTACATCAAGGACATCATAAAAATGAAAATTGCATCCAAGTCCTTGCATTTATCACAAGGACCCTGAAACCGAGTAATTGAATACTATGTGTTTTGAGGTTTGCGCATACTAGTGTTCATCATGCTAAAGACTATCAATAGAATCTTTATAGATGCTAAGAATGGAAAAGAAGATCCAATGGTTAGAAATGTTTGGATTTGCCGGTCTTGAGATCCAACGGTCAATGTTCAAAATAAGTTAATCCCTACACTATGTAGTGGTGGTATATATTGTATTGTAAGAGATAAGAGACAAGATAAAGATAAGAAGTACTGCGAATGGCCGATCTAATGGTAGGTCTCATAAGAGCGAGGTGCTCGAGTGGTCGGTGGAAGTACGAGTTACATCAAGGACCTCATAAAAAAATAAAAATTCCATCCAAGTCCGTGCATTTGGTACAAGACCGAGTAATAATGAAGTACTGTGTGTTTTGAGGTTTGCGCATACTAGTGTTCATCGTGCTAAAGACTATCAGTAGAATCTTTCTAGATGCTAAGAATGGAAAAGAATATCCAACGGTTAGCAATGTTTAGATTTTCCAGTCTTGATCCAACGATCAATGTTCAAAGTTAACCGGTTAGCAAAGTTTGACCTAATTTCATGAAACAGTGAGCAAAGTTTGACCTAATTTCATTAAATAGTTAGGATGCAACATCTTAGCAAGAAGATGAACCTGTTGTCAAAACTCTGAGTGGTTTCTAATATATATTAATTGACCCTCCCCCCCGATGGGTACCTCCAAGAGCTTTTTCGTAGAACTTTCAAAGTAACCTACAATTTACCTGCAGTAGTCCAAATTTTACCTAATTTAGCTAAATCGACATAAAATCATTCAAGTGGGTGAAGTTAGCTTGGAAATTTGAGAACTGATAAACCATGGTAAATCGTAAGTGCATCGTGTTGGTCCACTATATATGTGTGCAAACTTGGCTTGTGGCATTCATATCCATAGTCTTTGGACTTTCTTTAGGGTAAAGAACAATCTAGTGATCACTTGAAAAATTAAGAATGTTCTGTCCTAAGATAGTTGGAAACTCACACTGGTGGCATTTTCTACTACAAGAAGATGCACCTATATCTACCTCCGAAAAGACTTTTAAATCAAGAGGAATCTATTGCACTTACTTGTAGCTAAAGTTTGGCCTAGTTTTGTTAAACTGGCAAGATGCAAAATCTTAGCAAGAAGTTGAATTTGTCATCAAAAATCTCGTTCGATGGTTTCTCATATATTAATTGTGACCCCCCGATGGGTACCTTCAAAAGCTTTTTCGTAAAACTTTCATAGTAACCTACAATTTGCTTGTAGTAGTTCAAATTTGACCTAATTTTGATAAATCGACATAAGTTCATTCAAGTGGGTGAAGTTAGGTAGCGAGTTTGAGAATTCATAAAACATAGGAAATCATAAGAACAATATGTTGGTCCACTATATATATATATATCTGTGTGTGTGTGTGTGAAAACTTGGCTTCTAGCATTTAGATCGATATTCTTCGAACTTCCTTTACGAGAGAGAATAATCTTGACATCACTCAGAAAATTGATAATGGTCTTTCTTGATAATTGGAAACTCACACCGACGACATTGTTTACTACAAGAAGATACACCCATCTACCTCCGAAAAGACATTTAATTCAAGAGCAATCTATCACGCTTACATGTAGCTCAATTCTGGCTTAATTTTGTTAAATTGTGAAGATGCAAAATCTTAGAAAGAAGTTGAACCTATCATCAAAGATAATAGTGGTTTCTGATATATTAATGCACCCCTCCCCGAAGGGTACCTCCAAAAGCTTTTTCATGAAACTTTCAAAGCAACCTACAATTTACTTGTAGTTCAAATTAAACCTAATATAATTTCGATAAATCGGTATATAGTCATTCAAGTTGGCAGAGTTAGATAGGAAGTTTGAAAGCACATAAAACATTGTATCGTCAGTACAACATGTCGGTCCACTATATATATGTATGAAAACCTGGATTGTGGCATTGAGAAACATATTCTTCGGACTTTCTTGATGAAAAATAACAACCTCGCTTGTCATCTCTCAGAAAATTGAGAATTGAATGTTCTTTCCTGATAGTTCGAAACTCACACCGACGACATTGTTTACTCTATATTGATTTTTTTCAATGAGTATACTATTTACTACTGTATATAGTTGGTCAAACTTTGTAACGGTTGACTTTGACTAAACCTAATATGATGAGTAATAATCCCTCCGTTTAGAAATATAAGACGTTTGAGCTTTGTGAATCGAATGTATCTAGACGTCTTTTAGTGTATGGGTTCATAGAGGTTCAGAGTGAACCTATACACTAAAAGGTGTCTAGATACATTCATTTCACAAAGCTAAAACGTCTTATATTTCTGAACAAAGTGAGTATTAAATAAATGGAGTATAGGATAAGATTAGGAAAACAACATTTTTTTAGAACCCTCACAAGCTTTTTCTTAGCATCACAGATGTGAATATTACATTGACACTGGTGATTAACCAAACTTCAAACAGAGCAAACCCAAACACATAAGAAGTAGTAGTACAACTTAACGACTTCTAGGGGGACTCCGCGGTCTTCTCAGGCGACTTGGCAGCATCCTCCGCGGGCAACTTGGTTGCGTCCTCCGCGGTACCATCTCCAAGCAGGGACTCGTGGATGTTGGGCAGCACACTGCTGTGCGCGATGGTAACACCGGCCAGCAGCTTGCTGAGCTACTCGTCGTGCATGACGCCAAGCATCACGTGCCTCGGGATGATGTGGATCTTCTTGATGTCCTTTGCGGCTTGCCCGACGAGCTCCAGCACCTCGGCAATGAGGCACTCGAGAATGGCTGCGAGGTAGACGGGAGCCCCAAAGCCTATGCGCTGGCAGTACCGACCCTCCTTGAGGTAGCGCCCGATCCGGCCGACGGGGAAAAGCAGCCCGGCCTTGACGGACCTTGACACATGCTTCTTCTTGCGGCTGCGTGGTGCGAGACTGCGACTTGGAGTGGCTAAAGCAGGATTTGGAAGCCGGGGACATGTCTTATTTTTCTTCACGGCCTTTGCCGCTGCCACTTGGGTCTTCTTCTTCCTACGGGGAGCTCCGGTCTTCGGAGCCATAGCTACAAAATCTAAGAGGAATGAAGGTTAATTGTGGAGGGCCGGTGAAGGTGCCCAAGTCCCTTGTATTCAAACTTTAACAGCGTCGTCTTTACTGTTTTACAAGTATGAATTTTTAATAGGAGTACTACTAAAAGGCTGTGTGCATGTTTCCTTATTTTCTTTCACTTTTTTGAAACATGGTCAGATGTGTCAGCATGAAAATTCATACAAAAAATTGTATCTTTCAAAACAATAGTCGGTTTTCAGTATGACTACGTGGGTACAATAATTAGTACTATATGAATTTCTGACAAATTTACAAGCAATATATCACACACTTGTAGATCAAAATTTACCTACTTTGGGTTTATTGACAAAATGTCATTTAATTATGCGAAATTAGCTAGAAGGCCTGAAAATTCATGAAACTTGTTAACCATGAAACATACTCTATTTTGTGTGAAATTTAGTGTGTTGTGGCATTCGGAGCCATACTCTTTGCCTTTTCTTTAAAAATAATTATATGTGGCACTTCTAAAATATTTTAACAAAAATCTATACATAAAAGTAGAAAAGTCCAATTAGCAACATTAGTATGCCATGCCAAGATGCACCCCGTCTACCAGAAATGGACACGACATTTGTCATTATTTAACTTAAAACCCAAGTACTCCCTCCGTCTGAAAATAGATGTCACAATTTTTTTAAAATTTAGATGTATCTAGACTAGATAGTGGCTAAATACATCCAAATTTAAACAATTTTGAGATGTCTATTTTGAGACAGAGGGAGTATGTTACGCATCGCTAGTCATATTGTGAAGAAGTGTTTTAAAACCTTGTCAAAATTCATGTTTATCATTTACGAAAGAGCACACCATACATAAGTGCTTAATATTTTTTATTGTTTTCTTTACTTTTCTTTAATTTATCCCAATAAACGGGACGAGTGATGCAGATATGACCTTGACATTGGTAACTTGGCTTAAAATGTGAATAATGTTCATACATGGTTATGACCATATTGTGTAGCAAGTTTTTCGAAAGTTGTCCAAATCCATGTTTGTAGTTTTCATCCAAACAAGCACAAATATAAGAGGACACCATTTAAGTTTCAACTATGTATCATTACCACCCCACCCCCCTCCCGCAAAAAAACCATGTATCATGACACACATTGAAATAAGTATCTTCATATAGTACTAACATGTAGTGGAAATTATCTATATTTTGCTAGAATACAGTGAGTGCACTCTAAGCCAAATTATCCGGACGTAATTAATTACGAGATATAGTACATTGCCCACCTCTTCTCTGGACGTCATTTAATTTTGCACTCGGGCACGCTTCTTCGGTGGGGGCGGCAAGAGACCTCCTCGTCGTCGTCCTCGGCCTCCTCCCCGCCATCGTTCTTGGCTTCCTCCCTGTCATCGTCTTCGGCCTCCTCCTCAAGGTCGACCTCAGACTCCTCCTCTTCCTCATTCTCATCTTCCGTCTTATTGGAGTCGCTCGGCATTGGTGGTGGTGTCCCTTCAAAAAAGCGTTGCCAGTGGCTATCTTCTTCATGAGAGGAGTCAGACAGCGGCGGCAGCCATGGCCCGTCGACTGAGTTTGGGCTTTCAGTTGGAGTTTCGGGGCCTTTCCCATTTGTCAGTTCAATCGACGTGTTCTAGAGAGAGTTGTCATACGATATTTTGGAAGGAAATAGAGAGATATCGAGTTCTAAGCAACGGTGGGTTGGGTGTTTTGGGTGAAAGTAGGGGTGCGTACTGTTGCAATTTATAATGTCTATTTATAGTCGTGCTTTTATTAATACCCTGAAAACTATCCCAAAATATCATAAATAGATTGTACCAGACTCGTCCCGTCAACAAAAAAAAGGATTATACTAGACTTGTTGGTTCTTGATTTTTCTCGGCCCAGAGAATTTAGGAGGCACCCCGCTTTATCCAAAAATGAAGAGAATTATGCAGATCGTGCTGAATTACTCGGTGTCTCTTACTTCCTCCATTAAAAATTAAGTGTCTATAGTAGTACATACTTATCTAGCTACAGTACTACTAGTATACGTATACTCTTCACAAAGTTGCGTCACCGAACTTGATTTATGGTGGTATGGTGTGGGCCTCATCTTTTTCTGCACCACTGCATCTCACACTAGAAGTATAATCATTGCGTGAAAGCTTATATGGGAAGGAAGGAGAAATGGAGAGGATAGTGGATGGATGGTGCGAGGGGGCGAAGGAGAGAGAAAATCTACTACGTAGTACTGTAGTATGTGTACTAGTACCGCGCGTCACGACCCATCGTAATATGTAAAATTTTAGCCGATGTTAGATAGGAACCATGATCAACTACAGTATGTGTGGCTTGTGGCATTCTGAACCATATTATTTGGAATTTCTTCACAAAAAACATCACCGTCCTCACTGGGAAAATTGAAATTCTTTTTTTCCTAATTGTTAGAAACTCTCACATGCAACAATGCTTACTACGCCAAGATGCACCATCTACCAAACTATCATGTGAACTCTATCAAATTGTAAACTATGATGTCAATATGGCCTTGATGACCTTCGTCGTTCGGGTTGAAATAAACGCGATAGTGGCCATACACATGGTAGGACAATATTGTGAAGCTATTTTTCCAAAACTTATCTAATCCCATGATTACAGTTTTCATGGCACGTGGTGCACAAGACATGATAGGACATCATGAGTACAACTTTTGTTTTTTGTTTTTAATTTATTCAATGTGATCAATGTTCAAAACGGGTTCAAAATTGCCTTCCCTCCCGATGTTTGGCTGATCTTTTGGATTACCTTCCCTCCTGATGTTTGGGAAGCAAGTGAAAATGTCAAAAAATGGAAAAGTTTGAATTTTTGTGCCACCAAGGACCAAAGTGGTTTCTGTCAACACCCGGATTTTTAATCCCAGATGCCTATTATGCCATACATCGCAATCCCAGGATTACCATTTTTGCGAGACATAACAGATTGGATATCACAGTACATCATCCATTACAAACCATACATAAGGTCTTACACAAATAAGGATCTCATGATCCAGTCTTAATACAACAAGCAACGGAATAAATAATAAGCGTAGCGATGGGGTCCATCTTCAGGGTCACAGGCAATGCTGACGATGGAAGATAATCCTAGTTATCATAGCCGTCCGGCGGTCCTTCCTCTTGGTAGTCTCCTTCATAGTCTGGCCACGGGAATAGCTAGGGACAAAAGCCATGAGTACACTTTAAGTACTCGCAAACTGCCACTAACAAGATAATTCTAGTGGGATGCTAAGTTCTAAGTCTATTTGTAAAGTTCAGTTCGAAACATAAGCTGAGTTTAGAAACAAAGAAAGATAAAAGAAGTTTGCCTAAGTGGGAACTTATTTGTCATAGTCACAACCCTGTTGTGGTCAAGTCATGTCACAATTTATTTCATAATTTGTTTTGAAAACATCTGACAATGGAACAGTATGGCCACTCCAACTATCCATAACCGCGGACGCGGCTATTCGAATAGTTTGACACTCTACAAAGGTGGTACACTTTCACCACAAGATTCGATACATCTGTCAGGGATAACCCTGAATCATCATACTTAGTATGCAGATAATCAAACATAACCTTTCCTTTACACACCCCTAATATAAGCACCTCTCCTATGAGTATGGCCTCCTAGCCATGACCATCGGTCATCCTGGGCACTTCATAGGTGGACAACATTGAGAGGTAGCCTCAGCTCAAACCTCTCCCACGAGGGAACTAATACTAATGCATATAAACTTCCGACTAAGCCTTACCCAATTTAGGTATTGTGGTTGTACGGTAAAATTGGAATGTTATCGCATCCGAACCCAATCATCAGTTTTTATAAAAGGGCTAAGGCTCATGCCTCAACATTTTCATCATAAACCATTGGTGTTTCTCAACACATGTCAAAACATCTTAATAGAATGACTCATCATTCCAAGGTTTTCACAAGTCATTTTCACCAATTACTCCCATGTAAAGTGAATCAAGTTTTGGTTTAGCTCTAAACTACTAAGTTAAGAGTGTTCACTAATGTGGGATGCTAATCTCACTCTCATGCCATAGAATGACATCTAAGTCTAACTAGATAGGTCAAGTTTTATACTTTTTATGCTACCCATAAACGAGGTAGAACACTTTGGTAAAGTAAAGAAGGTAAAGCTTGTAAATAAAACTTGGAGTAGGTATAAGTCAAAGGGGTATAACCAAAGCATGCCTAATGCATTTTCTTAGGTTATCTAACTTTCAAGGGTTAGCTTGCATTGTTAATGATGGCTTGCTAGTATAATACTTGCAAGTGTTAGCTTGCTCAGTTTACTTGAAGTGCTAGGCTTGCCTTGTGTAGTGCAGTGGTTGAAGTTTTCTTCCTCTTCCTCTTGGTAGAACTCCTCCTCCTTGAAAGCTTGGTCGTTACTATCGTTTATAAATACATACGGGATACACAATCACCAAACAATACTTAACTAGTCTACTTATCACACTAAGGCACACATTTGATGATCTATTATCATCACAAGCATCACAAGGTTTAGTTAACTAGCTTCATTCTTTTTATTTGAGAAAAGTAATTTCTACTCATTAAAAATTAACTAAGATTTAATATTCTGCAATTAAAATATGGGATCATATGGACACATGTCATCACCACATATTCTAATATATAGGAATGTGATTTAAGGTTTGGATCATATTTTAATAAGTTTAAGTTTAATATTTAATGATTTAAAGTGACTAGAAATGCCTATATAGCATTATTTTGGTACTAGTCCGAAGTCACTGCATGCAAACCTTAATATTATTACATATTCAGATAGGTATGGTTAAATATGATTTTTGAGAGCTGAAATCAACTCAAAAGCTATTATGGTTGATTTTATAAAAATGTTTGAATGTGCAAATGCTTCTGTATTATTATTTTTACTAGGCGAGATCTATAACTCTAAATGATTTAAATCCAACGGTCTTGGATAGATATTTAAATTATATTTCCAACAAAATTGGAATCACTCAATTTGGATTTGTAAAACTCCCTGAATTGATTTTTAAACTAGAGGACAGAAATGATTTTAAGGCTAAATAGAAAAAACCTAATTTAAATTACTGGGTCAGCGCGGGAAACTAAATGGGCCGTCCCAGTGACGCTCAGCGGCGCAGCGGGCAACTGACAAGGGGGGTCCACATGTTAGTGGCATTTAAAACCCGAAGCGGTACGGGGCGATCAGGACCACACGATTAGAACACAGATCTACAGTCCACGGTCATCGTCGACGACGGACACGTCGCCGGCGAGACTGAACCCTAAGCGGTCGGTGGGGGTCTACTGGGGATGTACCAGGGCTCCAGCTAGTGCGGTGAGGCGGGCAAACGAACCGGTGGACGACGGTGGGCTCAGGCGAGATCGCGGCAGGAGCTGAGGTGGCCGAAATCGACGACCACGTCTCCTCTTCTGAAGCGGCTACCTCCGGGGGAATTCCTGCGATGGGCTGCTCGAGCGGCTCCGACGAGAGAGGGGAAACGATTAGTGGAGAGAGGGGAGTGGAATGGTGTGGCGATTGAGGCTGGGGGTGCCCTCCTTATATAGGCTCGACGAGGGGACCGACGGGTGTGCGCGGAGCTCGTCGATGACGGCGATACATGCAGCTACCGGCGTTGGCGAGGTAGGCGGACGGTGGGCGGTCTGCTGGCGGTCCTCTACGGCATAACGGCGACGCTAGGGGAGGTGTCTAACGGTCGAGAGCTTCCGGCGCTCTGAGGGACAGAGGCGGTGCTCGACGCGGCTCTCGACGACTGTGGGTCACGCGGCGGTGCACGGCCATGCCTGGCGGGTTGAGGGGGTTAAGGCGAAGCGGCACGCGTGGTCTGGTGTCGAGGCGCGGTCTGTGGCGTGCTGGCGGCTATGGCGCTCTAGCGTGCGCTACGCATGGCGCAGAGAGAAAGGGTGGCGCTGCTCTGGGGTGGTCTAGGGCCTAGCATTGATCGAGGGGTGGACAGGGAGTTGCGGTAGGATTGGGCAGAGCTAGTCGGCACGCTGGTTTGGCGCGGCGTGGTCTGGTCAGCGTTACCCGCGTTTGGCCGGCGACGACCAAATTTGGGCGGCGCGCCACTGCTGCTAGCGGTGAAGGGGGAGCTGGTTGATGGTTTGGTTGGAACGAGGGGAGACAGGGGAGAGCAGAGAGGGTCGAATGGGGGACAAGAAACCAATTGGCAACAGTATTAGTTAGGCCAGAATTTTTCTGCCTGCCACCTGTTCGATTAAATGGCCGCATGAACAAAATATTTGAATTTTTCAAAGATTTGGTGGAGTTGTTTATCTTATGCTTAAGCTTCTAGGTTTGCTTGGGATGTTGAAATGGAGTTCATTTGAGTGGTTTTTGAAAAAGTGTGATCTATACATATGAACTAGATTCAATTTTCAAATGTCATTTAAATTTAGAGTTCAAATGTTTTTGGGAGATCACAAAGTGGGTCTTGGCACATCACTACTTGTACTAGCAAGGGGTGCAAAGAACCACAATTGTCTCTGTTAGGATTTGACTGCTAGGAATAGCCAAAGTGGGCTAGGTGATTAAAATGGCAAAAGTGACCATTTCCATTATTTATTATTTTTGATTTCCTTTTCTTTCGGATTTGCTTGGGGATGATCTAGATGATGTGTAATTCACCTTAGAGTTATTTTACAACCAATAGATCACTCAAACATTGCAATTCAAAACAACTCCTATTTTAAATGCAACACTCATATGCATGCTTAAATATTTTAAATAGAAAAAGTTTTTGTTAACTCTCAATTTGATGATTTGGATCTTAATACTCTTGGATTAAAGTTTTGGGATGTTACAGTTTCCTTCCTATGTACTCCTCCTCATCCCTACTCCACACCAACGCACGGTTGCCGAACACGCTAGAGACACAGAGCCGCTGTACCAAAGCACACGTGCGCAGCGCCATGCTGTGGACGAGGGGAGAGAGATTAGCCAGACCGGTGCGCGAGGGGAAAGGGGAGGAGAGATGGAGCATAGGGAAGGAGAGAGAAAACACATGACTTGTTTTGCGTGCATAGGACCTGAAATTTACTACTAGTAGAGTGTACACTGTAAGGCCGCAGGAGTACCTCGTGTTAGAAACCCATCATAACTTTGCTCTGACATGGAACTGCCTTCAACTTCTCTTCGCTACTGCCCTCTTCCCCTGCCAACGTTTTATTCTCTCAGCATGTACAGCGCGTGGACAGAGGTGACCATATTCCCGCATTGTGTAAAAAAGCACACCTTAATAAGGCTCAGATAGTAAATCATACGTATGCCATATCATCACTATATAAAATTATAATTGGTAAAGCACAAAAAATTATAAATTTGATCAACATCTATAAAGTATGGGTGTATATTTGGTCCTTGTACTTTGTATCATCATGTGTAGAAGTCAAAGATTATTAGCTACCTAACACTTGAAATTTTTGGTAACATGGTCTAGAGAAACGAGGGAGAAGATTCTAGTATGATCGAGAAGTGTGTTTGGAGAGGTTTATGCATTGTGCATTCATTGTGTTCAAGACTAACAATAGAATCTTCTAGATGCTAGAATGGAAAAGAAGATCCAACGGCTAGAAATGCTGGGATTTACATTCAAAGTTATTTATACACTATATAGTGGTTTGTAATGAAGACTATCAATAGAATCTTCAAGATGCTAAAATGGAAAAGAAGATTGATGGCTCAATGCACGGTGCCCAGAAAAATGTTGGTGCGTGGTTGATGTAGAGCTCGTTGGGAACCCCAAGAGGAAGGTATGATGAGCACAGCAGCAAGTTTCCCTCAGTATGAAACCAAGGTTTAATCGACCTAGTAGGAGCAAGGAAACACCCCAAAGGTGTTACTAGCTGAGCTTTGGTAGGGCGCACTACCGGTGCTAGTAGCAACATGGAGACCTGCACAACACAACCACAGAACTTTGTCCCCAACTTGCGATGAGGTTGTCAATCTCACCGTGTTTTGCGGAAAACAAAGGATTAAACGTATCGAATGGAAATAAGTAAAAGTTTGCAGAAAGTACACACAAAGCAGTAAAAGATTGTATGTAAAGACAAGGACCGGGATCCATAGTTCACTAGAGGTGGCTCTCCTTAAGATAGATAACATGATGGGTGAACAAATTACAGCGGGGCAATTGACAAACATTGAGAAAGCAATACATGCATATACTAATCATCTTGAATCCTTTGGACTTGATTGGGCATTACAACATTATACATAGACCGCCATCCAACTGCATCTATGACTAATAATCCACCTTCAGGTTATCATCTGAACCCCCTCCAGTATTAAGTTGCAAGCAACAGATTATTGCTTTACGAAATGCGTGTAAAGTAAACAATACGATTGTGCTATGAACAAAGGTCTGTTGTTTTCTCCCTAGTAGCAACAGCACATCTAGTACCTTAGAGATTTCTGTCACTTCCCCAGATTACCAGAGGCATGAACCCACTATCGCATAAATACTAACTCTTGGAGCTGCTAGCATCTACTTGACCAAGATAGCTACTAACAACGGAAAGCATGCAAGATCACAAATAACAAAGACATGATAGAATCAATAATCAATCTAAAATAGCATCTCAATATCCACCGGATCCCCGCAAAGACAACATGTAGAATTACAAATAGATGATCTTGATCATGAACGGAGCTCACAAGATCTAAACATGAAAGCACAAAGGAGGAGAACCAGCCATATAGCTACTACATGGATCCGTAGTCCAAGGATGAACTACTCACGCATCACACTGGAGGCTTGCATGGTGATGAAGAAGGCTTCCAGGGTGAATTCCCCTCTCCGACAGGGTGCCGGGAAGAGCTTCAGATCCCTCCCGATCTAGGGATGGAGATGACAGCGGCTACAGACTCTTTCGTGGATTTTTAATCGGGCCCTTAGGGTTTCCGTCCCGAGGGCATCTTATAGTCGGAAGGGGAGGCCGAGGGGGTGCCTGGGGCCACCACACCAACCCCTGGCACGGGCCAAGCCTGGTTGCGTGGCTAGGTGGTGTGGCCGGCCTCTGGCCCCTCTCCGTCTCGTATTCTGGTATCTGATGACTTCCGGAAAAATAGGCACTTTGGCTTTTGTCCCGTCCAATTCCGAGAATATTCATTTTCTGACTTTCCTGGAACCAAAAACAGCAGAAAACAGGCAGCTGGCATTATGGCTCTTGTTAATAGGTTAGTCCAAGAAATCATATGAAAAATACTCCAAAGTTGGAACAAAACACAAGAAAGTGGATAAAACTAAGCATGGAACATCAAAAATTATAGATACACTTGCAATGTATCAACATACCCAAGCTTAACTCCTGCTCGTCCTCGAGTAGGTAAGTGATAAAAAGAAAGAATAATTTTTGAGGTGACATGCACCATCAAAGACTTGATCAAAGTATTTGTAAAACATTCAAAGCTGGGATCATAATACTTCAATTATAACATGAAAGACAAAGTTCTAGCAATAAGACAAAGAAACTATGATGCAACATGAAAAGGCACAAAAAAAAATTCATGAATAACAATGCTTTGCAAGACGTTTGTTTGTTTCACATAAAGAAAACATAGCATAATAGTATTCAGCTTGTCCATCAATAGAGTAGCAAATAAAAATGCATAGGACACCTTCAAAGTTCATAAGAGTGACTAGATACAAATAGTTTAAAACAAGCAATAACAAGTTATGCATCAATCAACTAGTCTTGGGACAATGCACATAGAACTAAGAATGGCCACTATGCTCTCAAAGTAGGTGCATAAGGATAGAAGGTGGAGACTCAATATAATGGTGGAAGAAAGGCCTTTTGTATAAAAGGACGTAGGGATTCAAGTCTCATAAAGATCTTCCAAAAATTATGGTACTTATAGCTTTCAGCTCACATTACCCCTATCATAAGCATCATTAAGGTGATTAAGGTTAAAGTGACACAACTAAGACGATATGCTTGACAAGTTATAAACCGAAATCTCATGCCCCTTACCTACGAAGACCGATCCTCATGCTACTAAACTTCAGTCACAAGTAAGCTCTTGTCATTGTAAGTACATGTGTATCATTAAGAAACGCAAACGGGGTACCCCTTGCACATGATACGGGAGCTTTCCCATAATCAAAATGACAAGGCAAGCAGACAATGAGCATCTCAGCGATCTTTTTATTTGCTATTTGCATAGGTTTTTATTGAGGATGCTTCATAGAGTGCTCATTATTGTGATGCTACAAGTTTCCACCATGATTAGGCATGGCTTAGGCTAGCGGCCTAGGCGTTTCTCTAACACACATACAAACTCCATGATCTTACAAGTTCCACTTTTATTTCACACCGCCGGGATCCGTAAGCAAAAGAACTTGATATCAACGGGGTACAAAGTACAAGTGCAATGTTAAAAGCGTTTCCCATGAAACATGGTTCTGCTAATTTCAACTTATAAAGCGCAAGCATATACGCAACAAAAAACCCAATGGTTCAAGTTTATTAGATGCAAAAAAGTAAAGTGTGCCATCAAGTTCGTGAGAGCTTTAATCTATAGTTTTCTCATAACAAGTTTAATTTGGAAGGTAAACAAAAGCATGAATATACTTGGAATATCATAAGATAGTAGGTAGGTATGGTGGACTCTTTGGAATAACTTGGTTTAGGGAGTTGGATGCATGAGTGGAACTCATACTTGGTGGTGGAGGCTAGCAAAAGACTGGGAGCGACAAACTAAGAGAGCAATAATGGCCATAATCATGCAGAGCGACAAAACATCATTGATCGAAGCATAAAGTGATACTACAAGTTGAAAACTAAAGGATCATAAAGGCTATGGTGACTTGAGATAGTCATAATATGGTGTGAGCATGCGCCAAGTCAACCCAAATAAAGCATCAAAGGAGAATACCACTATACTATGCTTTAATATGCTAAAACAACGCATGATTTATCCAAGGGGCATTAAGCAATCTCAATTGTTTATGACAATTCCTGCTACAGCAAAGAATACTAAGCATAAAGAAAAAATAATATCAAGCATGGCATGACAAAGCATAGGCCACAGTCAAAACGAGCTCTTTTTATCACATAAGCATGAACTTTCCTACTCTTTTCCAAACCAAACCAAACTATTTGCAAACCAATGTATGAAAGAGGGGGTCCAACCAATTTATTCAGAAAACTAAGAAAACCAAGCAAACTTAAAACCAAAACGAAAACGAAAAAGAAGACGCTCCAAGAACAACACAACTGTGCATGAAACAATAAAAATGAAGCGTTTGGAAGAAACCTGTGATTTTTATTGATGAAGAAGGGGATGCCTTGGGCATCCCCAAGCTTTGACGCTTGTAATTCTTGGATATTTCTTTGGGTGACACTCGTGGCATCCCCAAGCTTGAGCTTTAGTCCATCCTTCATCTCATTACTCATTCCTTCCATACACCTGAAAATTTTCTTTCATACAAAACTTCACACAATCTTTATTAGCAACATTAGTACACTCAAGATAATAGGTCTTAAGGTTCAGTTATAACACAAAATAAACTTCCCTTAGAACACTAGCTATTGTAGAACTTCCCTAAAAAAGCTCAATTCCCCAAAAGAACTCAAAAAGGAACCAACAAGAAGCAAATGCAGAAAATGGCAGAAATCTATCAAAACAGACCAGCAGGTAAAGACGAATTTTTTCGAAGACCTTCTGTTGCTCAAATCAAAAAGTGTTGAACTAACTAAAGTTAGATAATAACCTGGGGCAGAAGCAAAAAAATGCACGCCTCAAAAAGACGTTCAGAGATTTTACACCAATTTTTACGGTGAAGCACAAAAATCTGTTTCGGAACAGCAACTTTCCCAATCATTACTTCTCTCTCATTAGAGGTTACTCTTGGCACAAAAAGCAAATAAAAAGGATAAGGAGAGGTTATTACAGAGGTAATAACTTCCAAGACTCATCTAAAACTTTTGGATTATCTCCCAATAAGTACTTTTCTTTAACACCTTTAAGTTAGGCATAAGAAGCAAGAAAGAATCAAGTGTTCTCAAATGAAGTAGCATTAAAACCAAATTTCTTGCCTTTACCTCTCTTACTTTTATTCTTAACCTTGGGGAAAATATGATTGTTTGGTGGATAAGAAAGGTGCATGGTCCCTTTTCCCACATCTATTATTGCTCCAAGAAGTTCAAATATGGACCTTCCAAGTGTAATTTGTCCTTTTCCTGCACATTCAATAACAAGATAATCAGTAAAAATCATTTTCCCAAGGATCTTTGTAAACACTCCTTCAGCTATTCCAAGAGGTAATATGGTAGTATTATTAGCAAGAGATATTTCTTTTCCTCCTTCCGTAAGCCCCCAAGTATTCAGAGATTTATAAATATCTTTGGGCATAAGGCAAAATTCAGACATGATACCATAGCGAGCTTGAAAAGTTTCAGTGTTTATCTCAATCTTTACTGTAGGGAGCCACTTTTATGGTTCAGAATTTATTGAAACATAATTGTGATGCTCCCTAAGCGTATTATAGCAATTTTTTAAGCTAATATGCTAGTCTCAAGAGTGTTCAACATAGCAAATATTTTTGCGAAAGAAATATCAGTTTGGCTAGGCATGTTGTAAGTGAGGATCAATTTCTTTATAGCATTAATAGCATCATCCTCATTACATTGGAGGAAATCTCCTCCCACAACAGCATCTAAAGCATATCTATAGCAAAGAGCAATCCCAAGGTAAAAACTGCTAAGGAACTAGCTTTGAGTCATTTTAGGCTTAGTTTTTTCATGTAGATCAGAGACTCTACATGTAGATCAGAGACTCTAGACCAAGCTTCCTTAAAACTTTCCTCAATTCCTTGTTTAAAAGTGAAAATCATTTCCTCGGGTGTCATAGTGATTGGAGCAAGGCTAGACATAATGACAACTAAAGAAGACTTATTTTTTGTGTTTTTCAAAAGAAAGCAAACTTGTAAAACTAATTTTTTTGTGTTTTTGAATAAGAAAGCAAACTAGTAAAACTAATTTTTTTGTGTTTTTGATAAACAAACAAGCAAACAAAGCAAAAGAAACTAAGCAAAACAAAAACAACAAAGTAAAGAGATTGGTTATGAGGGACTCCCCTTGTGAAGATGTCCTTGACTCCCCGGCAACGGCGCAGAAGAATGCTTGATGGCTCAATGCACGGCGCCCAGAAAAGTGCTGGTGCGTGGTTGAGGTAGAGCTCGTTGGGAACCCCAAGAGGAAGGTATGATGAGCATAGTAGCAAGTTTCCCTCAGTATGAAACCAAGGTTTAATCGAACCAGTAGGAGCAAGGAAACACCCCAAAGGTGTTACTAGCTGAGCTTTGGCAGGACGCACTGATACGTCCAAAACGTATCTACTTTCCTGAACACTTTTGCTATTGTTTCTCCTCTATACTTGTGTGATTTGGATACAACTAACGCGGACTGACGCTATTTTCAGCAGAATTGCCTTGGTGTCCACTTTTTGTGCAGAAAATCAACTATCAGGAAAAATCCCGGAAAATATGCCAAAAATCCTATTTCACCCGAAGACTCCAGGAGCCAGAATACGAGACGGAGAAGAGCCAGGGGGTGGACACACCACCTGGTGGCGCGGGGAAGGCCAGGCCACGCCAGGGGGTGGTGTGGGCCCCCTAGGCACCCCCTCGGCCTCTCTCTTCCCCTATAAGGAGCCTTCCAACCTAAAAACTTTGGGGGTTCGACGTTTTTCCAAAAGGAGTTCCGCTCCGCCGCCACCACCAGATTCCACGAAACAGCACCAGAAACTCCGTTCTGGCACCCTGCCGGGACGGGGAATTGGAGGAGATCATCACCATCATCATCACCATCGCTTCTCCATCGACCATCCATGTTTCTCCCATCTATGACATGTGTTCACGGAGTGTTAATGCTTTGCTCCGGTGCTCTATTAAAAGGAGCACCTTAATTGCTAGTAGTTCCCTTGAGGCCCCGCTGCAAACGGGCTGGCAGGACAAAAGATGTTGTGCAAGTTCTCATTGCGAGCACGTATGACTATATATGGAACACATGCCTAGGATTGTCTAGTACTTGGATGCTTTATCTTATTTATCTGCAATTGCCCTATGTTCTGATTGCTATGTGGATTGTCTTGTCCATGCAACGCCCGTCCATCCATCCCTATTCCTAACGCACTCGAATCCCACTATTTACTACTATTGTTACTACTGTCTTTACTTTGCTACTGCTGCTAATTTACTATTCCTACTACAAAACTGTTGCTACTGATAAACTGCTGTGAGCAAGATTGTTTCTAGGTGCAGCTGAATTGACAACTCAGTTGTTAAGGCTTATAAATATTCTTTGGCTCCCCTTGTGTCGAATCAATAAATTGGGTTTCACTTCCCTCGAAAATACTGCGATACACCCCCTATACTTGTGGGTCATCAAGACTATTTTCTGGCGCCGTTGCCGGGGAGCATAGCTTTATTTATCAAGTTCACTTGGATTCTCTATTGTTCGCTATTATCCATCCATCATGGGTAAGTCTCATGATGGCAAGGTTCTTATTTTACCATCCACTACAAGAAGAGGTACGGTTCTAAACACCTCTACTACTCTTGATTCACCGTCTGTTATGAGTAAGTTCCTTACACCACCACATACACATGCTACACACACTGCTACTACTGCTGAATCTGAAACTTCTGATGCTTATGATGTTGTTTTTACTGTGCTTGATAAGAGTGGTTCATTAGGTCCTTTCCTAGATGCTACGATTGCTAGAACTATAGCTGGAAATACCGAAACTCCTAATGAAGACACTACCACACATGTTATTTCACCTGAGTCTAGTGAAAGTTATGATATTGAAGATGTTTATGTTGAGATGACCGACGAATTTATTAAAGAATGTAAGAACACCCATGATAGGAGCGCTGCTAAGAGTCTCCTTGAGAGGCATACTATTAGACCCAAATTGTCTCCTATTGCTAAGTTTGCTGCTTCTCCCATAAAAATTATAGATGAAGATTATGATTTCTCTCTCGATCTATCTTACATGGCTATTGTCGAGAAAGAACCTTTTTGTGGGACTAAGAATGAAAGTGCGGTAGCACATATGAATGAACTTTATACCATGAGTGGCTTGTTTTCTGATGATATTAGGATGCACACTTACTTTGTTGCTAAGATTTCCCCTTTTCACTGAAAGCAGAAGCTAAAACCTGGTTTAGTAATTTACCTCCTGGATCTATTGATAGCCCTAAGTGTTTGATTAGTACTTTCCTGCAGAAATATTTCTCTCCTAGTGCTAGACATGCTATTTTGCAGGAACTTTTTAACTTTATACATGGAGAAAAAGAGGTACTGCCTGAATCTTGGGCAAGGTTTTGTGCTTTGATTCATGCACAAGATGGAAGTCCATTACCTAAGAATGAGCTTCTTGATATATTTTATAATGGACTAACAGAGGAATCTAGGACATACCTAGATAGTTGTGCTAATTGTGTTTTCAGGAATAGGACTCCTATGGAAGCTGAGGAATTAATGGCTAAAATAAGCAAGAACTATGAAGATTGGACTCCTCCTAAACAAGCTATACCTGAAGTAATTGTACCTGAACCATCTATTCCGATGCCTATTCCAACATCAAAGAAGAGGGGAGTTATTGAATTAAATGATGAAGTGACGAAGGAAGCTAAGAAATGTCTTAATGAGAAGGGAATTAAAGCTGCAGATGTCAAGAATTTACCTCGTATAGAAGAATTATGTAAGCCTATTCCCTACTCATCCACTATTGAGGTACACTCTCTCCAACACTTTGATGAAGGTGATATCCCTTACTCTAAACCTCCTAATCAATGCTTAGAAGAATTCGATATCTTTATTGTTAAGCAAGATAACTTTAATAAAAGGGTGCAAAATCATCTAATGGAAAACACTAGAGCTATTGTTGACTTGAAAGATATTGTGGAAAGAACCTCTAATGATGTTAAAATGATTGTTAGACACTTTCAAATGGTTCAAACTCAAATAGATCAACTCGTTAAAGTGCAAAACGACTTGCTAGTTAATGCTGCTAAAGAAAAACATGCTTATGAAATTAGAACTAGAAGTGGTGCCGCTACCCGGGATCCTCTATATCCTGAGGGGCATCCCAAAAGAATTGAGCAGGATTCTCAACAAGCTGAAAATAGTGGTTCTACTCGTAAGAAAAGGAAAAAGAAACATAAAACTGTTGTAGAACCCTCTGATGAAGTGGTAATGAAGAAAATGAAGTTCCTAATGAAGAAAAAGTTGAAGAAGAACCTGAAAACCACACTAAGAATACTAAATACACCAAAGAAGATTTTATTGCTAAGAAACATGGTAGTGAAAGAGAACCTTGGGTCCATAAACCTATGCCTTTTCCTGATAAGAAACACAAGTCAAAGGAAGATGAACATTATAATAAGTTTTGTGAGTGCATGAAGCCTTTATTCTTGCAAATTCCTTTGACTGATGCTATTAAATTGCCTCCTTACTCGAAGTATATGAAGGACATTGTCTCGAATAAAAGGAAGATCCCTAATGAAGAAATTTCTACTTTGGTTGCTAATTATTCCTTCAATGGCAAGGTTCCTAAGAAACTTGGAGACCCAGGGATTCCAACTATCCCTTGCTCTATTAAGAATAGTTATGTTAGAACTGCTTTGTGTGATTTGGGAGCTGGAGTTAGTGTTATGCCTTTCTCTCTATAAGAGGCTTCGGCTTGAAAAATTGATACCAACTGATATATATTTGCAAATGGCTGATAAATCTACCACTATTCCTATGGGTATATGTGAGGATGTACCTGTTCAAGTGGCTCATAATTGCTTGATATTAACTGATTTTGTTGTGCTTGAAATGCCTGAAGATGATAATATGTCTATTATTCTTGGGAGACCTTTTCTTAATACTGTAGGAGCTGTTATTAATTGTAATCAAGGAAAGGTGACCTTCAATGTTAATGACAAAGAACATACTGTCTATTTCCCCAAGATGATTGAAAGGACTTATGGTTTGAATTCAATTGAACATGTTGAAGGCATTCAAGTTGGAGAAATATATTGTCCCATACCTAGAGAAAAAATTGAAACTATTATGATTGGGACAATTGCTATCAAGGTTGAGGTAACATAATCATTAGTGGAATACAAAGTTTTGTCTCATATGCAATTGTTTTGGTAGCAAGACTTGATCAACCTTGTTAACAAAAGGATTCCACTGAACAAAACAATGTTTTCATTATGATTATCTCCGTTTATTTCTACCCTTTGCATTTTAGTTTTTGCTTTCGTTTAGTTTTCTTTTTGTTGTTAGTTGCTTGCATGTTAGAGTGTCTTAGAACTTCTGTAGTTCTAGCCTTGTTTTGTCATTGCATCATTTCCAAAAAAATCTGTCTGTCAGAAAATCATTCTTCTATGCCTGAAAATGCCCAAAAATAAAGTGTCTCGAAAAATTTCATAAAATTCATATTAAATTTTTACGTGAAAAAAGGGGCAGAGGAGTACCTGGGAGGTACCAGGGGGGGCCACCAGGAAGGCACCACATGGTGGTGCGGCCAGCCCTGGGTGGCGCCATGCCCTGGTGTGGGCCACCCCTACCCCCCCCCCACTAACTCTCTCACCTGCCACTTTCTTCTCTCTCCCGAGTAAGCTCTAGTTCATTGCTCAAAATCGTGTTCTTGCTGTGCTTGCTCTCGATTTTTTCGATCTCCGTGCTCAGCCCATCTTTCTTGCTGAAATTTTGAGCATTTGTTCCCTGGTATGTGACTCCTCCCCTTGTCCAAGTAGATTTGTGTTTAGTGGATTATATATTGAGTATTTTGCTGCTGTAGGTGACTGGTCATGAGAGCTTGTAAGCTTGTTTGATGCTTAGATATATAGTTTTGATGCATGTTTAGGCCTCTTGCAAGTCCCTATGAGTAGAATCCTTCATTATATTTACTTTGCAATCACTTGTTTAATAGCTGTTTAAATTTCAGAATACCAAGCATGAACAACCATACTTTTGGAGAGATTTTTGAGAGAGATGCACCTAGGAGGTCGAGGACCTCAAGATCAGCCTCTCAGGCTAGGCCATCATACAACGAAGATCTCATTGCAACTCATATTGGTAGTGAAAGGGATGATGGGGATGCTCACCCATCCTCTTTTCCTTGTTTTACTTTCTTACAACCTGCAGGTATTCTTGATGATTTCTTGCTACTGATTGAGAGGGTTGGTTTGACCTCATATATGCAAGATGAGAGGGCGCAATACGCTATGATCACCAAAACTTTTGTTGAGAGCTTCACGTTTACTAACACATCCTATCAGTCGACTATCTCTTTTAAAATATATAATCTGCCCTTCACCATGCCTTTGGAGAGATTTTGCAGTATTGTAGATGTACGCATGACAGGGACCGTGAAGAAAATTCAAGGGCGACCCGCTGATTTGTTGGAGCTTTACTGAGGGGTGACCAATGATGATGACCGCGTGGCACAACGCGGAAAGATAAGAAATATCCAACTCCCCGCTCTTAGATACTTTGCATATTATCTTGCTACTAGTGTACTTGGTAGGGAGAACACATGTAATATCTCCAACTATCATTTAGCATTCCTTGCTGCTGCAATTAACAATGATACTCCGTACAATCTTGGCTCGCTTATTGCTCGCCACCTAGCTGCTAGGGGGCCTATCTATGGGGGCATCATTGCCTCGCGTATAGTCAATGCATTAGGTCTTTTAGTGGATCCCTATGATGCTATAATGGCACCATAGAGGCTTGACCTTGTTGCTATGAAAACTCATCACTTTGCCACTTCTACTTTTGATTTGGACAGTCTAGTATATAGGATGCTTTTCACTGACGGGGATGAAAGGGAGATCCTTTTGCCACAGCCTTCTTTGTTTAGTGTTCACAGGAGACCGTGGTCGCACTCCAAGGAGGAGGTGGACGAGCAGCTTTGCTTGCTGGGTTTCCACGAGCAGCACCAGGAGGATGTGCCCTCCTATGATTACTCCGCACATTATGGAGGGACGTACTCGAGCTCGCACCAGGACGAGGGTACTTCCTCATCGTACCACAGTGACACTTCATCCTAGCCAGCTTGGGATTGACACCCACTTAGGCCAAAAGCCTAAGCTTGGGGGAGGTACGCCGACACCGCACTCATCTCCATATCATGTTGTGTTGGTACTTTGTATATTCATGTTTTCGTTGTATTTTTAGTTTTCATTCTTCTTTTGCTTTTGCTTTCTAAAACACAAAAAGACCAAAAATATTTCTGTTGTTTCTCTTTAGTTTGCTTCTTCTTTTTACCTTGGTTTGTTTTTCCCTTTTTTCTTTGTTTGAACTATTCGAAAAACCCAAAAAGATTTTGCTTTGCTTGTTTTTCCCTTTTGGTTCTTGTTTAAAAATTGAAAACACCAAAAATATTTGTCGTTCTTCTTTGGTTTTGTGAGTTTGCTAGAGGGTTCAGCATTCCTTAGTGGAATATTGGTTTCATATTATTATTCAAGCCACACAAGTGAAGAGCAATAATGAGGATTAATGACAACTTGAGGCGTGGTAAGAGGTTGGTAACGAACTCTATTTGTTTTCATGTTTGTACATATACTCATCATTGTGAGCTTGCTTAGTCCATTCATGTAGGTTGTATGTTATCTTTGGATGCTTAGTAGTTCTTGCTTTCGTATGATTAGCTCCAGCTCGCTAATAGTTTGTAGCATGTCTTATGAATGTTTGCTTGCATTGCTCTATTCATAAATTGGTACGACACCGTGGTATCCTCCTCTGAATGTTTCATTTGATTGGCTTGGCACATGCTCACGCAGGCACATGACTGTAATAATCAGTTAAGCCTCGATGAATTATTTTGCCTTGAGGATCTTGAATCACTTCCATGCCATGAGTAGTCCTGTTTTGTTGCAAGCATGATAATGACAGCTATTGCTCTCTCGTTTGTCGCTCCCTTACTATTGCTAGCCTTCACTTGCACTGAGTGTTTTACTCATGTTTCCAACTCCCTTAAACCAAATATTGCCAAAGTGTCCACCATACCTACATATTAGCATCATTCGCTACTTGTATGCATATTCAATATGCCTTTTTTTCTTCCGAATAAAATGTTTGCTTGTTATGAGAAAATTAGTTAGTAAAGCTCTCACGAACTTGATGGCACACTTTATTTCCTGCACTTAATAAACCTGAACCATTGTGAACTCTCCATGAAAAGTTATATGCTTGCAAATTATAGGCCGGGGATTAGCAGAACCGTGCTGTCACGGGGAACGCTTTCAACACTTGTAAATATATACCCAGTTGATACCCTGCTCTTTTGTTTGCAGATGTCGTCGGTGTGAAATAAAAGGGGATCTTGTAAGTCCATGGAGTTATGTATGTGTGTTAGAGAAACGCCTGGGCCGCTGGTCTAATCCATGCGGACATGGTGGAAACCTGCAGCATAACCATAATGATATCTATGAAGCATTCTTCTTATAAAAAAAGATAGAGATAGCTATTGAGAAAAAGAAAAAAAGAGATTTATGAAAAGAGGAAAGAGAGAAAAAAGCACCATTTTCCCATGGTAAATAAGAAGATTACTGAGATACTCATTGTCTTCTTGCCTTGTCATTTTGATATGGGGACTCTTCCGTATCATCGGGCAAGGGGTACCCCGTTGGCGGTTCTCAATGATACGCACATACTTACGATGATAAGAACTTACCGGTAACTAAAGTTGAGTAGCATGAGGAGCGGCCCTCGTACTCAAGGGACTTGGGATTTTTAGTTTATAGGCTGTCAAGCATATAACTCATATTGGAAATCACTTTCACCTTAACCACATTAAAGATGCTTATGATAGGGGCAATGAGAGCTCAAAGCTAATGAGTACCATACTTTCAGCATTTGGAAGCCTTTCAAATTATTCAAAACCTTTTCTTTTACTTGTTGAGTCTCCACATATTCTTTGAGCACCTTCTTGATAGCATAGTTGTCATTCTTTGTGTTTGTCACATTGCTTGATTATTTGTGTTATGACTTTGATGCTTGTATCCTTGATATCTTTACTTCTAGTCATCACTTGAACTTCAGAGGTGCCTTGACATTCATAATCAGAGGCAAGCGAGATACCACTCTATCATACCTTTTTATGAGCATTGTAATGTTGCTTACGTTTATACTTCATGCTACTTATTATTTTTGAGTTGGAATCTCTTCATAGCTCGCAATGACTATTAAGTGGACTCAGTTGCATACTCTTTATTATGAACTGTCTAAGTAGTTGATCACATTGCTGAGAATATTTACATCTTATGAAGCAAATGTGTTCGTGAAAGTTCTTTTATCGCACTCAGTTTTCAACTGAATTGCTTGAGGACAAGCAATAAGCTAAGCTTGGGGGGAGTTGATACGTCCAAAACGTATCTACTTTCCCGACCACTTTTGCTATTGTGTCTCCTCTATACTTGTGTGATTTGGATACAACCTACACGGACTGACGCTGTTTTCAGAAGAATTGCCTTGGTGTCTACTTTTTGTGCAGAAAATCAACTATCAGGAAAAATCCCGGAAAATATGCCAAAAATCCTATTTCACCCGAAGACTCCAGGAACCAGAATACGAGACGGAGAAGAGCCAGGGGTTGGACACACCACCTGGTGGCGCGGGCCAGGCCAGGCCACGCCAGGGGGTGGTGTGAGCCCCCCAGGCACCCCATCGGCCTCTCTCTTCGCCTATAAGGAGCCTTCTGACCTAAAAACTTTGGGCGGTTCGAAGTTTTTCCAGAAGGAGTTCCGCTCCACCGCCACCACCAGATTCCACGAAACAGCACCAGAAACTCCGTTCTGGCACCCTGTCGGGACGGGGAATTGGAGGAGATCATCACCATCGCTTCTCCATCGACCATCCATGTTTCCCCCATATATGTGTGAGTAATCCCCCATTGTAGGCTATGGGGATGGTAGGGATTGGATGAGATCGTTCATGTAATGGCATCGGATTGTTAGGGCATAGTGCCTAGTATCTTTTATTAGTGCTTTATGACTTTGTTGCGACTTGTTGTGCTTAATGCTTGTCACTAGGGCCCGAGTGCCATGATTTCAGATCTGAACATGTTATTGATTCATTTGATAGTATTGTTTATGGTCTTATCTGCAAGTTGTATACACACATTGTTGTCCGTAACCAATGGCCCCGAAGTGACAGAAATCGGGATAACCGGAGGGAATGGCTTTGGTGTGAGGATCACATGTGTTCACGGAGTGTTAATGCTTTGCTCCAGTGCTCTATTAAAAGGATCACCTTAATTGCCAGTAGTTCCCTTGAGGCCCCGCTGCAAACGGGCTGGCAGGACAAAAGATGTTGTGCAAGTTCTCATTGCGAGCACGTATGACTATATATGGAACACATGCCTAGGATTGTCTAGTACTTGGATGCTTTATCTTATTTATCTGCAATTGCCCTATGTTCTGATTGATATGTGGATTGTCTTGTCCATGCAACGCCCGTCCATCCATCCCTATGCCTACCGCACTCGAATCCCACTGTTTACTGCTATTGTTACTACTGTCTTTACTTTGCTACTGCTGCTACTTTACTAATCCTACTACAAAACTGTTGCTACTGATAAACTGGTGTGAGCAAGATTGTTTCCAGGTGCAGATGAATTGACAACTCAGTTGTTAAGGCTTATAAATATTCTTTGGCTCCCCTTGTGTCGAATCAATAAATTGGGTTTCACTTCCCTCGAAAATACTGTGATACACCCCCTATACTTGTGGGTCATCACACACTACCGGTGCTAGTAGCAACGTGCATATCTGCACAACATAACCACAGAACTTTGTCCCCAGCTTGCGATGAGGTTGTCAATCTCACCGTGTTTTGCGGAAAACAAAGGATTAAACGTATGGAATGGAAAGAAGTAAAAGTTTGCAGAAAGTAAACACAAAGATGTAAAAGATTGTAGATTGTATGTAAAGACAAGGACTGGGATCCATAGTTCACTAGAGGTGGCTCTCCTTAAGATAGAAAAACATGCTGGGTGAACAAATTACAGCGGGGCAATTGACAAACATTGAGAAAACAATACATGCATTTACTAAACATCTTGACTTCTTTGGAACTTGATTGGGCAATACAACATTATACATAGACCTCCATCCAACTGCATCTATGACTAATAATCCACCTTCAGGTTATCATCCAAACCCACTCCAGTATTAAGTTGCAAGCAACAGATTATTGCTTTACAAACTGCGTGTAAAGTAAACAATACGATTGTTCTATGAACAAAGGATTATTGTTTTCTCCCTAGTAGCAACAACACATCTAGTACCTTAGAGATTTCTGTCACTTCCCCAGATTACCAGAGGCATGAACCCACTATAGAGCATAAATACTAACTCTTTGAGTTGTTAGCATCTACTTGGCCAAGATAGCTACTAACAACGGAAAGCATGCAAGATCACAATAAAAAAGACATGATAGAATCAATAATCAATCTGAAATAGCATCTCAATATCCATCGGATCCCCGCAAACACAACATGTAGAATTACAAATAGATGATCTTGATCATGAACGGAGCTCACAAGATCTAAACATGAAAGCACAAAGGAGGAGAACCAGCCATCTAGCTACTACATGGATCTGTAGTCCAAGGATGAACTACTCACGCATCACACCGGAGGCTTGCATGGTGATGAAGAAGGCCTCCAGGGTGAATTCCCCTCTCCGACAGGGTGCCGGGAAGAGCTTCAGATCCCTCCCGATCTAGGGATGGAGATGACGGAGGCTACAGACTCTTTCGTGGATTTTTGATCGGGCCCTTAGGGTTTCCGTCCCGAGGGTATCTTATAGTCGGAAGGGGAGGCCGAGGGGGTGCCTGGGGCCACCACACCACCCCCTGGCGCCAGCCAAGCTTGGTCATGCGGCCAGGTGGTGTGGCCGGCCTCTGGCCCCTCTCCGTCTTGTATTCTGGCATCTGATGACTTCCGGAAAAATAGGCACTTTGGCTTTTGTCCCTTTCAATTCCGAGAATATTTATTTTCTGACTTTCCTGGAACCAAAAACAGCAGAAAACAGGCAGCTAGCACCGTGGCTCTTGTTAATAGGTTAGTCCAAGAAATCATATAAAAATTACTCCAAAGTTGGAACAAAACACAAGAAAGTGGATAAAACTAAGCACGGAACATCAAAAATTATAGATACATTTGCAATGTATCAAAGATCCAGCGACTGGAAATGTTGGGATTCGCGATTCTGGTCCAACGGTCAATATTCAAAATTGATTGTACACTATATAGTGGAAAGATCATGTAGAAGTTAACGATTATTAGCTACTAGTAAGTTGCACATGAGACTCAGATAGTAGACGTATGATATATCATCACTATATACAATTATAATTGGTAAAGCACAAAAAATTATAAATTTGATCAACATCTATAAAGTATGGGTGTACATTTGGTCCTTGTACTTTGTATCATCATGTAGAAGTCAAAGATTATTAGCTACCTAACACATGATTTTTTTGATAACATGGTCTAGAGAAACAAGGGAGAACCTTCTAGTACGACGGAGAAGTGTGTTTTGAGGTTTGTGCATAGCGTTCATTATGGCGAAGACTATCAATAGAATCTTCTAGATGATTGGATGGAAAAGAAGATCCAACGGCTCGAAAAGCTGGGATTCGCGAGTCTTGATTCAACGGTCAACATTCAAAGTTATTCGTACACTATATAGTGGTTTGTAATGAAGACTATTAATATAATCTTCAAGGTGCTAGAATGGAAAAGAAGATCCAACGGCCGGAAATGTTGGGTCGCGAGTCTTGATCTAATGGTCAATATTCAAAGTTGTTTGTACACTATACAGTGGTAAGATCATGTAGAAGTCAATGATTATTAGCTACTAGTAAGTTGCACGTGAGACTCGGATAGTAAACATATGACATATCATCATCACTATATACAATTATAATTGGTAAAGCACAAAAAAATATAAATTTGATCAACATCTATAAAGTATGGCTGTATATTTGGTCCTTGTACTTTGTATCATCATGTAGAAATCAAAGATTATTTAGCTACCTAACACATGATTTTTTATAACATGGTCTAGAGAAACAAGGGAGAAGCTTCTAGTATGATGGAGAAGTGTGTTTTGAGGTTTGTGCATAGCATTGATTATGTCGAAGACTACAAATAGATTCTTCTAGAAGCTATAATGGAAAAGAAGATCCAACGGCTAGAAACGCTGGGATTCACGAGTCTTGATCCAACAGTCAACATTCGAAGTTATTCGTACACTATATAGTGGTAAGATAAGATATGCACGCAAAACAAGTTGTGTTTTCTCTCACCTTCACACCGCCTCATCACCATCCACACACACCCCGACTGGCTGACTTCTCCATCGTCCACAACGTGGTGCTACCCACATGCGTCGACCTGCCTTGTCGTTACATTTCACACCCTGCGAAGAGAAAGCACCAAGCACACCCCAGCACGCTCGTTCGCAAGTGTGAGGAGCGTTTTTGTGTGTGTGTGTGTGTGAAGCAAGTACACACTAGTATGAAGGGTATATGGCTAAGTTGCTCTCTCGAGAAGGACCATACTGCTTTTCCTTGCTTAACTTTAGAGCCCTTTATGCTAAATTTATGGACCTCTATTAAAAAAAATTAGGTGTTCGATGCAAATCGTACTTTCTCCCACCATCCATATCAAATTTTAACTACTAGTAAGCGCGATAGATAGATTCCTCTTAAAATGTCCCAACAAACTTTTGAAGCTCTAACCAGGAATTCAGTACATCGAAAACCACCGAAAGCTTTTTCGTAAAACTTCCAAAGCAATCTATAATTTACTTGTAGTTCAAATTTGACCTAATTTTGATAAATTGGCATAGAGTCTCATTCAAGTCAGTAGAGTTAGCTAGGAAGTTTTAAAATTCGCAAAACATGGGAAAATTGAGAATGTTCTTTCCTGATAGTTGGACACTCACACCTAGAACATCGTTTACTAAAAGAAGATGCACCCATCTACCTTCGACAAGACAACTAATCCAAGAACTATCTATCATACGCTTACTTCTATCTCAAGTTTGACCTAATATAATTTTGTTAAGTTGTCAAGATGTAGAATCTTACCAAGAAATTGAACCTATTGTCAAAATTTCAAGACATTTACTATATATATCCACGCAAAACAAATTGTGTTTTCTCTCTCCTTTCTTATCTCATCACCATCCACACACACCCTATTGGCCCGCTGATCTCTCGTCTACAACGTGGCGCTGCCCACATGCGTCGACCTGCATAATTGTTCCATTTCACACCCTGTAAAGAGGAAGCACCAAACACACCCCCAACACGCTGGTTCGAAAGTGTGAGGGGCGTTTTGTGTGTTTGTGTGTAGAAAATACAGTAGTATGAAGGGTATGGCTCAGTTTCTCGCTCGAGAAGTACCTGAGTGCTTTTCCTTGCTTAACATTAGGGCCCTTTGTTCTAATTTTATGGACCGCTATGTAATTTTCTCTTTTTTGAGGTCTTCGATGTAAACCGTACTCCCACCGATCGTGTCAAATTTTAACTCAAGTAAGCACGATAGATAGATTACTCTTAAAATTTTCTAAATACTTTTTAGGCTAACCAGGAATTCAGTAGTACATCGAAAGCTTTTTCTTAAAACCTCCTAGCTTATAGACAAATTCTGCCACCATAGGTGATGCCCTAATACTAGTATGAAAATAGAAGCTGACGTGACGAGAAAGTACTGCGCTAGGAAGGGACATGTTTAATTTATTGCACAGGGGCACGTTTTACACGCATTCATGCTTAGCTGGCGTCCTCGGTGCAGCCGCTTCTTACAACAGAAGAAAAGAAAAGACCTTTATCAAAGAGCCATCCTTTCTTCCCCATCTTCGTTTAGTTTATCCCCACTCGCCGATGCCACCTGGCCGCATCTCAGGCGCGTGCTTCACACATTTTACTCCCCATCTTGCATGCTGCATCACTCCCTCTAGGCCACCAACCCCCTCCTCCAAAAACCACCAACAACTCTACAAAGATCCACCCTCGCCCCTAATCCGTCCGGACGGGATGGTGGATTCGAGGTGCAACTCGCGACACTACGGCTGGTGCAAGGTCGGCGACGACGTCTTCAACAAAATCACTATGCGTCTAGACACTATCAGCGTTGTTAGGTTGGCTGCATGCTCCAAGGAGCTGTACCACCAGGTCACCGGCGGAAAAGGTAGCAGGTGCCCCAACGACCGCTGTTGTTCATTGGTCTCCTACAATGACATCTAAGAGCACAAGATCCAGTGCTGCTACGCCCCGTGCACAGCCTGCACGGAGTGAGGATGCGAGTTCGTCAATCGGCCATTGACTTTGCACCAGCTCTTTGACCACTTGAAACTTGCCCACAAGATGTACTATTAGCCCCAAGTGACCTACTCCAACAAGTACTGGTACCCGACTAACCGGGGGCACACACCAGAGATCATCAACATCAGGAAATAGGGCACGGAGTTTGCCGCCCTAATTGGAGGGTACACCACGGACATCTTCCTATCCGTCAGGTACGTCAGGTCGGCGGCGTGCGAATTACCGCATACAAGGTGATGTTATGGTTGCTGCCACCATGGAATAAGCTCCATTCGATCGAAATGGCAGCGACATCTGAGAAGACGAGCAGGCCTTCATTGGCTGAAGTCGCGCTGAAAGGGCTCATGTCGTACCTATCGAAACCGAGGCGTTACCTGCGAGCTTCTCAAGATGTTGTCGGAATTCCCCCTGGATTACAAGAATATCAACCAAAAGTGAGTTAACACATATAAATCTTCTTATGATGATCCTAATATGAATATATGTAATGTCGTACTAATTAATTACTTTATGTTGGTGACAGACCAAATTGGTATGGGCTGTTCAGCCAAATATGTCTTCATGTTCAATGCTCGCTGATGCAGTCCAATGGAACTGCATGGTGCCTGGCTGTGAGTTCGCCGCAATTCCGTTTGTGCTTCACTCCCACCTCAGAGAAGCCCACGCCATGAGGTTGCGCATTTTACACTATGGTAGGAAAGGCAGGTACATCTCTAAGCCAGTGCTGGCACCGGGCTCGCAAAATGTAGATATCGGGCTAACCGGGTTCAATGACACGGTGTTTTGCGTGCTATTCGACGGGCGTGACAATGTCATCTTGATATCTGTCGTGTGCATCAGGCCGGTGGCGCGCGTGTTGCCACAGTTCATGGTGAAGTTGAGCTCTGCACATCCAAATGGCTTGTGTGAGAAGGTATTCTATGCGAATTCTAAAGCCACTTGATCTTTGTTGGTTTGTCGGTCTAATATGTTCGCTCGTCGTCGGAATCGACCATCGGAGCTCACTGTGGAATACAAGCTTCGTGTCAACAAGATTATTACCGTAGATGCAGAGGTGGGATATGTGGGAGACTTCTAAACTAACTCGAAACTAAGTGGGATAAGCGGGATAAGTGAGATTTGTTAAATCCTACTTGTCCCACTTCTTCCACTTAGTTTAGAGTTAGTCTAGGGGTCTAAAATTAAGGATCCCGCCTGTCCCATTTGTCCCACTTCTACATCCCTATTTCTTAGCAATTAACCCATCTTTATCTTCTTGTGCTGATCCTAACTTGAACACATGTACTCCTTGACCGGATTTTTCTTACCATTTTGGGACATGTGGTTCCTAGCTTAAGGTAGTTCTGAGTATTTTGTATGGAGTTCTGTTACTTCTAATCTATTTTGTAGTAGGAGTAATACCTATGTACTGGTACTTGTTCAGACCGATGGATCTAGTGCAGAATAAGGTCTCTCTTTCCTTTTGAATCATGGCCTTTCTACATCTACCGAATTTCAATGTCTGCATTGTTTAATCTATCAATTCCTTTGGTCATTATCTGTACTGCTAAATCGGTCACTTTGAAATGGTGCTAAATCTGTCAAGTGCCGCTTATTATGAACTGGGAATCTGATGATATTTTTCTGTCGTATTCAGTACTACTGAATCTTTGAAGTACCATTGAATATGTTGAACGTTTTGTTGTTGCTATTACTAAAATATTTTTTAGAACTAATAGTAATGTATTGGTACTTATTTAGATCAAGACCAGTAAATGGTCTTGCTCTTCTTTTGGAACATAGCCAGAATATGTTCTCTCTGTCCTTTTGAATTATGGCCTTGCTACATCTATTGGATTTTAGTGTCTGCATTGTTAAATCTATCAATACTTTTGGTCATTATCTGTACTGCTAAATCGGTCACTTTGAAATGATGTTGAATCTGTCAAGTGTCGTTGATTATGTGTTTGGAATCTATTGATATTTTTCGATTTTATTCAGTGCCACTGAATCTTTCAAATGGCAGTGAATCTGTCAAATGTTCTGTCATTTTTATTACAGTACTAAAGTATCTTATAGAACTAATACTGACGTACTGATACTTTTTTAGATCAAGGGCAGTAGATGGTCTTACTGTTCTTTTGAAACATGGCCTTGTCACAATCTAGATGAGGCTTGGGGCATTTTAGTTTGCATATGTGGGTCACACAGTCATTGTTGTGAGTAGAAAGTATGCACAGAAAAGCAGGCTTGATGGTCAGTTTTGCTTGCTCCGATGATCGAGTGTGTTCGGAGAAAAGCGACTAATCCCGTACCAAGGTTTTTAGTGCTGAAACAAGAATTGATTCTCGCTGTCCTGTTATTGAATTTTAGAGTCTGTATTGCTGAATCGGTCACTTTGAAATGCTGCTGAATATGAACTAGGAACCTGTCGTTATTTCACCAAGCATGATTCAATTTAGGCCGTGGGTTCTTGCCTTTCTAGAAGTTTCAATAATTTTAGCAGGCTTGCCAATCTTTGCAAAGGGGTACCTTTCTAGAAAGTTCATATGAGGTTCAGCATCTTGGTATTTTGGTACGTAGTATGAAGTATCGAAAAACGTAAGTGACTCAACTTACAACTACTCTGTCTAACTGATGTGAATCTAGAAAAAGTTGAGGCCATTAGAATATGAACTAGAGGGAGTAGTATAAAATGGAAGCAGTAAATAAGTCATCTCTCAGTTCTAATAACTGAGATGTGATGAGAGAACTCTCCATGGCAGCGTGCCAGTCTAGAGTACCTATAGTAGTACTCCCTACTCCATACCTCTAGTCAGCCTGCTCGATGTACTACGCTTGGCAGAAGACAGTCGTAGGAGCACGGCAAAACCCCCTCCTTAAGAGCCATTTCCAACTCCGAGAGGCCGCATTTGGATCTTCTCTAGTACGGATTTCACACATTTTTCTCGCCATCTCACCCGCTACATCGATCCTTCCAGGCTGCCACCCCTCTCCTCCAAATAAGTCCAACAGTCATACATAGATCTGCCCTTGACCCCAATCATTCGAACATGATGGCTTTCGATTCGAGGCACAACCGGCTGAACAACGTCTGGATGAATGTCGGGGACAACGTCTTCAACGAAATAGCTAAGCGTCTGGACACTACCAGCACCATCCGGCTGGACGCATGCTCCAAGGAGCTATAACACCAAGTCACTGGTGGAAAAGGTAGTAGATGCCCCAACGACATCTGCTGGACTTTGGTCTCCTACAAGGACGTCTACGACCACAAGATCGCATGCAACTACCGCCGGTGTGTCTGCATGGAGCCAGGATGCGAGTTCATCAACGTCAATAAAGTGTTCGTCGAGCACCTCATATCTTCCCACTCGATGATAGTGCCCACATACAACCCCAAAAAATGGGACCCGTCTGTGTCGGTTCGTGCACCGTGCTCGCTCAGAGCTGAGGTCATCCATCAGGAAGGAGAGACTTACTCCTGTCCATTGGGCTGGTCAGGTCGGCGGTGTGTGAATCGTGGCAGTATGAGGTGAGGTTTTTGTTGTTGGTCTTGTTTGCTAGTTTCAATCAGGTTGTAGTAAAGAGGTCACCCGAGAGAACGATTAGGCTGTCGCCGGCCAACGCTGCGCAGGAAGTGATCATGTCTTTTCTGTCCAAGCCGCGTCTTTACTGGCATACTACTGAACCTGTAGTCGGTCAAGATTCACCGGTGAAATATCACATCTTAATCCTCTTGTGATGATCCTACTATGAGTGTATGTAAAGTTGTACTAATTAGCTAGTTTATGTTGGTGGCAGATTCCCTTCGTAATTGGAATTGCCGAAATTAAGGATCCCAAACTTCCTGATTTGTCGTATGAATTTTACATGTATGCTGCTGACCTAGAGGCCGACAGGCGACAATGAAACGAGAGACGCGTCCTAGGCAGGAAATCAAGGGTGCAGCCCGGCCAGCACTTTGACACGCTGAAGCATTCTCGTTTCTTCGAGTATGTATGATGGGACACGTAGTGGTTCCTAGCTTAGTGTAAGCTTCTAGTTTTATATTTCTACTAAGTATTTTATATGGAGTTCAGCTATTGCTAATCTATTTTGTAGTCATACTTATGTACTTGGACTTATTCAGATCGAGTGGAGAAAATGCATGGTCACGCTTTCCTTTTGAAACTTGGCTTTGCACATTACTGTACATCCATTGAATTTCAATGTTGGCATTGCTGAATCTGTCAATTCTTTTGGACATTTTCTGCCACTATTGAATCGGTCACTTTAAATTGTTGCTGAATGTGAAACAGACGAGTGCGCGTCGCCCTTGTACATGGTCGTGTCACAATCTAGATGATACTTGGGCATTTTGGGTTGCATATGGGGGTCACATAGGCATTGATGTGAGAATTAAGGTACTCAAAGCATACTTCATCGTCAGTTTTGCTTTCTCCAATGGCCGAGTGTTATTGGTGAAAACGACAAACTCATCACGCGACAAGGTTTTTAGAGCTGAAACAAAATCTGGTTCTCTCTATACTGCTATTTGTATTTCATTGTCTGTATTACTAAATTGGTCACTTTTGAAATGCTGCTGAATTGGTCAAGTGCTCCTGAATATGAACTTCGAATCTGTTGATATTTTTTCTACCTTATTCTGTACTGCTGAATTTTGACATGAATAGCTGCCAAAAAGAATTATCACTTTTCCCCTCCCTCTCAGAGGTCTTTGTTTCGAATCCGGCCGAGCACATCACAATGCAATTTTTATTAACCAGGAGAAGACATCTAGTACTCTGTAGCTCATTCGGACCCTCTTTAGCCCAGAACATTTTTATTCGGTCTTTTCGGGGTCAGGGGACTGCTGACCACAGCCTAGTGAAATTTGAGAAAGGAGCCCATGGTGCATAGCCGAGAACATATTAATTCGGACTTTTAGGGGTCAGGGGACTGCTGAGCACAGCCTACTAAAATTTGAGAATGAAGCCCATGGAGCCCACCCTATGGAGTATAACCCACGTAGAGCAGCCTATGTAGAATAGCCAAACTCTTTTTAATTCGGCCTTTGGGCACTGCACCCCACCTCTCAAAATAATAAAAAACACTCTGCCTACCCATGTTTTTAAGAAAATACTCCATTATGTGGCATTTTATAAATTGAGATGCTAGGAGCGCTGCCCTTTTATATTTTAAAAGAGATAAACATAGACACCTAAAATATTTTTAAGAAGACTAATACATAAATTGTAGTACTAATAAAAGTTTAATGATATTTATTCTATAAATATTTTTATTATAGTGGCAACACACTCAGTTTACGTTTATTTGATTTGAAGGTCCTTTGTTCGAATCGTATCTTGGATTTACAATTTTTCTTCTAGCAATATCGTATTACGGAGAGGCTGACATCACGGATCCACCAGCATGCAGCGTCCCTGGAGTTTGTTTTGAGGGTGGGTTCGAAAAAAGTTTAAATACTTGTATAGAGAGGCTCGCATCGGAGACCCGCTAGACAGAACATACAAGGCTGCATCGGGGATCCACAAGCCAGGACATGCTAGAGAGGTTGACATAAGGGCCCCAGCAGTAAGACCATACACGGTTGCCACGGTGAAAACAGCGGACGCGGTCGAAAAAAAAGTCCATCATACACACGTTGCACTTACAGAGAAGCTGACATGTTGGACCCAATAGGCCCAAGCATAGCCCATGAAATTAGCCTATCAGCCCTAAGCATAGGCCAATACCTTCTAATTCGGTCTTTTTGTGGTCTTGTAGCCATCGACCATAGCCCATTCAACTTAGGAGTGAGCCCATGGAATATAAGCCATGACTAATAGGGCATCCGCCCCGAGTTTAGCCAAGAATCTTTTTAATTCGGCCTTTATGGGCATTTTTTGTACTCTGAGGCTGACATCTAGGACCCGAAAAACAGTCCAACATACACATGTTTCTTTCAAATAGAGGCTGTTAGCTGGGACCCAGCATAGACACGTTTCTTGCACAGAGGTGGTTGACATCTGGGACCAAGCAAGTTCCCAAGGTCAAAACAGCGGACATGGCCAAAAAAGTCCATCATATGCACGTTTCATATATAAAGAGGCTGATATGTGGGACCCAGCAGTATGACCTTATACAGATGCTGCATTGAGCAACATAGCCAGTTCAAAATAGGAAGGCATGAGCGAGAAAAAACTTCAGCATGTACATGTTTTTTTAATGAGAGGATGAAATGGGGGACCCAGTAGCATGAGCAAACGGTAGATTCATTGAGTAACGCTATCTAGTTCGGAACAGGGTAGCGCTCGAGAAGAAAAAATTCCATCTTATCCACGATTCTTCTAATGTGAGGCTGACATGTCGGGCCCAGCAGCCTATGTAAACGGCTGAAGCAGCGAGCAACACTATCAAGTTTGGAACATGAAGGCACGACTGAGGGTAAAAAATCCATCATACACACGTTTCTTCTAATGAGAGGACGACATGTGGGGCCCAGCATCGTGATTAAACGGTAGATGCATTGAATAGTGCTATCAAGTTCGGAACAGGGTAGCGCGAGCAAAGGAAAAAATCCATCATACACACGTTTCTTCTAATGAGAGGATGACATGTGGGGCTCAGGAGGTTGGTTAAACGGTAGATGCGTCGAGCATCGCTATCAACTCGGAACGGGGTAGCGCCAGCGAAGGAAAAAATTCCATCATACACACGTTTCTTCTAATGAGAGGATCACATGTGGGTCCCAGGAGGTCGATTAGACGGTAGATACATCGAGCAGCGCTATCAACTTCGGAACAACGTAGCGCGAGCGAAGGAAAAAAATTCCATCATACACACGATCCTTCTAATGAGAGGCTGACATGTGGGACCTAGCAGCCTAACTAAACGGCAGACGCCTCGAGCTATGTTATCGAGTTCAAATCAGGGAGGCGTGACCGAAAAATATGGTCCGCTAGAGACACTGACATTCGGGACCCACACGCCTCAAAAGACTTCGGCGAGTCAACATCACGCGAGGAAACAAAAATCTTGCTTCTGCCATGCGCGAGCCGAGCTTCCTCCACGTTTTTAGCAGATCCGTCATAGTAGAGGGCCGAGAAACCGAAAAAAAGTTTTCCATCGGCCACGGCTAAGCCAAGAATTTCGTCGCGAAAGCCGCGCCTTCTATGACGACCGTCGGGCCAATTCGTTGCGGAAGGAACTTTTCTTGTAGTGAGATCCCGGTGGTGTGAAATAAAAGGGGAGCTTGTAAGCTCATGGAGTTTGTATATGTGTTAGAGAAACGTCTGGGCCACTAGCCTAAGCCATGCCTAATCATGGTGGAAACTTGCAGCATAACCATAGTGAGCAATTTGTGAAGCATCCTTAATAAAAACCTATGAAAATAGCAAATAAAAAGATTGCTGAGATGCTCATTGTCTGCTTGCCTTGTCATTTTGATATGGGAAAGCTTCCGTATCATCGGGCAAGGGGAACCCCGTTGGAGGTTCTCAATGGTACACATGTACTTACAATGACAAGAACTTACTCGTGACTAAAGTTGAGTAGCATGAGGTTCGGTCATGAGATTTCAACTTATAACTTGTCAAGCATATCCTCATATTTGTTCACTTTAACCTTAATCACCTAAAGATGCTTATGATAGGGGCAATGAGAGATGAAAGCTAGTAAGTACTATAATTTTTGGAAGCTATTTATGAAACTTGAAATCCCTGCTTCTCTCTGCTAAGGGCCTATCTTTTACTTTTTAGTTGAGTCAGTAAACCTATTCCTTTCTATCTCAGCAAATATTTTGAGTTGTTGTGTTTCATTCATTCATATGATGATTTATTCAATCATGTTTCTTATGTTCCTTGTCTTGCACACTGCTCTTATCTTAGCTTTGAAAGCTATCATTGAAAACCCCATTATGTTTGAACTCGTGCAAATTGTTAACTATTCTTTGACCAAGAGCAAAGTTTGCCATTACCAATTATGATTTACTTTGTGTATCTTTATTGTGTTTCCTTTACTTATTGCAAGTTAAGTTATATAATAGTGAGTTGTCTTCTGTTATGATTTATGTATTGATAAATGTGATGCTTGTCCGTATTCTTTTATCGACACTTCACTCCATAAACATGAGGTCATGTTTATTAAGCTCAGTTTTCGCTTGGGGACAAGCGAAGTCTAAGCTTAGGGGGAGTTGATACGTCCACTTTGCATCACTATTCTACATCATAATTTACTGTGATTCATTGATATATTTCATATTAAGAGATGATACTTATATTATTTCATCTACTTTTGCATGGTTGATGACTTTTGGAGGATAGACCGTTGAAGTCAGGATTGTGATGGAAAAGGCACTGTTTGGAGGCAAAATTCGCGAAGATCAGAAAATCCTGGAAAATATAGAAAATCCTATTTTCCAGAAGACGAAGGATGCTAGAAGGGGGAGCGGAGATGGGCCACAGGGGGCCCACACCACCCCCTGGCACATGCCACCCTTGGCCACGCCACCAAGTGGTGTGGCCACCCTATCCCACCTATGTCTCTACTCTTTGGCGTATATTATCCTCCTAAAACCCTAAGACTCGGGGGGCGACCACAGAAAGATTTCGCCCCCTCTGCGGGGCAGAAAACTATAGAGAGAGAAAGAGCTCTCCGGCAGGCAGAAATCTGCTAGGGAAATTCCTTCCCAGAGAGGGGATATCATTGCCATCAACACCACCATCAAGCTGGACTTCATCGGGATCATCATCATCATGATAATCTCCATCATCATCTCCACGAGCACCATCATCACCACTTCATACCGCTGTAACAATTGGGTTGAATCTTGCAGAGTTCTTAGGGGAAACTTTCCTGGTGTTGATTACTTGTTGTAGTTGATGCTATTGAGTGGAACTATTGAATTATTTTTATGTTCAGATTGTTACTTATCATTATTCCATCTCTAATCTTGATCCATATGATGTCTTGTGAGTAGTTTGTTTAGTTCTTTAGGACATGGGAGAAGTCATGTTGTTATTAGTGGAATTGTGTTGAGAAAGATTCAATGGTTTGTTATTTAAGTTGTGGTGTTATTCTTATAGTGGTGTCATGTAAACGTCGAATACATGACACTTCACCTTTATGGGCCTAGGGGAATGCACTATGTATTTGGCTACTAATTGTAGGGGTTCCCAGAGTGATAGAAACTTGAACCCCCGTTAGGACACCTTTGCACGAGGGAGTGTAGGATCTCAGTGTTTAAAGTTGTGGTTAGGTTTCTATCTTAATTACTTTCTTGTACTTGCAGATGCTTGCAAGGGGTATAATCACAAGTATATATTAGTCCTAGGAAGGTCAGTACATTAACACAGGTTCACCCACAAAACACTTATCAAACTAAAGAAGATTAATCAACTATATGAAGTGAAAGCACTTGACGATATTCCCATGTGTCCTCGAGAATGTTTGGTCATCTTAAGTAATACAACCGGCTTGTCCTTTGCTAAAGAAAGTATTGGTCCACTTGCTGAAGGGAATATGCCCGAGAGGCAATAATAAAGTGGTTATTATCTTATTCCTTGTTTATGATAAATGTTTATTTTGCATGCTATAATTGTATTGATTGGAAACCTCAATACATGTGTGTTTAATAAACACATAAAAGGTTCCTAGTTATGCCTCTCTTATAGACTAGCTCGTTGATTAACAAGATGATCAAGGTTTCCTGATCATGGACATTGGATGTTGTTAATAACGAGGTCACAACATTGGTGGAATGATGTGATGAACATTCATCCAAAGTATAGCATTACGATCAAAGTCATTATGTTTATATTGCTATAACATCATACGAAGTAATCTTAGTCCTTGGACCATGAGATCATGTTAATTGCTAACACCGGAAGAGTATCTTGATAACATCAAACGTCACACCGTAACAGGGTGACTATAAAGATGGGTTCAGTGCTACGAAGGTGTTATGTTGAGGCTCATGGATCAATAGTTGAATTTTTCAATCCTGATGACGGATAGATATACTCTGGGCCCTCTCGGTGATATCACATTAAGGTAGCTTGCAAGCAAGTGATGTGATCACTAGAATGTTCTATCACGGGAACGAGAAAAGAGTGCATGTCGGTAACGAGATCAAACTAGGTATTTGGATACCGATGATCGAATCTCGGACATGTATTATATCATTAGATAAAGGGATTAAATTACAAGCGTTAAAGGTTCTCACGATAACAGAAGTCATCGTTGAATATGCACGAGTCAGTATGGACCTCCAGGTCCCGCTTCTGATTATTGATCTGAGAAGAGTCTCAATCATGGCTGCATTATTTGCGAACTGTAGGGTGACACACTTAAGAGTTACCGGACACCATTTTGGAGCACATATGTTTCAGACGAAAGAATTGCAAAGCACAGGAATTGTTTCGATAGAAACCGAAAATTGTTTCGGGTGAAATTGCAGAAAGTGGTTCTGCATGTGATATTGAAATATTACAAGGGGTTATATATGAATGTTTGTTAATTAAAGTATTTAACAAAATTCTGAATAAATTTAATAAAAGAGTTTTATTAAATGAGAGAGCATTAAACTTGGAGAATTTTAATGCATTTAAAGTAGGGACTTTAAAGGGGAATGTGAAGAGGCATTTTAATGTGGAGGGGTTACCACCACATGAATGGGGGAGGTGAGGAGTCACCCCCATGTGCCGGCCATGAAGGACGGGCACCCCCCTCCTCGTATAAAAGGCCACCCTCTTCCTCCTTCTTCCTCACACCTCCTTGTGAAGGATCTCTCTCCCCCTCTAGAATTATTCCCCCACGGTCTCGGATTAGCGAGATACATGTTCCCGGTGGCATTTCGTCTGGAAGGAGTTGCTGCTTCCGCTGGATCGCTGGAGCGAGGAGGTGGAGGTTGTCCGGTGGCTTGAACGTGTGTGCGAGTACGAATGCGCTGCTGAGTTGCGGCGCTCGGACTTCCACTCGATCTTGAGATCGGCAAGTGTACGAATACATCAACCACGAGTTCCTACTCGTTAACAAAACTCGTTGTCTTTGAGGGTAAGTTCTCGTTGGATGTATGTCCACCCGTTGCTTTGTACCTAGTAGATAGATCTTGGCGTGTAGTTCTCATCATAGGAATTTTTTTGTTTTCTATGGTGCGGACCCAACAGTGGTATCAGAGCCTGATCTATGCGTAGGTGCTTTGCACGGATAGTACACATATGTTTATATGTGGGCGATGATGATCATGTTGTTGCATCTTCTATGTATTTTGGATATTGGTGGCATAGTGGGATGAAGCGGCCCGGACCAACCTTACATGTCATCGTACATGAGACCGGTTCCACGACTGACATGCAACTAGTTTTGCATAAGTAGCTGGCGGGTGTTTGTCTCTCTTACTATAGTCAATATCTGATTTACAACGAGTTGCTAATAACTTGGTTATCCTCGTTGTGGTTCATGTTTGTAGGTAAGAACGGTTCTATCTCCGAAAGCCCTAAGCCACGTAAAACATCCAATTGATAAATTAGAGGCGTCTAGTTTAGATCGTTGCTGGGCTAGTGTCTTGATATGGTATTGTTGTAAGTAGATGTATGATAGATACTCTTACAACACACTCAACTTGTAAGTTCCATAGACCTTGGCCTTACACACAAAGGAATGATAGAGATCATACCACGATGCAAATGATAGAGATCAAATGCATGGATCATATCATCTCACTTTACACATTAGATGTTAGCATCTTATACTGCTAGTTTGGCGCTTTTTGTAGCATTGTAAGATGATCCCTCATTTAGATATCAAGATAAAAATGTGTTCTTCCTTAAGTATGCACCATTATGTGGATCGTATTTTGAGACATCATGTGATGATCGGGTGTACTCGAATCTACGCTTTCACAGGAACGGGTGTAAGACAGTTTTACACACGCGAATACTAAGGTTCTTACTTCGCGAGCCTAGCATGTACAGACATGGCCTCGGAACATGGACCGAAAGGTTAAGCATGAGTCATATAGTTGATATGTGCCCATATAGATGCTCGCCTTTGAAGCTACATCAACTCACGTGATGATCGGACTTGGTGTAGTGGATTTGGTTCATGTAATCACCAAAAAGGCACGAGGGATGTCGTTTTTGAGTGGGAGTTCATTTCTAATTTGGATTAGTCGAACTCAATTTGTCATAAACTAAATCGAAGTGAATTTACATAATTTGTTGTAGTCATTGGCGTCTGTTCACTACCTTATGCTTAGTTTTAATTGAGATAATAGAACTAAAGAATTCTGGATATTTACTTTACGAACTAGTATCATATTGTTTTGAATGTCAATTTAAAGTTTATAAGTCCTATTGCAAACTTTCAGCAAACTCTGTTTACTCCATGAAGTTTAATAAGTAGTATTAAATCAAGAGTAAGAATTCCAATGTTAGTATCTAAAGTATCATGTTTGCCTCCATGATTCTTGTATTCAAAAGTTGTTTTAATATCGAGGTTATCTAGGAGCTGAAATAATTGTTTCAGAAACCATCATGTGTGAAAGATATTGTGATATCTGAAACAAAGTTTTTGGTTGCATTATGATAGAGTGTAATTTAGCAAAATACATGTTCTCATATTGTATGAGAATTTGTGAAGGATGGAGATGCTAGGCATCTGAATCTCCCAAAAAGGTTTCGGGAACTAAAATTATACTCGTCATTCTTCCTTATAGGCTATAGTAGCTTGATCATGAAAGTTGTCATGATAAGGATGAATAGAAGATGTAAGTAAAATGTTTACTACACTAATAGATTACTAAAGAATAGATTTTTGAAAGAATACCAAACATTTGATGATGGTGATCCACTTCAAAGTGCAAGTCCAAAGGTATTAGTGTTTGACTATATACGCTTTGTACTATGTGTCATGTGAATGACACCACTATTGATGTTGATAGATTCTTTTAAAAGGAAAAGGAATTGCTGAAAGAGAATCTATAAAATATTGGCAGAAAAGAAAAAGTTGGAAATGTCCAGCTTAGGTATATAGAAGATATACATGTTATGGTTGTATTCCTTGCTTGTTAAACAATGTGGTTCTTAGGTATTGGATACCAAATTGGTTGGTATGAAGTGTCATACAGGACAACGCAATTCATGAACTGCAATGGCCTAAGTAACTGGCAAGAGAATAAGTGATGATGTTCATCGGAAAAAAATAAAGTGTTATTGTGTTTTTCGTTGTCGTCAAACCTAGCCTTCAAGATTTGTTTTAATAATTTATATTTTGTTCCGGTATTATGAGAACAATTGTTGTTCAAATAATTACCGTATTCCATAAAGGATGGATGAACTTTTACAAGTCTAGTGGGAGAAATCACATCCATAAAAACTATTGCTAAAATGTCGCAAGACAAATGATTAAAAGATCACTTATGAAGTGACATTGTTGTTTTAAATTATATTGGAAAGAAAACATGAATAAACTCCATGTTTATGGAATTTTGGAGTCTTTGATTTTGATCAATTGACGCTTGTGAAACTTTCCTCGAGATAATTGAAACTCCTTCATAGGCCAAAGAGGAACGGGTGACTAGCTTATTGGAAATTGTGCATGCTGATGTGCATAGTCCATTATGTGTAACCATATGCGATGAATCTTTTTTGCTTTATATGCTTTCTCCAGAAATTTGAGTGAATATATCTATATATTTACTTAATAAGGAAGAAGTATGAAACATTTGAAAATTGTTCAAAGACTTTCAAGATGAAGCGGAAAATCATTGTAACAAGAAAATAAAGAGTTTATGATTCGATCATAAAGGAAGATATTTGAGTTACTGTTTAGCAAAACACTTAAGATTTGAGTAATTATTCCATGATTTGTGTTTCTCGGTAAACCATAGGAGTATGGAATATTCGAGAGATGAAATCAAACCATGTTTGGCATGGTAAGATCAAAGGTGCCATTTATAAAACTGCCATTATGTTTTAAGGATTGAAGCTTTAGAGACTACCACTTTTACACTGAAAAGAGCACCATCGTGATCCGTTGAAATGACACCATATAAGTTATGGTTTGGGATAAAACCCGAATTGTCTTTTCTTAAATTTTGGTATGCTAAGCATAAGTAAAATGTTTACAACCAAAGTCAGATAAGCACGTCTTTGTAGGTTATCCCTAAGAATTTGTTGGGAATTTCTCCATAACACCGAGGACAAAAGAGTTTGTAACTTGGAACGTCATGTTTCTTGAGAAGGAATTTTACGCGAAAAGTTAAGTGGGAGGACAATAGAACTTTGATAAGGTTGTTGAACCTTAGCTATATGTGCTAAGTAGCACAGCGCCGGAAAGTGACCCGGTGGCGGCCAATGCTCATGGCTCCCATGATTACAAAGGGTGTGATCTCGGAGATTAGAGTTCCTATTGAACCGTGTGGGTCGGTAAGAATCAAATAGTGTGATTTGATAAGCAAGTCGTTATTGTTTTGACAATGATGAACCGACTACATGCAAAGAAGCGATGATGGGCCCTGACTCCATAAAATGACTAGAAGTCATAGAATCCGTGATAGTATCCATACACAAGAAATCAAGTTTCTGAACTTGGAAGACCCTCCGGAAAGGCGTGAAGCCTATCGGTCGTGTTTGAATCTATAAAGAAATAGACATGGATGTTTAACATCTATGAAATAGTCGACATGTCGGAAAGAAGTTTACGGCAATGTTCAAGGAGTTGACTATGACAAGATTTGATCTTTCATAGCGATATATAGTCTTGACGGATTAATGTAGCAACCACTATATATAATTTGGTATATGGTAGTTGAATAAACAAAACAAGGTTCTTTTAATAGAACGGTTACCTAGGACGTGTACATGACATGGTCTGAAGGGTTTTGTTAATTCAAAGGGTGCTAAAAGGGCATGCAAACTTCAATAGTTGAAGTAAGCATAGCGGAGTTGGAATCTTCACCATGATGAAATGGTTAAAAGAGTTTAAATTCATAGGAGATGATGCAGATGCTTGCATTTGCAAGAAATTAAGTGGGAGCGCTGATACATATTTCTAATACATTATGTAGAGGACATATTGTTAATTGGAAATGATGTATCTTATATTGACACAAGTTAAGAATTTCATTAAAATAAGATTTCGATGAAAGACTTGGGCAAACCCAGAATATTTGGCATCAATATCTATATGGATAAATTAAGGCGCTAATATGGTTGTGTCAGACATACATATATGAGATATTGAAAGGGTTCAATATGGAAACAACAAGAAAGGTTCTTGTTGCATGGAAAGAATTGTATCAAGATTCAAGTGTTTCAACACTTGGTGAGTAAAATCACATGAAGATTTAGATCGATTATACCATGATATGTATATATCCAAAATGTCCTATGCTCTAAATGTTATGAGCACATACCAGGATAATTCATAAGATGATCATTGCACGATAGTAAAGATATTCTTATGAGCTTTGGAAGAACTAAGAATATATCATGTATAAGTGACAAATAGTTAAAGGTAGTTCATCGTAAAGTGTTACATTGATACTATTTTTGTCACAAGATACAAATTAAAATTATCTCAATTTAGACTATGGGTGGCACAATGTAATGGAAAGGATGTTCCATGATGGATTTGGATGAGTTCCAAAGTTGAGACATTGTGACGGATACTACAACAAAAGGCCAAGTATATAACTGCTATAGTAGCAGCAAAGGAGGGCATTTGTGTTAAGTAGTTTGTTATCAGACTAGGTGTGGCTCAAAGTGGGCTAATACTATGAAGATATATTGTGTGACAGTAATATCAACATATTTTAACCCGAACTAAAGGTCTCACCAAAGGACCAAATTTATACAATGCCATCTCATTTGAGAATGAGTGATGCATAGAGACGCAAAGACATGCAAATACACACGGACCTGAAACTGTCAGATCCGGAGATTATGTTAACCACTAGTAATCGCGTATATGCAACACCAGAAAGCGATAGGTCTTCAATTCGCAAAGTTTTTCAAACTAGATTATCGACTCTAGTGCAAGTGGGAGACTGAAGGGAATATGCCCGAGAGGCAATAATAAAGTGGTTATTATCTTATTCCTTATTTATGATAAATTTTTATTTCGCATGCTATAATTGTATTGATTGGAAACCTCAATACATGTGTGTTTAATAAACAAATAAAAGGTTCCAAGTTATGCCTCTCTTATAGACTAGCTCGTTGATTAACAAGATGATCAAGGTTTCCTGATCATGGACATTAGATGTTGTTAATAACGAGGTCACAACATTGGTGGAATGATGTGATGAACATTCATCCGAAGTATAGCATTACGATCAAAGTCATTATGTTTATATTGCTATAACATCATACGAAGTAATCTTAGTCCTTGGACCATGAGATCATGTTAATTGCTAACACCGGAAGAGTATCTTGATAACATCAAACGTCACACCGTAACAGGGTGACTATAAAGATGGGTTCAGTGCTACGAAGGTGTTATGTTGAGGCTCATGGATCAAGAGTGGAACTTGTCAATCCCAATGACGGATAGATATACTCTGGGCCCTCTCGGTGATATCACATTAAGGTAGCTTGCAAGCAAGTGATGTGCTCACTAGAATGTTATATCACGGGAACGAGAAAAGAGTGCATGTCGGTAACGAGATCAAACTAGGTATTTGGATACCGATGATCGAATCTCGGACATGTATTATATCATGAGACAAAGGGATTAAATTACAAGCATTAAAGGTTCTCACGATCACAGAAGTCATCATTGAATATGCAGGAGTCAGTATGGACCTCCAGGTCCCGCTTCTAATTATTGATCTGAGAAGAGTCTCAATCATGTCTTCATTATTCGCGAACCATAGGGTGACACACTTAAGAGTTACTAGACACCATTTTGGAGCACATATGTTTCAGACGAAAGAATTGCAAAGCGCAGGAATTGTTTCGATAGAAACCGGAAATTGTTTCGGGTGAAATTGCAGAAAGTGGTTCTGCATGTGATATTGAAATATTGCAAGGGGTTATATGTGAATGTTTGTTAATTAAAGTAATTAACAAAATTCTGAATAAATTTAATAAAAGAGTTTTATTAAATGAGAGAGCATTAAACTTGGAGAATTTTAATGCATTTAAAGTAGGGACTTTAAAGGGGAATGTGAAGAGGCATTTTAATGTGGAGGGGTTACCACCACATGAATGGGGGAGGTGAGGAGTCAGCCCCATGCGCCATCCATGAAGGAGGAGAACCCCCCCTACTCCTATAAAAGGCCACCCTCTTCCTCCTTCTTCCTCACACCTCCTTGTGAAGGATCTCTCTCCCCCTCTAGAATTATTCCCCCATGGTCTCGTATTAGCGAGATACATGTTCCCGGTGGCATTTCGTTTGGAAGGAGTTGCTGCTTCCGCTGGATCGCTGGAGCGAGGAGGTGGAGGTTGTCCGGTGGCTTAAACGTGTGTGCAAGTACGGATGCGCCGCTGAGTTGCGGCGCTCGGACTTCCACTCGATCTTGAGATCGGCAAGTGTACGACTACATCAACCACGAGTTCCTACTCGTTAACAAAACTCGTTGTCTTCGAGGGTAAGTTCTCGTTGGATGTATGTCCACCCGTTGCTTTGTACCTAGTAGGTAGATCTTGGCGTGTAGTTCTCATCGTAGGAATTTTTTGTTTTCTATGCTGCGGACCCAACACTTGCTGTATCTATTATTATTGTCTTTTATTTGCTCGCACTTCATTTATCTGCATTATCAAAAGCCCCTAAAATCCGTTTGCTAAGTATTATAGAGAATTCCTGCTCCAAGCCACTCGTCAACACCTTCTTCTCCTCGTTGGGTTCGACACTCTTACTTATCAAAAATACTGCGACACACCCCCTATACTTGTGGGTCATAAAATTCTTGCAAAACTCATTGCAGTTTACAAAAGTATTGGATAATTGTCTTGTTTTGTGAAAAACATGATGGTCTGCTTGAGAATTGCTGGAATTGAGGCAATGTGGCTTGATGACGGCGAGCAAACTGGTTGATGGCCGGCATCACTCATTTCCTTAAGGTTTATCATTTGGATTAGTGGAATTGAATATAATTTTGTAATCCTTGCTTGTGTGTCTTGCTTTTAGCGAGACAATTATTCATATAAATAAGTTACCATCCATTTGTACAGTTCTTATGAATAATATTGTGATGGTCACATTATGATTATAAATGAGTTATTCTAATCACTATGTTAATGATAATAGTTTAAAGCATTTATGAAGGATTAGAATGCTAAAAGATATCCAAAGTTTGATTATGATATGACACTATTGTTTAAGTCATGGTGGTTATTGCATGTTGTTCATTATATATGAAGATTGGGGTCTTAGCTACTTAATCTAGAGACTTCGCAAAACCATGCCTCGTTTGGAAGAATGACTAAAACTCTGCATTCTAGTAAAACGGTGATATGCGAAGAAATGTTGAACTTTATACATAACGATGTATCATATTTTCAACAAGATAGTGGAAACCATTATTTATACTTCATGTTGAATCTTATACATAGTGATGTATCGTATTTTCAACAAATAGTGGAAATCATTATTTCATACTTCATTGTGGATTTAAGTGAATACGAGTATTTACTTAATGAAACATAATTTTGAAATTATTTTGAGTTGTTCAAAAGATTTCAAAGTGAAGGAGGATATTGAATTACCAAGAATACAAAAGTCTCTTTGATTTGATTGACATGACTAAAGTATTTAAGTTAATTTTGGCATAATAGGGACTTGTGAAAGATGTTTCCTAAATTATGATAATTGGAGAATTTCAAAGTGGGTTGAAATGTCTAAATATTATAATCATTTTGTATTAGAAACATATGGTCCAATATTATCTCGTATCAGGGTTATAGTTATCGTTTAGAGTTAGAGGTCAAAATAAGCAAACACTCGTTTGAAATAAAAAGGAACATCTAAAATATCTGTGCAAACAACACCATAAGACTTATGGCACATTTGAGTTTCTAGAGGTTTTGATAATTCGAAATCGTAGCGAATAAACAAGTCTTTGTAGCGTATTCCTACGCAAGTATGAATACATGTTCCACAAGGGGCAAACCTGTTGTTGTCCAAAGTTGATGTGTCTTGATGAAGATACAGGTGGAAGAAAGTAAAAGATCAAAAACAAGGTATACGTCCTGATTGTTGAGTGGCGCAGCGAAATTTGTTTCATGAAACCAAACTCTACAAATAGAGGTGAAACTAATGATAATGATCATTAAGTTTCATTGAATGCTTTTACTAAAGAAAGTAGGATACATCGATATATTCTACAAGTTTGCGGAATTATATTATTGATACACTCGTCATGTTATTTGACATATCTACGAACTACAAAGAAGTGTGATGGACCTAAGTGCAAGAAATGGCTTGGAGTCATAAAATCCTATATTAAGTTACATTTAAGATTGCAAAGTAATATGTTACTTGATCTTATTAAGTAAATAAGTTTACTTGATATTTTGGTATGACTTCAAAGACATTAGAAGGAAATGAAACTTAATGAAGGCGTAAATCTCGATTTGTCACAAAGTATGCACAAATTCAAGGAGTTGACTACAATTGTAGTGATGCTTAAGTCTATTGGATTTACACCATCAATATATGGTTATTGAAGTCTTGTAACTGGAATTCGATTTGACCGTGATCAAAGAATTTTGGAATGTCCAAGATTATCGAGAGGACCTGCATTTGAGTGGGATCTAATTAGCTTGGCCAAAACATAATATGTAAGAGACATATTTTGAGTGGGACCTAAGTAGCTTGGCTGAATCATAATGTGTAGCAGACATATTTTGAGTGGGAGCTAAGCGAGATCCCTGGATCTCATATATGGATGCCATATTTGAGTGGGAGCATGAAATCAATCTAAGATATGTGGACAACACATATGAATGATGTGATTGGTATTGATAACATTTAAGTTAGTAAATATGGATGAAGTTGAACAAGTTATTAAACAAATGAGATCTATCAAGATAGATTGGTAAGTTTAATAAACATCATAGTTGAATGCTTCCTGGACTTGATTATGAAGATGTTCAAAATATCCTAGATAGGATTCTGAAGTAGTTCAGAATAAAACAAGGAAAAGAAAGAGGTTCTTACTTGTATGAAGCATTGAGTTAATCTTAGTATTACAACCAATAGATGAGTTACATCTCCTATGCCTCAACCATAGGTTCTTCCATACAACCATATTGTATACTCGACGTAATGTGACCCGAGGTTCTGGTTGGAAGGATAAGCTCTTAACTATAAGAACATGTCTTCAAGTGATTCCTGAGTTAATCACTGGACCAGAATTAAGTTTGTCCTTTAATGGCAAGAAGCAAAGTAAGGTGCATAGTTGCATTTCATGCACTAGGATCTACATAGATATAGAAGTATAAGGGCTCCATCTAACGTGATGTATATTTTTGTGGCGGGACTAGTTCGTATTTACGTAGAGGGTGTGTCCTAAGGCATAGTGCCCATGAGAAAGCTCGATGTGGCTGATATAATGTCATTGTTGGCTCCTGGATACAGACCTCATTCTGTTTCCATAACTACTATACATACACAAAGGAGTGCTAAGTGTGTTTCAAAGTTTAAGTGACAACAGTGAAAGCGACCATCACGGTAAACACTAGAAACAAAGTCTCACTTTGGCACCAAACGAATACTTCAACCCATTATGAGATAATGGTATGAATGTCAAAGTTAGGAAGACATTAATGATTTGCAAAGACATAATGATCTAGTAAAACAGAACATAGACAAGATGTTTTCCATAAGCATGCATGATAAATAAACGCATATGTGATTTGGTTTAAGATGAGTAAAATGCGAGCTAGATTATTTGTACTCTAGTGCAAGTGGGAGACTGAATGAGATATGCCCTAGAGGAAAATAATAAAGTGTATAGTTTGATATATCTCTTATGTTCATAATGTGTTTCATACTATGCTATAACTGTATTAATATGAAACATTAATACATGTGTGGTATGTAAACAAACCAAGTCTCTAGTTACCTCTAGCGAACTAGTTCATTGGTCATGAGGATGATCTAGGGTTTCGAGATCATGGACATTTATGCCAATTGACAATGAGGCCATGTCATTAGTTGAATGATGTGATAGATAAATAGCCCAACAAGTTCTATCATAATGGGATCTAGTTACAAACTTCACCATTAATGATAAACTAAGGAAACCTCACAACCTGATCCTTAGACTGTGAGATAATGCAAATCACCATTCTGGAGGGAGCTTAGATGGTATCAAGTATCATACCGTGACTGGATGATCAAAAAGGTGGCACTCAGGTTTCCCAAAGGGGTGTGTAGAAGAGTACATATCAAGACCAGGATTTGCCCATCCATGTAACGGACAGATACATTTGTGGCCATCTCGATGATGTTGCATTAATGAAGCTTATAAGCGTGTGACTGGGTCACAGAATGCAACGACATGGGAACAAGAAAACAAGTTCATTGGTAACGAGATCGAACGAAGGTATGGAGATACCGTAGATCAAAGCTCTGGTGAACTAGGTATCAAATGGTAAAGGGAATGGGAAACAATGTTTATGGTTCAAACGACATTATCACCATGGAATGCACATGGGTCATTATGGGCATCTCGGTCCTACTATTGATCATTGATGGAGATCATGTCTGTGCCATTCCTGAGCCTTGGGGAAATACACTTAAGGATACGACGATCTAGAGATCCTCTGTAAGTTGGAATCACCATATGAAAGAGAAAAGGAAACCGTAAAAGTTTCGTGAGAGAACCGGAATCATTCCAGGAAAGTACCGAAGTCATTCGGAGGAAATTGAAAGGGAACCGAAAGGTGTTTTGGCTAAATCGGATTTTGTAATATGTATTTACATGTTAATTAATGTAATTAATATTAAATATAATATAAAAAACTAATTTGAAGGGGTATTCCACTAATGATCCAAACTTCCTAGAGAAAATGGGCCCATGAGGGAAAACAGCAAGAGGGAAGGGTCAAGGACCAAAGGGGCCAAGGCCTACCCGCCACATGGGGCCCACTCGGCCAGCCTTGGGCTGTGCGCGGGGTGGGGCCCACCAATGGCCAGCTGGCCCATGAGGCCCATGGCACATCCCCCTCTCTCCCTTGTTTAGTCCCACATGGGAAACCCAAAGGGGATGGCACACCTCCCTCCCCCTATATAAAGGGTTGCCCATGGGTGGGAATAGACACACAATTTGAGATGTTCTCTAAGGCATTTTCCTTAGATAATTCCTCCCTTTCTCTCTCTACATAGTTGTCTCCACGTGTTAGCACGGTCCGATCCCAAGAAAGGACTATTCGCGCAAGAGACAACACACCTGCAGCACGCCGTTGCGCTACAGGGATTCCAAGACGGAGATCTACTTCCGCACTCCCGGCAGGGATCAAGGAGTCAGAGGTCGTCATCGTACACTGTATGTGTACGAAACCTCGAGGGACACACTTGGGGCACCTTGGATGTCGTGAGCCAGATCTGCTGCATGATGAAGATGGAGCAAGGGGTGACCTGCGAGGAGCTTTGCGACCTTGAGGTCGGCTACGAGTTCAACTACTTCAACCACTTTCCTCTCGGAACATTAACCGTGTACGGTCTACAAGGGTATGTATTCTATACTCTCCGGTCGTTACTGCATTACTACATAGATAGAGCTTCGGTGTCAGGAAGTTCCAACGTAGGAATTTTTTTGTTTTCTGCTATGGAACCTTCATCCCACCCCGTTGGCGAGGCCGCCGAGTGGCAGCCTTGGCCAGCAGGAGAAACTCCCCTAGGGAGGGAAGCAAGAGTGGGGAGGGACACCGCGGCGTTGCCACACCGTGTTCCCCTTTCTCAAGGACCCAACGAGGATCCTATGCCACCGCCGAAAGCACCTCCGATGCCGGCTCACCATCCTGCCCTAAATCTTCCTCGATGTCGCCCCACGCCATCACATGCAGATCCGCCAGCGCCGCCACCCTCTCCGGTGATAGAGGCCGAGGTGGTGGGGGTGGTGGCATTGACTAGGCACCGACATGGTGGCCACGACCGGTGGAGGGAGGATGGGGCTCCCCGTCTTCACCATGTGCACCAGGAAAAGGAGCGTCGCCCCCTGCCGAACAAACTCGCCCCGCTGGAGGTCGCGGGCGTCGACCACCATAGCCACCGCGTTCAAGAGGACCAGGCATCCTTCCAGCTGTTGGATAAGTACGGTGGCCGCCGACCACCCAGGGCGGCAGCTCACGAAGACCGAGGCCACCGACGCCCTCTGGCAGAGCGGAGGAGTCACAGAGTGAGCGGACCAAGTCACCATGACACGTAGCAACGACGAACGTGGTGGAGAGGAAGGTCGTACGCTGGCCGGAGATCCGCCAACGGCTAGTTCAAATGCAAACCGCGTGGGCGCCTTCCTCCGCTAGGACATGTCAACTCGCTAAACAACCTAATAGAGCAGTTGCTTCGTGTCATCTTTCGAGGCAACTACAGCGGACAAAAGCCATCCTGAACCATTTTCATTAAAACATTGACCTAGATACAAGCGCAACAGCTACGCATGTAGCACACACACAACACTTACACGAGAAATGGCGAGAAAACAAAAAAGGGGAAACTGGACACAAGCAGAGCCTACACCACTAAGAATCATACTTAACACCTAGCACCTCCAAACAAACCGTGAGGAGCAAGGAGGAGTGATGTTATATCAATCGAAAGGATTCCGTAGTCGAGACAACATAGAGAACGAGACCTGCTTGCCAATCGATTACTCTAGACCTTGTAGAACTAGGAGAGTCACAATTGCCGTCGAAGGGCATCCCCCTAAGGTCAACCCCGAAAGGCAAGGTTCCATCGAGACTGCCACTTCACCTCCTCTTGGCCTCAAACATAACGGCAACAGAAAATGAGTGAACCTGGTCACAAAGCGAAGCCACCAGAACCCGAAAAACCATCGAAGGACCACGATCACCGTGACCTCATCGCCAACACGAACCTCCCATATAGAAGGTTAGCCAAGGCTACATGAAGTGCCAAAGAACTTATCTTGGCATGAGCGTATAGAATATCACGAAGATCGGAGATCACTGAGCATGACCATGGCCACCAAGAGAGCCAGCACCAGCCAGGGAATTGGTTCCAAAGTGATGTTTCCAAGGAAGGGGATGACACCCACATGCATCGTCATCACCAGCACACTTTAGTGCATGGCTTTCGCCCGGAACCACATCACAAACTACTAGATAGCACAAGCACAGATCAAATCAACATAGAGCATGGATGAGGTGAGAGGGTTCCTTCGTGACACCTCCAAGGAGGTGCATGATGCCCTCGGTCATCACCGATGCAGAGCTCTCGCCCGTTACCCCAACAACAACCTCGAAGAGACTCACCATTAGAGACCGACAAGGTCAACTCGCAGCTGCCTAGCAAGGAACAACACGAAAGAGCATACCAAGACCTATACCAGGACCTGGCTATGGGAAGGAGCTGGATGGAAATACCTCAAGCCGGCAGAGAGCAGAGGCTGCACCGGGACACAACAGTATTCGCATGTAGGATCCAACGCGACCGAGCCAATCCTTCTCATATGAGATGCAAAACGATGTTGGATGAGTGTAGTCTGGGCATGGACACGTAGGAGCACCAATACTTGGCAGAAAAAACTCATGAAGCTAGAGGCGATGGACTAGCAGTCGAGCATGATGGGATGGAGTGGGATGGGTGAAAGATGGTGGCAGATTTGGTAGCGAGTGGCGATGGGGGATGGGCACTAGCAGGGGAAGGAGGGTAGGCGGTGAGGCGGGGAAGCTGCAGGCAGGGACACACTTCAGAGCAAGACGGTGGTGGACTTTGGAGCACAGGCACGATCTACAAAATCCAGCACGTGAGGAAGCAGATCCCTCTGCAACCGGCCACAAGCGGGCTTTGCACGGCACGTGAGGGTGGTGCAGTAGGGGTCAGCGGCGGTGGGTTTGTAGGGTTCCCCCTAAGTAGCTTCACGGGGAGACAACACGAGGGCTGCATCCTATCCAAAAAAAACTTCCTGTGAACGGGACATTGTGTTAGTGGAAGAGATGCGTAGCATGGCTTCTAGCCTTCTGCCTTGAATTTGGTATTGTTCAGCGAGCTCTCTCTGTTGGCGCTACAGCAGGCGACCTGATGAAGATTGGGGAAGGTGGGTTTGGGACCATTTACATAGGCGTGTCCACAACGGTGATCAAGATGCTCCACTCTCAACTCCCAAGGAAAAAACATATAGTCCGTCCCTAGGGTGACGGTTTCCGTTTTGATTTGCGATCATCCCATCTAGATCTCTGTCATCGGTGTGATCCCTCATATTTCAATGCCAGAATCTACTCCCTTGGTGTGATCCCTCGTGTGTGTTGGTCCTGGGTCACCTCCTGCTGGCCTCGATGTGAACTCGTTTTTCATCATTTTCAAACTCCTAATATACATATGGTACATTAAGTGTACAATTACATGTATATAAGACACATATAGAATCTACACATAGTATCTAATGTGTTTTGTGTGTTAGATAAAAATACCAAGGATCATCTCATGTGTGTTGTAGTGCTGCAGACAATTGTTCATTCATATGCAACAAAACTAAATGTTGGGGGCGGATTATCCGCCCCTGTCAAGGGCCAGATAATCCGTCCCACCCCAATCTCCAAAACAGGAAGGGCGCGTCATGTGGTATGGGGGGCGGAATATCCCTCGGATTGTCTGGCCGGGGCTGGAGTTTTTGCCCAGGCCATATAATCCGCCCCTCCAGGGGGCCAGATAATCCGCCACCCTGAGAAGTTTTGCAAAGGCCGGCCAGGCGCGTCACGCATAACGGTGGCAGATTTCCCCCGAAAAATCCGACTTCAAGGCGGAGCTTTGCCCCGTCCAGATAATCCGGCCCCCAAAGTCTCCAACGACCGAGTTTGGCAGGGAGTATTTATTCCCCATCAATCCCTCCTGCCAGAACTCTTGATTTATTCGAAAAAGCTCAGACCATTCTTCAAGTTCCAAGCGAGATCTCCATCCTCACCCACCCAAAGGCTTCGATCTTTGGGCAATCGAAGGAGGAGGCCTCGATCTTCATCAACACCAATCAAGCACTCAACTTCCCCTCCATTCACTTGGGGGATTCTTGATCTGGTATTTCTTGCAAATATCTAGATCCTTGTTTTGATTATTTGATAATCCTTGTTCTTGTGGCATCTTGTTTTCATCACGGGAGTCTCCAATTCAGTTGTGGATGTGTGCCCCGCTAGCGTTGTAAAGGCACCAGTTCCCGCCTCGAAGGGTACCAATAGTGGAAAGGTGGATCGGGCCTTTGGTGGCGAGATCCATCGGAGAATAGGGTGAGGCCTATTGTGGCGTGGTGGTCTTACAACCGCTCACCCCTCCAACGCAAACGTACTTCCCTTAACAAGGAAGTAATTGTGGTCAAACAAATCCTCGTGTCTCCGCGTGCTCCACTACGGTTACCTTGCTCCTTTTACACGCTTAGTAGTTAGGTTGGCATATAGGGAAATTCTCGTAATTGCATATCTAGAGAATTTATATTTGTGTCAAGCCTAAAATTGAAAAAGAACTAAAATTTTGAGTAGCACCTATTCACCCTCCCCCTAGGTGCCCATGCGATCCATTTCAATTGTGCAATAAACCAAGCTTAGAGAAGTGCACCTATGTGAGTGTTTCTTTTCCTTTAGATCTTTAAAGCAAATTTTGTTTGTCTTGGTTTTATCATTTTTAATTTTTTTTGCTTGCATAAGTACTTTTAGTTTTGCATATTTACTTTTAGTTTTACATTTTTATTTACTTTACATAAAACAAAAATCTAAAAAAATAGTGTAGTGTTTACTTATGTTTGCAAGTATGGCTATGTTGTGTGACTATGCTAATGTTCCCTTGCATCAACTTGTTAATGGTCATTTGAACAACTAAAATTTTGGGTATGTTGAACCACCTCGTGTTCCTTATAATAATTATGCTAGTGGTAATAATGTTTCTAATGATTTATAAAACACCATTAGATATTTTATAGCTACCCAAAAGAAACTAAATAAGGAGTTTATAGCTAAGTTTGAGAGGTTTGATGCTCTGTCTAAGAAAGTAGAATACCTAACTAATGAAGTAGCCTCTCTAAGAATTTTGTGTAGCCACAAAGGTCCCATGAAGATATCATAAATTATGTCCAAGATATAATAGATAAATCATGGGAGATACTTAGAATGATGAATGCCGCTAAATCACTAGACACTAAAGAAAAATTTAATGAAACTATTATAGTGGTAGATCAAAAAGAAAATGAACAAGTCCCTTTTATCATTGGTGTGAACACTATTACTATTTAATAAAGTCGTCCTACTACTATTCAGGAAACTTATAACGAACTGTTGAATTATATAGATCTTATTGAACCACTTCTTATATATTTAGATGCTTCATCCACTAGTGGTGAAGAAGAATATTTTAAGGATGGTTACTATACTGAACTCGAATGTGCGCGCTTTAGAAGAGAAAGTAATGCAAACTAGAAATGGTTATGCCAGCTTGGCCCGATCAAGACTTCTATCTTGCTAATGTCTTAACTTTCAAGGGAGAGAAGGAACCTGAGCCAACAAGTCGTTCGGTTAGAAAGCGCCCTTGCGCTGAAGATGAATGGGGCTAAGCGATCTGCCAAAGCTGTGGGATGTCAAAATGCATCAGTAGGGGAGTGTTCCGCCTTAGAGGAAAGAAGATGATAATGAAACTGAAGAAGCAGGGGAAATTATAGGATGCTTGGTGACACTATTAATCAACCTCTACCTGATCTTGATAAATGTAGCTTGAGTGAACTTATGTCTATCTTACAAAAGTATGTTAAAGATCCAACTATTAATATTCATCAAGCATGTTTTGGTGCTTATATTGGAAATCATGTGCTTAAAGAAGAGATAGAAAGATATAATAAAGAAGACATGATACCACCAAAGTTTGAGGATACATGGAACCCCAAGATGAAAATTACCATTGAAAAATTAACTTGACATGCTATTCTAGATCTAGGATCTAGTGTTTCTGTAATTTAGAAAGAGTTATATGATAAAGTTGAAATAGGTTCCATGGAAAAATGTGAAAATGACTTACTTCTTGCTGGTACTTCTACTAAGCATCCTCTAGGTGGAGTCAATAATGTTATGATTGAGTTGCATATGACATTTTTAATAGAGGATTTTATTGTCATGGACATGGTAATTAATTCATCTAGTCCTATAATACTTGGGAGATCTTTTTCGAGAATCACATGTGTTGTCATTGATTGCAAGGAAGGGAATATAAAGTTTCAGTTCACCACACAAGAGATGCATGGAACACTTACCAAGGAAGGAGGTGGTTGCAAGGGCAAATTTCCCACGTGATCTCTACCCCTCTTAAAGACAAAGGTATGAAGTCTAGCTATATGGCTATAAGGGAAACAATTTATAGGAGGCAACCTATTGTTTTGGTTTTGGTTATTATTTTGTGTTCTTGCTGTAGAAAGAGAGTCTTTCTTTTTCTTTATCTACTGGAGTTTTTAATAAAGTAGCAAATTTTACCCATTTTGGATGTTAAGTTTACAAAATATATGCGGAGTTACAAATTCCTTCATGTTGCTGTTTATAGAAAACATTACCCATGCCATTTGGTAGCTCTGCTTAGGCTCAAATTTCTACTTAATTTACAACTTTTCATCCTTTGTATGCACAAAAATTTGCAAAATATCCTGACGCTTCTAGGTGGTCAAACAAATACGTTTACCAGCAGCTATTTTCTAGACAGATTCTGTCTTTTGATGCAAGAGTGACTTCTTTGAGGTTTTCTTTGATTTTTTGGGTTGTTTGAAATATTTGGATGTTGGACACTTAAGCACATATATTTATATTTTGGACTTAAATTTATTTGAGGTTTGGAAAGCAGCATGGAAATAATCTTTATGCCACTAATTTCAGCCCACAAAAAAGAAATGTGAAGAAAGTTTTGGGTTGAAGTTTTTTGATACGGAATGGAGGAATATCGTACCATGAGCTACCCAAGAATTGTGAAAACCATAATCTTGGGGATTTCCAAGGAACCCCACTGGACCTATAACACTCACGGTTTGTAAACCTCTAAACCTTGTTTTTCGAACAACATATTACTATCGCATAAACTTGGATAGTTTGTATATAATTTTAGTTCTTGAGTTTTGTTTTGCAACCTTGGATATAAATAAAATACCACCACATGAATATGTGCTTATTAAATATAATTTATCTATGTGGATCAAATTGGTACCCTAATTCATACGATTTACATACAGAACACGTACCCCTTCGCCTGTGGGAGCCTGGGAAGGTGATCACATTTTCCTCATCTCTCGTTGGTGCTGCCGTATATCCGTCTCGATTCGGTGGCCTTCGGGCCATGGAAGAGGGTGGATCTCGACTCCCGTTGGTGGGAGGGCTCCGATTTCTTATCTCTAGGGTTCAATTTTGGCGGGGCGGTGCTTAGGTCGTGATGGCGGTGTATCTTCTAATAATGTCTCTAGGGCATTAGCCCCATCTCGATGGCGACTTTGAGAAGATTGTAGGAGTGGTGTGGTCTTCAAGGATTTTTTATGAACGTGAGGATCTTCAATTATCAAGGAGCTTCATCGTCAGTTTATCCTTCTTCTTTATATCTAGGATATATGTGATTTTCTTGACCCATTCAGTGACTTCCCATCCAAAACCAACAATGTCAGGCCGACTCAGAGAGGAGCAGCAGCGGCATCGCGTCGTCGACACGGTCTGGAGGTTGAAGATTAAGGTCTTCTTAAGGATCTTGTCGTAATTTTTCACTTTTCTTGAGGTGCTTTGTACTATTAGATGTTCCTTTTAATGTCAGGTCCTATTCTCCAAAAAAATATCATTTAGCTACTAGAATAAAACTAAGTTCTAGTTTAAAGGTTATTAAAGAAAAGTGAAGGGGTGAATATTTACATAAGGATAACTTGTGACTATTTCTACACTTTGTGCGACGTTTTATTCTTGTATTTATGATATCATGCAAGTGTCGCTTGTAGTACTAATCATTTACCTCTTTTATGTTTAAGTTTAAGTTTATCTTTCATGTTAATAAATGAGTAGTACTATGGGCAATTTTGCATTCTTATTCTTAGTGGTCAACATTATCCTTGTTTCTAGACTTTCACGAACTAAGCATGATATAGTGCTTGTGCATGCAACAACCTTAAACCAGGTTATTCTTGTTATGTCGACCATACGTACTTATATATGGCTTTCATTGCTATTCCAAGTATATTTCACATGTGCTACTTTATTTAGATTCCAAACAATGATGCATTTGTCTATGATTGGCATCGATAAGTTAATTGTGAGGTGACCACGATCTTGACATGGCAACCTTCCTTAAAAAGGATAGAAAAAGGAAATAAAAAATAAAAAAGATAGAAAATAAAAAACCATATATGCATGCTTTATGATGTAAGATGTCTAGATATTTGTTTGGTAGAGTTTGACATTGTTTTTGGAACATTAACTTAAGCCATGCTGACGTGGTGGACATGCCTTTGACTAAAAATTTATTTGAACAAATTTTTATTTGAGTATGATGGTCATTAAGAAAAACATGATGTTGTAATTAATCATGGTGTGACTACTCGTATGAGGGGGCAATAGATACTCTAAAAACTCATGTCAAGCTCAACTCTTCGAATATCTAGTATAAATTATAGCAAAGGGACTTTCTGCTTCTTTATGAGTCAAAGAAACAAAAGTTTCTTAAAAGTTCTGTATTCTAAGAACAAATATAGGAACAACTCAATGTATAAGCTTGCTTATGAACCATTTATATCTTGCATATAAGTTTATTTAATTGTCCATAGTACTTGTTCATTTACTATCATGCAAGATACTTTTACTCTTATACATGCTTTAAGTTATGTTTTCTTTTACTTCATATGATGATTGCTTGTTGTTATTTACTTATCAATGAACTATCATACTTTATGTAGCAATCATGTGTTCTATATTGTGTATCTATTGACAATAAACTCCAAAGATCATTTATTTATCACCTTTATACTCGAGGATAGCATAGGTTAAGCTTGGGGATGCTAATGCATGTGAAATTTATCTATGATCTTTGTAGTTTATTTTGTTATATTCCTTCATTATTGAGCCATAAAATATGTTATAATCATGTTTTGTGGTGATTTTGGGGATTTTCCAAAAGATTCCTTTCATATGCATTATAACTCTATCGACAGAAGAAATCTATTTTGTGTATCTTTAACTTTCACAGACCTTCGCGAACTCAAAAGGACCTAAAAAAGTATACTAAAGTTTTTAATCTAAGGGAAGACCTGGAGTGTTTGGGCCCCAACTAGATCCATAGTAGGGCCAGCTGGGAGTGCCCCATGCACCCAGATACTGTTGAGTAAAAGAGCAATTTTCCAAGAGATTTAACATAGTAAAAGATAGATAAAACATAGGCAGAATAATAGAAAAAGACCAGAAGATACAACAGACTATCTGAACATGAGAAACAAGACTAAGAAAGGTAATATACATCATGGTAGAGGAACCAACGGTGTTCGCGTTAGCGTTGGCACCATCATCAGCCATGTTGTCGAGGAAAAGGTTGTTGATGTCGGGAAAGAAATCGCCGTTGGGGAAGACGTCGGCGCAGTCGCTATCCGTGAAGGAGTCCGTGATGAAGCCAGTAGTCGCGCTGGTAGCGCTCCCCAAAAACCTTATCGCCCTTCTCCCATACAGGACTCGAAGCAGCGGGATCTCGGAGGCCTACTGTCCCAGCTCGCGGTGCACGTCGCAAGATGGGATGGGGAAGATCTAGGCAGTGCAGTGATCTGGAACTGGAGGCGCAAGGGTGTGCATTGGTGTATCTGAGGAGAGGAGCGACCTCTCACTCTTATAGGCACGGGTAGGTAGGCGAACAGTTGGCGTCGGGAGAGGAAACGAACAGGCATCGACCAAAGCCGAACAACCTCTACTAAGCTCGAATTAAATCTCCACTGAGTTCGTATTAAACATCCACTCATGTAGACTGTTCAAATTATTATCCATTCATGCGTGGCAAAAAGAAAGAGAAGCTCTCGGTTCGAGGCATTCCCGCAACCCGCGGCGCACGCACGTCGTGACGAGGTGGGCGGCGGAGGAGGAGGCGCCCGCGTATATATGTCTTCTCTTCTCAAGCTTGTACAAGTGGTGGAAGAGCTCACCTTATAAGCTGGTCCAACTTTCACTCAACTAGCAATGTGGGACTAAAGTTTTGTCCCACCTCTTTCCTTGCATGAATGGGCCAAGTGGGCCTCTAGGATTTCAGAAATTGTTGAATAATATAAATGGGCTGGCCCTTTATTAGGCAAAATTCCAACAGATACCCTAGCCGCGTGGGAGGGGGTATTTCTCCTCCTTGCTCTGATGCTATCGATTCTTTCACCCACACCTTCGTCTTGACTTAAAACCATCTATAAAAGGGGCCCCGGTCGTGATCCCAAAGCACGACACACCATAGTGATAGAAACACGAAATAGAGTAGATCATGCGAAGATTGGAGGGGAATGGCCACTGGAATGTTGTCGGCTTGCATCTCCAACCTCTCCAACAACACTGTGATGAAGAGGGAGTAATCCACCCCCGGACTATGGGTTTGTGGAAGTAGCTTGTTTTATCTCTCTCTCATGCTATTAATGTTCTAGTGCCATATGAGGTACCCAACATGATTATGGACATGTATATGTAATCCCTTGAGGTGGATCTTTGGTTTTTATTATATGAGTATTTGAGATTGGAATTTTCAGATTGTGTTTGATGTACAAGTATATGTATATGTAACCCATTCTTGATTACTTCATTCTAGTCCAACTTTTATGATGGGACATGAGAGGGGAACATGTGCATTAGATGGAGTAACATGGTAGTATGAAACTGGACAGTGATAGAAAGTTTGGGTCTTACTATGGTTTTTACCTTTCCATTTTTACCTTACTACAGATAAATGAATACAAGTACTACTATTGTCTAGTGACAATCTTAGGTGAGCTTATATCTTTTGATGTAGTATTATGTATTCAACATCATAACATAGAAGCAAAGGCAATACTCTATTTATTCTTAATACTAGTTTGTGGAGTTTTCTCTTACTAGTGGAGTATTAGTGAGATGTGTTGCATCTTCTCAAATATAGGACGTGATGCATATATGAATATCTATCAAACACATTATAAAGTTACATCAACATTATGCTTATGAGAAGTTGTTTTTTATCCCGAAAATACAAAACAATTATCATACTTGCATTTAGTTCTTTCATATAGTTTGCATTACTACCAACACTATTACAACACACTCTTGCATATCATTTCAAGTTTATTTTATGCATTGCATTTAGTTTATTTTATTTGCTGCATATTTACTTTAGTTATTATATTTTAACTTTTGTTTTCAATTCTAATACGAAACCATGTGCTTGATAACCACTTGATGGAGTTGAGGACCCTCAAGGCAATCAATTTTGTTTTTCAGGTTGCTAGAAGAGGAAGAAAAGTCAAGAATTAATGTTTCTCTCAGAGTTTGATATTCACCGTCAAGTCACCCGAGTGGCGACCCTCACTACATCACTCTGCACTTGGAGTCCCAACGCGTCGGCAGTTTGGTGTCATCGGGCCCATGGTCCAGATGACCCATGCGTCCATCCCTCCAGGTGGTCCTCTCCTTCCTTAATTTTGTTAATTGATACTTTTAAAATCTTGCAAAATTAACTCCTTAATTTTGTATCCATCTAAGGAAAATCCTTATCGATTAATCAGAATTTAGAAATAAGACGAAAGATAGACTGTGCATGTGTGTGTTCATATGAGTGAGTGAGTGTACGTTATACTGGGTTCGAAAAAAAAACGATGACAACATATGGGGAAAATGGAATGATCTCAATTTTATCAGAACAATCCTAAGAAATACTACAAAACTAAACTTATACAAGCTTATATATGAAAAGAAAAGCCTGGCACGGGGCCATGCACATCAATCTACATTCTTCTAGTGGCTCACTGCTTGTCTGGTATAAATGTAAAAAATATATATATAAAAAAAGACGAATCGAGATAAAACTAAATCCGCTGAATTGAGTTGGAGCACAGGTTCTAGAACTGGATGTTTGACGGGTATACAGTGTCGGCCTTCCAGTTGGCCGGGATGACGTCTTGTGCGACGAGCTTCTTGCCGGACTCGATGGTGAGGCGGATGGAGAAGGGTCCCTTGATCGGGATGGCGCCATCCCACCTCCAGACGGCGCCCCACGACTCGGTCATGGGCTTCCACACCGGCGACAGCTTCTCCTGGATGTCCACCTGGACGATGTCGCCGTCGTCAGAGACGAACTTGACGAGCAGCGCCAGGTAGTTGGGATTGGATCCCTTCTCGACGTGGAAGGTGATCTTGGTGCCGGGTGGGTACTTGCAGCGCACCCTCCTGAACTGCATCTCGAGCTCCCCGACAGACCGCATCGCCGTGTCCTTCCCGGGCAACGCCAGGAGGCCGAAGGCCTTGCCGGAGAGGTCGAAGTGGTAGGGCGCGATGGGCTCGTAGTTCTTGTCCGTGACGAAGATCGTGATCGGCTTGTCCGAGCACGGCAGTGGCTTCTGACACTTGACCTGCAATCCACGTACGTACGTTTAACCACACACTCGCTCGGAGATAATTTGTCTGAGGCTTGGTGATGTGTACTGCTAGCCTGGTGAGGCACTACTATACCTCGTAGCAGGAGCCGCATCCCTTGCCGTCCTTGAAGATGGGGATGTTGCCGCAGGCCGTCATGCCAAGGTAGGGAGGCAGGTTCACGTCCTTGATGCCGCACGCGCCACCTGCATGCACACGCACATATGTAGTACCAGGCAAGATCGCGGCGCAGAAAGTGTCCATCATAGAATATATATAAATGGTTATGACGACGTACCGTTGTCTTTGGGTCCTGCGCCCGTGGGCTTGCCGTACCAGGTGGCCTTTGCGGTGAGCCACTTGGGGTCGTATTTGGTCGTGATGTTGGGGCCCGGCGGCACCTTGCCGATGCACGCGCCGCCGGTGAACAGCGCCGCCAGGACGGCCACGGCGAGGACATAGGAGAGGGAACCCATGTCGTAGGTTGACTTGCTGTGTGTTTGTGTGAGTGACTAGATCCATGTGGGGGCGGGGGTATTTGTAGGCTAAACGGGTGGACTAGCGCCGCCGTCGCGCGAGCGATTGCAGGAGTGACGGGCGCATGCAGGGGCTGCGGGAGCGCCGGCGTTCGCGTGGACTCGATCTGTTTTCTTCTTTTCGGTAGTTTGGTTCGGAGGACGGTTTGGTCATGCGTTGGTGCTGCGCATGCGTACGCGGCCGGCTGGTCGTCCGCTCTACGTATGCCTTCGTCACTCGTACGGCTAGACTTAAACTTTGTTAGAGCAACTCCACGTTCTCAGCCCTAATTCCGGGCGCATTTTAGCGCCTGACAAATATAACATTCGGTCTAAAAACGGTCAGTTTCTCACTCGCGTTATCAGATCGAGTTTCTACGTTTGGCCAAAATTTAAACGAATATAGACGATTTTATTAAAATATATACGAGTTCGTACATATTATGTTAAGTTCGGAGATATATCCGAATTTTGACTGCAGTAGGCTAAAAAAATTTAAAAATACGAGAAATCTAGCCTCAGACCGGTCGGCAAATGTCAAAACTTGGCGGACAATTCCGACAAGTACTGCATGCATGCACTAACTACTTACATCAGCATTTAATACAAAAAAACTGAATATTTAAAAAGCTTTGTACCTCAAACCGTGTATCCGATTGAAAATCCGTTTTCACCGTTAGGCTAGTTGCGACGAGATCTTCGAAACTAAATTCCATGTTGATATGTTTTGACGAAAAAAATTGGACCCAAAAGTTATCCATCCCTAACACGTGAGTTATCCATGTCATAATAAGTAAGTTATCCACCGTATAAACAGGTTGGGTCGAGGCATTCTCGCATTTCTCATATGAATAATTTTCGTATTTTCCGTCTCATGGAATCTCGATTGTCCCATGTATTCTAGTAGTTATAAATGTGAGCTACAAGCTACTTTAATTGGTACGCGGTAGTCTAGGTGTTAGGTTACCGAGACTTCTTCACCTTCAATGTGTTAACATCGACGAGCGATGAAAGCTCGGTACCCTAACACCCATTCGAGACTTCGTCACACATACGTCACGATAGCGGCGACGGACAATGAAGCCGGGTCGCTAGACTACTAGTTGCGTGTTATGTTTATTCACTACAACTTAGGTGGTGGGTGAATAAGTTAGGGTGGTTAGTGGATGACTTAGCGGTGACGAACGATGTACCCGAGCCGCCAGAATAACTTGTACTCTATTTGTATATAATCTTTTATAGTGAAGGATAGCTTACATGTTATTGGATGGGTAACTTACATGCTGAAGCATGGATAACCCTCATGTTACTAGTGGGTAATTATTATACAATGTCATGGATAACTTTTATTTATCTCTGTGGATAACTTTGTACAATTTTTAGGATAACTTTAGTTCTCTTTATGACCATTATATTTTTCAGCTCTGATCATCTCATTTTAGTTAATTAAATGTATGATAGACTTACTTGATTTGGAAACCGTAGCCTAGGTGTAAGGATGGCACTCGTCGCCGTCGATCCGGTGAAAACGGATTCTAAATCGTACTCATAAAAAACCCAAACATATAGTTTGTAGGGTGGATAACTTATGTGTTACCTGGTGGATAACATACATAGTACAACTGGATAACTTATATGTTACGGGTGGATAACTTTTAGATAAAAAAAATATTGTCGAAACGTATCAATGTGGGGTCTACTTTTGAAGATCTCGTCGCGACTAGTCCAACGATGAAAACGGATCATAAATCGGATAAACGGTTTGACCTACAAATCATTTTGAATTTTTAAATTTCGTATTAATTACGATGACATCATCTATTTTGTCTGTTTATGTTAAGCACTAAACTTCTTTCTATCCATAACACATGCGGGAGGACCCTCAACATTTGCATGCGGCTGGTGCAAGTGCCCGCCAGGATTTGTAGTCCGGAGAACGGTCTAAGTGTAGCACAGTCCTAAAAATATATAGAAATAACTACTACGTGATGCCGAAGTCGATGCCGATGCCCATGCCGCCGGACCGTCCACATACTGAAGTGGCGATAGAACGACATGTAGTCGGCGTCCTATGCACCCTCGTCATAGTTGGGAGGCTGCGGGGGACGAGAGCTTCCCTAGCCGGCGTTACCGCATCACCACGGCTATGATGAGGGCTCGACGTCGTCTTCGTCGTCATCGTCGAGGACGATGAGTGGTGCGCCCTGGTAGGTGCGCTGCCGGCGAGCGCTACGCTCGGCCTCCTCCTGCTCCCAGTCCGCCCTGGACCAGGCGTATGCGTCGGGTGCCAGCATTGGCGGCAAGTCGTTTAGCGAGCGCTCCATTGCCGTTTGAGGATGAACTGTCCTCGTCGACGAGGACGTTCCACTGGCTCCGTCTTCGCCGCACGCTGCCTCGGCCTCGGCAGCCGAAGGTGGCCGACTGGCGGCAAAGGCGCGCACGGCTCGTTGATGACGATGTCGAGTGACCTCATCTGCGGCGGCGAACGTGCAGACGACTCTGCCTCCTGCATCACCGGGCGGAGCGCCGTGGGGCGCGGCGACAGGGTCGACGCTGAGCCAGATGGGCGTGACACCGAGGCCGAGGATGACGACGAGAGGCCGCCCATCCTCCTCGGCATCCATGTGGCCGGTGGCACCTGGCGGCCGTCGGCGGCGACCGCGGAGGATATCCCAGTTTAGGGCGATCCCCGGAGGCGATGTGCTCTAGGACGGCCGCCAGTGTGCGGCCTAGCGCGCTCCATCACCGATGTTGTCCTGCAGCATTGTGCCGCTTCGGCGGCGGGCCTCCTCTGTTGTAGGCGGCCAACTCTTGGTTCCGACGCTCGACGAAGAAGTTTTCCTAGCATACGAGGTTTTCCGTAAGTGTAGCATTACTGCTCGTACGGTAATGGAAAAAGTGCAGATTGAAATTAATCTTCTTTCATCGTCCATTTAACCAAGGGGAAATTATCCCGTTGGGTGGCGCGGTATCGCTGCAGACACGACATTATGGCGCAGGTTCTCCCGGCCCAGATATCGGCCCCTCGGGCCCGATGTGGGCTCCAGCGGGCTACCGCGTCTGGAGCCACGACGCCTCCTGGAGATGGCAGCGACGCCGGTGATCGTGCAGGGGAGGGCAGTGGAGGGGCTCGCTTGTCGCGAGAAGGTGGCAGGGGCTTTTACGGGCACATCTGGTCTCGTTCGAGCCCACTCGGGTTTGGTGTGCCCCTGCTGCTCTAACCGTTCCACGACCACCTCGCGGTGGTGGAGGTGGGCTCCTCCTGCATGGCTACAGTGTTGTCGTCCCTAGCTCGAACAATGGCATGTACCTCCGACTTGCGGGCTACTTTTAAGTATCCTCGATGAGACGATGACGATGGTGATCGCGAGATCGTGGTGGTTGGCGGCGAGGTTGGTGGTGGTGATTTGCCCAGGTTTTTTTGTGGGTCGGGTTAGGGAGAAATCCATGTTGGCATGTTCGACTTCGTCGTTGTGCGGCCTTCGGGTGGCACCATTCCTTCTTGGAGGGCATCGCGGATATCCCCGATCTACTCTACTTCGAGTGTCAGGGGGAACCCTAGGTCCAGTCCATTGGCCCGGGCAGCAACGCCATGTCGACGATGTTTCCCTTCTTGAAGGTGTTGTTTGGCACTGGGCGCTTCGGTGTACTAGAAGCGTGGTGGGATAATTTCGGAGGGCGCAGCGGCGGCGGGTCGCCCTTGTTTCATCGACTCGCAATTTCTTCAATTTCTTTTCTCTTTGGGTGTGTTTTAGCTGTTGCCCCAACATTTTTGGTTGGTTGAACTCTTGTATTGTGTGATTGCTTTATTTATAAAAAGGGGCAAAAGCGTATTTCGAGGAAATTATCATGCTATTTGGGCCTGCAAATTCTGCGTTTACATTAGGAAGTAAATTTCGATATATATGTGTGGTGTTATAATCATCTTTTGGCCTATAAAAAGCAAATACTCCGTCTATTAAGCAAATGATATTTTAAACTTTTGGATCCAGGATAGACAGAGAGGTGGTACTAGCCAAAATCAGCCTTTAGGAAAAAGAAATCAAGCAAGAATAGGGGCGCTACAGGAAATGCATCTGCAGGTGCTTGATGGATGCCCCATTTGTCCTGATCTGTCTTTGTCGGCGTCGTGTAGGAGTGCCGTGTTTGGTGTGTTCGTTCGTGCGGCTATGTGGGTTTTCTCTTAGACTTGGTTGTCGACGTGTGTGGATGTAGCCCCTGTGTTGTTGGTGTTTGGGTAGGCTTGACTTTGTTGTTGTAGGTTTTCACCCGGTGTTTTCCTAAAAAACTGGACAATTTCTTCTTAATTAATGGAGGAGATAAAGTTTTGCCTCCGTTTCAAAATAATAATAAAATTAAACGAGGAGAGGGAGTGTAGCGGGAGCTGTTTATAAATAAATTCGTCCAAAAAGAAACATTATCCCAGGGTCAAGACAAACTTACATACTCTCCTTTTTGAAAAGAGCTTATGCTACTTCAAAAAAAGAGAGCTTATGCGTGTCAAAAGAAGAGTTATTTATATTTGTTTGTAGTTGAAGCCCCTGTTTTGGCAAAACGATTGGTTAGGATACACCACTAGCTCAATAACGTCCATCACTTTATAGCATTTTACGACTGACATATGTTTCCGTTGCAGATGTCCTATCGGATGTTTTGGTGAACATAGGATTCATAAGGACACCGGGAACATGTGGAATAGGTGATTACGATTAGTTCAATCGTTGATGACGGTATAATTAGCAAATGAGTAGGTTCTTTTGTTAGGAAATTTGACATATTTTGGATTCTTGGGTCATTCACGGTCAAGTCTATGTTTGCAGATTATAGAATATGTACACTAGACTTATTTGAAATTATCTATGAAAACTAAAGCTACAATTGAAGATTAGAATATTTATTTGGTTCTTATGTAAAAAAATGTTAACTAAAGATAATCTTCTAAGCGAAACTAAAACAGTAAAAAATGTCTATTCAACATTTATTTATCTCTTGTCCCTTTATTCGTCTTATATGAAGGATATTACATACTTTCAATTTACCACCAATATCACAAATATGCTCGGAAATTTTTCGAGTGAGATTGATCAAAAAAGGACAACGCATATTCTTTTTGATTTTGTCCTTGAGTTTTATCTATTTGGAACTGTGGGATGACAGTGTTTATTACAATACTAGTGGTCTTCGTTATATTTTCTACGGGTTGTTCACAAAGCTACGTATTGGATTCACATGTGGTCCTTTCTCCTCCTGGAGGGGCAGGGGCTACAGAAGCCTATGGATTCCGGGTGTAGCGTCCTAAGACGGTTGCATGGGTTATCTTCAATCAAGATGGCTAGCGGCATTTAATAGACTAGATGATACTTAGGCTATCTATGTTACTTTCCCTGGCTGATCTTTGTGACAACCCAGAGTGATCATGAATTGCAAACCTTAAATCTCTAAATTGTGCAATAAAATGGTTGGGTGCCTCAGTTAATGCAGAGGAGGTGGTTTTATTCCTCTTTTCGAAAGACAATGGTGGCAATATCCGTAGTATATGTCTTCAAATAATGTGTCCCCTCGTCGACTTCCAATAGAAAACAACTAGTCTTTACAATGAAAGGACGCAACAAAGAGAAACAGTGGAAAAACCGATAATTCAAAGTAGAAAGCAATTCTACTTATCTTGATCTGAGGTTAACAAGAAAACCCTTTAGTCTTCCTGCATTTTCAAGCAACACAGTGAAAACCAACTAAGATCTCTGAAACCTTCAGTTCATCAGCCTTCTAAGTGTAGAAACCAATCATGTTGCAAAGAGTATGATTATGCTTCTGCAAGCACCTACTTGATTTTGAAACTTATGTACATGTCTAAAGCCATCAAAGGGCAAACACACCATGTAGCCAAAAGTAGTTCCATACTTACATATTGGCTTCTAGAACTAGTTTTCTACACTGTGAGTGTATTCGAAAAGAAGCAAAACAAAAGACCAAAGTAAGAGGATACTCCGTTACTAAATCCCCTCGCAATAAAATATAATATCTCTCTCAACTGCCAACGGGCGGTTTTGAATCGTGTACACAATATCTTTCAACATCAATTCTGGTTTCAACCGAGTATATTTCAGAATAATTATGACCCAACAAAAAAAAATCGCTCCCAAGTCACATCTACTTAAGTATGCAATTTTTAATTTGTATAAAAAGACCAAAAAAACGTATACAACGCAAGCAAGTTACAAAGTTTGTAACTTGTTTGTAAAGGGATACAACTTACTCGTGAAGGTCATTGAGTCTCACGCGCGCAGGGTTTGTCCTCCACATGCGCGCCTCCCTATTGGTCTATGAGTTGGGTTTAGTCGTCCCTGCGACCAGACACTGATTCCCGCCTTCTTGCATGATGTCTAGCTGTCTAGTTTGTTCCTATAAAAAGTTATTTGTCTAGTTTGTTTATAGCTTTGCATACACTTTCAGTTTGAAGAAAAACTAAGGAAAAAGTAGCTCACAAAATTCAAACATTAGTTCATTATTACAAGTGCCGGTAGTCTAGTACAATGGAGTGAGAGATGAAGTGCCCAAACATAGGAGTGTCGAATTACATAAGCCGGACAGATCATTTTTATTTTTATCTTCTTTGTTGGATACTGATTTTTTTTCCATGATTCATGGTATCTTCATGGGTAAGATGGTTCGTCCCCCCTGGGTCACTTCCTCCGATAGCACAAGAAGTTGATTATTACTAATTACGTCCCTGGTCCTGCATACGAGAACTTTGCTCCTGCAATTGGCGAGACAGAATAAAGCTTGAAGTCGGTGATTTGGGCGGGCATATCATCATCAATTGGGGTGCACTAGTAGAAACCGGGCAATTTGCCCCGGTTCGTAAGGGCCTTTAGCCCCGGATTTCAAACCGGGGCTACGAAAGCGGGACTAAAGGTCTAAGCTTTAGCCCCGGTAGGCTAGAGGTCCAACCACGTGGCCTGCTAGGCGCGTTGGGCGGTAGGACATTTAGCCTCGGGTCGTGTTACGAACCGGAACTAAAGGTTTCCTGCCGCGGCAGTATTTTGTGCCATTTGGCTACCGCGGCAGGGGATAGGGTTTTAGGGTTTTGTGTTTTTCTTTTTATTTTGTGTTTTGTGTTCAATTATTTTTCATTCTGTGTTTTCATTAGAAACAAGTTTTCGTATACATACAGAACGCTACTACACACTACTTGGCCACATTGACGCAATATATAATATAATTACTCTTACAAGCATATATGGAGTCCCACAAGGTCCAGAGCATGTCTATTTGATTACATGGATGCTTTAGGGTCTACTTATACAGTATTCTTCGCGTGGGTCTATGACCTCGTCGAGAAAAAATTCAGCAAATTCCTCTTGGATTGCTATTAGACGGTCCTCTGGTAGGAGCTTGTCCCGCATCACGTCCAACTATGTAAAAAGGAGATCATATGGATTAGACTCAACACGATTTTTTGTAATAAAAATAAATGGTGAATATATTGTTTACTTACTCGAACATTTTCCGAGGGCTTCTCAATACTGATGCGAATGAACTCGCACACATAGAATCCATATAGATTAGTTCCCTGTGGCTGCCTCACGCACTTTACAAGAATAGAATTCAATCAAATAATAACGCTAGCATGATAAATGCACATAAACTAGAATTAAATAGATGCGCGGACTTAGCTCGTACTACTTACCGAGAGTGATTTAAAAAATAGCTCCTCATGCCATTGACCGCGGACATGTTTCTTGAACTGTGTCCAAACCCTACCCGACAAAGAAAATTAATGTATGAGTTAATAACCACTTGATATCTTAGAAAATAAACGAAAGAAACCGATATAGTGCGATAATGGTTGAAATTACCTCTGGAGCGCATCGATAATGATGCGGTAGTTTTCAATGTCTTTGTTTAGTGAGTCCATGATGTGAACTCTTCCCATGTCAAGTGAAATGCTTAGAAGAATCCAGTGGTACCTACGCAAGATTTACATACGTCAGTAACTCATCATACACTAAACATCGAGTAAGCAAAAGTTAATGTGTACAAAAACTCACTTGCCATCGTGGTAAGGAAATAGTATTTCGTTACAGAAATGTTGTTTCGTGAGAAACCGCAACAAGTTATGCTCGGTCTCTAGTGGTTTATCCTTTAGTATAGCTCTATGAACTCGATGTGGGTCAATGTACCCAAATCCGTTGATAGCCTTTCTTTTACAATCGAGCATCTTCATTCTGCATCATTATATATAGCGTACAAAAGAATATAGTAAGTATACTTACCGACAATGAATTGAAAAAGCTGATATAGAGACCTAATTACATAAATAAAGTAAGCACTTACAAACAATACGAACTGAGGATAGTTTTGTCGATTTCCTTTAGATTGAATAACTGAAATAATTCTGTAAATTCAATAGGGACCTCGTCTTCAATGAAGTAATGCGATTTTCGAACTTTCAGTATGAGCCAATTTCGTTGTTCTTTTGATGCTTTCATGTACCATTCATGGAATCGTCGCATTTGTGTTGGCATATCCTGAAGCCTCTCAGAACTGACCAGAGGCTCCCCGTTAACAAATTTGGGTGCTACCTCAGCCTTGGGCATATCGCCGTGAATAATTTCATGAATAGGCATACCACATTGCTCGGCCAATATCCTAGCCGTTTCCGAATCCATAGGTTCTTTCTCATATAGTTGAGGTTTGGGTATGTTCACCTGGAGTGGGGGGAGCGATTGGTTTGCTTGTTTCCCCAGCTGGGGAACATCTCTTTTGGTTCTTCGGCTACCACTCGATTGTTTTGCTTGTTTCTCCATCTGAGGGACGTCTGTTCTGATGCTTCCGCTACCACTCGATTGTTTTGCTTGTTCCCCCTGCTGGGGAACCTCTTTTTTGATGCTTCCTCTACCGCTTGATCTCTTCTGTTTCAATGTCTTCTGAAGACATCATGTATAGTCATCTGGCGCATATAACTAAGCTTGGGATGGCTGCGTCAGTAATTTCCTAAAGTGCTCCTTGGTTTCCGGTTTTATTTGGACCTCTGGCTCAGGTTGTTTCTTTTTAAAATGAGCATCCACTTCGGCCCGTACGACCGCATCGGTCTCCTCATCGGTCAGGTCGTAAGCCCTCTTGGGAGGAACCGGCGGTACTCTTGGGAGGGGCGACAACTGTCGCTTCGGGCGTTGGTTATCGCTTGACGGAGTGGTGGTATTCTTCCGCTTTTTCCCCTTAGTGGGTGGAGGCGGCTGCGTAGATTGAGATGGACTCGTGTTGGGGTCATGGATTGGACTATTACTGGGAGGAGACGGTGCACTTGGAGGTGGACTTGGAGGAGACGGTGCACTGGGAGGGGACGGTTGCCTTGGTGGAGAAGGTGGCCTTGGTGTCGAGCCTGGAAACTTGATGTATTCTTTTTTCCAAAGAATGAAGCCACTCGTGACTTCTCCCAGTGTCGTCTCCCCTTCACCTCCAGGGATGTCAAGCTGTAGTGACTGACACATAGGTAGAATTTCATCCACACCGACATGAGCATAGCCAGCTGGAATCGGATTCCAATGGTAGGTCGCTCCCGGTGCAGAAGGTAAAGCAAAGCCGACCGCCACCTTCATGGATATATTCTTCAGTTCAACATGCAGCTCATAACTAGTCTTCTCCTTAATTGCATCCACGGGGTATACATCCATCATTGCATCATTACCGTGGCCCTCCGTGGAAGCCACGCTGCTTTTCCGTTGCGATGGGCCGACCGTACTGTCCGGTGTAGGATCTTGCTGTCGGAGTCTTTTAAGTTCATTAAGCTCTTGGCGATACTCCTGCAGCGTGGCTTCAAACCTCGCGAACCGCTCCGTATCCTCCTCTTTTTGCCGGTTTGTTCTTCTCGATCGGCTTCTGTACGTGTCACGGTGCTCGGGAAACCCGATAACCCATGGATAAGAAGGTCCGAACCCTCTTGTTTGTCCAGCCTTTTCAGGATTCCTGAGAGCCTTTGTCAGCTCATCGTTCTCTCTGTCAGGAACAAACGTTCCCTCTTCAACCTCTTTCATCACTTTAACAAGTTCTTTCTTGGGTGTAGAAATTTCTTCGGCTGCAACAATCTCGCCTGTTTCTGGGTCTAATGATGCCCCATGCCCGAATACCAAATTTCTTGACCTCAAGGGACAACTAGACGTAGCTGGAGTGACCCCCTTTAGCCTCTAGGTCAGCCTCAGCTTTATCCCACTTAGGCATGGCACTTCTGTAGCCACATGTGCCCATATGATGGTGATATTTCTTTTTGGATGCATTTTTCTTATTTTTTGCTGATATTGCCTTAGCTGGTGCTGAGGTCTTGTGTTCCACAAATGTGGCCCAGTTATCCTGCTGCAACTCTAGTGGGCCAACGAATGGAGGAGTTGTTTCCTTCAAGATATACTTGTGGTACAATCTTTTTTTCCATTCCTTAAATAGTTCAGCCATCTTCTTAAGAGCAAAGTGCTTGACTTTCCTCGTCATTTGCTGTGTGAGCTCATCAGTCTCCAAGACTGGTAGGGTGAAATGTGTCATGAGAGAATTCCACATTGTATCTTTCGCTCTGTCATCTACAAAACTAGCCCCAGCTGGATCCTTTTTCTTTCCTGGCTTGTTCTAGTTTCGCGTGGTGATCGGGACTTTGTCTCTAACAATCACTCTGTGTTGACTTGTAAATGCATTCGCAGCTTCTTTGGGCTCCAGCGGTTGACCCTGTGGAGGGACTAAGTCAATGCTGAAACGGACATCAGCGGGCAACTTGTGTGTCGAGTCTCTTGTATTTGTAGAAGATTGGCTGGAAGCGGATGTCTAAGAGAAGAAACATTCGTCAATACATATATACGAATCAATTAGTGCATCTATACTAGTGAACGATCGATAGAGACTTTATATACATTGACGGAGTTTGTCATTATTATGGTGTCTTCACCATGGTCTCCACCATGGTCAGCACCATCGTCTCCACTATTTTCTCCACCATCGTCTCCTCCAAACAAATTAAGATATTCGGAGCCATCATAATAAGACCCCCCAGTACCCTCATCTATCATGTTGAGAAGCTCCTCTTCATTCTTTCTACCGTCCATAGCTTAACTAATACAGAAAAAGAATATTGCATTAATTAAAAGAATATTACAACTTCGACAACTCGGATACAGTACTTAGTGATTAAGATAAAGTACAATAATATAAGATAAAGTACATTATTAATACATCACCGGAGAATAGCTCGGGTGCATTATAGGATAAAGTATAAGATAAAGTACATTATTAATACATCACTGGAGAATAGCTCGGGTGCATTATAGGATAAAGTATAAGATAAAGTACATTATTAAGATAAACTAGCGAACGCGACTGCCGCGTTCTGTGCTACGGAAGCTCTGCAGCCACAGAAGAGGAACCATCATGGGAGAATAGCTCGGGTGAGATCCGTGAACCTGCCAGATATTGGAGAACCTAGTCTCCAAAAGATACATGTATCGCCGTACATGCTCGTCCTCCTCCCTGATACGACGACGTACCACCTCCTCGGGGGCTGGCTCCCTCTGCACCGCTCCTGGACCTCGTGGACGCCACCAAAGAAGCTCCGGGTCGATGATGATACTCGGATTCCTCACCAAGGTACGAGTCCCGACAGGTAGCACCTCCCAGTGCCAACCCGGCGGAGCCCAGACTCAGACATCCCCGACGGAGTCCAGTAGGCTCGAACGAGGTGGACGCGGCATAACTAAATAATAGCAATAAACAATCATAAAACATAAACAGTAACTAAATCACTAAGTATATATTGCCCTAATAACAATAATCCTAAACCTATCACTAACTAAATTAAACCTAATTAACTAAGTATTCTAACTAACCCTAACTAACCCTAGATAAATACTAGTAACACTGACACTAACACACTAACTAAAACACTAATACTAATACTACTAATAACACTAACACTAACACACTAACTAAAATACTAATACTACTAACTAACACTAACCAAAATACTAATACTACTTATTTACAAACACTACCACTAACCAAAATTAACTAATAACACTAACTAACCAAAATACTAATACTATTAACACTAACACTAACACTAACTAATTAAAATACTAATACTTCTAACTAACACTAACCAAAATCCTAATCCTAATACTACTATTAACCAAAATCCTAATACTACTAACCAAAATCCTAATACTACTAACCAAAATCCTAATCCTAATCCTAATACTACTCTAACTAATAACCCTAGCTAATACTTCTAACTAATAATCCTAATCCAAAATACTAATACTTCTAACTATTAATCCTAATCCAAAATCCTAATACTACTAACCAAAATCCTAACACACTACCCTAACTAATAACCATAGCTAGCTAATTAACCCTAACTAATCAAAATTAACACTAACAGTACCTGAGGCGGAGACAATAGCGAGGCGGCAGCGGAGTGGAGACGACGCGGGCAGACACGTACGACGGCGAGGCGGCGGCTCTCGGGGCGGAGCGGCGTGGCGCTCGGCGCGGGACGGGGCGGCGCGGAGATGCAGCGCAGGGCGAAGACGGGCGCGGGCGGCGGCTGCACGGGGCTCCTTCTCACGGGCGCGGGCGGCGGTGCGGCAGACGGCGTGGGTGTGGCGCAGGGAAAACGGCGATTTCCGGGTCGTGCCACGACCCGGGGCGGGGGTGGGGTATTTATACCACCACCCCTTTAGCCCCGGGTTGTAGTAAGAACCGCCCTTTAGCCCCGGTTCGTATTACAACCTGGGGCTAAAGGTGTTTTCGGCCCGCCGCACTTCCCGCACGCCGAAACCCTTACAAACCGGGGCTAAAGGTTATTTTTTGGCACCAAACCCAAAAATGGTTTATAGTTTTCAGAAAATTATGTATTATATATCAAAATTTTCAGAAAAAGAAGATCTATAATTTAAATCTATTATCATACTTTATTATACAACTTAAGTGAAATTATCTATTATCTAACAAGTATTATATTTAGTAGAAATGTTCACAAAAAATAATAAAAATATAGTTTATTATTTAAAAATGGAAAAATACATATAATATAGCAAAATATTAACAAAAATATAGTAGAAATGTTCTCCTGCCATTTCCCCCGCTTCCCGCCATGTTCTCCCGCCATTTTCCCCGGTTCCCGCTATGTTCTCCCGCCATGTTCTCCTGCGCTGGAGGGGTTCCTGTTCCTCCTATGTCTCCAGGTTCGGCCCGCCAGGCGGCCATCACGAACCACTTCTACCTCGAGCTCACGCCGGAGCAGCGGATGGATCCCCATTGGGATCCCGACAACCTCGACACCTGGAATGCCTTCTTCGCAAACCGGCGGGAAAGGGAGCTCGCCAGGTACGAGGGTGATGGCCCGCCCCTAGTGAACCACAACGAGACTGGTCGCTGCCTGTGGTGGGCGAACCGGACTATCACCGGTGTGATGCGCTACATCACCATGGGAGACCATCCTCGCCTGAGGTACCCGCACTTTCACCAGCAGCATAGCCACAAGAATGGTGGTGGTGGTGAAGTCCTAGGGCGTACTGGGGTCATCATCCGGGAGCCCCCTCCCCCACGCATCGTGAATCCGAGGCCGTAGGATCCATCCGCGTGCTACGAGGAAGGGCTGAGGATCCATCCGCGTGCTACGAGCGACGACGATGACGATGACGATTCCGAAGACGACCCAGAAGCTGTGTACTACAGGGCTAGATATGATTATGAGTAATTTTTACGTTTTAATATTAATAAATGTCTGGCCACAACAAGTTGCAATAATACCTATTGAGATCGAGAAAGTTCATATCCATATACATATCATTAAAAATAAAGGTTTAATAATATTGTACATCTCCAACATCCACACATGTTAGGATTTTCTTCTAATTCGTAACCATGGAGCATCTTTCTTATTTAACGGGATGCTTGGGTCATCCTTCACAGCGAAGGGCTGAATTTCATGAAACTTATCATAATCTTCTGACATGTCTGTCTTATCCTCCACCCCCACGATGTTTCTTTTTCCTGAAAGAACTATGTGGCGCTTTGGCTCATCGGATGATGTATTCTTTTGCTTATCTTTCCTTTTTCTCGGTTTCGTAGACATGTCCTTCACATAAAAAACCTGAGCCACATCATTGGCTAGGACAAATGGTTCATCTCTATACGCAAGGTTGTTGAGATCCACTGTTGTCATTTCGTATTTCTTGTGTACCTCAACCCCGCCTCCTGTCAGCTTGACCCATTTTCACCGAAACAAAGGAACCTTAAAAAAAGGTCCATAGTCAAGTTCCCATATCTCCTCTATGCAACCATAATATGTATCCTTTTGCCCATTCTCGTCTGTTGCATCAAATCGGACACCACTGTTTTGATTGGTGCTCTTTTTATCTTGGGCGATCGTGTAAAAAATGTATTCCCATTTATCTCGTACCCTTGGAAAGTCAATATAGTCGGAGATGGTGACCTGGCCAATAAGTACAACTGCTCTCCAACATTTATGTCATTCATGAGATGTGACTGCAACCAACCGCCGAAAGTCCTCATATGTTCATCTCTAATCCAGGAGCCAGGCTTCCTCGGGTTGTTGGAGTGTACAATATTCTTGTGTTCCTCGATATACGGAGCCACCAAGGTGGAACTTTGCAGAACTGTGTAGTGTGCTTTAGTGAGAGAATGTCCGTCCATACATATCCTTGCTTTTTTCCTAGCGTGCCTTTTCCACTAATTCTACCCTCATGCCGTGATTCAGGAACACCGATGGGCTTAAGGTTAGGAATAAAGTCAACACAAAACTCAATGGCCTCCTCTGTTCCATATCCCTTTGAGATGCTTCCTTCTGGCCTAGCACGGTTATGAACATATTTCTTTAACACTCCCATAAACCTCTCAAAGGGGAACATATTGTGTAGAAATACAGGACCAAGAATGTTAATCTCATCGACTAGGTGAACTAGGAGGTGAGTCATAATATTGAAGAAGGATGGTGGGAACACCAACTCGAAGCTGACAAGACATTGGACCACATCTTTCTGTAACCTTAGTAGACTATCTAGACTGATTACCTTCTGAGAAATTGCATTGAGAAACGCACATAGCTTCACAATGGGTACTCGAACATTTTCCGGCAGGAGTCCCCTCAATGCAATCGGAAGCAGCTGGGTCATAAGCATGTGGCAGTCATGAGACTTTAGGTTTTGAAATTTTTTCTCTGCCATATTTATTATTCCCTTTATGTTCGACGAGAAACCAAACGGGACCTTGATACTGTAAATGACTTCAAAAAAGATTTCCTTCTCTTCTTTGGTAAGAGCGTAGCTAGTAGTACCTTCAAACAGCTCTGGATGCATGCCGTCTCGGTCTTTTATATGTTGTTGGTCCTGCCGTGCTTCAGGTGTATCTTTGCTCTTCCCATACATGCCCAAGAAGCCTAGTAGCGTCACGCAAAGATTCTTCGTCAGGTGCATCACGTCAATTGCAAAGCGGACCTCTAGGACTTTCCAATAGGGTAGCTCCCAAAATATAGATTTCTTTTTTCACATGGGTGCATGTCCGACATCGTCCTTCGGAACAGATTGTCTACCAGGACCCTTTCCAAATATTACTTTTAAATCCTTCACCATGTCAAATACATCATCACCAGTACGGCGGATAGGCTTACACCGGTTGTCTGCCTCACCATTGAAATGCTTACCTTTCTTTCTTAGGATGTGCGAGGGCGGAAGAAAACGACGATTCCCCGGGTACACATTCTTCTTACATTTATCCAAATATATACTTTTAGTATCATTTAAACAGTGTGTGCATGCATTGTATCCCTTGTTTGTCTGTCCTGAAATGTTACTAAGAGCAGGCCAATCATTGATTGTTATGAACAACAACGCTCGTAGGTCAAATTCATCCTGCTTGTTCTCATCCCACACACGTACACCTTGTCCGTGCCAAAACTATAAGAGTTCTTCAACTAATGGCCTTAGGTACACATCAATGTCGTTGCCGGGTTGCTTCGGGCCTTGGATGAGCACTGGCATCATAATAAACTTCCGCTTCATGCACAACCAAGGAGGATGCTTATAAATACACAGAGTCACATGCCAGTTGCTATGACTGCAGCTCTGCTCCCCAAAAGGATTCATGCCATTTGTACTTAGACCAAACCATAAGTTTCTCGCATCACCTGCAAAGTCCGGAAACTCTCTCTCGATTTTTCTCCACTGCGACCCATCAACGGGGTGTCTCAACATCTCGTCTTTCTTACGGTCTTCCATGTGCCATCGCAACAACTTGGCATGCTCTTTGTTCCTGAATAAACGTTTCAACCATGGTATTATAGGAGCATACCACATCACCTTGGCAGGAACCCTCTTCATGCGGCACTCGCCCTCAACATCACCAGGGTCATCTCGTCTTATCTTATACCGCAATGCAGTGCATACTGGGCATGCATCCAAATTCTCGTACTCACCGCGGTAGAGGATGCAGTCATTAATGCATGCATGTATCTTCTACACCTCTAATCCTAGAGGGCAGACAACCTTCTTTGCTTCGTAGGTACTGGCGGGCAGTTCGTTATCCCTTGGAAGCAACTTCTTCATTATTCTCAGCAACTTTTCAAATCCTTTGTCAGTCACACCGTTCTCTGCCTTCCATTGCAGCAATTCCAGTGTGCTACCCAGTTTTTTGTGCCCATCTTCACAATTTGGGTACAACAATTTTTTGTGATCCTCTAACATCTTCTTGAACTTCAACCTCTCCCTTTCAGTTAAGCATTCTTCCTGGGCATCAGCAATGGCCCGACTAAGATCATCATCGGGCAGATCTGATGCCCGTTCTTCATCTGTTTCTTCATCAATGTCTTCCATTGTAGTACCATCGTATTCATGGTAGTCGTTGTCATTCTCTTCTTCTCCGTTGTCTTCCATCATAACCCCTCTTTCTCCGTGCTTGGTCCAACAATTATAGCCGGTCATGAAACCGGACCGAAATAGGTGGTTGTGAAGGACTCTTGAGGAAGAGTATTCTTTATGATTCCGACAGACACCACATGGACAAGACATAAAACCACTCCGCTTGTTTGCCTCGGCCACAAGAAGAAAAGAATGCACGCCTTTAATGAACTCGTTAGAGAGTCGGTCAGCGTATATCCATTGTCGGCTCATCTGCAATATATAATTAATTAAGTACATCAAACATAATCATAATTAATTAGTACTAATCTAAAACCAGCAACTGGGACTAAAGATATGATGAACCTTTAGTCCCGGTTGAGGCACCAACCGGGACTAAATGTGGATGTGGAGACAACATGTAGACACTATGTCCTCAGTGGGCAGCACTAAGCCAGTAAATTAAATGCCGACACTATTTTGGGTGGGTGGCAGCACTATGCCAGCGTGAGTGTGTCGACATTATGTCATCAGTGCCCGACACTATGTTGTGCTGCTTAATCTATAAATAGGTATGCATTCTTGTGAAGAACTGCAAGATGGTGTGTGAGACCAGGGACACCACTACGGCGGAGCTTCTCGAAGATGTCTTAGGACCTCGTCCTCAGACATCTTCGAGGAGCTCGCCGTAGAGGCACTCTCTAATATGTGAAATTAGTTAGCTCCACCAGCATACTGATTTAGCTAGAGAAGATATAAACCGAAAGATGGTGTGGGAGAGCAGGGACACCAATACGGCAGAGCTTCTCGAAGATGTCTTAGGATCCCGTCCTCAGACATCTTCGAGGAGCTCGCCATAGAGGCACTCCCTAATATGTGAATTGTGATGTCTTCTTATCAAGCTTTTATGAATTAACCCTATCTTTGTTACAAATTTTTCAGTTTGTTGAACGCAGGTAGACGAAGAAGGATATTTTGCCCAACTAGTTAGTTAGAATGATGAACTCACGCATGTGTGTGCTTCTAAAATCAATTTTCAAGACTCTATGTGCCAAAACAAGATATATATTGATAGAATCCACATATTGTGATATTTACCTTAGAGTTCCTTACATTAATACAAGATAGATAGAATCTAAACATCGATATCATGCTATCACTGCAAAAATTACTACCAAACTAAATCCACAAATCCATCTATAAGATAGAGCATGAAATGAGCTAATATAGCAATGAGAGTTCAAAGGATGAAGTTGCTCACCTTTTAGAACCTTTGGATAGATGGGACACCACAAAATCTAGACAAATCTTGAGGAAAAAAAGGGCATGAACTCAAGCTTGAAGCAAGAAAGAGAGAGAGAGAGGAGAGCCACCAGCTTGAATGGTGGCTCGGACAGGGGAAGAAGATATAGCCAGACCTTTAGCCCCAGTTCGTGTCTAGAACCGGGGCTAAAGGTCCACCTTTAGCCCCGGGTCGTATAACAAACCGGGACTAAAGGGTCTGATGCCCGACCCGGCCTGCCTAACCCTTTAGCCCCGGTTTATTACACGACCCGGGGCTAGTGTCTGCCATCCCCTGGGGCCAGTTCTAGTCGTTGGACCAGTCCCGGTTTGTAGCAAAACCGGGGCTAATACCCCTGAACCAAAGGTCTGTTTTCTACTAGTGGTGCTTGTGCCATCCTCGTTGATGAGCTGAATGCCAGCTATCACCGCGGCCTTATCCGAGTGAGAGGCAAAGGCTCCACTACCCATCGGAGGAAGTACTGTAGTTTTAGACTTGGAAGCGACCCCACCAAGCATAACGTGAGATGCTTTCGTGGATAAGGTGTCAAATAGAGACGCCGGGTAGTACCCAATTGGAATTGGGTCGCTGTTGACACCACAGTGTAACCACCAGTCCCCGCTTGACTTGTCCTAGTGTGATGCCGATTCCATGGAAGAAGAGGGGCATAGATTGCATTAGAGTTGGATCTTGTTTCGCAAGAACAAAGTTTAAGAAGAAATAAATACGTTGATCACTTTAATGGTAATAGTATTGCGTGTCCCGTCGTTGACTTGAGTGACGGGGGATATGATATCACCGGGGAAAATGGGAGACCCACTGACAAGGTGAAGACCTGGACAGTCTAGGTCGTCACACATTGTACCATGCCCTGCGTCTTTTTGCAATTTCACTAAGATTGTTGTTGGAGTCACAAGTAGAGGGAAATACTACGTGAGGTCAAAATGGAGGGGATACCGTACCACCCAACCCGTAGAAAGATGAGTTTTAGAGTCATTATAGTGAGACGGGGACACCTACATAATTCATCACTTGGAAAAAATAATTAGTGAAAAAGGTTTTCTAAGCATCAGAGTATATATTGTATACATGAGGGAAGTCTAAAGAAGAGAAAATGAATGTCAAAAAGAAAAAAAAAGGCAACTTACCACCCACCCAAATCGAATTTGATTGTGATTCTGACCCTCAAAGGTACTTATCCAAATTGATCCGCTGCTGATTTGGCCATCTTTAAGATCGTATCCATAGACGTCCATCGTAGCAATTACTCCAAAATATCCGCTATCACGTCCTTTGGTCATATAATTAGCATACTGAAATTAATTACAGTAGGTAAATGTTAGATAGATAAATAATTAGTTTATAACACCATAATTAGAAGACCAATATAATAATAGAAGGATGAATGGATAGTTTGATAACAGTCATGAAAAACCAATATCCACATCTTTCCTTGGGTAAAGAGGATCAGGCAGAGGAACTCACGTATGTTTCACCACCATGTTGTGGTGGAAAAGGATATGGCAAATGAATATGAACAGGATTCATATCTGGTGGGCTTGATGCTTCCGCTGAAACGCCCGCACTTTCCTTCAAGACATAAGGATTTGTCCAGTTTTTATCAGAGGTCGTGTACCCAGCCAAGATAGATGTTTGAACATTCAGAACAAGATGAGATCCAGAGCATAACCAAGAATTCTTGCATGATCTTGATTAGAAGAGGGGACGAAAAGAAACCATCTGTGCACTGTATCTGCACCACCCGTGTTACTTGGTATAGCCAAACGCACGAACCGTGAGCAGATTCGTGCGATGTGTCTAGATCGATGCATGTACAGTAGTGTAAAAATTGATATTGCATGTTTAAGTTGAAACACTTCAACGAGGGGCATGCCAATGTTTACCTCTTGATTGATCTGGTGAACTCGGCCTCCAAGGCTTTGATGCGCATGGACAATGGTCCATAACAACAAGATCTGTAGCACTAGATGAAGTCGAGACATACTGATCTGAGAGAGAGCAATATTTGCCTCGCGTAAAAATAAATTTATGGCGACTTCTTTATATAGACGTCCCCTCCATCCGATCCGTGCTCCCTCAATTGCGCCACCAACGCAGCCCACGGGACAAAATTTGAATGAATATACAGGAAGAGAATATGTTCAGAAACGAATATATGGAATCCTCACAAATATCTTTTTGGATGAAAACTCCTTTGTCCAATAGGTATATTAAACTGGATTTCCTATATAAAAGAACGGATTTGCTAGTTCCCGGCTAACCGAGAATAGTTTTATTTCTCTTAGAGCACCTCCACTAGCATTCCTAGGAGGGCCTCCCAGACTCTTTTTAATCCGAAAGGCAAAATTTCGTCCACTCGTGTTTTCAGGACATGTTTTGCCGCCGGATTTGGTCCAACTTTCATCCGGCATTCCCAGGCCAAACCCGAGGCACCGGGTGTCGCGTGGGAACGCCAGATGGAAGGAAAAAAACAGGTGGACCAGTCCTGTCGGCGAGACTTCCCATTTCCCCACCGAGATTCGGCTCTCCCGTGGCATAGAGCCCTCTCCACCCGCCCTTGCTGCCATGTCGCCGCCGGCGCTGCCTCGCTCTACCCCGCCAAACCCACGTCACTATAGAAAGGTCCACCGCCACCGTAGTATCCCCTTCTCTCGTTGTTGGCCTTGTTTCGGCTTCTCTCGGTTTCTCGGCAGCTCCGTTCCGAGCTCGTGTCCACCGCACCCGCGAAGTGCTCGGCATTTTTCCTGCTCGGCCATGGACTCCGACGACGAGGAGATATTTGACATGATGTTAGAGGAAGAAACCACCGCCCCCGAAGATGGAGAGCATATGCAGATCCTTGTCTGCCTAGCCAGACTATACATGCAGAATGCAGAGGCGGAGCATGGAGGCTTGGTGAAGGGATGCCGGAAGTGCAAGGCAAGGCAGCGGATGGAGGGCTATTGCATGTTGTACACCAACTACTTTGCCGACAACCCATTATACAAAGAGGCCGGGTTTCGTCATCGTTTTAGGATGAGTCGGAAATATAGGATTCCGTAGTAGAAAACAAAAAATTTCTAACTATGCGAACACTAATACCAGGATCTATACTATGTAGACATAAGTAACAGAAGAGAGAGACGGTATTCATACCTTTGAAGACCGAGGAACGTCTTCGCAGGAATGCGTATATTGATGAAAAAACAGCACCTCAAGTGTGGTGCCTCCGAAGCTCGTCACACGCCCGGCTGGCCCCCTCTCCCTAGGCGCCTTGCCCCTTGGGCCTCCCCTTCGGGTGAGGCCCATTAGAATTAGGCTGCCCTTAATAATAAAATAAAATATATATTTAATATTAGTTCTCCAATTAATATTCAAATACACATATTATATTCCTTCACTCCAGAACACCTTTCGGACCCCTTCCGATCTACATTGGATGTTACCCAGAACTATTCCGGTTTCTCTTTCTCTATTTCTCCTACGATACCGCATCTACCCTAAGCGTCCACACCCTTAAGCATGACATCCTTCGGTTCGGAAACACTCCGGATATGATTGAGACCACTCTCACATCAATGATCAACAGAGGGACCTGGATGGCCATGTGACCCACGGACGTTTCACGAATCTTATCGCTCAAACCGTGAAATCGTCATTTCCCATTCCCTTTGTCATTTGATACCTAATTCATCCGAGACTTGATCTTCGATATCCCCATACCTTAGTTCGGTCTCATTACCGATGAACTTGTTTACTCGTTCCCATGTCATTGCATTTTGTAACCAAGTCACATGCTTGCAAGCTTTGTTAATGCAATGTCATAGAGATGACCACATGTATCTATCTGTTGCATGGATTTGACAAATCCTGGTCTTGATATGTACTCCTCTACGCGTCCCTTTGGAAAACCTGAGTGGCACCTTTTTGATCACCCTTTTACGATATGATACTTGATACCATCAAAGCTTTCTCCAGAACGGTGATTTGCATTACCACACAGTCAAAGGATCAGGTCACGAGGTTTTCTGTGTTTATCATCAATGGTGAACTTTGTAACCAGATCTCATTAAGATACAACTGTCGGGTGTTTGTCTATCACATCATTCAACTAATTACATGACCTCATTGTCAATTGGCATAAATGCCCATGATCTTGAAACCCAGATCATCCTCATGACCAATGAACTAGTTCGCTAGAGATAACTAGAGACATAGTTTGTTTACATACCACACGTGTATTAACATTTCATATTATATAGTTATAGCATAGTATGAAACACATTACAAACATATAGGAGATATATCAAACAATATACTTTATTATTTGCCTCTAGGGCATAACTCCTTATGTCTCCCACTTGCACTAGAGTATAAATAAGTCTAGTTTACAATAGGCAGGAACCTAACACCGATGGCATCTCGGTGTTGTTCGTGCTTGACTTGTAGGAGAGCTTTAGTCAGAGGATCTGCCACATTCAGATCCGTGTGTACTTTGCAAATCTTGATTTCACCTTCGTGAACGTTCTATCGGATGACGTGAAATCGAAGCTTGATGTGTTTGGTTGTGGAATGAGTCCTCGGTTCCTTTGCATTTGCAATAGCGCATGTGTTGTCATAATAGATCATCACGGGGTCTTGCGCACTTGGAATGACTCCTAGTTCGATGATGAAATTCCTTAGCCAAACAGCTTCATTTGCCGCATCAGCTACAACAATGTATTCCGACTCCATTGAAGGTTGCACCACCACTGGCTGCTTCTTGCTCTTCCAGCTTACCGCCCCACCATTCACTAGGAACACAAATCCTGTCTGAGACTTCGAGTCATAATGATCTAAGTTCTAGCTCGCATCCACATAAATAGTTATGTTTAGAGCTTCATCACTTCCTCCATAGACTAGGAACATATCAGTTGTTCTCGTGAGATACTTTAGGATATTCTTCACAGCTGTCCAGAGATCTGGTCCTGGATTACTTTGGTATCGGCTCGTCAGACTAAGAGCCAATGCCACATCAGGTCGAGTACTTAACATTGCATACATGGTAGATCCTATGGCTGAAGCATAGGGGACATAAGACATCTTTTCTCTATCAGCATTCGTTACCGGACATTGAGTCAAACTCAGTGTGCAATTCTTCATCATAGGCGCAAAACCTCTTTTGGCATTATCCATTTTGAACCTTTTCAAACTCTTTTCGATGTAAGTACTTTGACTTAATTCAATTAGGCGCCTTGATCTATCTCTATAGATCTTGATTCCTAATATGTATGCAGCTTCACCTAAGTCCTTCATGGAAAATTGACTACTCAAATATGCTTTCACGCTTTTCATAAGATCCACGTCGTTTCCCATGAGTAATATGTCATCCACATATACTATTAGAAAAACCACTGAGCTCCCACTTGCTTTCTTGTAAACACGGAACTCTTATTGATTTTGGATGAATCCAAAACTCTTGATCACTTGATCAAAACGTTGGTTCCAACTCCGAGACGCTTTATTCAATCCATAAATGGATCGCTGAAGTTTGCACACCTTTCTAGCATCCTTGGGATCAACAAAACCTTCCGGTTGCATCATATACTACTCTTCATCGGTGTATCCATTGAGGAACACGGTTTTGACATCCATCTGCCATATTTCATAGTCGAAATGAGCAGCAATTGCTAGTAAAATCTGGACAGCCTTAAGCATCACTACGAGAGAGAAAGTCTCATCGTAGTCAACTCCTTGAATTTGTTGAAACCCCTTTGCGACAAGTCAAGCTTTGTGAATGGTCACATTACCATTTGCATCTGTCTTTTTCTTAAAATCCATTTATTTGCCACGGCCTTGCGACCTTCCGGAAGATCTACCAAAGTCCAAACTTGGTTTTCATACATGGATCCTATTTCGGATTTCATGGCTTCCAGCCATTTCTCGGAATCAGCACTATCCATTGCCTCTTCATAGTTTGCAGGTTCTTCCTGTTCATCTAGTATGACAGACACCACAAGGCTACTATACCAATCAGGAACGGTACGAACTCTTGTAGACTTGCGAATCGCAGGAGTTTTGATGTTGTCGTCTTGATCATTATCATTAGGTTCTTCTTCCATGTTGGAGAGCGGTTTCGGAACAACTTCCGTCGTGCTACTCAGGATTTGGAGAGAAGGGTCAACAACTTCATCCAACTCAATTTTCCTTCCACTAATTCCTTTAGCGAGAAACTCTTTCTCAAGAAAGGTGTCATTTTTCGTGACAAACGTTTTTCCTTCAGCTTGGTTGTAGAAGGTATACCCAACTGTTTCCCTTGGGTATCCTACGAAGATGCATTTTTCCACCTTGGGTTCAAGTTTGTCAGGTTGTTGTTTCTTGATGTAAGCCTCACATCCCCAAACTTTCAGAAATGACAACATTGGCTTCTTGCCATACCATATCTCATATGGGGTTGTCTCCACGGATTTGGACGGTTCTGAATTTAAATTTAAAGTGGCGGTTTCTAACGCATATCCCCAAAACGACACAGACAAATCAGATAAAGACATCATGGGCCGCACACTATCTAATAGAGTACGGTTACATCGTTCCGACACACCATTACATTGTGGTGTACTGGCTGGCGTAAGTTGTGGGATGATCCCACAGTCCTTCAAGTGCATGTTAAACTCATAACTCAAATACTCGCCTCCCCGATCCGATCAAAGATGCTTGATTCTCTTGTTAAGTTGATTCTTTACTTCTTTCTAAAATTCCTTGAACTTTTCAAAGGTTTTAGATTTGTGCTTCATTAAGTAGATATATCCATATCTACTTAAGTCGTCAGTAAAGTTAACAAAATAATGATACCCATTGCATGTTGAGACGCTCATTGGTCCACATACATCTGTATGTATGATTCCCAGTAGGTCTGTAGCTCTCTCCATTATGCCGGAGAAGGGTGTCCTAGTCATCTTGCCCATAAGGAATGGCTCACATGTATCGAGGGATTCAAAATCCAATGATTCAAGAAGCCCATATGAATGGAGCTTTTTCATGTTCTTTACGCCAATGTGACAAAGACGGCAATGCCACATAAACATGGAATTATCATCATTATGCTTACAACGTTTAGCATCAACACTATGGATGTGAGTATTGCAATCAAGATCCGGTAAGAATAAACCATTACACATAGGAGCATGGACATCGAAAATATCATTCATATAAATAGAACAACCATTTGTTCTGGATTTAAACGAATAACGATCTTGGAACAAGTAAGACCCACTCACAATATTCATACTCAATGTGGGTACATAGTAGCATTTATTCAAAACCAAAAATAATCCTGATAGTAGACGCAGATGTAAAGTGCCGACGACCGTCACTTTGACTCTCGAACCGTTGCCGACGTGCATCGTCACCTCGTCCTTCCTCAGGCGTCTCTTACTCTGCAGTGTCTGCTGAGAGTTAAAAATGTGAGCAACAGAACCGGTATGAAATACCCAGGTGTTACTCCTGGTGCTAGTAAGGAACACATCAATAACATGTATATCATATATACCTTTGTCCTTGGCGGCTATCTTGCCGCTTTCTTGTCTTCAAGGTACCTGGGGCAGTTGCCTTTCCAGTGCCCATCACCTTTGTAGTAGTAGCATGTGGTGACGGGCTTAGGGCTAGGCTTGGTAGTCTTAGAGGTGCTGGCAAACAACTTGCCATCCTTCTTAGGCTTCTTGCCCTTGCCTTTTCCCTTTTTCTCCGGCTTCTTAAAGTTGGTGGTCTTATTGACCATCAACACCATGTGCTCCTTCTTGATCTCTACGTCAGCAGTCTTGAGCATGGAGAACACTTCGGCAAGGGTCTTAATCATCCCTTGCATGTTGTAGTTCATCACAAAGCTCTTGTAGCTAGGGGCAGCGAGTGCAGCACCCTATCAATCGCAAGCTCCTCCAGGATTTTACAATCTAGGGTGTTCAAACGCTTAACTTAGCCAGACATTTTGACTACATGCTCACTAATATTGATGTGCTCTTCCATCTTGACAGAGAAGAAGAACTCAGAAGCATCATACCTATTTGCATGAGCCTGTGGAGCAAAGACAGCCTTGGGATCTTCAATGATCTCAAAAGCATTCATCTTGTCAGAACGCTTTTGAAGCTCTGGCTCCATGGCGTAGAGTATTCCACTTTAGATGAGGGAGAAATCATCCGCCTTGTACTGCCAGACATTCTTTTCATCCTAGGAGGTAGAATCTGCAGGCTTAGCTGGAAGCTCAGCCTCGATGACATAGGTTAACTTGTAGGGGACTAGAAGGATCCTAAGATTGCGGAACCAAGCGGTGAAGTTGGTTCCATCAGTTTTCAGCTTGTCCTTCTCGAGGAAAGTGCTAAGGTTGAAGGTGGGTGGGTGAGACATCTACAATGATTTGCAAAGTATTTATACCATGTTCATAATAATTAGTTCAAGTTTTAAACTGTACAACCATACTTAAAACAAAAGAAACTCCACTCAAGCGAACATCCCTCCATTCGTTTAGTGATCACATGACCCCAATCCACTACTCCACCCCCGATCGTCACGGCCGATAAAGTAGCTTCAAAGGTGGGCATTCCCTAATGTCGATCACACCAACCATGTGATTCATGCTCGACCTTTCGATCTCTTGTATTTCGAGGCCATGTCTACACCTGCTAGGCTTGCTAGTTCTAACTTGTGTGTATTTGCAGTGCAACATGGCTTACACCCACTATATGCGAACATAGATATGTCTGACACACGATCGTCACGGCCTGCCTCATACCGAAGAACTTTCTTGGTGGTGCACACACAAGGGGAATATGATAATAGGAATAATGTGAGGGATTATCTTACTATGCTACCGTCAAATATATAATCATACTACAATAATAAGTAATACTTCATAAAGTAAAGTGTTATGACGTGGTTATAGCATCTTGATCAACATCAATAGCTTCAATGAAAGTTTCGCAAACTAGTCATTGCCATGTCTCAACACATGCCCCTATACAACAATAAAGATAGATGCCTCTATATTATCTATTGCAAGTTTTACGCGGCTTTAGGGCTTTCGCAGTAGAACCCTTTCCCACCTACGAACATGGAGCCACAACATGGATTCAATGATTGCCATTTTACTTCCCTTTTCAGGGCGCTCCAATGTTGATGCCATATCAACTACCGTAGAGAGACAAACACCCCCCTAAGCCACTTTGATTGTGGACCAGTCTCATGAATCACCACATGAGGTCGGTTGGGGGCCGCTTCATCAAATAGTGTCGCGATATGAACAAGAACATAAAAGAGGGTAGCAACTAGAGAATCAATGCCCACATATTGCTATGTGTTCTATCCGTACGACATGTCCACCCATAGACCACTCTGATACCACTGTAGGGTACCATAGCAAAACAAAACAAATTAACTATGTGAACACTAATACTAGGATCTACACTATGTAGACATAAGTAACGGAAGAGATAGATGGTATCCATACCTTTGAAGACCAAGGCATGCCTTATGTAGGAAGGCGTATATTGTTGAAGATGAGCAGCACCTCAAGTGTGGTGCCTCTGAAGTTCGTCACACGTCCGGTGTAGGCGACATTTCCCAGACTCCGATCCAGCCGAGTAGAGGAAGAAGTAGATGCCGGATCGAGGATCACATGATGATAGTGTGAAGGTGGAGAACTCACAACAAAATAGGTCCTCCCCAATATTACAGAGAAGTCCTCAATGGATGAGAGAGAGAGAGAGAATGGGAGAATGGGATGATTCCAAAGGGGAGGGAGACCCCTATATATAGTGGGAGGGGGCGCACCACCTAGGGGCCAGGCGGTGTGGTACTAATGCCCACACCCTCCATCCACCTAGGGGCAGCCGTCGGCCCTAGGTGGGCCCCACTTGGGCGGCCCATTAAACCTAGGTCGGCTGGCCCCCTCTCCCTAGGCGCCTTGCCCCTTGGGCCTCCCCTTCGGGTGAGGCCCATTAGCATTAGGCTGCCTTTAATAATAAAATAAAATATATATTTAATATTAATTCTCCCATTAACATTGAAATATACATATTATTATATTCCTTCACTTCAGAACACCTTCTGGACCCCTTTCGATCTACATTGGATGTTACCCGAAACTATTTTGGTTTCTCTTTCTCTATTTCTCCTACGATACCGCATCTACCCTAAGCGTCCCCACCCTTAAGCATGACATCCTTCAGTTCAGAAACATTCCAGACATGATTGAGACCCCTCTCACATCAATGATCAATAGAGGGACCTAGATGGCCATGTGACCCCGTGTGTTTCATGAATCTTATCGCTTGAACCGTGAAATAGTCGTTTCCCATTCCCTTTGTCATTTGATACCTAATTCATCCGAGACTTGATCTTCGATATCCCCATACCTTAGTTCGGTCTCGTTACCGATGAACTTGTTTACTCGTTCCCATGTCGTTGCATTTCGTGACCAAGTCACATGCTTGCAAGCTTCGTTAATGCAACGTCACCGAGATAGCCACATGTATGTATCCGTTACATGGATTTGACAAATACTGGTCTTGATATGTACTCCTCTATGCGTCCCTTTGGAAAACCTGAGTGGCACCTTTTTGATCACCCTTTTATGAGATGATACTTGATACCATCAAAGTTCCTCTAGAATGATGATTTGCATTACCTCACAGTCAAAAGATCAGGTCATGAGGTTTTTTGTGTTTATCATCAATGGTGAACTTTGTAACTAGATCTCATTAAGTTACAATTGTCGGATGTTTGTATATCACATCATTCAACTAATGGCATAACCTCAGTGTAAATTGCCATAAATTCCCATGATCTTGAAACCCAGATCATCCTCATGACCAATGAACTAATTCGCTAGAGATAACTAGAGACACGGTTTGTTTACATACCACACTTGTATTAACGTTTCGTATTAATATAGTTATAGCACAGTATGAAACGTATTATGAACATATAGGAGATATATCAAACAATACACTTTATTATTTGCCTCTAGGGCATAACTCCTTCAGGAAACTCTTCCTCGAGATTGTGTATGCCATTCGGGAGTTCGACCCCTACTTCGTACGCAAGAAGGACTACACCGGCATGGTAGGGTTTTCCTCACTGCGGAAGTGCACGGTGATGATGAGGTTTTTTGCATACAGAGTTGCGAGTGACACAACCGATAACTATCAACAGATGGTCGAGTCCATCACCCTTGATTGTTTGTACAAATTCTATAGAGTAGTGGTGGAAGTATTTGAGCCACTATATTTGAGATCACCCACTACTAGAAACACTGCTCGGATCTTTGCAATCAATGAAAGAAGGGGATTTCATGGGATGCTTGGAAGCATCAACTACATGCATTGGAAATAGAAGTACTATCCATTTGCTTGGCAGGGAATGTAAAAAGGCCACAAAGGAGGTTGTAGTGTGATAGTCGAGGCAGTTGCTACACATGATTTCTGGATTTGGCACTCCTTTTTGGCATGGCAGGATCGAACAACAACAACAATGTCCTCCAGTCCTCTACTTTCTTTGCCAGGCTTGTTGAGGGTCATGCTCCCCCGGTGGATTTTGATATCAATGGGAACCACTACAACAATGGATATTATCTTGCAGATGTGATCTATCCAAGATGGTCAACATTTGTAAAGACTATCTCAAGCCCCATGCTCCCCAAGCATTCCGAGTTTTCCCCGTCCCCAACTCCCCGAGCCGTCACAACTGTCTTGTCCCCAACCTCGGTGAGCCACCCGCCACACCTCCCTATTTTTAGCAATTGCTAAAACTCTAGATAGATATGTTGATAGTGCATTAGATATTAAACTTAGACTTAAATTCTAGATAGATATGTTAGATAGTGTATTAGATATATTAAACTTAGGCTTAAATTATAGATATATATGTTAGACTTTTGCATTATTCAAACTATGGCACCATCTAATTTTAGCTATGTTTATGCATCTTCATTGTTGATATATATAGAATGGATAATATCAATGAAGCGTGCGACAATTATGCTCAACCGTTGGGGGTACCCGGACAAAAAGTTCCCAATACTCTTCCCTAAGAAGTTTGAGGTTAAGAAGGTATCTTTTCTGAAATTCATATGTGTGCAATCTACGTGTGTCCACAGAAGCATCAATGAACCATAGTATTTATTGTTTTGTTATGATTTTACTCAGTAAATTCCTTGCGATTGGCGACATGACTTCATGGACCATGTTCATAGAAGCACCGATGACTATGTCGTGTTTGAGATCACTTTGGTGTCACACGTTGAGTTCAACAGGAACTTTGGTGTCACCATGTTCATAGACAAGGTTTGTTTACATACCACATGCTGAATATATAGTATATGTTGCTGCTAAATTGAATTCTTTTAATTTTCGAAAATTTACTGGTGGCGTTTAAAATATGAGAAATGCCACGGACGTGAAAAAATAGTGCTGGCGTTCATAAAGCACGCCACTAGTGTGAACTTTATTGGTGGAACTCATCTTGAACACCACTAGTATAGTTTTTATCGGTGGTATTCCAGCCACACGCCACCAGTAGTAGTTACCAGCAGCGTGAGATTAGCAACGTGTGGGTTGAACACTACTAACCTCTTTTTCCGAACACCAATAAGTATTTTCCTACTAGTGTATAGGCCAACATCGCGGCGAAGAAGAGGAACATCGACCTGGGCTTCCTGCTGGGAGGCGTCAGGGCGGCAATGGATGACAAAGTGAAGGCATGGTACATGGCGCAGCGCGGGCTCACCCTGAAAGAGATGTGGGCGCATGTGCCGAGCTCTGTGACGATGATGATTTCTGCTTCTACGGCCACTGCCATGACAACCACAACGACTACGGCCACGAATTCGCCCGACTCTGCCCCTGCGTCGTACTCCACGATGTCACCGAGCTCTATCCCTACGGAGGAGGATCCTTCTTCCACGGTGGAGGAACCTGCTGCATGAGATTTTTGCATTTCCTCTAATAATTTGGCCGCTGAATCGTGGATGGTTTGATTGTTGTACTATCAAATTAAGCAAATTTATGCCTGTTTTGGTTGCGGGAAATGAACTTTCAAAACAAATTGCCAATGTGTTAAATGCTGGGGGGGTCGAAATTGGGAGCGTGACCGAGTGAACGCACCACCCAGACCAAAAATATCACCAATGTTGGGGATATACTTTACGGGTATACCCACTGTAGCTCGCTGACCAGGGTGGCCCACTTCGGGTTAGAGCTATGATCCACGGGCGGCCTAGTCAGGGAGAGAAGTTGGAATCCCATCCAGCTACGGGAAGGCCCAGAAAACTTACCGACTTAGGCATGTAGGAATACTTGTAGTCCAAGATGTACTATGTAACTGGCTCTATATCATAGCCGGATAGGGCTCTCATGTAACCCTAGGACCGGATGAATATATAAGCCATCCTAGGGATCGGCCTTTAGGGAAACACAATCTATAACCTCAACTCGCACAAGCAAAACTACTCTTGTAATCTGTACTTCCGGCTCTGTCGTATTACTGGATTGCCAGTAGGAGTAGGATATGTCCACCGCAGGCTGATTCAAACCTATGTATGCATGTGTGCTCACCGTCCCGGAACACCATACGGCTCACACCCCATTTTTCTCCACGCCCTGAGGACCCCCTCATGGCGTACTTGTCTTCAATCTGACGATAGTTGGCGCCCACTGTGGGGCAGGTGACTTTTGAGTTGTGTTCCGGGCGGAATCTGTGCGAATCGGAATTGGCGAGACAATTGCCATCGATTGGATTCTCTACGCCAGCAATGTCCCTCTTGTCCTTCTCAATGAGACTTGGATTCCGTCTAGGGAGACCGTGACCAACTACACAAGCATGTCTTTTGGCGAGATCGATGTTTACCTCGGTTTCACCGAACCTGCCCAACCCACCCCAGCGGTGATGATAGAGACAGAAGAAATTTCTGGATCCACTTTGTCTGCGGAGTTGATGTCTATGAAATACCACCTCTTTTAGCCATATAAAATGAGCCATGTATCTCTCATATCATGTTTCTTCTAGCTATAGCTATGCCTTATATGCATGATTTCTATTTCTCATTTACTTTCATATGAGCTTTGCACATTTAGTAGTTTAGGTAGAATTTTATCACTTTTCCTTGTCTATGACATGTGTGTAGGTGTTGATGATGATTATGGATAAAACAAACACAGAATAACAAAGAGAGCATAGTATGGATGAGCTGCAGGGATCAGACTTAGCCATTTGAGATGTTGAAAAAGTGATTTAACGAGCATAGTATGGACGATACGAACTCAACGAGCCTAAGAACACCCAAAACAGAGTTTGTATGAAGAAATGGCGGCCAAAATACGAAAGGGAATACACAGTTTAACGAGCAACTATACGGCCAGAGCTATTTTCTGGTCGTATAGCTCCGCCTGTATAGTTGCCAAATAGGTCGCAAACGACAGGATTTCGCCCCAGAAAAGCTTCAGAACCTTCCCTAAGTCATATGACGGTATTGGGGGAACCCTCTGGCACCCCGAAGGCCTATATAAAGAAGGGAGGACCCAAGAGAGAGCCACCAAGCCATATACTCCACCACGACGGAGCCCTGCCGCCGTGCCACCGCCATAGCCGCCTCCAAACAGATCTACACCATCACCATCACACAAGAGGAGAAGGTACTAGGATCTTTAAGGCCTCCACATCGATCTACATCGTCATCTTCATCAACAATGTCTCCATCACCGATCCCCTTTGGTAGATTGAATCTTGGATTTGCACTTGTCTTCATCATACTTCATCCATATGCTATCCATGATGTTGATTGCCTTCATGTGTGAGTAGTTTCCTTTGTTCTTGGGGAGATGGAGAAACCCTAGTATGAGACTGAATTGAGATAAAGAATATTATGTGATATTGTTCATTATGTGTCTATGTTAATTGTCTTTGTCTTGATGTTGGGAGTTGTGCACCTTCTTAATATTTGACTCCTATGGGGACTCGATGAAGGGGATTACTTGTTGGTAAACGGAGGAATGATAGCACTTACTGTGACTATAAAGTTGTTGTCATTCTTTACGTACTAACTTGAGGGAATCAAGGAGAACTAATAAAGCCATGTCCATGCCACGGGAGAAATCTCTTAATAGCATAGTAATTTGATTGATGTCGATTGTTGTCTGCTGTGGTTATGAGGATGATGTGTGCAGCGGTTGCTGGTTATTCGTCCATATATGGAGCTCCTCCAACACATATCATAAATGGTCTTATTCATTATAATAATTTTGATCACTCTTTCTAATTACTAGTGGTGGATCCACTACTCCCTGAGAACTCTTTCCATCATCTTGCAAACTTCTGTAATCATACTTGCATGCTCTTGTTTACTTACAGTTTTAGTTTACTTGTTGTTCTCTTATTTGAAAACCAAAAATATCTTTTATACAAAACTCGCATTTTATCTTGTTACTTAGAACGTTATTTAGCATTACTATTTCAGTATTTAGTTCAAGAGTTATTAGACTTCAGACTCCTACTCCCTATGGGATCGATATCTTTATTTCGAAACTAGCTACAAACGATCTGTGCACTTGCAGTCATCAAGCTATTTTCTGGCGCCGTTGCCGAGGAGCTAAGCGTTGTAGGTCTTTTAGCTTTTGTTTATTTATTTTAGTTTTGCTAGATTTTGTTTTAAGATTTCTTTATTTGCTGCATTTGTATTTTTGGTTTTGTTTATAAACCAAAAACTCATAAAAGTATTTGTTACTAATGATATCTTCCAAGAAGACTACTCTTGAACAGGAGAAGCTCGCAAGGAAGGAGAAGTTACGAGAAATGCGGAATCAATGGCTGGCTCTGGTGAATCATTATACATCCATGCTATGTGCCTCATACCGGTTTGCTTGTAGATTCTGGGGATCCAAAGATCATATCTCCTACCAATGTAAGTATAAAATTGATCCCGCATTAGAATCTTATAATAGAAATGAGTTTAAAAGCTTAGTTGATATGGAAGTTCTAGAATTTGCACTTTATACTGGTTGTTCAGAATTGTTTTCTTCTATAAAAAATAATATTCGAGAAAGATGCCAGGACGTTGATGAAATAATTGAAGAAGTTTATAATATATATTCATGTTGCTGTGAGTACTTTATGGATAATGTTTTAGCGTGCACTATTTATGAGCGGATTTCAGCCCGCATGGAAAGGTCTAGCCTTTTGCAGGATCAAAAAGCTAAAGAGAAGGCAATATCATATGAAGAACCTCCACCGAAACCACCTGAACACACTGCTAATAAAGAGGTGGCACCTTATGTTGCACCCTCTCAACTAGTGGAAGGTAAGACTATCGCTGAGCTACTCGTAGATTATCTTAGTAAGAATGAAGAGGAGCAACTTGATCAACCACTTGAATCTCCTACTTCTGAAAATAACTTTCCACACACAAATAGTATGCATGCAAATGATATCTCATTATGTAGTGATGATTTCTATAAGTCCCAAACTTATGATGATTGTTCTGAGGAGGATTCGTGCCTGGACAGTGATTTTGGGGACTTTGGTGAGGAACTAGAAAATGAATATTTCTATGAATATTGTGATGCTATTAACATGGGATAGGAAATCCCATTAGAGAAGGACGAAGTTCCTTCCCAAGAAGAGGATGAACACGAAGAAGAACTGCTAATCCTTGAAGATATGCAACTACTGGACATGTGGAAGCAGGTGGATTACTGTTCTGGTAATTTGTTCGAAGAGATGGGGCAATATAATGGTAAGCCTAACAAGCTTTATGATTATGAATGCATTCCTCTCTTTAAAGATTTTTTATCAACCAATACTCACATAAACGGTAATAGTGTTAAACTCTTGGAATACATAGTTTATGAAGGGTCTCATGAGCTGCTTAGGAAAATTGGTATTATTATGAAAAGTAGCGATAATGAGGATTTAGCGAGGTATCATAATATTATGGATTATATTGTCAATTATTGTCAAGAACACTTTAGTGGGAATGCACTTGTGATAAAGAGTAAGGAGCTATGTAAAACAATAGTTCCCGAAACTAACATTTTGAAGGAACCACAGGATAACAAGGAGAAATACCAAAAAGGTGAGGTTGAATAAAAACATCATTCTACTAATAATAAGTTTGTTTATGATGCCTCAGTCTCTAGTAATGATTCTTATTGTGTTGAAATTGAAGATAATTTGTCTGTGGAGGCTTTATCCTAGATACTCATTTGGATAACACTAATAATGATGAACTGGAGATAAATCCTTGTAGTATTAGTGAGAAGGTTTTGGGAGAGCACATCTTTGATGAAACATTTGTTGATGATGCTTCCTTTTATAATTGGATTGATAACTCTAGAACTGATGAACTTGTTAGCAAGGGTGATGAACTAGATAATAGAGACACTTCTGAATTTTTCCTTGCTGCTAAAGATGAGTATTAGGAAGTGTTTCCTCATGATAATGTAGCCCAATAAGAGTACTATGAATTGTATCCCGATGATGCTATCAAAGGTAAAATGTTTGACTTTACATGTAAATATCTAATCCTTTTGTTGAAGCTATCTAGAGAGGTATGCTCACCACACATGGCACATCAATCATCATTTGTGAGCAATAACACATTTATCTACAAGACTCCGATGCACCGTAGGCGGGTGAGACTTTGACCATGCTATAAAAGTAAGTGCTCCAAACCACTTTTGGAGGTAAGAATAAATAATTCTCTGGCTCCTATCTATTGAAATCATATTGGAGAAAATCCTGGCTACTTGGTTATAAGAAAGCGCTTCCCGGGAGGCAACCTGGAAGTCATTAGGTGTCTTTCTTAGTTGTGTGTCTTGAGTCTTGATGCATTCATGTTGCATTGGAATTTTTATTCTTTGCATGATTTGCTATTAGAGTTATCTTGTTGTAGTTTTCAAAAGGTAGAATTTATTGTTACTATGTGTTGCCTAACTCGGTTGTACTTAAATCCTATTTTATACATTCTCTTGTTGGTAAAAAATTAAAGTTGTTATTTTGCTGTCAACACAAGGTATATCACTAAGTTACAGGATATGAAATAATTTCGAAGAAACAGAATTTTTTCATGCATACAGAGAGTTTAACGACCAACTATATGGCGGGAATAAAAATTTCGACCGTATAGTTCCGGTCGTATAGATATCTTGGCCATCCAAATTTTTTCTTTCATATGTACTGAGAGTTTAACGACCAACTATACGGCGGAAATAAAAATTCCGGCCATATAGTTCCAGTCATATAGATATTGGTGCCTACGTACAATTTCTTTTCCAATGTACTAAGAGTTTAACGACCAACTATACGACGGGAATAAAAATTCTGGTCGTATAGATATCGATGCCTTTGTATATTTTATTGCCCAGGGACATACAGTTTGACGACCAACTATACGGCGGGAACATATTGTTCCGGCCATATAGTTGCACCCGTATAGCTGCGCCGCCAGGGGAAACCCTAAAATTTTGATAGAAGGCCAACTATACGGTGGGAACGCATTGTTCCGGCCGTATAGTTGCGCCCGTATAGTTGAGAAAATCCCTCAAATGCCAACTGGAAGGTAACCATTGCTCAAAAATTTATTCTTTCTTCTTCTAAAACCTCGAAACACCACCTGGGAGCTTCTCTCATGATCTAGGGAAGCCGAGCATATGTAAGCAATAAATTTCTATCTCAGAAACCTCCTAGACTGTAATTCTCTATAAAAGTTCATGTTTTCTTTTTTTTACTTTCCTTTTATTGGTGGGGTAAATGAACTATATTCGTATACCAAACCGATGCATTTTATTTTGTGTGTTATTTTCGCAGGGACTTGAACCTTGTGTGATGATGTGTATGGTAGTGCCGACCGTGGAAACACTCACATGAGCCACTTGGTTGCTTCAATTCAATGCCTCGACAATCAGTTTTTGGTAAAACCTTCCAACTCGAACCTCTTTTATTAAGCACATAGGGGCTGCACACTCATGTTTCATATTTTTTCTCACTTGCACTTCATCAAAATCTAGGTGAGGCATCTTCTAGAACTAGTTTGTTGACTTAAGCGTGGTGCTTAGGTTGATGAACCGACTCAGTGGGACTTGTATTTTTATCACTTGTGAGCTAAACCCGTGTCTTCAAAAACACAAAAATATTTCGTTTTCTTTTTAGTCTTTATGCAGGTCCTCAAGGAAGGCACATCGGGCCATATCAAGAAATACATGTTGAAGCAAAGGTTCTTTGTCCATCAAAAGAGAGGTTACTTGTACCTCAACGGTAAAGTGTGTCACCCTTGTTTTCAACTAAGCTTGGGGAGGTAACCACTTATCACACTCTCTTTTGGAAACTATATTTTCTCTTTTCTTTTGGTGATATACTCAAGTTTGGTTCTTGCAAAGTTCCAAGCTTGGGGAGGTTACTTCTGCATGTGTAGAGTCTTGTGCAATGTTCATATTCAATGAAGGTTTAATGCAATCATGTATCCCGATGTTTTTGAATGCTTGTTTAAGTGAGTCTAGTTCTATATTCATATGGGGATACACTTTCTCATGATAGGCACCATAGGGGTTGATTTAGAGCTTGTATGCATCTTGACAAATTGTTTATCAAGCTTGTTACACTATTTGTGATCAACTAGAAAACATTGCCACAATATCTACACTTGGAAAGAATGAATACTTGATCAAGATCTTTTGAAATTTGTTGGTTGTCACTAAATAACCTTGTCTTAAATGAATAGGTTATGCTCGAACCCATAATGTCAAAAAAAATAGACGTGATAGTTTGCTTACGAAAGGAGTTATCGATAGGAAATGATATTTCGAAGTTTTGAGTTCTATGCTAAATAAGGTGTTGATTAATTGTCTTACAAGTTTAGCCTTAAAGATACTCAACACCATAGATGTGATGATCGACTTGATAGTACTCTTTGAAAGGATTTGTTTGAACAAACTAATATTTAGCAGTAATTGAGATGCATACCAAATCTTGACATGTTGATTAAAGTATGATATTACTTTATGCGTGTCTACACCACTGTCGCACAACATGGGATGCTAACAACTCCGTTGGCCTTTGAACAGTCCAAAAAGAGGAAACTCTTGGAGTTTGGCTATGAGTTGCCCAACATATGTAGCATAAATGCTATATTTGGGTATGCATTGGTATTCTGATGGGCCTGTGTTCAAAGCGAAAGAGGGAATACTCCTCTGACCATTATGAGAAATCATTATACCGAAAAGGGAAACCTTGGTAATGGTCACGAGTATCCATTCTTAGCCTGCACAGTCTGATTAAACACACTAAGTTTTGGCATGATCTCATTACTGGTGAACTGAAGTTTTAGAAAGACAAAGAATAGAAAATGAGTGTTTGATAGCCATGATTCATTGATGTGGATGACCAAAAGAGACACTCTAATGCTATGCTTCTTTTGACATGTTCTCGCATTTCCTTTTGGCATAAATCTCGTTACTAAGAGATAAACTTTCTGAAACTCAATAACTGATGTTTGCACTTGAGAGCCTTAACTAGATGACATGATTGGGTAGAGTTGATTCCTATTTATGCTTGAGAGCTATTTGTGACTAAGTTTTTCCTCATAAAAAATAATGATATGAAAAGTTATACAAAAGGTGCAATAAGAGGATCACAAGTTTGTCTGCAAGTAGATTCACTGTTGACATGGAGCATATAAGTTTCGATGAATCTTTAGTGGTCTTTATAACTGAGCTTGTGTTGCCTTGTATGAATACATGGTTTGTCTCTTCGAGCTTGTAAAAGAAATAAGGATGCAAGGCATTGATTCCCAATGATAAGCTATTTCACAACCATTAATTTATTATCGACCCTTCCTGCTCGAGGACGAGAAAGGTCTAGCTTGGGTAAGTTGATGGCTATGAAATACCACCTATTTTAGCCATATAAAATGAGCCATTTATCTCTCATATCATGTTTCTTCCAGGTATAGCTATGCCTTATATGCATGATTTCTATTTCTCATTTACTTTCATATGAGCTTTGCACATTTAGTAGTTTAGATAGAATTTTATCGCTTTTCCTTGTCTATGACATGTGTGTAGGTGTTGATAATGATTATGGATAAAACAGAGACAAAAGGAACAAAGAGAGCATAGTATGGATGAGCTGTAGGGACCAGACTTAGCCATTTGAGATGTTGCAAAAGTGATTTTTTCCAACTTCTCAAAATAAATATCCAAGACAACAGGGTTGTAGCTCTCTATGATACGAACTCAGCGAGCTTAAGAACACCCAAAACGGAGTTCGTATGAAGAAATGGCGGCCAAAATACGAAAAGGGGCAGACACTTTAACGAGCAACTATACGACCAGAGCTATTTCTCTGGTCGTATAGCTCAACCTGTATAGTTGCCAAAAAGGTCGCAAACGACGGGATTTCGCCCTAGAAAATTTCCAGAACCTTCCCTAAGTCATATGACGGTATTAGGGGAACCCTAGGGCACCCCAAGGCGTATATAAAGAAGGGAGGACCCAAGAGAGAGCCACCAAGCCATATCCTCCACCACGGCGGAGCCCTGCCGCCGTGCCACCGCCATAGCCGCCTCCAAACAGATCTACACCATCACCATCACACAAGAGGAGAAGGTACTAGGATATTGAAGGCCTCCACATCAATCTACATTGTCATGTTCATCAACAACGTCTCCATCACCGATCCCCTTTGGTTACTTGTTGTAATTCTAGATTGAATCTTGGATTTGCACTTGTCTTCAATTGTATCATCATACTTCATCCATATGCTATCCATGATGTTGATTTCCTTCATGTGTGAGTAGTTTCCTTTTTTCTTGGGGAGATGGAGAAACCCTAGTATGAGATTGAATTGAGATAAAGATTATTATGTGTTATTGTTCATTTATGTGTCTGTGTTAATTCCTTCTGAAAAATCCTAGCAACTAGAGATGCTCAAGCATGAGACCAACAACTCCACCAAATTTCATTTCAAAATTCCAAATTTGAATTCATGCGGCCATTTGATCGAACACTTGGTGGGCAGAATCAAACTGGCCTAACTATCACTGTTTTTTGATCAAATTTTGTCGAGCCATTTGAACTCAAATCAATGCCCTTGTCTCCCCTAAACCCAACCAGTCCATCAAGGACTACCCAATGGCCTAGGGCAACAGTTCACCGCCACCCTAAGGCCATGCTCGCTGGCCAAATGTGCACAAGCCGCAGCAGACCGCCAGCCCCTCTCCGTCGCTCCAGGGAGTGAGGGGTGACCTCACCGCCGCCCACGGTCCACCCCACGGACCCTACTAGCCCCTGGACCACCCTAGAGCCACGCTGCACTAAGTCTCTACGCCGCGCCAGAGCATGCTAGAGTGCCCTCACCGCCAGCACGCCACAGACCGTGCCTCGACCGCAGACCGCGCACGCCGCTCCGCCTTGACCACCTCACCCCACTAGACATGGTCGTGTACCGCCGCATGACCCATAGTCGCTAGGAACCCGTCGAGCACCGCCCGTGTCTCCCAGAGCGCGCGACACTCCCAACCGATTACCACCGCCCCTAGCTTTGCCATATAGCCATAGAGGACCACCAGGAGGCAAGCCACTGTATGCCTACGCCGCCCATGCCTCTAGGCCCCTGTATCATCGTCACCAACGAGCTCGATGTCGCCCCTTCGGTCCCTCCTCGAGCCTATATAATGAGGCCTTCCCCAGCCTCAATCGCGACACCATTCCACTCCACTCTCTCCACCAGTCCTTCCCCACCTCTCGCCGGAGCAGCTCGAGCAGCAGGTCGCTGGAATTTCACAGGAGGTAGCCGCAGCAGAGGAGGAGACGCTGCTGTGGGTTTCGCCCACCCCAGCCCCTGCCGCGACTTCTCCTGAGCCCGCCGTCGTCTACTCGTTCGTTTGCCCGCCTCACCGCACTAGCTAGAGCCCTGGTACGTCCCCACTGCACCCCCACCGAGCCGCTAGGGTTCAGTCTCGCCGACGACGAGTCCGTCGTCGAGGACGACCGTGAGCCGTTAGATCTAGTTCTAATCCTACGGTCAATCTCGCCCCGTACCGCTTCGCGTCTAATGAGCCACTGACAGGCGGACCCCCCTGTCAGCAGCCCTCAGTGCCGCGGAGTGAATCTGGGCCAGCCCGTTAGTGTTCCCGCGCGACCCAGTTAATTCAAATTAGGATTTTCTTTTTAGACTTAAACTATAATTTTTCCCTTAGTTTAAAAATTAATTCAGAGAGTTTTACAAATCCAAATTGAGTGATTCCAATTTTGTTAGAAAGGTAATGAAAACCTCTATCCAAGCCTGTTGGATTTAAATCATTTAGTTTTAGAGATATCTCCTAGTAAAAATAACAAGACAGAAGCCTTTTCACATTCAAACATTTTTATAAAATCAACCATAATAGCTTTTGAGTTGATTCCAACTCTCAAAAATCACATTTAACCATACCTATCCGAATATGTAATAATATTGAAGTTTGCATGCAGTGACTTGGGATTAGTACCAAAATAATGCTATATAGGAATTTCTAGTCACTTTAAATCATTAATTATTAAACTTAAACTTATTAAAATGTGTTCCAACCCTTAAATCACATTCATATGTTAGAATATGTGGTGACGACATGTGTCCATATGCCCATATTTTAGTTGGATAATATTAAATCTTAGTTAATTTCAATGAGTAGAAATTACTTTTCTCAAATAAAATAAACGAAACTAGTTCTTTAAACCTTGTGATGTTTGTGATGATACTAGATCATCAAATGTGTGCCTTAGTATGCTAAGTAGACTAGTTAAGTATTGTTTGGTGATTGTGTATTCCGTATGTATTTATAGACGATAGTACCGACCAAGTCTTCGAGGAGGAGGAGTTCTACCAAGAAGAGAAGGAAGAGAATTTCAACCACTGCATCAACCAATGCAAGCTATTATTGGCAAGCTAAAACTTGCAAGCCATCATTAACAATGCAAGCTATGGTTAGCAAGTTAGAATTAAGCTAGATAACCTAAGCAAATGCATTAGGCATGCTTTGGTTATACCATTTTGACTTATACCTACTCCAAGATTTATTTACAAGCTTTACCTTCTTTACTTTACCAAAGTACTTTACTTGTTTAAAGGTAGCATAAAGAGTATAAAACTTGACCTATCTAGTTAGACTTAGATGTCATTCTATGGCATGAGATTGAGATTAGCATCCCACATTAGTGAACACTCTTAACTTAGTAGTTTAGAGCTAAACCCAAAACTTGAGCACTTTAGATGGGAATACTTGGTGAAAATGACTTATGAAAACCTTGGAATGATGAGTCCTTCCATTGAGATGTTTTGACATGTGTTGAGAAACAAAAATGGTTTATGATGATGAAAATGTTGAGGCATGAGCCTTAGCCCTTTTATAAAACTAGTGGTTGGTTCGGATGTGATACCATTCCAATTTTACCGTACAATCACAAAACTTGAATTGGGTATGTCTTAGCCGGAAGTTTATATGCATTAGTATTAGTTCCCTCGCGGGAGAGGTTTGAGCTGAGGCTACCTCTCAATGTTGTCCACCTATGTAGTGCCCAGGATGACAGATGGTCATGGCTGGGAGGCCAAGCTCATAGGATAGGTTCTTATACTAGACTGTGTAAAGGAAAGGTTATGTTTGATTATCTGCATACAAAGTATGATGATTCAGGGTTATCCCTGACAGATGTATAGAATTTTGTGGTGAAAGTGTACCACCTCTGCAGAGTGTCAAACTATTCAAATAGCCGCGTCCGCGGTTATGGACAGTTGGAGTGGCCATATTGTTCCGTTCTCAGATGTTTTCCAAAACAACTTATGAAATGAATTATGACATGACTTGACCACAACAGAGTTGTGACTATGACAACTAAGTTCCCACTTAGGTGTTTTCAACTTTATTTTATCTTTCCTTGTTTCTGAACTCAGCTTAGGTTTCAAACTTAGCTTTACAAATAAACTTAGAACTTAGCATTCCTACTAGAACTACCTTACCTGTTAGTAATAGTTTGCGAGTACTTAAAGAGTACTCATTGCTTTTGTCCCTGGCTATTCCCATGGCCAGACTATGAGGAGGACTACCCTGAAGGAGGACAGCAGGACGGCTACGACAACTAGGATCATCTCCCATCGTCAGCATTCTGATGATGGACCCCACAGCTATGCTATTTATTCCGTTGCTTGATTGTACTAAGACTGGATCATGAGATCCTTTATTCGTGTAAGACCTTATTATGGTTTGTAATGGATGATGTACTGTGATATCCAATCTGTTATGTCTCGTAAAAATGGTAATCCTGGGATTGCGATGTATGGCATAACAGGCATCTAGGATTAAAAATCCGGGTGTTGACAATCTGGATTTGCCGATGCTAGATACAACAACGACTCGGTGTTACATGCAATTGGATAAGTGCCAACACACCGGATTCCTTAGGGGACTCCTTGACGTCAGTGGATCTTCATGCATATGATGAAGAAGTTGGAGAAGAAATCAACTCCAAGGCCATGCAGGAAGGAGGAGAATTGGATCCAAGTCCCTACAATAGTATGGACGAAAGATTCGATGAGAAGTTTCCTGACTCGCGTGATTACATGGATATCAGAGATAATACCGACGTACAAATATCCGAAAGTACTGATCACAACTTGACTCCAGGAAACGGACCGAAAGCCGTCTTTTCCACGGGGGGCCATAAGGCCAACAAAGCAAATAAGAAGAAGAATAAGAAGAACAAGACCCCGGACAAGGATCTTCCAACTGATGAGGTAATCACCGAGGAATATGAGGAAGACTCTGAAGGTGCTCTGATGCCCTCAGAACCGCAAAAGTCTCTAGTGGACGGACACATGGTTACACCAGGTACACGAGAAATCCCCAGAGAAGAATTCACAACACCGATCCCAAGCATTGCGGACCTTGGAACGGACGAGTTGGAGGAAAGGGCCTTGGCCCTAGAAGCATATTGTTAGCGACGGTTAGATGAGGCCACTAACCTCATCGAGCAGAAGTAGTGCATTGTAGAAGCAGGACAGTTCAAATCCCTGCAACATAAGACCCGGAATAGCCCTGAGCTAGGAAATAGGAATCCAGAAGTTCACAAATCCCATTTTGAGGGGGAAACGAAGACATAGCCGTGGGACAGCCTCGGATTGATAGCAAAGGAAACCGGGTGTACAACACTCTGATAGAAAACACTACTGCGTCCCGAGAGATCCTGTAAAATAATCCAAATCTAGAGCAGGTCTAGTTGAGCGTGAAGATGCTCACCAAGGGCCTAGAACAGCAGAAAGTCGCCATGTCTGGCAGCGGAAAGCTGGTCTCCAAATTCGACCAATGCCGCACAGACACCGGCCGACAGCAAGATACAAGGCCTCGATAGGAACCGGATCGACGCTACCGTTCTGACCATCAGGATGGCAATTACTCAAGAATCGGCTCGTCAAGACAGTGGCACAGAACCACACATGGTTGGAGCAATGTTTCCCTAGCCGCAGAGCGAGATGCCATAGCAGCAATGGTTCCACAGCAACCTCTCGAAGGCAGACAGATCACCGTAGGGAAGAAGATGAAGCACGACATCAGGAATAGGACCGGAAAAGAATGCCACCTCCTAGACACACAAGCCTCGCCACAATGATGGCAATGACAAACAAAGAAACGACGAACACCGCACTGGATCAAGCCGACACGATGGTCATCACCACGGAGCCTCGGATGGAGGTCGGCAATCAGCCGAAAATAACCCACCGGCACCACCCTCTCCACCGAGCAGCGCCCATAACGGCTCCCATGAGGGCCAGGGAGGACGCCGAGGTGGTGGTGGAGGAAACAGACACCCGTCTCCACAGCACTGCAGCCACAGCGAACATCTGACACGGTGCTCCCTGTCACCAAGTGACGCCAGGCACCAAATCAACTCAAACATAGAGGCGCATCACTACGAGTCGAATAACATATACGTTGGTCCAAAGTGTTTCGGGCCACGGGTCAGACAAACAAATTTCCTGAATGGATTTGCTATCTCAAGGCATATTCAACCCTACGATGGTGTGGTTCGGCCAAACACCTGGCTCCAGGATTTTCTTCCAAGCCTGCTGCATCGCCCAAGGATGAAACAGATTGGTCGCATTCCGTTATCTCCCACTGATGTTGCATAAGACGGCTCGATCATGGCTCAATGAACTCCCAAAAAACACAATTCACAACTTGTATGATATGCAAAGTGTGTTCCTTCGGAATTACAAAGGCAGATAAAGGAGGCCCTGCACGGTCGAAGATTTGCAGCGTTGCACCCAGAAGGCCAGAGAAACTTGCCGGGACTATCTCGGATGATGGATCGATACGAAGAACTCCTATGAGGAAGTAACCGACCAAATCGTGATTAAATCTTTCATCGCAAGGCTCCCAACTGTTACTGTGTCACCAACTGAAGTGTGACAAAGTCATTGACTTGGGAGAAATGATAGAAATGGCAAGAAAATATGCATATGCCTATGATGATCCAGAGGGACTGCTGAATGCCCTAGCCATACAACAATCGGCTAAACAGCCGAAGCAGCAGCAGACCCAGAAGCGTAAGAACACCTCGGAAGAGAAACCCAATCTGGAAACCGCGACTATTAACGCAACTTTCGTATCTAGAGGACAAGGAGGGCACGGAGGCGGCCGGGGATGAGGCCGTGGAACTTCCCGGGTCCAGGGTAGAGGAGGCCAGCAACCTGGTAAAACCTACTCTTGGGCCGATATTGCCAACAATCCATGTGTGCATCACCCGGATGGTAACTGGGGCTCTTCCCACACAAATGTTGAGTGTTGTGTGAACGACGACATCAAGAAAGACAAAACCGCTGGCTACAGGGCCAAGCGACAAAGAGGATAGAAAAATTCCGATAAAGAGAAGGAGTCCAAGGAAGATTTTGACATGGAGGAGGCAGATACCTCAAATCCCAAGTCATATGGAAAGAAGACTTTCCTAACCAAGACACTTACGTCTGCTTCCTCCTCAACTCGCTAAGGTAAAAAAGGCAGTGATGCACGAACTCAACGCAACTATTCCGGTTGTCCCCCAGTTTATAGACTAGTCAGAAGTAGAATTACCTTTGACCGAAGCGATCATCCGCTTAAACCACACATGTGAGGAAAGTATGCTATGGTCGTCAATCCACTGATCGATGGTTATGGGTCCTCCAAGACTCTCATGGGCGGTGTAGTAGCATCAACATCCTATACGTCGAAACACTACACAGTATGAAGATACTAGAAACACAGCTGAATAACAGCCCCGTGGTTTTCCATGGAGTTGTCCCAGAAAGACAAGCAAACTCTCTGGGAGAAATTACTCTGGATGTAACTTTTGGGACGCCAAGTAACTATCAGACTGGACCACTTTATTTTGAAGTGGTGTCATTCAAGAGCGCATACAATGCTATCTTCGGGCGTCCGGCCTACTGGGCCTTCATGGCTCGCCCTTTATATATCTACAGCATGTTGAAAATTCCTGATCCCATAGGCATCATCATAATCCGGGGAAACCTGATGAAAGCACGAGAATGCAAGGACGGAGTTGCCCCCTTTGCTAAAGTTGTACTACATGCCGAGGAGTACCAGGAGAACAAGAAGAACATTGACTCGTTCAAGATGCCAGCAACAAAGAAGGAGGTGTTGAAGCTGACTCTAGAGTTCAAGGCATCGAAAGAGACAAAGTCAACACCGCTGAAGGACGACGACCCCTACAAGGTGACACATATAGGTGTAGGTTTACACCGCACATAGGAAAGCACGCTCGGTGAGTTCCTCAAAGCTAATGAAGATATCTTTGCATGGCAACCTTCTGACATGACCGGAGTACAAAGGAAACTTGTCGAGTGATGAGTGCATAATTGCGTCATATTTTATATTATTATTTTGCATTGTTGTTGTAGGATCTTGGTATTTTAGGTGTTCGCGTGCACATTTTATGTCTATTTCACCAGGATCAGGACAAATGATGGATGCAATTCTTGGAGCAGTTGTATTGGGGAGAAAAGGAGTCAAAAACAACATAAATCGCTTATTTGGGAAATATCAATAACACCAGAAGAAAACCTGAAGCAATCGAGGTGTCCAGAGAGTTTGACGACCAACTATACGGCGGGAATAATTTTTGGTCGTATAGTTCTCGCCATATAGTTGGTGCCACCACCGCCTCCTCAAATAGTTTCACCCCATGCAACTGTATGAGAGAGACAACATACAGAATAACTAGAAATCACCGAAACCTCACCTTCGGAAGGCAACTAGAGGGGGAACTCATCCACCGAGGATCCATCTTTGCCCTGTGCAGATCCAGGAGGCTAAGGCATCGATCTTCATTATCAACCGCTACATCACCACCATCTCCATCCATCCCATCTACATCTTGTCTATATATTGTTGTACTTTCCGTACTCGTTGTGGATTTATACAAGTACTATTCATTTATGATAGATTCCATTGTTATTGCCATGATGTTGATTGCCTCCATGTCTGAGTAGATCTTTAGTTCTTGTAGAGATGGAGAAACCCTAGTATGAGATTGAAATAAGATAAAGTTTATTATGATATTCATCGCTATGACCATGTGTTAGACTGTCTTCATCTTGATGTTGGGAGAAGTCGACCTCTCAATATTTGCCTCTTATGGGGACTTGATGGAGGGAACTACATGTTGGTAGACACAGGTGTGTTAGCACTTACAGTGACTATAAAGTTGTTGGCACCCCTTACGTATCAACTTGGGAACCGAGGAAACCCACAGAACACTATCCATGCCATGGGATACGTCCTACGGGATTAAGTCCCTTAATAGCACAGTAATTCGACTAATGTCGATTACTGACTGCTGTGGTTATGAGGATGATGTGAGCAGTGGTTGCTACCTATTTGTCCAAATACGGAGTTCCTCCCACACATACATAGTTGAGAATGTTCATGATAATAATCTTTACCTTAGCTCTTTATAATGCTAGAGGTGTATCTGCTACTCCTCGAGAACGCCTTTTTCCATGTTGCAGTTCCAGTCTCTTTTAAATACGCAATACTTAATTTTTGTGTTTAGTTGTTTTAGTTTACTTATTGTTCTCTTATACCAAAAACCCAAAAACACATTTTTACACAATACTCGCATTTTATCTTGTTACTTAGAACCTTATTTAGCATTACTATTTCAGTATTTAGTTCAAGAGTTATTAGACTTCAGACTCCTACTCCCTCTGGGATCGATATCTTTATTTTGAAACTAGCTACGAATGATCTGTGCATTTGCAGTCATCAAGCTATTTTCTGGCGCCGTTGCCGGAGAGCTAAGCGTTGTAGGTCTTTTAGTTTTTGCTTTTTTTTGCTAAGTTTTGTTTTGGGTTACAGGTTTCCACCAACATGATGGAGTTTGAGCATATGGCTAGTGCTAACCCACTCAGCTACTTTGGGAAGCCCTATGATATTTATAAAACAGATAACTCCAACAAGAAGACAAGGGGGTTTGAAATAAATCCTCTACTACTTGTTATTCTACACAAGAAGCAATTTACTGGAGATAAAGAAGATCCAGATCCATATGAGAATATTGCTTGTTTCAAAAATATATGTGGCACTTTCCAATTTATACCGCTAATGAGGTAAGGGTTAAACTTTTTAGTCAGACTTTAACTAGTACATCTCTCCCATGGTGTAGATCTCTACCCCTAGAAGCCAGTACTACTTGGGATAATTTAGCTAGTGAGTTTCATGTAAAATATTATCCATTATCAAAATCTTTTGGAATCAGACGTCTTATAATGACTTGGAGGAACCGTCCTAATGAAGGACTAGTAAGAGCTTATATCAGATCTAAAGATTTACTTAATCTATGTCCTCATCATGATTTGCCTGAATGGTATTTATTGCATATCTTTTATAGCATTTTAATTGAATCTAATAAAATTTAACTAGACTCTTGAGCTTTACTTAATAGAATTCGCGATCATAGAATTTCATGAAATTTTTGTCTAAGAAGCGAAGGAGGCATAGAAATAAATTATGATTGTATTCATGACTATAATAAAAAGGGCCATGTTAACGAATTATCTAAAGAACTTTATTTTGATTCAGATCTTGTGTTGCATGTTGTTAAAACTTTTACAGAACACATCAAAGCTCCAAAAGAGGGTTTGGTCAAGTATGTTCCACCACCCGAACCTGAGAAGAAAAGAGAAGTTAAAGCAACACTGGCCTCCCTAGAACCAATATATGAGATACCTTTCCTTAACATTGCACAGAAGCATATTTTTGAATATGAACAGGTCAAAGCAGTACAGGAGAAGAAGGAAGAGGAAATTATGTTAGAAGTTGAGGAACATCTGGAAGAAACCAAAGATAAAGAGGTAACCAAGGAAGCAATTATGGCTATGTATGCACATTGTAACATAGCTGAACTTTATAAAGAGGCTTCCGTATTGGTTGAAGGTAAAACAAAGGTAAAAGATGTGGGTAAGCCTATTCTTCCCTGCATATTTAAAGAAACCTTGCATTATGGTTTATGCAATCTTGGCACCGAAGTTAATGTTATATCTTATGATTTTTATTTAGAAATAAAAGAAGAAATAGAACTGACTACAATTGAAAATACTGATATGACAATCATGTTAGCCAATAAAGCTCTTAGAATTCCAATGGGAGTAGTTGAAAATGCAACTATCACAATTGGCAATAAAAAAATTCCTATTGATTTTGTAGTTGTTGATATGCCAGCTAACACTCTTTGCCCAATTATATTTGGAAGAAACTTTTTGAGTGATGTAGGTGCCAAAGTTGATTTCAAAAAGGAGATTCTGTCTCTTAAGCTTGGGGAAGCGGAAAAAGAATTCCAGTTTTCCAAATTTAAAGATAAACCTCTACAAATACAAGAAGAACAGAAAGAGAAAACTATTGAGGAAATGGCAGCTCTCTTCTTTAGTGATCAAAAATAAGAAATAAATGAAGACTTAAATTATGAAGAAATATTATGGAGGACAAGTCCCTAGAAGAATTAGAAGGTGAATGTGATTCACTTCCCATTATAGGTCCTCCAACTAATGAGGCTTTCGAAGAGCCGGAAAAGAGAGGGGACTAGGAATTACCACCCCCTAAATTGAAGACTCTACCAGATAATCTTAAATGCAGATTTTTAGATGATACAAATAAACTTCCTGTTATTTAATAGTGCTAAACTTTCAGGAGAAGAAGAAGAACTCATGAAAATACTTAAGGAGCATCGCAAGGCCTTTGGGTACTCAATGTACGATTTGAAGGGCATTAGTCCCATGATAACCGTCCATCGAATATTCATGGAGGAAGGTGCTAAACTAGTTGCGGAATTTAATAGACGACTGAAGCCCAAAATGAAGGAAGTGGTAAGAAAAGAAATAGTACGCCTATTGGATGCATGTATAATCTATCCTATGAAAGAAAGTGAATGGGTAAGTCACGTTCATTGTGTCCCTAAGAAGGGCGGTTTTACTGTTGTTCCTAATGAAAACAATGAATTGATACCTACTAGAACTATTGTTGGACATAGAATGTGTATAGATTTTAGGAAATTGAATAAAGAAACTAGGAAATATCACTATCCTTTACTGTTCATAGATCAAACCTTTGAGAGGTTAGCAAACCACACTCATTTTTCTACTTCAACGAATACTCTAGTTTTTTTCAAATAGCTGTTCATCCTGATGACCAACTTAAAATAACTTTCATTAGCCCTTATGGTTTACATGCTTACCGTCGTATGCCTTTTGGTTTATGTAATGCTCCAGCTACTTTTCAAAGATGCATGACTGCTATTTTTGTGGATTTTATAGAATTGATAATGGAAGTATTTATGGATGACTTTTCTGTCTATGGAACTTCGTTTACTAGTTGCTTGGATAATCTCAAAAGCATTTAGCAGCATTGTGAAGAAACCAATCTTGTTCTAAACTGGGAGAAGTGCCATTTTATGGTCAAAGAAGGTATAGTCCTTGGACATAAGGTATCAGGTAAGGGAATTGAAGTGCATAGAGCTAAGGTTGAGGCCATAGAGAGAATGCCACAACCTAGGGATACAAAAGGTATAAGAAGTTTCCTTGGTCATGTGAGTTTTTATAGAAGGTTCATTAGGAATTTCTCTGGAATATCTAAACCTTTGACTAACCTTCTTCAAAAGGGAGTAATATTTAATTTTGATGATAAATGTATTGTAGCATTTGATAAACTTAAATACGCTTTATCCCATGCTCCTATCATTAAACCACCTATCTGGGATATGACTTTTGACTTTATATGTGAAGTTAGTGATGATGTTGTCGGAGTAACTCTGGGACAACACATAGGTCCCAGATTTAATATTATACATCATGCTAGTAGAACTCTCAATAGTGCTCAAAAGAATTATTCTAAGGAGGAGAGGGAACTTTTTGCTGTATTTTTCTCTTGTGATAAATTTTGTTCTTATATAGTTGATGCAAAAGTAAGAGTTCATATGGATCGTGATGGTTTAAAATAACTCCTTGAGAGGAAAAATCATAAGCCAAGACTGATCTGTTGGATCCTTTTACTTCCAGAATTTGAGTTGCAGATTATGAAGAGGCAAGAAATAAATATGTTGGATGCAGTGTCCATATTCACCCAGCAAGACACCAATCTTATTGTGAGGAACTTTAGTCCTGGTGATTTTCATTTACAAGAATTATTACATGAACTAAGGTCAATTCCTCCAAAAGAGAAGAAGTCTTTGTTGTTGGAGGAGCTTGTCATCCCCGAATAAGTAAACAGTAAGTGTAAGGTAAGTGTTCTTACTCAAATAAGTGATTTGTTTCCCCAAATTTTACTTCTGAAACTTTTGTCTTTGAATTCCTCATGTTTTTATGAAGTTTCTGAAGGGTTTTACCAAATATACGGTCACAACTATACAAACAGAGAAAAAACCTCTCGTCGTATAGTTAGTCGTTAAACCTTCTGTATCCTCTTTGCAAAATTGTTTTTGTCTGGAAACTATACAGTCGCAACTATACGGCCGGAGAAAAGTGCTCCCTCTGTATAGTTGGTCGTTAAACTCTTAGACATTTTCGATTTTGATGTCTGGATCTATACGGTCGCAACTATACGGTCGTACAAAATCCTCCCACCGTATAGTTGGTCATTAAACTCTCGGACATTTTTTGATTTCCTTTTTGTTTTTGATATTAAAAAATGGTTTTGCCGGTTCCGAGTCAGTTAATTAATCGACCTGGACTCGAGATATTTAAAAATATCTGCCCAGAACCAACTATATGGTCGGAGCTATATGGGTCTGGCCCGTATAGTTGATTGTTACGCGGCAGGACTCCTCCAAATCCGCAATTTTTTTCCTTGTTTTGTTAAGATTCTTTTCTTGGGCGTGAATTTGGTATTTCTCACGAGTTTTACTGATCTCTGCCCCCTTATATACTGCAATTGTCTCTCTCTCTAAATCATAATCACCAGGAACCAATCTAGCCTTGCGATATCCTGTCTCGGGTCGTGGAAAACCCTTGGGTCTCATTGCTCCTTCTAGTGACCGCTCTCACAGCCCATCCATGGAGACGACAATGAGGAGGTGGAGAGGTTTATCCCGGGGTACAAGGAGTACTTCGAGCCAAGCTTCTACAACAACAATCCCGATGAAGATTGGAGTGACATCTACATCTGTCGTGATGTCTATGATGCCCGGAAGATCAATTGGGTGGCAATGAAGAGAGCTCAAGAAGAGAGAAAGGTCACAAGCCGCATGGGAAAGGGTGTGTGGAGACAGTCAAGTTCATCACCATGGACCCCAGGCTGCACAAGCATGAGGAATTACCTAATATTGGTGCAGGTGCTAGCAAGGGAGCGAGGGTGCCACTCTTGAAGCCTACCATTGGTGCTCGTATAAGGGTGAAGCCTCAAGAAGAGTGGAGGAACGGTTTCCACTTCCCAATCCATCAATTATGGATGAGGAAGAAGAAGTTGTTTCCAGGACCAAGGACCGTGTGCGAGCACTGGAGATATATCAGAAGCAGGAGCTACTCCATCACGTCGAAGTCCATCACCGTCTCAAGGATAGAGAAGAAGGATGATCTTCTCCCATTGGTGACTAAACTCGCAGATAAAGTGGACACTTTGCAATCTGATTTGAGCAGGTGCTATAGCCGCATCACTTCTCTAGAGGATACCAACAAGAAGCTACACACTGTGGTGTTACATGCCATGGCACCACAGTGATCTACAATAATCACGGTATCAAATAATCGCAAGGGATTATTTGACCCCGTCTAGCTTGATTCCAAGCTTGGGTAGATCTATAAGACCTTGTAATCTATCTTATAAGTTTTACATTACTATTTTAGTTTTGCATTAGTTCAAACTAGAAATAAAGTTTGCATCATTAGAATTCCCTTCAGGAATAGTCGATCCCTTTTATGAAATTCCGAGTTTATTATCATATATGGAGCAATATTGAGTTTATGTTTGTCCTATTGGATATATGAATGGCTTGAGTATAATTTTACTTGCACTTGATGATAGCAATAGGAGTCTTCCACACCATTGGTATTAATGGAACATACAAAGATAATTTGGTCAATATCTTGTAAGTACATGGTTTGATTTACAAAGAAAGAAAAATTATCTAATCAGTTAAGTTGAGAAAGAAACCTTGAACAAAGGAAAATTAAAAGTGATATCAAATTAGAGTGAGAACAAGACGAGGTAGAATATTCAAGCTATAAAGATTGCTTCATATAAAATTGGAATTTGGTAATTGAGATTGTTAAACTTTGAATTCCTACATGAAATGGAATGTATGGCTAGCTCCTTTGCATAGCACTTAAACAAAAGTGTGAGCATATATATATATAATATAGAAGAAAAAGAGTGAATGTGCAAAGAGCAAATAGGCATACACCATTATATTGTAGTATGACAAAGAAGCGTTTGAGATTTTGAATCCCAAGTGAATATGTTAACACTAAAACACTTGGGACTACATCGCTCACTCATTCAGTCGAACCGAATACTTTTACATTATGTTGAGATTAATCTTTTGTGAACTGTTGATCACTAAGGTGTGGAAACCTTCTAATGTTATTCGGATGGTTCGAGTAAGGTACTATTCATGAACTTATTCTTATGTATCATATATGATAAACACATGCTGCAACTGCCTCATTTATTTTATCGACTCAGCTTCATGAATATGAGGATCACATCCATTAAGCTAAACTTGCTCGGGACGAGCAAGAGTCTAAGCTTGGGAAAGTTGATGAGTGCATAATTGCATCATGTTTTATATTATTATTTTGCATTGTAGTTGTAGGATCTTGTTATTTTATGGTGTTTGCGTGCACATTTTATGTCTATTTTCACTAGGATCAGCAAAAATGATGGATACAATTCTTGGAGCAGTTGTATTGGGGATAAAAGGAGTCAAAAACAACATAAATCGCTTATTTGGGAAATATCAATAACACCAAAAGAAAACCTGAAACGATCGAGGCATCCAGAGAGTTTGACGACCAACTATACGACGGGAATAATTTTCTGGCTGTATAGTTCTCGCCGTATAGTTGGCGCCGCCACCGCCTCCTCAAATAGTTTCACCCCGTGCAACTAGATGAGAGAGACGACATACTGAATAACCAGAAATCACGGAAACCACACCTCTGGAAGGCATGTGGAGGGGAAGTCATCCACCGGGGATTCATATTCGCCCTGCACAGATCCGGGAGGCTAAGGCATCGATCTTCATCATCAATTGCTGCATCACCACCATATCCATCCATACCATCTACATCTTGTCTAGATCTTGTTGTAATTTCCGTCCTCGTTGTGGATTTATACAAGTACTATTCATCTATGATAGATTCCATTGTTATTGCCATGATGTTGATTGACTCCATGTCTGAGTAGATCTTTAGTTCTTGGGGAGATGGAGAAACCCTAGTATGAGATTGAAATAAGATAAAGTTTATTATGATATCATTGTTGTGACCATGTGTTAGATTGTCTTCATCTTGATGTTGGGAGAAGTCGGCCTCTCAATATTTGCCTCTTATGGGGACTTGATGGAGGGAACTACTTGTTGGTAGACGGAGGTATGTTAGCACTTATAGTGACTATAAAGCTGTTGGCACCCCTTACGTATCAACTTGGGAACCGAGGAAACTCACAGAACATTATCCATGCCATGGGACACGTCCTACGGGATTAAGTACCTTAATAGCGTAGTAATTCGATTGATGTCGATTGCCGACTGCTGTGGTTATGAGGATGATGTGAGTAGTGGTTGTTGCCTATTTGTCCAAATACAGAGTTCCTCCCACACATACATAGTTGAGAATGTTCATGATAATAATCTTTACATTAGCTCTTTATAATGCTAGAGGTGTGTCCGCTACTCCCTGGGAACGTCTTTTTCCTATTGCAGTTCCAATCTCTTTTGCATACGCTATACTTACTTTCTATGTTCAGTTGTTTTACTGTACTTATTGTTCTCTTATACCAAAAAACCCCCAAAACACCTTTTTACACAATACTCGCATTTTATCTTGTTACTTAGAACCTTATTTAGCATTTCTATTGTAGTATTTATTTCAAGAGTTATTAGACATTAGACTCCTACTCCCTGTGGGATCGATATCTTTATTTCGAAACTAGCTACAAACGATATATGCACTTGTAGTCATCACCGAGCACTCTTTAAACATGTATCCTAATGCTAAACCTGTCAAACGGTCCTTATGATGTTTCAGCGATGAAAAGTGCAAAGCAATAGCTAAGGAGCTAGCCCGGTTAGATTTAGTCGGATTTATCGAAGAGGTCATCCACATTGAGTGGTCGGCCAATCCTGTAATGGTCCCTAAAAAGGACACTAGTGATTTAAGAATGTGTGTCGATTATACTGCCTTGAACAAGGCTTGTCCTAAAAATACATTTGCTCTGTATAGAATTGACCAAGTTATCAATTCGATAGTAGGCTCAGAACTTCTATGCTTTCTCGACACATATTCTGGTTATCACCAGATACGTATGAAGGAGTCGCACAAGTTAAAAACTTCATTCATCACCCCTTTCGGAACCTTCAGCAATATTACGATGCCTTTCGGGCTAAAAAACGCAGGAGCTACGTACCGGCGCACTATACAGCGTTGCCTCCACGATCAAATCGGATGCAATGTACATGCATATGTGGATGACATAGTTGTGATGTCCAAAAATAAGGAAACACTAATTTCCGACTTGGAGGAAACATTCACAAATTTGCGAAAATATAACATCATGCTTAACCCGAAGAAGTGCTTCTTCAGAATCCTAGTTAGAAAATTATTAGATTTTATGGTGTCTCAGAGCGGCATAGAGGTGAACCGGGACAAGATAAACACTATACTCAACATTACCAGGCCAACTCCCCTAAAGGACGTACAATGGCCCACTGGCTGCATCGCTGCGGTTAGTCGGTTCATAAGCCAACTCGGTCAAAGAGTCACACCATTATACAAGCTCTTGAAGAAGACCAAGAAATTCGTCTGGACTGACGAAGCTGAGGCTACACTCTAGGACCTGAAGGCAGTACTCTCATCCGTCCGTATCCTTGCAGCACCGGAACCTTAGGAACCAATGTTGCTCTACATTGCTGTGACAAACAGAGTCGTCAGCGTCGTAACGGCTGGAGGAAAATAGGAACAGTTGGTGTAGCATCTGACTTACTACCTCAGCAAGGTCCTAACTGAACCTAAACAACGGTAGGCTCATTACCAAAAGTTAGCCTATGGTGTGTTCTTCGCATCCAGAAAGCTACGGCATTATTTTCAAGAGTACAAATTCACCGTGGTGAGCATAGCTCCCATGAGAGACATAATCAACAACAACGATGCCACAAGATGCGTTGATAAGTGGGGAATTGAGCTAGCAGCTTCTGACATTGAGTATAAACCGTGCACATCAATCAAATCCCAAATACTTGTCGATTTTGTCGTTGATTGGACAGAGATGGTGGAGAATACAAATGTCCTAGAGTCGGAATATTGGATCTTCCACTTTGACGGGTTGAAAGCGCTCGGGGCCTAGAGTGGCACTCAAATCACCCCAAGAAGACAAACCTTTCTATGTTTTGCAGATTCACTTCACGGCCACAAATAACATTGCCAAATATGAAGCCCTGCTACATGGAATTTGAATCGCAAAAGACATTGCCATTCGTCGACTCATGTGCTACGGAGACTCAGATTTAGTTGCCCAGCAAGTATCCGACATCTGTAGGGCAAATAAGCACATGGAAGCATACCGAGATGTCGTCGATGAATTAGCAAAATCATTCGAAGGGTTTCAAGTTCAACACATTCCCCGAACAAAAAACGACGAAGCATATGCACTATCAAGAATAGGCTATGTATGGAAAAAGGTCTCAGATAGTACTTTTCTAGAGCACCTCAGCGTTCCCTCTATCACAGGAGTGTATGAGGAGTATCCAGCCAAATCCCACTCACCACTCATAGCAATTATGGCTGTAATTCCCAACTAGAAAAAACCCTACCTCGAATTCTTGGTAGAAGGAAAATTACCGAAGATGAAGTTCTGAGCTGAAGATCATCCGATGAGTGAAATCCTACACAATAGTCAGTGGTGAGCTCTATGAGTAAAGTGTATCTGGAATTTTTCAGCATTGTGTTTCTCTAGAAGAAGGAGTTGAAATCCTAAGGGAAATCCACGAAGGCGAATGCGGGCATCATGCTGCAGCCAAATCTTTAGTGGCAAAAGCTTTCGACACGGATTTTTCTGGCTTATAGCTAAGGCAGATGCCGACAAACTAGTCAGGACGTGCAAAGGCTACCAAAAATATGCCAAACAAGCCCATGTTTCAGGTGATTAACTACGAACAATTCCAATTACATGGCCCTTTGTGGTATGGGGGCTTGACATGGTAGGACCGTTTAAACTAGATCAAGTGGATTTACTCACCTACTAGTGATGGTGGATAAATTCATAAAATGGATTAAGGTTAAACCCGTCACAAGTTGTGATGGAGCTACAGCCAAAAGATTCGTCGAGGACGTCATAATCCAATTCGGCTATCCGCACAATATTATTACACACAACATGAGCAACTTTTCAATGGGATAACTTGCCAAATTTTGCGAAAATCAAAGGATCCGGCTCGATATTGCATCATTCGCACATCCACAAGCTAATGGACAGGTTGAAAGGGCAAATGGTTTCTTCAAGGCCTCCGTCCCAAACTCGAAGCACCACGCCATAGTGATGCGGGCGCTTGAGCAGATGAGTTGATGTCTATTTTATGGAGTTTACGAACTACTCCTAGCAGGTCAACCGGATATTTCTGTCTTTTGTATGCGGGCACCCTTCTTCTTGGTCTACGGTGCAGAGGTAGTTCTTCTGAGTGATCTTATCTATATTTCTCCTCGAGTTGTTGCGTATGTCGAAGAATATGCTGAAGTGTCTCGACAAGATGACCGCGATGCACTCGAGGAAGTTCACGTTGTTGCTGAACAGAGATCTACAGCCTATCAGCAGAAGTTATGCAAGAATCATAGTCAGAGAGTCAAAAATCGGTCTTTCACAAAGGGCAATCTAGTTCTTCGACTAGTGCAAAAAAGCACAAACTTTCCTCCATTTGGGAAGGGCCTTTTATGGTTAGTAGAGTATTGCACAATGGTTCGTAACCTAATAGACATGAGATTGGACAAATAAAGACCCGCTACTAAGAAGTAGAAGAGAGATGGAGGCAGTACAAACCCAGATGAGATAGACCGTCCATGGAATATTGCTTAGCTATGTCCCTTTTATTCTTAAAATTTCTTTCTTTGCAATCATACCAAAGTACATGTTCAAAGTGAAATAAAATATTAGTTGCCTCAATGTTTTTCTGAGAAGTATTATAATACCATCTTATTTCCGAATGATCATGTCATAGTCAAAAATCTCAGAATACTTGAATGTATTTTATACCCATGTTTGTTTTGGTTAGATTTCTGATTCTAAAAATGCTACCTTTGGGTGTAAGTCTAATTTATGTTTGTACTTGGGTTTTTGTCTGTTTACTGGACACAGGTATTTTTTGAGTAGTGAATTGTTGGTACTAGAGGTCGGCTTTGATTCTGAGTTTAAGTTGGTTTAGCAATTGAGCTCCGTTGCTCGACAAAATTTCCATGCCGAAGGTTTACCGACTCATGAAAGGGACGAGGCAGAAAGACGGATAAACGGTAAGTATAAACAAAAAAATTCTTACGTAATTTTCAAGCACAAGATAAATAAATAAAAAGTGTTAATAGTACAGCATAAGATTCTTACAAGTTAGCACCACAAAATAAATAATCTAGCTATTACATCAGATTGTTTTTTCAGAATAACATAAGGATTTTTCTATTGAATTCTATGATGCGGGTGAAGACGAAGGATCTGCCGGCTCGTTGGTGCCACCACCCAAATCACCCTGACTTTTCTCCGAGACAAGGACGTCGGACTTAGTCTGCTTGTCGTCCTCGGAGGCTTCTTTAGTTTCTTCTGGGTAGTTGGGGGTACTTCAGTGGATTGAAAGAAAGGTTTCTCCTAATTGGTCATCTTGTCCACACAACAAGCATATCCAGCACAAGAGTCCCAAATTTCTCCAATGTTTTGAGCGTTGCTATCTTCATCAACAGTCGAATAACCCTTAGTAACTTGCCAAATCTCCATCCTACCATGGTGGCTCATTACCATTGTAAGACCATTCGGTGCCACTATGCGGGCATAGGACATTTTCCAATCCTGAATAAGCTTGGGCATATCCTTCACTTTATCACGCACTTTGAAAGCAGACAACTGGTCTAAGTCGGAGAGCTTGACGGTGATACCTTCGATCTGGATTATGGATGTAGTATAGCTTTTTTTCCCTAGTAGACCTAGGTTATCAAATCCTCGGGAAGAGAATGCGTAGTGAAGTTACTTTAATGGACCTTCAGGAGTTTTAAAATTCCTTTTGTATTTTCACCGGACCAGTAGCTTGCGTCTTTTTGTTGTTGTCGATAATGGAGAGAGAGGGCCTAGGGTGTTCGGTTTCACATGTAGCTGTGCGAAACATCTGATGGAAATAAAAGATAGAAATAAAGTATGCGTGTACTTGTTAGAGCAAGATAAATTATATGTGGGCAGTGCATCTATAATTGCTATTGCCTTCGCAACCGCTTGTAGCAATAACCTACTAGTCTCATCCATAGAAGAAAGAGAACTAATGATATGCATAGTGATGTCACCGTTAATCCCAAGTAAATCCCTCACATACAACTATACTACCCCTTCTATCACTAGGGTTCCCAACCTGTAGATCAGTCATCACTCATACTCCCTATAACTGGCTCAATCCTCGAGGTCTTGGGTACATGGCAAGTAGTTTGACTGAGGCAAGAGAGGATACAATAATAATCATGTCATACAAACTAATACACGATCCCATCTATGATAATTCACATGCACAATTGCTACATGGCTAGGACGAAGCCCTTAGCCTAAGGAGAATTACTCACAGATACAGATTAGATCAACAATCACAAACATTGTAATAAAAATATAAGATTGATAGGAATAGTCTTACAATGTCGCCAATCGGAGAAGAGATCTACTATTACAAGTGGTGGAATGTGGCTATGGAGATGGAGAAGGGTTTTGAGATCTGGAGGCGGCTAGTGATCTACGGCAGAGACTTCTAGATAGTACGAACTCCCTTTTCTCGTCGCCCGAGGCTTCTTTATATAGGGGTCCCTTCACGAAAGTTGTTTTGTTTGACCTAACAGTGGCGGCGCCAACTATAAGACTGGAGCTATACGGTCGGAATTTTTGCTCCGGCCGTATAGTTGGTCGTTAAGGCGCCTGCCTCCGTTGTAAGGCTCCTGGTTTCTTCTGGTAGTTGTAAATCTCGTACCTTTGACTTTAATGTAGTGATTCCCTCCTTTAGACGAAATTATCTACGCATGAAAATATAAAAGAAAGGATTGCATACCCCTCTGAATATTAGCAGTAGTGGCAGGGTTTAGAGAGATATTTCATCAAGAATATGACTAATATCCAGTTTAAATGTGGACATTAGATGGCTATATTTCAGATCCATCAACCTCCCCAAGCTTAAACTTGATCGTCACAAGCAAGAAAACCAAAATCAAAAAGGAACTCAGCATTTAAACTAAAGTAACGAGATGGTGATCTTACTCATGATTAGTAGTCTCATGTTTCCTCCACTTCATAAATATGAAAAACTTCAGCATAGATAGAGCAATGGCAAGCATATCATATGGGTTTCATGCATCATTATAGTGCAGCAAAATTATTGTAAGTATGGATGATTCAAATGAGTAAACTTTATTACATGTCAAGTAATCAAGTCATAGGCTTTCCTTTGAACAATCAAGTATAATCATGTAAATTAAGAGTGTGAGAGTCATCATGAAAAGCATATATACTAGAGTGTCTCAAATCTCCCACATCAATAAATCAAGACTTTTCAAGCACAACTTTTCTATTCATTGTCCTTCAAGAATTTCAGTTTTTTAAGTAATTGAGAGCATGCTAAAAATTTATTTTAGTTTATCGGGCTGTGATGGACACTCATGGCATCACTAAGGTTTTTGTTCCTTTTGCATAATGATTTCTCATAACAGCCAGAGGAGTGATTCCATCATGATTACAGCTACCCGGGAGTACCAAGAATCTTACCCACCATAGCATTGCTGCTACAAGTGTTTAATCAACTCATCGCCGAAATCTCGGAGTTTCCTCCATTAAGATTGTTCATAGGACAGCGAAGTTGTTGGCATCCCATGAAGTTTGACATGCATAAAGCTATATCATTCTTATGATTAACAAGTCAAACTTTGGCATGCTCACAAAAACCGCTAAACATTAATTCAATCGAACAAATCCTTTAAAAGAGAGCTATCAAGTCAATCAATATTTTCAGTGGTGTTGAGTATCTCTAAAAATAAGCCTTCAAGACTAAGAACTACAACACCCAAGCCTTCAATTGGGAGACTTTTTCTTATTACAATTGTTTAGCAATTTTTAGGCAAGACTCGGTTAATTACGAGAGCTGGAACAAAACGTACCCAATTAAATACCCATGCAAACGAAAATCTTACTACAATAAAAAGACTCACACCACCAATATAACATCTCAACAGTTACTACTAACTAGCATGGGTTTCTCAAACTTCAAAAGTGGGGAGTCATAATTTATACCTCTCATGTTTGGTTCCACTTCTCTCTTCCTTTTTATTATTTGTTTCTTGGAAACTCGAAGTTGACCACTCTCCTGCAAATATATGAAGACCTCAAGGCGGAAAGAAAAGAAAGAGGGAAAAATAAGGAAAATGCAGAAATCTTTTTGTGGTTTTTTTAAGAGAGGAAAATTAAAGAATAGAAAATTGGTGGCAAAGCTCGACTGGAAAATTTCAAAAGCAAAATAGAAAGATCTAAAGATAAAGTGTTGGGGAAACCAACGCAAGTGCTTATAAACACAAATAAAAACACAACCTCTAAAAATAAATAAAAGCAGATGAATTCCACGTAAAGATACATGAGGAAGCTTCCCCGAGCTTAGGCTTTTGCAAGCCCTTCAATTTATTGTGGTGGCGGGAAAAGTCATTACTCCAGTTCGCGAATTGAGTTGAGAGGTTACTTATTGATTCCTGGAGGTTCAAAGAGAGGTTGTGCATCTTCTCCACCGTCCCTCCAAGTCCTTGGAAATCTTGGTATGTGGCGAACCGGGTTTGTGGCTACTCCTCTTGATAAGGAACTACTTGCTCCTCTTCTTGGTCCTCGTCCTCTTCGGGGATCTCTTCCTGGGGTTGGTATTTCTCAACCTGCGAATTATATAGCAAATGTCCTTCCTCGATAGAGAAAATACCATTAGGCATAGGAGCAGGGTAGATACGCCTAGCTCTAGCAATATGCAGGTAATAAACACCACCTATCCCAGTGAGCATTCCACAGGCTCTTAAAGTGGATAAACCAACATGTGTCTCACCTAGTACGGGTTGCAACTCACCTAGGTCGAGGCCTAGGGCAGTGGCAAGCATGGTGATAACGCCTCCTCCTGTGATTGGCCCTTGGCTTTGGGAGGCTTGGTTCTCCAGGTAGCGCACAAGGATGGCGCCCAAGTTGAGTGACAAGCTGCAGTTGATGTAAGCAGCCTTTGCAAGGACTAGGATGTCCTCCTCGTTGAGTCTCGTGAACTCAATACGTGCCTGCAAAGTGTTAGCAATAACATAGAACAAATAGCGAATTGCAGGATATTGAATATTCTTCCCCTTGTTCACTCTACTAGTGAAACTCATTCCATTATAGTATTGATCGGGGGAAGGACTTAAGCCAGTAAAAGATGTGCGTAAAGCATGGATATCATTGTTTGGAAAACTAAAACATCTGCACCATTCATCTAATGTTAAAGTGTAGTTGTTGTTCATCAGACGGAAACAAATAGTATACTCTCCTTGCCATTGTTTAATGGTGCTTTGCAATGAACTAAGGAATTCAATGGTTAAGCGGCGATAAGTAGGTACATCAGTATACACAAAGTTTTGCAGGCCAGCTCTATTGCAAAGTAAATTAAATTCATCAGCAATACCGAGTTGGTTCAATATGATGGGGCAAGCCCACTTGGTGGCCTTCACTTCGCGATTCTTGGTCATGTTGAAGCGATCACGATGGGCCTAATTCTTGAACCGTATACCCATGCGTTCCTGAGCAGCATCTCGAGAAGCACTAGCGGTGGCACGAGCACGAGTTTGGCTCCTTGTGTTCATCATCTAAAACATTGAAGAAAGGAAAAAAATAAAACTTTTTGATCCAACAACAACAAGTGCATCATATTCCTCATCATAGCACACTAAAGAATTCTCCTCAAAATAATAACAATCTAGGCAAGAAAATCATGGCAATTGGTTCACAGTAGGTCTCACCCTAGATTGATAATGACAATAGATCGAAGTTGAATTTGCAAAAATTAATTGGAGGATCGGAGGAGAAACATACCGTAGATCACTTGTGTGCAAGGAAATCAAACGAAATTAAATAGAGATGGAGTCCCTTGAGGTTTTGAGAGAGTTTGGAGGTAGAAGAAATAAAAAAGGATTGAAGTTTTGGAGTTGGTAGTACCTTCCCGTGCGATTTTGTGGTCGGACGCAACTATACGAGCACAGCTATACGGTCAGAACAATGTGTTCTGGCCGTATAGTTGGCCTTTTGTCAAAAAATTGGGTTTTCCTCCTGGTGGCGCAGCTATACGGACGCAGCTATACGGGCGGAACAAAATGTTCCAGCCGTATAGTTGGTCGTTAAACTATCTGTCCATGCAAAAGAAAATTTGTAAAGGCATAGATATCTATACGACTGGAACTATACGGACGGAATTTTTATTCCCGCCGTATAGTTGGTCGTTAAACTCTCAGAACATATGAAAAGAAATTGTACGGAGGCATTGATATCTATACGACTGGAGCTATACGGCCGGAATTTTATATTTCCGTCATATAGTTGATCGTTAAACTCTCAGTACATATTGCACAATAATTTTCAATGGCAAAGATATCCATACGACCGGAGCTATACGGCCGGAATTTTTTTTCCCGTCGTATAGTTGGTCGTTAAACTCTCTATGTGTGTCAAAAAAATTCTTCGTAAACTATTTATTTTCCTGTAACTTAGTGATATACCTTGTTTTTGATAGAAAATTGATAGTAAATATTGTCGACCAACAATAGCATGAATAAAGCCGAATTTCAAGTACTACCAAACTTCTTCTCCTCGAATGGAGTTTTCTAGCACTCTTTATTAAACAAAAACTTAAACTAAAACTAAAAACTTAACTCAAACCTATATTTCACATGGGTTGCCTCCCATGGAGTTCTCTTTTATGGTCAATAGCTTGACCTTAATAATACTCACTTGGGCCAGATGAGTGGAACACCCACTCCAAAGTAATTACCTTCAAAGTGATGGCCTCCTTTTCGTCACGCTTAGCTTTTTTCTTCCTAGCAAAATGAATAACAAAAGGATCCCACGAAGGCAATTGCAGCTTCATGTTCCCTTCATGCAGATTAATCAAAGCCTTAATAGTTCTTACAAAAGGACGGCCTAATATAATAGGAGCAGTAGCATCTTCAGGCATATCAATTATAAGTAAATCAGTAAGAGCGGGATAGCCTTTAATGTATACTAAAGTGTTCTCCTTAATTCTTACAGCTTGTTTGTAGGTAGAATCTCCTAGATGCAATTTTAACTTAGTAATTTCAAAGGAGCCAAGATTTAACTTGTTAAAAAGACTCTTCGGAATTGTTGAGACGCTTGCACCTAGATCACAAAGTGCAGCTATCTCATTGGTTCCAATTTTAATCTTAATAGTAGGCTCAAATATGTCATCTAGTTTGACAAGTAATTTTTCAGCAATTTGCTTGTATTCTTCTTCAAGCTCACGTACCTTTATTGCTACTTGATTGAAAAAATGTTGGTACATAGCTTCCTCACTACCTTCACTTACCGGAATCTTGACGTTGATCCTTTTTACGAGATCTTCAACGGTGTAGCTTGGTGAAGGAGCATTACTATAATCAAGTTCTTTAGGATCCTCCCTTTGGATCCTCATCATTTTGAGTTCTTCAACATGATTGGGCTCAGATTTACTTGCAAATTTAGCTAGAATGAGAGTGACTCTCGGTTATCTTACCTAGTTGTGGATCAACAATCCTCGTTCTTTCTTAAAGGGCCTGTAAATCATTTCTCAAACTAACAGCTTGGTTAGATAATTTACCAAGCATAGCATCATGGTTCTCTGTAATTTTAACTAGAATATTATTTTGTTCATTTTGTGAGTCTATGAAAGATTTGAGTGTTTCCTAGAGACTACCATTACTATTTCCCATATTATTATTAGAGTTACATGCAGGACTAGCATAGTGTTTCTAAAAAATAGGATTGTAACTCTTCTTCCAAGCAGGATTGTAATCATTACGAGCTACGAAGTCTATTTCTTCAATATTTGTTTCGAGAGCAGCTCTTACCTGAGTTTCCTTACCTTTTACGGCTAGTATGAGCTCATCCAACTTAGCATTCAGATCTTTGTTCTCTTGTCGTGAGACAGAGTTCACCTTCTTCGTATTTAATATTTCCACATGCCATTGGGCATGGTTGTCTTGCATATTGTCTAGCAGTTGCTTTGCTTTGGTAATATGTTTACCCATAAATGTTCCTCCAGCTCCAGTATCAAGCATAGACTTAGATACAGGATTAAGAGCATTAGAAAATAAATGGAGGATTAACCAATCTTCCATCCCATGACTAGGACAGTTTCTTAGGCATTCTTTCATCCTCTCCTAGGCAAGCGCTAGTGGATCATGCTCTTCATGTCTAAAGCCAGTAATATTAGATCGAAGTTGCATAGTCTTTGCAGGTGGAAAAAATTTAGTCATAAATAAAGAAGTACATCCTACCCATGATGTAATAGTATTTTTAGGCAATGATAGCAACCATTCTTTAGCTCTCCCCCTTAGAGAGAAAGGAAATAGACGCAATTTTACCGCATCAGGGTCAACGTCTTTTATACACATCATATCACATATTTCAGTGAAAGTATTTAAGTGCATACCTGCGTCTTCAATAGCAGAGCCTCCAAATTGATTATGTTGAACCAAACTTAAGTAATGGGGCTTAATTTCATAGTCATCAGCAGCGATTATTGGCTGAGTTATAGGAGTACGCAAATAATTATTATTGGGAGTAGCAAACTTCCGAAGCTTCTTTTCAGTCATACTTCCTATGTTTTGGGGTTTTCTTAGATAAAGAGTTATAATGGTAAAAACAAGAATTTAAAGACTAACTAATTTTTTTGGTTTATCAAATAAAGACAGAAAGCAAACAAACAAAATTAAAAACAAGAATTAAAACTAACAGGGTTCCTAATAACCTCACCAGCGTAGCTATTGCTTCCCTGGCAACAGCGACAGAAAAATGGTTGATACCTTCGATCCGGATTACGGATATAGTATAGCTTCTTTTTCCCTAGTAGACCTAGGTTATCGAATCCACGAGAAGCAAATGCATAGTGAAGTTATTTTAGTGGACCTTCGGGAGTTTTAGGATTCCTTTTCACTGGACTAGTAGCTTGCGTCTTTTTGTTGTTGTCGATGATGGAGAGAGAGGGCCTAGGGCATTCGGTTTCACCTGTAGCTGTGAAAAACATCTGATGGAAATAAAAGATAGAAATAAAGTATGTGTGTACTTGTTAGAGCAAGATAAATTATATGTGGGCTGTGCATCCATAATTGCTATTGCCTCCACAACTGCTTGTAGCAATAACCTACTAGTCTCATCCATAGAAGAAAGATAACTAATGATATGCATAGTGATGTCACCGTTAATCCCAAGCAAATCCCTAACATACAGCCGTACTACCCCTTCTGTCATTGGGGTTCGCAACCTGCAGATCAGTCATCACTCATACTCCCTATACCTAGCTCAATCCTCGGGGTCTTGGGTACCTGACAAGTCCTTGGATTGAGGCAAGAGAGGATACAATAATCATCATGTCATATAAACTAATACACGATCCCATCTATGATAATTCACATGCACAATTGCTACATGGCTAGGACGAATCCCTTAGCCCAAGGAGAATTACTCACACATAGAGATGAGATCAACAATCGCAAACATTGTAATAAAAATCATAAGATGATAGCAATAGTCTTACAATGTCACCAATCGGAGAAGAGATCCATTCTTACAAGTGGTGGAATATGGCTATGGAGATGGAGAAGGGTTTTGAGATCTGGAGGCGGCTGGTGATCTGTGGCAGTGACTTCTGGATGGTGCGAACTCTCTTTTCTCGTCGCCTGAAGCTTCTTTATATAGGGGTCCCATCATGAAAGTTGTTCTATTTGACCTAACGGTGGTGGTGCCAACTATACGACCGGAGCTATACGGTTGGAATTTTTGCTCCGGTCGTATAGTTGGTTGTTAAGGCGTCTGTCTCTGTTGTAAGGCTCCTGGTTTCTTTTGGTAGTTGGAAATCTCATATCTTTGACTTTAATGTAGTGATTCCCTCCTTTGACGACATTATCTGCGCAGGAAAAATATAAAATAATGGATTGCATACCCCTTTGAATATTAGCATTAGTGGCAGGGTTTAGAGAGATATTTCATCAAGAATATGACTAATATCTAGTTTAAATGTGGATGTTAGATGGCTATATTTCAGAGCCATCAGACGGTCTCACCAATCTCTTCAATATATTGGCGGAAATTATGTAGCAAATTGATACCTTCGATCTGGATTACGGATGTAGTATTAGTTCTTTTTCCCTAGTAGACCTAGGTTATCGAATCCTCGGGAAGCGAATGCATAGTGAAGTTACTTTAACGGACCTTCAGGAGTCTTAGAATTCCTTTTGTGTTTTTACCGAACCAATAGTTTGCGTATTTTTTTATGGTCGATGATGGAGAGAGAGGGCCTAGGGTGTTTGGTTTCAACTGTAGCTGTACAAAACATCTGATGGGAATAACAGATAAAGATAAATTGTGCATGTAATTGTTAGAGCAAGATAAATTATATGTGGGCAGTGCATCCATAATTGCTATTGCCTCTGCAACCGCTTATAGCAATAACCTACTAGTCTCATCCATAGAAGAAAGAGAACTAGTGATATGCATAGTGATGTCATCGTTAATCCCAAGTAAATCCCTCACATACAGCCATACTACCCCTTCTGTCATTGGGGTTCTGTAACACCCTCAAATCGGCCCTATGCAAGTTTTAGCCCTTTCCGCCAAACCCGCATAGAAACGATTCAAGGACGCCCACCAGGCACTTTCGTGCGGGTGGAAAACGAAATAATACCATTACACAACAGTCCTCGATTGGACCCACAAAACAGATATATACAACAACGACTCCGTGAGTCAAGAATACAGATATAATATACAAAGATCCAAATCACCTTGAAAACGATAGAGCGTCCGACTACGGACAAGATGCAAATGGGGCTACGAGCCCTGAAGAATAACCAATGGTGTCCATAACCCTGCCCAGGCCAAGCCGGAAGGGTAACCCTGCTAACGACGGCGATCTCAAACCTGCTAAAACAAAAGGGGTGCCGACAAAGGGCAAAGGAAAAAGAGGAGCGTCAGTACTGAGGCCAGTACACGGCGAGGCTAGAATTCGGCGGCTCTCGCCTACATAGGTATGGTGGGCTGAAGCGGCAGCGCAGCGGCACTATACAACCTATAGAGACTCGATACAACTGGCGTTTATCAGAGAGGGATAAGAAAGACCTACTCAGATCCAACCTGAAGATAACACCAAACAAACCCATCCTGGTATTTCCCCCTCGAGACCAAACGAGGAAGTCGGACCAAGGAACTCACACAGTTGGCAGTTTTACTCATTCCATTATAGTTGCAGAAATTACTAATCAGATATAGATAGCGTGGGTCATCCTGAAGCATTAGTAGTGGCAGTTTTAATTAACAATCCGTTGTAGTTGGAACCGTTACTAGTCAGATATAATTGTCCTGAGGAATCCCAAAACCCAGCAGTTGTTGGCACTTTTAGCATATTCCATTGGAGTTGCAATACTTACTAGGCATTTAGCATGTCACAAAACAATCCAGATCCACCAGCTGTTGGCACTTTTAATATCCATTCCGTTATACTTGAGCTGATTACTATTCACATATTAAGTCAAATTTATAGCACTACTTTAGTTATGCTTGTCTATGATCGAGATACTGCTCCAAGTCGTCCATAACCGTGGACACGGCTTTCAGAAAGTTTTACCCTGCAGGGGTGCACAAATAGCAACACACACTCGATCAACCTCGGAAAAACCAAATCAAAACCCAACGAGGCATTCACGACAAAGCGATCACAGGATTCATAAATATTTCAGGGGGCCACCCCATTAAGCTACCCGCAACGAAGTTGGCCGACTCCGAGATGGACCCAAGGTTTGCGCCAATGGCTGTAAACGACTGGGAACCCGAAAGTGTGACTGGGCTTGTCGATACCGCGAAAACACTCCGCAATCCTAAACAGTACATGTGCTCCACGCACAATCTTAAATAAAGCAGTAAAACATGGCATAGGTACAAGATAGTAATAAAGCCCCAAACTACTTTTTGGCCCCAAGAAATAGAAATGAATCAAGCTCTGGCTCAGGGGGGTCCATAAGGCCTCCCGGATGTGGATAGTGCGAAAAATCAAGGAACAGGTATCAAGTACTCGGGGTCCTACGGGACACAAGTGAGCGTGGAAGAACCAAATAACATCTATTGCCCACCGATGCCTCTGCATTAGTTATAGCTAGCATTTTAATAGTTGTATTTAAAGTCATGATCATCTCCACCAATAAGCATCTCCACCAATAAACATCTGCCATCAACCCAACAACTGTGGTACTTGACAACACAAGATCGCACCTGAGCAAGCAACTACGACTCGCAAGGCCAGCTATCTACCAAACTCAGGTAATAGGAGGTGTCCAAGGCAATATAGAGGTTGCTCGGGATATAACTGGTATACGGGAACTAAAGCATCGCGACACAGATAGCAATAGATCAACAAGAGGAAATAAAGACTATAAATGCAAAATAGGTAGAAGGGGAAGAGATGCTCGCCTGGGAAACACTGCCGACGGATCATATCCGGAGAACTTGCCGATACTCGCATCCACTCATCGGTCTAAACCGCGAAGAAGCAAACACTGGCAGAAACACCAGATGCAATATTTAATACCACGGCAGAAGATCCGGCATGATTATGATATGATGCAGCGATGAACAATTTAACATGCGACAGTCGGTAATGTTATATTATAAAAATAATGGGGGTCTCGGATAGGAAATCACATTTAGGGTTCGGCGAACTCGGGCTTCAAGGGGTTCAGGGTTCGACAGGGTTCGACGGGATCGGTCTCGACGGAGACGCTCTCGGACAACGGAGTAGATCTTGTCGCATCCGGGAAGAAGGACTCGGTTTGGCGTCGGGGACGCGTCGGATTTGCCCTGGTCGATGTCGATCTTGTCGTTGCGAAGGTCTTGTCGGGTCCGCGGGTCGAGTCGGACTTGGCGTCCGGGGAGAAGAACTTCGCGTCCTCGAGGAAGTACTTGGCGCATCCGTGTCGACGACCTTGGGGGTTTTGGCTCCAATTGTCGATGTCGGTCTCGGGTATCAACGCCGGTTTTGTCGAGGTGCCTCGGTGGTACTTAGGGTCCCTCAATTCCGCGACGGAGATCTTGTCGGACCGCGAAGAGATAGAGTTCCGGGGTTCTTGACTTGGCAGGCAGAAGGCAACATAGCCGTAACAGCATCACATAACAGTACAACATCGGGAAGAGCACACAATCATGTGACACCACGGGTACATTGCTACCTGCAGCTATTGAGAAGAATCTTCTCTGCAAAACAAAAACAACTCCCGGAGACAGAGCGCGCACGCAAGGTTGTGAAGGAGCTCGGCCGCGGCGATGGGGTCTTGGAAAGTGACGGACAGCAAGCACGCGGAGTCACCGAGGCAAGGGAGGATGCGGCAGCGGCGCTCGGGGTCGCGCTTGGAAGACCGCGGGAAGATGTGGACGAGCGGGGCCTGGTGGCTCGGTGCTGCGGAGAACGACCCGCAGGGAAGCGCGGTCGCCGGGTCGAGCGGACGGCGGCGCGACTCAGGCGGCGGTCAACGGCGGGGCTCCCGCGGTGGTGCTCGGAAGGCGACGGACCGGGAAAATGCCAACGGCGAGCACGGACGCCGGCCGGCGTCAGGGTGGACCGGAAGAAGGGGCCGCTGCGGAGACGGCGATGACGAGAGGTCGCCAGAAACGAGGCCAAAGGGGAGGGCGGCGTCGCCGGCGAGGTCGGAGCAGGGGATGGCGGCGCAGGCATGACTCCCGTCGATGGAGGCGCGTACGACAGCGGCTCTATGGCGATGCGCGGAGATCGGAGCGGCGGGGACCACGAGGACCAGCGGCGGTGGAGAGGCGGGGCCGGGCTTCGGCCAGAGAGGCGCGGCGACGCGTCGGGGTAGGTGGAGGAGGCCACGGCCGGCGGTAGGGCCGAGGCGGGCGGCGGCGACGCGACGGAGGAGGGCGGCGGCGAAGCGCGGTTCCTGGCGGCGGCGGTTGCCAAAGGAGAGAGGAAGGCGCGGGGAAGGGAGTGCCTGCAGCGGGTCGGGTCGTGGTGGTGAGGCCGCGCGGGCGGAGGTCCCGAGGCGGTCGGGCGAGGGCTGCCAGGCGCGGTGGTCTGCGCGTTGGGGCGCGCGCGGGGGCAGGAAATTGGTGGCGGGGTGGGTCCAGCTGGCAGCTCAGGTGGCGCGCTAGGCGGGAAAGGGAGGAAGTGTGGGCAGGTGGCGGCGGCTGGTTGGGTGGGTCTTGGACCAGGGTGACGTGGCGAGCCGTGAGTGGTTGTGGTGATGTGGAGGGGCTGGGTAGATTAGGGTGGGTAGAGTATTTGGTAGAAAAAGGGTTGGGTTTTTAGACAGATTAGGATTTAATTTTGGAGGTGGCCGGCTAGGCTTTCGGGCCTGGCTGGCTGCCTCCTATAAAAATAATATAAAATTTGTTTATCTAAAACGGGGCTTTTGAAAACCGTTGGTAGACAAAACAAAATAATCCAGAGACCCGGGTTTTAATTTGAATAAAGACAGGGCGTTTTAAAAAAAACAAAAACATACTTTTCGAAAATAGTTTTGTACAAACACAAGCATGATGACATGACGATGCTCAAATGCAAGGTGGCATGATGACATGAGCATGCGGTCATGATGATGCAATGCACAAAAACAACGCGATTTTCTAGTAGTGGTTTTGGCGGGATGCCACAGGTTCCCAACCTATAGATCAGTCATTACTCATACACCCTATACCTGGCTCAACCCTCGGGGTCTTGGGTACCTAACAAGTCCTTGGATTGAGGCAAGAGAGGATACAATAATCATCATGTCATACAAACTAATAAATGATCCCATCTATGATAAATAACATGCACAAATGCTACATGGCTAGGCCGAAGCCCTTAGCCCAAGGAGAATTACTCACACATAGAGATGATATCAACAATCATAAGCATTGTAATGAAAATCATAAGATTGATAGGAATAGTCTTACAATGTCGCATATCGAAGAAGAGATCTACTATTACAAGTGGTGGAATATGGCTATGGAAATGGAGAAGGGTTTCGAGATATGGAGGTGGTTGGTGATCTGTGGCAGAGACTTTTGGGCGAGGCTTCTACTGTTACTTGTTTTCTCGTCGCCCGAGGCTTCTTAATACAGGGGTTCCTTCATGAAAGTTGTTCTATTTGACCTAACGGTGGCGGCACCAACTATACGACCGGAGCTATACGGCCAGAATTTTGCTCCGGTCATATAGTTGGTCGTTAAAGCGTCTGCATCCGCTTCACGGCTCCTGGTTTCTTCTTGTCGTTGGAAATCTCGTATCTTTTACTTTAATGTAGTGATTCCCATCTTCAAATGACATTATTTGCGCAGGAAAAATATAAAAGGAAAGGATTGCATACCCCTTTGAATATTAGGCATTAGCGGTAGGGTTTAGAGAGATGTTTCATCAAAATATGAATAATATCCAGTTTAAATGTGGACGTAGATGGCTATATTTCAAAGCCATCACAAATCTCCAACTGCGACAAGCCAGCTGGTGCATGATTCATACGAAGAGGCATCCAGGAGGTTGAGAGGACCTAAAAGTAAAACACAAAGTTAGCATATATCTGACTGAGCATAGTTGGAAAAATGATAAGATTGGAGATGGAATGGAGGAAAACTTACCGAAGATAGAATCATCTACTTTGGTATTTTCCTCTCGAAGACTCTGGAGTTCATCTAGAAGAGCTCCGGTGGTATCCTTCTACATGTGCATATCGGCCTTCAAGTCTGAAATTTGTTTGTATTGGCAAGAAATAATCCGGTCCCACTCATTGGTGGCCCTATCGCTGGATTCCAGAATGTTAGTGATGCTTTGTTCATGGCTCTCCTTAAGTTTCTTCAGCTCAGCTCCTAATCGGCATTTTCAGCCTCCAAGACTTTGAAATTTTTGGCTTGCTTAACAAGCTTGCAGGACTAGGTCATTAGATCTGGAATAGCAAAAGACAAGGAGAATAAATATTCAGCAAAATTCAGTCAAATTATGAAAGTGGAGCCAGAAATACTAACTTTCTTCTTCATCTTTCTCAACTTTAAGTTGAGCATTGGCAAGTCGGAGAGCTTTGACCTCACTTCGCTTGTTGCAGATGTTCTTCAATAGTTCCTGGTTGTACACATTAACTTTCTGTAAGTAAAAATAGTAACCAGAGTCAGAAGTCTACTAAGACTCGGGTTGCCATTTTAACTAAGTTAAATTACAACACGAGTCTTGGGGGCTATACTACTTCGTCTTTGTCATCCTATGAAAGCATAAACTCGGATTTCGAGTTTTATCCACTTTCATGCTTGGTGGCTAGAGGGTATGATATAAAATACAATAATGAGTCGGAAAACGACTTACAAAATGCTCATGTTGCAGCTTGTTGAGAGTGATACTTATTTTGGCAGAAACCTTCTTAGCCAGAGTTAAAGGTATAATTGGTGGAACCAGAACTGCACCAGCCTTTAGCTTCTCGTCGTGAAGACGAACTTGTTCCAGCAGCTCAACAAGTTTCACATCTTCGGCTTCTTGAGCCTCCTCTTCAGCCATTATATTCTTGGTCTCCAAGCAGTGGAGGGCTAGTTTTTTATCTCTTTTTCACTTCTCCGAGTAAGGCCAAGTTTGGCGACACCCTGAATCTGCACTTTTAACTTTTCATCGTGAAGACGAACTTGATCTAGCAGATCAGTAAGCTTCACATCTTCAGCTTATTGAGCTTCCTCTTCATCCAAAATATTCCTGGTTTTCATGCAATGGAGGGCCAGTTTTTGGATCTCTTCTACGCTCTTCCGGGTGAGGCCAAGTTTGGCAACACCCAGATTCTAGAAGATTTTCAGCAAAGGTTTTAGCTGAGGGATTATTACCCTTAGAGGTTTCACCCTTATCAACTCCTGAGTCACTCATGATGACGTCTGGTTGTGAACCTAAGTTCACTGTCTCCTTAGGTTGAGCCTCAATATCCCAATACGTGGAGACGAAATATCCTCCATTGCTGACGATGATGATGGATTGGGAGTTGGAGGCACAGTAGTAGGTGAGACCAAGGTTAGTTTTTGCAGGCGCAGTGTCTTCCCTAGTTTTCCCTTCGCCTTTCCCAATGGTTTAGCTCTAGGCAGTAATAGATCAAGATTGTTATGACCCGAAAAGAATACGAACAAAAAATATGAAGTCTGACCTAAAAACTTACCTCTTTACAATCGACACTGTTTGTGGGCCAACTAAAACAACCTGAACTTTACGTTTCCGGTTAAGCGCTTCTGGCAGCACTTCAAGCTCTTCGTCCTCCTGAGGAACTTAATCCTCGGGTGGATATCCCTCGAGAGGAGCAAGCTCCAATTCAGGGATGTCAGCAAGCTAAAAGATGGAATATCTTAGCATTGCAAAATAAACATATATAGATGAACAAGTACATGATGGGTCAGTCAAAAATCTTACTACGGTTAAGGATTTCTCTGTTGTGAACATGTCCAGGGAGACCTCTGGGATTTTCCAGTTTAATCGCTCCTTGATCAACCACTTGACCTGGGTCTCCTATTCCTTGGAGGGAATCGGGTTCTGGCTCACTCTCGGGTTGTCCTTCCTATTTTTGGTGATCGTGTGCATTAGCCGGTCCCCACGGTGCAGCAAGGGTTGAATCCGACAAGCTAGCCAGCAATTCTAGGTCGATTATTTGACTAATTTTTAGCATCGTCCTCATACATCTCACGTATCAGTAGGACTAAGTCGGATCCCTTCAGTCCCTTATGCTTCATCAAAAATTCAATCCACCTCTTGGCATGGGTCAAGTCTTCAGAAAGAATCGGCACCTCTGCTTCCCAAGAATCTTGGTGGGCGGCGGCACCGTCAACAAAAACCGGCAAGCCTTCATGCTTGCTAGGAGTCGGCTTATCCTTATGATAGAAAAAGTAGATGACCACCTCTTTACTAATTCATTGGCTATGACTTTAGGATTGACTCGGTCTCTCCTAAGGACTAGGCTAAGGGTTCCGGTATTGTATGGAACACCAGGGGTGATGGAATTTTTCTTAGTACTAAAGTAGTAACGAAATAAAGTAAGACTTGGATTAATTTTGAGATAAGCCTCACAAAGAGAGACATGGGTGCTAAGCTCAAGAATCGAATTGGGAGGAAGATTATGGAGCTACACGTCGTAGTAAGAAATCACCTCAGAGAAGAACTCCAAGGGCGAAAAGCTCAAACCTCGATCCAGATGGGTCCCTAAGTGAACCCGCTCTTCATCGTGGGGAGCAGGAAGAGGCTCTCTGAAGCCTCTCCACCTCTCGCCTGCGTGAAGAAGACCCTCCTCCTCGACACTTCAGAGCTTCTCATCATCCAGAATGTAGAGGATCTAGACCCTGTGGTAGCGCTTATCCTCTATCACTGTCGTTGTCGCTGCCGCGTCGGAGCTTGATGTGTCAACCATCTCGCTGGAAGGAATGACCTTATGTGGGCGGCGCTGGTGCGGTTGGGGCAGAGAGAAGGGAAGATGAGGGTGAAAGAACATTTCATGATCTCTAGTGTTTTGTGTGTTAGATAACAATACCATGGAGTATCTCATGTGTGCTAAGTGCTGCAGATAAGAAAACCTATTGTTGGGGGGGGATAATCCGCCCCTATCAAGGGTCGGATAATCCGGCCTGACCCTTTTGGCCAAGTTGGCCGCGGCGTGACCCTTTGCCTAGGGGCGCATAATCTTTAGGATTATCCGGCCAAGGCCAGAGAATTTGCTCGGGCCGAATAATCCACCACCCCCAAGAGAACTTGCTAAGGGAGACGTAGCGCGACCCTTTGTGTGGGGGTGGATAATCTTTCGGATTATCCGTCCAGGGCCGGAGAATTTGCCTGTGCCGGATAATCCGCCCCAAAAATGGGGCCGAATAATCTGCCCCCAGGAGAACTTGTTAAGGGAGCCGTAGCGCGACCTTCTGTCTGGGGCGGAATATCCTCCAGATAATCCGAGGCTAGGGCGGAGTTTTACCCCTGGCCGAATAATCCGGCCTTCACTTGGGCTGGATAATCCGGCCCCGGACTTCACCAATGGCTCTGTTTGGACAGGGGGTATAAAAGCCCCAACTAGCCCTCCTGTCAAACCCCTTGATTCATTCAAAAAATCACTGGTCTGTTGCCAAAGATCTCATTCAAGATCTCCCACTTCAACCACCCGAAGGCTTCGATCTTTGGGAGAATTTTTTTTTCCATACAACCCCCATCACATAGGGGTCGGGTTCCACTATCAACCGATAATGGAACAAATAACACACACCATCATCCACCAACACAGGTTCATGCTCCTGGAAGCCAAGCCCTGTCGAAGCAACCAGAGCCAATCTTCTAGAGCTAGTTATCCCAAAACACAAGAAGAAAGGAAGAGAGAGAGACGCAAGATCACCGCCAACTAGGCTAGTGTTTTTAAACTACGACAAGTAAGCACCACAGACCAACAGGACAAAGTACATGCCAACATAAAGCTTTGAACTGACCCCACAAATATTTTTATGTCTGTATCTCAATCTTCTTCCTGTTCCTCCGCAGGCGACCTGGGACGTTTGCGGCTAGTTGATGGCAGTCCCAGCAGAGGCACCCTCGCCTTGTCCATGCCTTCAGCCTCAGCCAGCGCATTCCTCTGCAAAGTCTCCGCTCCTTCACGTAACAACTCCCCTTCTTCAGGTTCATGTAGACCTGCCCAATGTTTCAAGAAAACACAAGCATACATCACTAGGTCCATAGGAGACTTGATTAGTTTGTTTTCAAAACAAGCTCTGTTCCTAAGCTTCCATATAGCCCAACAGATAGCAGCAATGGCTGTTATCTGAATATTACGACTCACAGGCAAAAACCTGACTATCCACCGGAAAAACTGAGAAAAGGATCCATGTCTGGTATCAGCACCCACAGATTTTGCAACCACACTCCAGACATACTTGGCCGTAGGACAATGGAAGAACAAATGTCCAATAGTTCCCTCCTGGTCACAAAATCTGCAAGTTGTATCTCCCTCCCACTTCCTTTCCTTCATATTATCTTTGGAAGGGATTGCATTGTGCCAGATAAGCCACAACCAAATTTTAATATTCAGAGGAATTTTTGCCTTCCACAAGTGCTTAAAACTCCTATCCACCCCACCATTTGCCAGATGATTATACATTGATTTAACCGTAAACACCCCTAATTTTGTCCACAACCATCTTGGTTTATCTTCCTCACCCGTCATTTGAACACCAATCATCATCTCCTGCATACATCTATACTGCACCTGTTTATCACTGTCCAACCATCTCCTAAAAGAACAATGCCAGTTTCTACCAGCCATCTCAGAAACAGTCACATTCTGCTGCCTACATATATCAAACAACTCAGGAAATTTCCTTTTCAGAGGTATATCCAGGCACCATGCATCCCCCCAGAAATCTGTTCTCACCCCATTCCCCACCACCATTCTTCTCCCAGACATGTAAATTTCTTTGACTTTCAACAGATCAGCCCAGCAAGCAGAATCTTTTTGTCTATGCTTGATGGAAAAGATTCCTCCACTGCCAAGGTATTTCTTCCTCACAAACATCTGCCATGGACCATGTTCATATTCTAACCTCCACCACCACTTGCACAACAAACTGATATTGAAAATTCTGATGTTTTTTATCCCCAGGCCCCCTTTTTTCTTAGGTCTGCACACATATTTCCACTTAACAAGCTGGGGTATTTCTTTTTTCCTGCTTTACCATACCAGAAAAAAGATCTGGTATGTTTTTCCACTTCCTCCACATTTGTCCTATGTAAAAGGATCATTGACATGGGATAAACAGCCACACTGGAGATGCAGGAAATGATTTTGATATACCTACCCCCCACAGAAAGTGCACCTCCCATCCATCCATCCATATTTTTACCCATTTTCTCCCCTATGAATCTCATATCAGACACAGAACATTTCCTGCTACCCACAGGAAGACCCAGATATTTGATAGGTCATTCCCCTGTCTGACAGTTAAACAAAGTAGCATACATCTCCTGCTTTGTATCATCTTCCAGGACCATCATCACCTCACTTTTCTCAAAATTGATTTTGAGGCCAGACATTGCTTCAAACAAGTACAACAACAGTTTCAAATTCCTGGCACCCTCCACCTCATCCTTGATGAATAAAATGGTATCATCAGCATACTGCAGAATGGCTATACCCTTTACAAAAAGATTATCAGCAAGCCCAGTGAACAAATTTCCTGCCTGTGCATTCAATACCATTTTGGCCAAACAATCCCCTGCCATATTGAACAAAAAGGGAGAAAACGGGTCACCCTGTCTCACCCCTTTATAGCTCCCAAAATAAGGACCAGCTTCATCATTGATTTTTACACTAAGAGTCCCCTGAGTAACAACACTTTTCAACCAAAACAGTCAGTCATCATCAAAACCTTTCTGCTTACAACAATGAAACAAAAGGTTCCAGTTAACCTTATCATATGCTTTTTCAAAATCCAACTTTAGAATCACCCCTTGTTGCTTCTGAAAAGTAGCTTCTTTCAAAATTTCATGTAATAAGGTGACCCCATCTGCTATATATCTTCCCTTAATGAAAGCTGTCTGACAAGTCTCAATCAACTTCTGCATCACAGGTTCCACTCTGACTGTCAAAGCTTTTGTAAAAAAATTGAAAATAACCTGTAGCAAACAAATAGGTCCGAACTTCTGTATAATGTCAGCCTCCTCACTCTTAGGCAGCAAAGTGATGATCCCACAATTGATTCTTGCTAGATCAATTTTATGAGAATGAAAATCAGCAAAAACCTCCATAATATCATGCTTGATAATTTGCCAGCAAAATTGATAAAATTCTACAGGCAAACCATTAGGGCCAGCAGCCTTATTTTTCTCCATCTGCTCAATTACATCTTTAATCTCCTCCTCTGAAAAAGGTCTCCCCATACTCTCTCTGTCTACTTCATTAAGCTTTTCCTCATCAGTCCAGTTATTATCTGCCAGCCTAATAGCAAAACCATCAGCAGGACCAAACAACTTCTTATAATAATCAGTGGCATGTTTCAAGAGATCATAGGTCCCCTGAATCTACCTTTCCCCATCCTGCATAGAGAAGATCATTTTTTTCCTTCTGACTCCATTTGCCACTCTATGAAAATATTCAGTATTACTATCCCCTTTCAAGAGCCAGTTATCTCTTGACCTCTATTGCCAATACTGCTCTTCCTTCTCATAAGTTTCTAAGAGTTCTTTCTGAATCTGAGCTTTTCTTATATGTTGCTCTTTATTAAGCAGAATGAGTTCCTCAATCTCTTCTAACTCCTTCAACTCTTCATCCAGCTGCTTCCTATGCTATTTCTCCAGATCTCTGATATGTACCTCCCACCCTTTTAGATCATTCCTGATATTCTTCAGCTTTTTCTGCAGCCTGTCCAAACTATTTGTGCCTCTGACAGGTTTATTCCACACTTTTTTACCCTGTCCATAAACTCAGCATTCCCCAGCCAACTTTTCTCAAATCTAAACTCTTTCTTTCCACCTGCTTGTCCTTACATCATATCCAATAGCAAAGGACTATGATCAGAGATCTCCCTAGACAACTTATGAACTATTGACAAAGGAAACAAGCTTTCCCACTTTTGACAAACAAGAATCCTGTCTAACTTCTCCAAAGTAGGAACAGCTTGGTTGTTGGTCCAGGTGAACTATCCACCTGACATCTTCAGTTCCCTCATACCATAGGTATTTATTATAGAATTAAACATATGACTCCATGTACTTAGGACATGAGTTTTGTTTTTATCAAAGATAAATCTCATGATGTTAAAGTCCCCTCCAATTAACAAAGGAATACTCTGATCCCTGCAGACATCAGCCAATTCAATCAGAAAATCCTCATTATGCTCATTCTGTGCAGCCCCATACACCACCACAAAATGCCAATGAGTTTGTTTATCCAAGTCATAGACTTTTATCTTAACATGGAACTTTCCCACTGAAGAATCACACTTGTAAAACCTGGAGGAACGTAGGCCCCCAGGATACCACCAGATTTCCCCACAAAAGGCAGCCAACTCCAGGAAAATTGATTCATAGGATCAATTTTCCTAAAAAATCCATCAGAATAATCTTTCTTCATTGTTTCCCGTAAACCCACAAAATCCAGCCTCTCTGCATCAAATTATTTAGATAGGAACTCATACCTTTCTTGCCCACACCCCTGCAATTTATAATGGCACCTATCATGATACTTTTTTCCTCTCCCTTGTTCTAGTTACAACACCACTCATAGGGTGATAGTTGTTAACCTTCACAACAGCTGCCTTTAACTTACCTTGCCCATTCTTCAAACTTCCACCTAACTTTCTCTTCTTTTTATTCTTCCTAGAAATCACAGGAGTGAACTCAACATCCTCTTCCTCACCATCTCTCCACTCAAGGTATTCTACCTGTCCCACCTGCTCAACAACCTCATCATCCTTCCCTTTTTCTTTCTCAGCTAGTTTATGTCTAGCTAACTCTAAATCTTTAAGAGAATTAATAAACTCAAAACTCAAAGAAGATTGTTCTACCCCCATTTCTAAAGCTCTATTAAAAATATCATCATCATATAACACAGCAAAGGAGTTAAACAAGGACAAGTTAGTACCTGACAGATCTCTATGTGTAGTTTGAGCCATAAAACTCTCATTCATATTTGAAACCCCACCCTGAGTAGCCATCCTTTCACTCCTTCTTACCAGATGGTCCTCCACATCTGTTTCATTTTTTTCAATATCTTTTCCCTGAGACTCCTGCTGAGAACTCTGACTCTCCTAAGTTAAGTTTTCAGGTTGTGAAACCCCCATCTGTAACTCCACCTGTTCCTACACCTGCTCCACCCCTGCCCCAGCATTCTGTACCTGAATAGTAGGGGGGTTGTTTTCCACATCAGCACCACTTTCAGCAGAAGAACTGTCCTGCTCACCAGATCCCTCGGTACTGTTATCATCCTCTCCCCCAGCACCACCATGTTCTTCCTCAATTTGCTCCAGCAAATGGCCATACATTTTCTTGTGCTCATAATACTTATCACTACTTTTGTTTTGTAACAGATCTTGCACAAAATCCTAGAAGGACTGACCTCCACCAGTAGGGACATCAGGGTTAACTACTGCCCCTATTTCCTTAGGAGCCAAAGCTTGAGCAACCTCCAGGTGTACTTCCCCCATCTCCTGATCCTGAACCGAATCAATCACAGCTCTCTGTTGCACATTGCTACTAGCACCCCCTTCCACCTGTTGATTCTGGCCAACAACATTTGCCCCAGTATTTTCCCTAATCACAACACCCCTTGTAGGGTTACCACTTGGCCAAACCTGAGCCACCCTAGCACCAAAAGACATGTCCCCTATATCAGTAGATTCCATATCCTCTTCCCTAGGACCCTTCCCTTTCTCCCAATCAGCACATTGTGGGAGATCCCTGTTGGTCTGCCCCCCCTCCTCTCCAGATGCACCAGTTGCAGCAGCATTTGTCCCCAGGTTAGATTCACCCCTATCAACAGTAGCCACTGTGAGCACAGGTCTGCTACTTTCTCCAGGAGCATCAGCAACATGTTGAGCATCTCCCCCCCCCCCTATATTAACAGAAACAGGTATAGCTGGCACTTCTCTAGGAGCAAAAATCTCCCTGGTATATTTAAATTCATATAAGCCACCTTTCATCTCCCCTCTCCTTGTATTAGGCACTAAAGTGACATCCAGACATGCAACTTTAACCCTAACATATGCCAGATTCCTGAGACTATTCCTGTCCATTCCCATAGGTTTGCCTATCAAAGAAGCAACATAAAAAACAGTAGATCTCTCCCTGTATTTCATAGGAATACCCACTATTCTGAACCAGGCCTCCTCCATCCACTCCAGAGTATCCAGATCACCATTCCATTTTGACAGTTCAATCACAGCATCAGGAATTGTCTTCATGAATACTTTTCTAAAATGAAAATCATCAATGGATTTCACTGAGGGAAATCTCATCAAAAATTCCACATCATTGATAGGTCTTGCAGTAAATCTCCAGCCAGAGCCAACTGAATCTGCCCAAGCCTGAAATTCCCTCTCCAGGTCCCTCCCAGTAACATCCCCTCTGACCACAGTGATATGTGCCAAATTCAAGTTATCAAGAGACTGGATGGACAATTCAGTTACTGGGATTGAATAGAAACCCTTATCAAAATTAGTACTCCCAAAAAATAAAGGCACATACTCCCATGGCATCCTTTCTTGATAGACCAAAATGTTTTGGTTCTTCCCACAGTTCTCACATTCCTGCACTTCCACAATCTATGTGTTCGTCTGTGGGAAATTGCTTACCTCCACTGTCCTCTATTGATTTGCAGGCACAGCAACAACTGGTGCAGGTACAGAGGACCCCACCAGTGTTGTGGCCACCACCTCAGATTGGCCAACCAGTGGAACAGCAACAGAGAAATTGGCAGCAACAGATGGTGTGCTCCCTGGAATCGAACTAGGAATACTCACAGAAGGGTTAGTACGAACAAGGGGAATTACCTCCGGAGCAGCAGATCTACTAACATTGATAGACGCTGGCGCCAGATTTCTGATCACCGGCGGTTGCTTAACAGTCCGCGCAAACACAGGAGCAGGAGGCCGAGAGGAGATGTTAGTCGTATTACCTGGCCTCCTCCTGAAAGATGAATATGACGCGGTGGATTGAGAATCCCTGTGCATCTCAGGTCGATGGCTCCATCTACTCCGGTTCCTGGCATGTTCATCCTCTCTACGACGAGCCTCCACCAATGCCCTCTCCCTTGCCAGATCCTCATGGTGTTGCGCCTCTGCCCTCGCAACTCTATCAGCTTCATCACGACGACGATTCTCCGTGCCTCATCTTCCGCTTGTCGTTGTTCCTCTTCTAGACGGTCCTCCTCCCACCGTCGCTCTTCTTCCCTGCGCCTCTCCTGCTCTCTGATCCAGCCTCCATCACGCCGACGAGCATCTGGAAGACGCCTATCCCCTAACTGCTGCCATGCATCGTCATCAAATCTCGACATGTTCGCATAGGGAACATGTCGATTTTGACGCCGCAAAGGAGATCTCCTCGAGCCCTGGTAGAGGTGATCCATCGTCGGCGGCGGATCCGTCACAACCTGGGCAAAAGACCTAGAATCACCAGATCTAGTGGCTCTCCACAAAGTAGGGTTTGCAGGTTGGCGAATCGTGGGAGACGATGCAGGCACGACTGAATGAAAACCACTCTGCCCACCCCCTCCAACCTAGGGTTGAGACAAATCCCCGAACCGCTCGACGATCTTGATTCCCCTCTCGGGCTCTGATTCACTGTCACAGTCGCGACCCCTCGAGCAATATCCTCTGCTGGGTGGCCCTCGCGAACAAGTGGTCCACCTCCAGAGATATGGCGCAGCGCACAACCGCCGACCACGATCGGCCGACACGCCCGCGCATAGGGCGGCGCGCCGGCACAATCGTGTAGGTATCACCGCACATCTCTCCGCGGGCCGACCAGTACGTGCCATGCACCACATCGTACATGATCCCCATACGTGACAGGCTGGTCAACCTGGGTCGGGGCTGTGAGACGCTGCCCCGTTTCGTCGAGCAATGTGATGAGCGCACCGACCACCTCGATCGCGCCCAATCTACCTGGAGCCAAATCCTCAATACCTGATCGTCTGAAAATCGCATGCCGCCACTCGGTCACCGGCGGTGAGGTAGGAGCCGCCACCGGCGTGGGGGTAGACGTGGGGGTAGACATCCCTCCATCTTTGGGGGAATTGAAGGAGGAGACTTCATTCATCGACATCACGAATATAGCACTTCACTTCTGCTCCATTCACTTGGAGATTTCTCGATCTAGTATTCTTGTTAATATCTAGATCTAGTGTTTCGATATTTATAACATTTGTTCTTGTGGCAGCTTGTTTTCATTATGGGAGCCTCCAATTCGGTTGTGGAGTTGTGCCCTGCTAGTTGTGTAAAGGCATCGGTTCCCGCCTCAAAGGGTACCAATAGTGGAAAGGTGGATCAGACCTTTGGTGGCGAGATCCATCGGAGAACAGGGTGAGGCCTATTGTGGCGTGGTGGTCTTAGTACCGCCCACCCCTCCAACGCAGATGTACTTCCCTTAACAAGGAAGGAACTGCGTTAAAACAAATCATATGTCTCCACGTGATCCTCTATGGTTTCCTCGTTCCTCACTCTTACTCGCATTTACTCGCTAGTAGTTAGGTTTGCATATAGGGAAATTCTTAGTATTCGCATATCTAGAGAATTTACCTTTTGTGCCAAGCCTAAAATAGAAAAAGGATTAAAATTTGAAGTAGCACATATTCACCCCCCCCCCTCTAGGTGCCCATACGGTCCATTTCAATTGGTATTAGAGCCTCGGCTCTTTATTCGGGCTTAACAACCTAAGAGAAGTATGGGTACTAAGGAAAATGTGTGTGAGGCTGTGGACAAGGTCACCATGGATGACCTCAAGACGTTGGAAACAACCTTGTTGAAATCCTTTGAGACCAAAATGGAAGAGATGTAGCAAATCATTGCTCGTCTCACCTCATCTATAGCCCCACCTCCATCTACTTCTGAGGCCACCACTCCTCTATCTAAGGATAAGGCTCATGCTGATCCCAAGGAAGATGAAGTGGTGGGGGAGAAAAATAATGGATCCTCTTCCAAGAAGGGAAGTGGTAAGGAGGATTATAGTGAGGTCTCTCACCTATATTCTCCCGACCCACCTATCCCTCATCCTCATATAAACAATAGGGGTGATCCACCCAAGCTTACTGCATCATCATTTAATCAATGGCAATTCTTAATGAAATCTCATGTGTGCAGTTCATCGATTAAGCTTTGGACGATCATTGAATATGGCCTTCACATTGGAGACCTCACTAACCTGACAAGAAGAGAAGTTGTGGATAGTCAACTAAATGCAATGACTCTTCACATGATTCAGCTTGGTGTGGGTCCCAAGGACATTCCACATATTGAGCACTTTAACACCGCCAAAGAAGCTTGGGATGCTCTCACCGACCTATTCATCGGCAATGAAAGCATGAGAAGAAATAGGTATGATGCTCTTAGCAATGAAGCTGAAGGTTTCTACATGTTGGATTGTGAGGACCATGAAGACATGTATAGAAGGCTTAAAAGCATTGCAACAACCTTTATAAAGCATGGAGCCAGTCACATTGATGATGCTTGGATCAAAAGAAAATATGTGAGTGCCCTCATGCCTTTTGAGCCCACAGACTTGAAGAGTTTACACGGGAGACACATAACCATCAAATGACTTCCAATGAAGTCATGCAAGAAATCGCGACCTTCAAAGTTGCAGCTAAGAATGCTGAAGATGCTCGTGCTCGAGCAAATGGGATGCAAAAGGGAGTTAATGTTGCCCTAAAGGTCAATGTTGTTGAACAAGATGAGGACGATAGAGGGTACGATGTTGTCTCCATGAGCTATACTGAGGAGGTCAAGCATGCTCATGGTGAGTACATGGCCTTCTACGCAAGAAACTTTTGGAAGTACCCAGCTAAGGCCAAATCTAAACTTGAGCACAAGAATGGGTTCAAGTGGGTGAAAGGAGAATGTCCCAAAACTGAGAACTTGTTACAATTGTGGAGACCGGCTACACTTTGTGTCTGAGTGTCCTATAAAAGTAGATAAGATAATGGGGGCATTCTCATCCTCAAAGAAAAATCTAAGGCACCTTGAAAGAAGCCATTTGTTAAGAAAAATGGTCCTTACAAGAAGCAACCTAAGATTTTCTTGGTGGCACAAGAGGAATATTCATCCGGAAGTGAAGATGAAGAGGATGAAGATAGCTCTCGAGAGGTGGCTGCTATAGCCACCACATCTAGCCCCACATCACTCTTCGACTCTCCCAACGAAAATGTCATCAACAACAACGTCACTTGCCTTATGGCAAGAGGGTCTGAGGGCTATGCTTTCGGTGGGTCCATATGGGTGCTCGATAGCGGGTGCACTAGTCATATGACCGGAAGCAAGGAGATCATCTTGAAGATGTGTCCAAACCATGATCACATAACCGTCTCCTATGGTGACAAGTCAAAATCTGAGGTACTGGGTCTTGGCAAGGTTGTGGTTTCCCATGATATCTCTCTCGTGGATGTCATGCTTGTTGAGACCCTCGGTTATAATTTAATTTATGTTTGTGCCCTTGGTAAGATGGGCTTCACACTCTTGTGGAGCAAGTCTCTAAATGTCGCTTTCATGGGATACGCCGAAAATGACCTATATGTGGTAGACTTCTCGGGGAAAACCACTACAGGCCTGATGTGTCTTTTCGGAAAGGCCGACGCGGGCTAGTTATGGCATCGCCTACTAGCCCCGTCAATATGAGAACTTTGCAAAGTCTTCACAAGGGTGTCCACATTCTTGGACTAAAAGAAAATGTTTCCTTTGCCAAAGATCATGTTTGTAGGGCTTGCGTTGAAGGGGAAATGCATGACTCTCCCCATCGACAAAAGACTATTATTTCATCAAAGATGATTTTGGAGCTCCTTCATGTGGACCTCTTTGGTCCTCCATCTCATGCAAGCCTCGGTGGGAAGAAATATTGCCTCGTAATTGTTGATGATTATTTAAGACATACATGGGTCTATTTCTTCAAGTTGAAGAGCGAGACTCAACAAACGGTCATCGATTTTGCCAACGAGGTTCAACGTTAACACAATGTCCCTATTTTGGCAATTAGAAGCGATAACGGCTCCGAGTTCAAGAACTACACTCTGAATGAATTCCTAAGTGAAGAGGGGATAAGACACCAATATTCTGCTACGTACACCCCTCAACAAAATGGTGTAGCCGAGAGGAAGAACCGGACCTTAATGGATATGGCAAGATCTATGTTGGCTGAATTCAAGTCACCATATACTTTTGGGCTGAAGCAATTTCTACCGCATGCCACTCATCCAACCGGCTCTACCTCCGCAAAATCTTGGACAAGACACCTTATGAAATACTTACCGGTAATAAGCCAAACATCTCCTACTTCCGGGTATTTGGTTGTAAGTGTTTCTTTCTCATCAAAGGAGTTTGTATATCTAAATTCGAGTCTAAGGCTTTAGAAGGTTATTTTGTTGGTTATGGTGCCGAATCCCACACTTATAGAGTCTACAATAATCTCTCCGGATTTGTTGTAGAATCTTGTAGTGTGGTGTTCGAGGAAAATGATGGCTCCCGTGTGGGGCAAGTTGATGTTTGTGATGCATATGTTGAAATACCCCAAGATACCATAAGAAGAATGGGCGTGGGATTTTTCCGCCCCATTGAGGAACCCCTTGTGGCAGACCGAAAAGGACAATGCTCTACTCAAGTAGATCCCTCATCGACACAAGCTCAACATGCTCCAACTATTGGAGAATCTTCTACACCAACACCTCCATCTGCTAGAGATCTTCCACCAACTACTCTAGGAAGCTCCAGGCTGGATTATCCGGTGGACACCGGATTATCCGGGTAACCGATATCGTTTGGCAGAACTAAAAATGATGATGAAGAAACTGATGCAACTCCCATGCCGAATTTTCCATGTGCCACTAGATTATCCGGCCCCTCTCCAATTTGGGCCAGAAACTTACAAGATAGTGAAAATGGACAACATACTCCTAGGCCGGATTATCCAGCCACTCCCTCGGACGGATTATATGACCCTAAAACTTTAGAACAACAGCAGCCTCCTGTTATGGCTGTTGATCAACATCAAGGGCAAGATTCATCATCTCCAATTTCTGCTGATCAAGTTGTGGATCAAGGACAAGCTAGTAACTTCAATGAAGACTTAAATGATGAATATATTCCTCCAATAAACAACAAATTGATTGAACTTTGTCGCAAAGCTCGTGCTGAAAGGAATCTTGAATTGAGAGGTCACACTCTTGATAAAGTGGTAGGTGATCTCAGAAGGAGGGTGAAGGGAGCTTGCAAGCTTCGGTGAGCATCAAGCTCATATATCCATGGTGGAACCCAAGAAAGTGTTTGAGGCTCTTGAAGATCTGAAATATGTTGCTGCTATGCATGAAGAATTAAATAATTTTGAGCGCAACAAGGTCTAGAAATTAGTAGAGAAGCCCAAGGATTGCCACAATGTTATCGGCACTAAGTGGATTTTCAAGAATAAGCAAGATGAGAATGGCATTGTTGTAAGGAACAAGGCAAGACTCGTGGCACAAGGCTATTCACAAGTTGAAGGCATCGACTTCGGCGAAACTTATGCTCCAGTGGCTCGTCTTGAGTCCATCTTTATCCTTCGTGCTTATGCTGCTCATAATAATTTTAAATTACAGCAAATGGATGTTAAGGGTGCTTTTCTTAATGGTCATCTACATGAGTTGGTATATGTAAAGCAACCCCCGGGATTTGAGGATCCTAACTTTCCGAATCATGTCTACAAACTCGATAAGGCACTCTATGGCCTTATACAAGCCCCACGTGCATGGTATGAGCACCTTAAAGAGATTTTGCTAGACCGTGGCTTCGAAGTTGGGCAAATCGATCCCACTCTTTTAACTAAGAAGGTTAAGGGGGAGCTCTTCGTATGCCAACTATATGTAGATGACATCATCTTTGGATCTACTAATAAACCTTTTAATGATGAATTTTCAAAGCTTATGACTGACAGGTTTGAGTCCATGATGGGGGAATTACGGTTATTTCTCGGATTTGAGATCAAGCAACTTAGAGAAGGAACCTTCATAAATCAAGCAAAATACATCCAAGACATTCTCAAGAGATTCAAGATGACGGATCTTAATGGCGTCGCCACACTGATGCAAACTAAATGCCATCTTGAACTTAATCCAAACGCTAAAGATGTGGACCAAAAGGTATACCGGTCCATGATCGGCTCTCTCCTTTACCTTTGCGCACCTAGACCCAGTATTGTGTTGAGTGTAGGTGTGTGTGCAAGGTATCAAGCAACTCCTAAAGAAAGCCACTTAGTGGCGGTTAAGATAATCTTCCGATATTTGGTTCATTCCCCTAATTTTGGCTTATGGTATCCCAAGGTCTCCAATTTCTCTTTATGTGGTTATACTGATTCAGATTGGACTGGTGACAAGGATGATCGGAAGTCAATGTCTAGAGCTTGTCAATTATTGGGAAGGTCCTTGGTATGTTGGTCTTCTAAAAAATAGAATTGTATATCTCTCTCCACCACCGAGGCTGAATATGTGGCTGCTGCTAGTGCATGTACCCAATTATTATGGATGAGGAAAAATTTAAAGAAATACGGTGTCATTTGTGACAAAGTGCCTCTTTTATGTGATAATGAAAGTGCAATCAAAATTGCATACAATCTGGTGCAGCACACAAGGACAAAGCATATTGAGATTCGGAATCAATTTATTCGGGACCATGTAGCTCGTGGTGATATTGATCTATCTTTTGTGAGCACGAAGAATCAACTTGCTGATATTTTCATGAAGCCACTTGATGAAGCAAGGTTTTGTTACTTGAGAAATGAGCTAAATATCATTGATTCAAGGAGCTTGTCTTGATTACCCATGCACTCTCTCTTATAACTCCTCCTTATTTGGTTTAGGTGTGGGCATGGATATAGGGGGAGTGTGGTCCTAATTAGATGGGCTAACCCTCCCCCATAATGCCGAAAGCAAGTAGAATCATTTCTCTTAATATCATTTTGTGACATGTGAGCTTATTGATGAGTATTGGTCATGAACCCAAGATATATCTTTCCGGTGTCATACCATGCACTCCAACAAGGTGGCCTCGGCCACCGCCCTCCCTCATGAGAAGAGTTAGTTCTATATGGATCTTCGTGGTTTTTCTTGCTCATCTTATGTTTTTATGGAAACCACACTCATTGTTGGCTTTTATTTGATTTGGATATTGCAAACTTGGGTGTGTAGTACTATCTCGGTTTGGTTGTCTAATCCCAAAACTTTTCCTATCCCTAAGCCATCTTATCTTGCACACAAGTCCATTGTTTATCTTGCGGGGGTTTTGTGTGGTGGTTCGTGGGCCTGAATCTCAGAAAACAGGCCGGATTATCTGCCCCAAGTGGAGGCCGGATAATCCGGCCCTGGCAGTTTTTGTCCTATAAGGGCTAGGCGTCGGGGGAAGGGCTCAAACAGAGCAGTTCTTCTCCCTCGACCCCTCTCTCTCTCCCAAGTCGCCGCCTACCTCCCCAACCATCCCCAGAGCCTTTCCGGCCACCGGATTCTCCGAGCCTCCCCCGGATCTTCTTCTCCATGCATCCGGGTACCTCCTCCTCCGTGTTCTTCCTTCAATGAGTGAGGGTAACTCCCTCTCTCCCACCTTTTGTGTTGATGTGTTGCTTATTGGTGGAACATGGACTAGGAGACTCCTTGTGGTTGTTATTTCGCGTAGAAATCGTAGTCTTGCAATTCCTTAGGCTGATCAACATTTTTGCACTAAATCTAGGCAGCCTCTGAATATTTCTGCCAAGGCTGGATTATCCGCCCCTAGACTAGCCGAATTATCTGGCCTGCCAGATTCGTCTCTGTTTCATATTACTGTAGATTGTTGCATGATGTATTTTTGGGCTATGGATTGTTTGTCTACTATTTCCACTTCCTCTCCTGGACTTGTGTGTGTGTTTATCCCCATGCTATCCATCTTATTTGTTTCATAGGTGGTTCCAGTGCTTCTATAACCTACAAGCACGGTCCCCATGGCCTCGACATCCGGGACGACGGTGAAGGTGGTCTCATGGACGAGGTTGAACTGAGAAGGAGGAAACGAGAGGCTGACCGTACGGCTGAACAGGCAAAGAAAGACAAGGGAAGGAAGGGTGTGTCCAAGAAAAAGGGAAAGGCACCAAAGGAGGACTATAGGAAAATGGATTCCGTCACTAACTCTTCTATTTGTCATCGTTATCTGTTTGAGGAATCTGAGCAAGATACTCAACTTGGTGACTCTCGCTTTTGGTGTGCCGACCAAAAGTCCATCTATGAAGATGTCTTTTGATGATCTACAAGTATAGGGGGTGTATCACAGTATTTTTGATAAGTAAGAGTGTCAAACCCAATGAGGAGCAGAAGGTGTGGACGAGTGGCTTGGAGCAGGAATTCTCTGTAAATACTTAACAGACGGATTTTTAGGGATTTTTGATAATGTAGGTAAATAAAGTACGAGTAAATAAAAGACAATAAGAATAAATGCAGCAAGTGGCCTAATCCTTTCTTTAGCAAAGGACAAGCCGGTTGTATTACTTAAGATGACCAAATGTTCTCGAGGACACACGGGAATATCGTCAAGTGCAATCACTTCATATAGTTGATTAATCTTATTTAGTTTGCTAAGTATTGTGTGGGTGAACCTGTGCTAATGTATCAACCTTCCTAGGACTAATACATACTTGTGATTATACCCCTTGCAAGCATCCGCAAGTACAAGAAAGTAATTAAGGTACAAACCTAACCACAACTTTAAACTCTAAGACCCTGACGTCCCTTGTGCAAAGGTTTCCTAACAGGGGTTCAGGTTTCTGTCACTCTGACAACCCCTACGATTAGTAGCCAAATACACAATGAATTCCCCTTGGCCCATAAAGGTGAAGTGTCATGTAGTCGACGTTCACATGACACCACTAGAAGAAATACACCACAACTTAAATATCAAACCATTGAATCTTTCTCAACACAATTCCACTACTAACAACATGACTTCTCCCATGTCCTCAAGAACAAAATGAACTACTCACAAGACATCATATGGATCAAGATCAGAGATGATATAATGATATGTAACAATCTGAACATAAACGATAATTCAACGGTTCACTCAATAGCATCAACTACAAGGAGTAATCAACACCAGGAAAGTTTCCCCTAAGAACTATGCAAGATTCAACCCAATTGTTACAGCGGTATGAAGTGGTGGTGATGATGGTGCTGATGGAGATGATGCTGGTGATGATGATCCCGATGAAGTCCAGCTTGATGGTGGTGTTGATGGCGATGTCTCCCCTCTCCAGGAAGGAATTCCCCTGGCAGAATTCTGTCTACCGGAGAGATCTTTCTCTCTCGGTGTTTTCCGCCCCGCAGAGGCGGCGGAATCTTTCTGTGGTCGCCCCTAGGTATTATGGTTCCATGGAGATAATATACTCCAAAGGGGAGATCCTGGAGTGGGCCAGGGCGGCCACACCACCTATTGGCACGGCCTAGGGCTACCCGCGCTAGGGGGTGGTGTGGGCCCCCTGTGGCCCATCTCCACTCCCCCTTCTGGCAATCTTCATCTTCTGGAAAAATAGAATTTTCCATGTATTTTCCTGGATTTTCTGATCTTCGCGAGTTTTGCCTCCAAACAACACCTTTTCCATCAGAATCCTGACTGCAGCGGTCCATGCTCCAAAAGTCATCAACCAAGCAAAAACAGATGAAATAACATAAGTATCATCTCTTAATATGAAATATATCAATGAATAACAGTAAATTATGATATATAATAGTGATGCAAAATGGACGTATCAACTCCCCCCAAGCTTAGACTTCGCTTGTCCCCAAGCAAAAACTAAGCTCAATAAACATGACCTCAGGTTTATGGAGTGAAGAGTTGATAAAAGAATACAGACAAGAAGCATCACATTCATCAATACATAAATCATAATAGATGACAACTCACTATTATATAACCTAACTTGCAATAAGTAAAGGAAACACAATAAAGATACATAAAGTAAATCATAATTGGTAATGGCAAACTTAGCTCTTGGTCAAAGAATAGTTGACAATTTGCTGGAGTTCACACATAACTGGTTTTCAATGATAGCTTTCAAAGTAGTAAACACTTAAGATAAGAGCAATGTGCAAAACAAGGAACATAAGAAACATGATTGAATAAATCATCATATGAATGAATGAAACACAACAACTCAAAATACTTGCTGAGATAGAAGGGAATAGGTTTACTGACTCAACTAAAAAGTAAAAGAAAGGCCCTTCACAAAGGGAAGCAGGGATTTTAAGTTTCATAAAGAGCTTCCAAAAATTATAATACTTATTAGCTTTCAGCTCTCATTGCCCCTATCATAGGCATCTTTAGGTGATTAAGGTTAAAGTGATCAAATATGAGGATATGCTTGACAAGTTGCAAGTTGAAAATCTCATGTCCCTTGAATACGAGGGCCGCTCCTCATGCTACTCAAGTTTAGTCACCGGTAAGTTCTTATCAAAGTAAGTATGTGTGTATAATAGAGAACCGCCAACGGGGTACCCCTTTCCCGATGATACGAAAAAATCCCCATATCAAAATGACAAGGCAAGAAGACAACAAGCATCTCAGCAATCTTCTTATTTACCATGGGAAAATGGTGCTTTTTCTCTCTTTCCTATCTCTTTTTTTTCTCAATCTCTATCTCTTTTTTTATAAGAAGAATGCTTCATAGATTGCTCATTATGGTTATGCTGCAGGTTTCCACCATGATTAGGCATGGATTAGACTAGCAGCCCAGGCGTTTCTCTAACACACATACATAACTCCATGGACTTACAAGCTCCCCTTTCATTTCACACCGATGACATCCATAGACAAAAGAGCATGATCTCAACTAGGTACAAAGTACAAGTGCAATGTTGAAGATGTTCCACATGACAGCATGGTTCTGCTAATTAACAACTTACAAAGCACAAGCATATACGGAACATAGATGGGCACAATGGTTCAAGTTTATTAAGTGGAAGAAAGTAAAGTGTGCCATCAAGTTCGTGAGAGATTTAATCACTAATTTTCACATAACAAGTTTAATTCGGAAGGTAGATAAAAACATGAATTTACTTGGAATAGCAATAATGCTAGTAGGTAGGTATGGTGGACACAAATGGCATAGGTTTTGGTTTAAGGATTGGATGCACGAGAAGCATTCCCTCTCGGTACTGGTTTTTGGCTAGCAAGGATGGGTAGCAAGCATAAGAGTTGAAGGAAACAAACAAACATACAAGTGATAAAAACAAACATGCAATCTTCCTTGGAAGCACAAAAGATCTTAACTAGAGAATACTAAACTTATGAGAAAATCAAGGAAGAAAGATGATGAAATTATATTTATTTTAAGCGTACTTTTATCTTTTTCATTCAATTCTCAAAATAGTGTTGCTACTGACCGAGCCAGGTTTTCCACAACCAACTAAATTAACTCAATGATCCCAAAGTGATACCAATACTAACGACAAGATCAATCATATAACATGAATTGAAAACTAATATAAGATATGCAAAAGAGTAAATGATAGAACTTCTCATTAATATTCCATAACGGCAACTCACACCAAGGGATACATAGATATCTAACGAGAGGGGGACACTTCCATAATGCAAACCATCCTACATGATAACTTCTCTATTCATGATATGACTCTACCCAAAAGGTAAAAAGATAGAAGATAGTGATGTGATACTGCGGCACTCCCCCAAGCTTGGAACAAACCAAGGGGATGCCAAAACCTGATTACAAATTACTCCTTCGGTGGTGGTGGTGTTCTCATCATCGTCCGACTTCCAAGGCAAGGGCTCCCCATCAACAAAAGACATCCTGGTCTCCATCATCCTGAAACTAGCAGTAGCACTTATGTGTTTAAACTTAACCTCATACTCACAGTTTTGGTTTTGCACGTCGTAGAGTTGTGCTTGCAGTTGGTTTTTTCGTTTGGTGGAGTAAGAGAATTTCATCCTTAAGCTCAGCAGCCTCCTTTTGGTGCTCGGCGATGAGTTCGGAACAAATCTTATGGATGATATCCACTTCGCGTTCCGCCATCTTCCTATACCTAAAGACTTCTTGCTCCAATGCTTCCATCCTGCCCTCCAGATTCCCTTCACCTTTAGGGCCCTGAACCTATTTTATCTGTACCTTCCCATCTTCGAGCAACAACTCCTTGGGATGAATCTTCAACTCATGCATGTATGGGTTGGTGATGTCCGCGGAGGGATCTACCTTGGTTGATCTAGAGGAGGACATTGTGGCTCCAAAACTAAGATTCTACCTGTCAGAAATAGATCGAAACAAAAACACGACGAGAACATGATATACAAACATTGGGGGATCCAGGGATTATATATTATGAATTTTTACAACAAAAGGAAGGTACTGGGAGAAAACGGGTCGAAGACGGAGGCCGAGGTGGCCACACCACCTGCTGGCGTGGCCAGGGGGCGCGCTAGAGGGTGGTGTGAGCCACCCTGGCTCTGTTTCCGTCCCTCTTTTGCTTAGTTGCTTTCCTTGTTGGATAAAAACTACAAAAATATAATTGGACAGAATTTTCGCAAAACTTTTCTTACCAGAACTGTTACCTATTCGAAAATGGACTCTGCAGGTCTCTGAACTTGGTCTTTGATAAATTTTTCTGGAGTTACTACTTGAATAGCATCAATATCTTCATTTAAGAATCTCCAGCAATATAGTCCTTGAGTCGCTGACCATTCACCACTTGTGTAGTGTTATCTTTTAAAGAAGAAATTTGTATTGCACCTAAATGATATACTTCTTCGATAACAAAAGGTCCTTCCCATTTTCAAAGTAGTTTCCCTGCAAAAAATCTAAGACGAGACCTACACAATAGAACCTTCTCACCAACATGGAACTCTCTCTTAAGAATTCTCCTGTCATGCCATCTTTTAACTTTTTCCTTAAAGAGTCTAGCATTCTCATATGCTTCACTCCTCCATTCATCCAACGAACTTAAGTCAAATAATCTTTTCTCACTAGCAAGTTTACAGTCTCTATTAAGTTCTTTCACTACCCAATAAGCTTTGTGTTCTAATTCTAAAGTCAGGTCGCAAGCTTTCCCATAAACCATTTTGTAAGGAGACATTCCCATAGGATTTTTATAGGCAGTCCTATAAGCCCATAAAGCATCATTCAACTTTTTATCCCAATTTTTTCTAAATCTATTAATAGTCCTTTGCAAGATGGATTTAATTTGTCTATTTGATAACTCTACTTATCCACTAGTTTGGGGATGATAAGTTGAAGCAATTCTATGATTAATATCATATTTTGCAAGGGTCTTTCTAAAACCACCATGAATAAAATGAGAACCTCCATTAGTCATAAGATACCTAGGCACTCCAAACCTAGGAAAGATAATATCCTTAAGCATTTTTAAAGAGGTCTCCCCATTAGCACTTTTCGTAGGTATGGCTTCTACCCACTTAGTAACATAGTCAACAGCAACAAGAATATGGGTATAACCTTTTGAAGGGGGAAAAGGACTCATAAAGTTGAATCCCCAACAGTCAAATGGTTCAATAACTAGAGAGTAATTCATAGGAATCTCATTGCATCTAGAAATGTTACCAACTCGTTGGCACTCGTCACATGATAAGACAAATTTTCTTGCATCTTTAAAAAGGGTAGGCCAGTAAAAACCCGATTGTAGCACCTTCTGTGCGGTTCTATCTCCCGCATGATGTCCTCCATAGGCACTACCATGACATTTCTGCAATATTTCCTTTTGTTCATATTCTAGAACGCATCTTTGCATAATACCATCTACTCCTTTATATAAATGTGGGTCATCCCAAAAATAATGCCTCAAATCGTAAAAGAACTTCCTTCTTTGCTGAGATGTAAAAGTTGGAGGCAAATACTTGGAGACAATAAAGTTAGCATAATCAGCATACCAAGGGCTCCCTCGCGAGCTTACCCCTACTACAGCCAACTGTTCATTTGGGAAACTAACATTAATAGGAATAGGATCAAAAGAGATGTTTTCCAATCGAGATAAATTATCAGCAACAGGATTTTTAGCACCTTTCCTATCTACAATATGTAGTTCAAACTCTTGTAAGAGCAGCACCCATCTAATAAGCCTAGGCTTAGCATCTTTCTTCGCCATAAGGTACTTAATAGCAGCATGATCAGTATGAATGGTAACTTTTGAGTCAACAATATAAGGTCTAAACTTATCACAAGCAAAGAAAATAGCTGAGAAATCTTTTTCAGTAGTAGCATAATTCTTTTGAGCAGCGTCAAGAGTCTTACTATCATAATGGATAACATTTAACTTTTTATCCATTCATTTCCCAAGGACGGCACCTACAGCAAAATCACTAGCGTCACACATGATTTCAAAGGGTAAGCTCCAATTAGGTGGTTGAACAATAGGAGCAATAGTTAAAGCCTTCTTTAGAGTTTCAAAAGCTTCCTTACAATCATCATCAAAAACAAAGGGTACATCCTTTTGAAGAAGATTAGTAGGGGTTTTGATATCTTAGAGAAATCTTTAATAAACCTTGTATAGAAACCAGCATGACCAAGGATACTATGGATACCTTTGACGTCTCTTGGACAGGGAATTTTCTCAATTGCCTCAACTTTAGCTCTATCAACTTCTATGCCTCTTTCATAAATCTTATGTCCAAGGACAATCCCCTCATTGACCATGAAGTGGAATTTCTCCCAATTAAGAACAAGATTAGTTTCTTCACATCTCTGCAAAACTTTATCAAGGTTGTGCAGACAATTATCAAAAGAAGTTCCATAGATGAAAAAATCATCCATCAATACTTCCACAATTTCCTCACAAAAACCATGAAAGATAGCAGACATGCATCTTTGAAAAGTAGCAGGAGCATTACACAAACCAAAAGGCGTACGTCTATAAGCATAGGTTCCATAAGGACATGTAAAAGTAGTTTTTTCTTGATCTTGTTGTTTAACAGCAATTTGAGAAAACCCAGAGTATCCATCAAGAAAACAAAAATGGTTCTTTTTAGACAACCTTTCTAACATTTGATCAATAAAAGGAAGTGGGTAATGATCTTTCTTAGTAACTTTGTTAACTTTTCTGAAATCAATGCACATCCTATAACCTACTACTATTCTTTGGGTAATAAGCTCATCATTAGCATTAGGTACAATGGTGATTCTCCCTTTTTAAGGGACACAATGAACAGGACTAACCCATTCACTATCAGCCATAGGGTAAATAATACCAGCATCAAGGAGTTTTAATACCTCGTTTCTTACCACTTCCTTCATCTTAGGATTTAAACGACGTTGATGCTCTACCACTAGCTTTGCATCTAGTTCTATATTGATAGCGTGCTGACATATAGTAGGAGAAATCCCCTTCAAATCATCTAGAGTATAGCCCATAGCTCCTCGGTGTTTCTTCAATACCTCCAATAACCTTTCCTCTTCCTTCCCTGGAAGTTTAGAACTAATAATAACATGATATATTTTATTATCATCAATGTAAGCATATTTAATATCGTCAGGTAAAGGTTTTAGATCGAAGATCGGATCCTTTTTAGGTGGCAATGTGGTACCCAAATCTTCCACATGCAAGTTATGCTTAAGCATCTTATGTTGATGACGGAGAATCTAGTCAATCTCATTTCTTTCTTCCATGAAGATTTCACTTTCGTGGTCTTCCATAAATTGCTGCAAAGCATTGTTAGGAGCAAGAGAAATTGAAGCAAGTTGTTCAACTCTAAAATATTCATTATGGGTTTCATTTTCACAAGGTTCTTTAGTAAATTTCGAAAAATTAAACTCGTAAGATTCCCCATCAAATTTAGTTAAAATTTTCTCCCTTTTGCAGTCTATAATGGCTCCACAAGTACTCAAGAAAGGTCTACCAAAAATGATAGGATAGGTTTTACTAGCAGCTGAACCAAGTACTCGAAAATCAGCAGGATATTTAATCTTACCACAGAGAACTTCCACATCTCTTACAATACCAATTGGCGAGATGGTCTCTCTATTAGCAAGGTGAATAACCACATCAATCTCCTCTAGCTCGCAAGGACTGATTTTATGCATAATTTCTTTGTAAATCTGGTAAGGAATAACACTTGAACTTGCACCAATATCACATAAACCATAATAGCAATGATCACCAATTCTAACAGAAAGCACAAGGACACTAACCTTTTTAGTTCTATTAGGATGTGAGACAATATTACAAGCATCCTCACAGAAGACAATGTGTCCATCTTCTACACTTTTAGTGACAAGGTCTTTCACAATTGCTACAGCAGGTTTAATGTTTATTTGTTCATCAGGTTTTACAGTTCTCTTTGTAATTTACACTAGTTATCATAGGATGCTCCTTTACCTTATCCGGGAAGGGCATTTTCACGATATAAGGTTCAGGTAAGATGTGATCAAGTACTTCTAACAGGAACATAATAAACAATATCTTTATATGGTGGATGATACTTGTTCCATTCCTTTTTCGGAATTTCAATATAAGAGGAAAAAGCCTTAAAACAATTTGCAATAACTTGAGAATCAAGACCATAAGCATTACTAATATTTTGAAAGTTATCAGTTCCCATAAAAGATTCAATGCATTCATAATCATAATTTATACCTGACTTTCTTCCTTTGTCATTCCCCCATGCTTCAGCATTGTCTTGAATACGGTCTAGAAGATCCCATTTAGCTTCTTCTTCCATGCGCGTAAATGATCCAGCACAGGAGGCATCCAATAGATCTTTATCATGAAGATAAAGCCTTGCATAAAAGTTATTGATAATAATATTGTGAGGGAGCTCATGAATAGGACATTTGAGCATTAGTAACTTCAATCTCCCCCAAGCTTGAGCAGTACTGTCTCCATCAAGAGGCCCAAAGTTGTATATTTGATTCCGATCTTTATGAATTTCACTAGGAGGATAAAATTTTGAATAAAATAGAGGCACTATTTCCTCCCATTCAAGAGCTTGACCATTCTTCAGTAGCTTATACCATTCCTCAGCTCTTCCTTTCAGTGATAATGAGAATAACTTCTTCTTGACTTGATTTGTTGTAATACCTGCACACTTAAACAACCCGCATAATTCGTCTATAAAGAGCAAATGATCACAGGGATGGACAGTTCCATCTCCAACATAATAGTTATCCATAACACGATCAATAATTCTTGTAGGTATTTTAAAAGTATCATTCTCAGCAGGTGGTGGTGCATCTACTACCTTAGCAGTGGTAGTAGCATTATGAAATAAGAAACTCAGTGAATTATCCATAATGGAATTAAAGCAAGTAACAGAAGTAAACAACACTCATAGTAGAAGTTTCCTTGACCAGTTCCACTCTCCAATAGCGCTTCACTCCCCGGCAACGGCGCCAGAAAATAGTCTTGATGACCCACAAGTATAGGGGGTGTATCGCAGTATTTTCGATAAGTAAGAGTGTCGAACCCAACGAGGAGCATAAGGTGTTGATGAGTGGCTTGGAGCAGGAATTCTCTGTAAATACTTAATAAACGGATTTTAGGGGTTTTTGATAATGCAGGTAAATAAAGTACGAGTAAATAAAAGACAATAAGAATAAATGCAGCAAGCGGCCCAATCCTTTCTTTAGCAAAGGACAAGCCGGTTGTATTACTTAAGATGACCAAACGTTCTCGAGGACACGCGGGAATATCGTCAAGTGCTTTCGCTTCATATAGTTGATTAATCTTCTTTAGTTTGCTAAGTGTTGTGTGGGTGAACCTGTGAGTTCCTAGGACTAATACATACTTGTGATTATACCCCTTGCAAGAATCCGCAAGTACAAGAAAGTAATTAAGGTAGAAACCTAACCACAACTTTAAACTCTAAGACCCTGACGTCCCTTGTGCAAAGGTTTCCTAACGGGGATTCAGGTTTCTGTCACTCCGGCAACCCCTACGATTAGTAGCCAAATACACAATGCATTCCCCTAGGCCCATAAAGGTGAAGTGTCATGTAGTCGACGTTCACATGACACCACTAGAAGAAATACACCACAACTTAAATATCAAACCGTTGAATATTTCTCAACACAATTCCACTACTAACAACATGACTTCTCCCATGTCCTCAAGAACAAAATGAACTACTCACAAGACATCATATGGATCAAGATCAGAGATGATATAATGATATGTAACAATCTGAACATAAACGATAATTCAATGGTTCACTCAATAGCATCAACTACAAGGAGTAATCAACACCGGGAAAGTTTCCCCTAAGAACTATGCAAGATTCAACCCAATTGTTACAGCGGTATGAAGTGGTGATGATGGTGCTGATAGAGATGATGGTGGTGATGATGATCCCGATGATCCCAATGAAGTCCAGCTTGATGGTGGTGTTGATGGTGATGATGATCCCAATGAAGTCCAGCTTGATGGTGGTGTTGATGGCGACGATCTCCCCTCTTCGGGAAGGAATTTCCCCGGCAGAATTCTGTCTGCCGGAGAGATCTTTCTCTCTCGGTGTTTTCAGCCCCGTAGAGGCAGCGGAATCTTTCTGTGGTCGCCCCCTAGGTATTAGGGTTCCGTGGAGATAATATACGCCAGAGGGGAGAGCCTGGAGTGGGCTAGGGTGGCCACACCACCTGCTGGCACGGCCTAGGGCTGTCCGCGCCAGGGGTGGTGTGGCCCCCCTGTGGCCCATCTCCACTCCCCCTTCTGGCAATCTTCGTCTTCTGGAAAAATAGAATTTTCCATGTATTTTCCCGGATTTTCTGATCTTCACGAATTTTCCCTCCAAACAGCACCTTTTCCATCAGAATCCTGACTCAGCGGTCCATGCTCCAAAAGTCATCAACCATGCAAAAATAGATGAAATAACATAAGTATCATCTCTTAATATGAAATATATCAATGAATAACAGTAAATTATGATATAGAATAGTGATGTAAAATGGACGTATCATCTATGCATTGCTAAAGATTCGCCCTATGCATCCCATGAACATTGCTGAGGCTATGGAGAAGTCTCAACTTGCTGATGCTATGGAGGTGACTGAGCGGATGGGCTGCACCCTCTTATGGCCCTGTAGTGTTCCTATGACTCCGAGGTGGTGAAGCAATTCTTCTCCACTTTGGTCATTTGTGGAGATGAGTACCACACCATGAAGTGGATGACCCATGACACTACGATGCAATCTGATTTTCGGACCTTTGTTAGGGTTCTTGGATATCCATTCCGCAATAGGGACCATGCTAGTGGCTATCGTATCATCACTCAACTCAAGCCCAATAAAGATGTTGCTCTCCCTCCTTGCACGGTTGACAATGATATTGTGGGTTACTTTGTTGGTCTCTCCCCTCTTTATGCTAACTTGGTGGGCATTTTCCGTGACTCTATCACACTGAGTGGGGGAAACAACGACAGTATTTGTGGTCACTTGGTTCAGTTGCTTGCCTTTTCCCATGAGGTGGCCTCATGTGAGGATGAGTCTGCGGACTACAAGCTGGATGTGATGGATTTCATCTATCATGAGTTGACTGATGCCATGTTCAATAGGCTCTCCATTCCATATGCTCCTTATATTATGATGTTGATCAAGCACCTGCTTCCCACTGGAGAGTTTCACATTGATGTTGAGCATAAGGTGAAGAAGATATACAACAAGGCCAGGAAGACCTCTCAGCCATCTTCTGCTTCTAAGGGCTTTATGAGGGATGCTTGTGCTAGTGCCTGTAGGCCTCCAGTGCCTCCTATTGCTCGTGAGGTGAAGCAACTGAATTGGTTTCAGGGGAACATTCTGTGCATGGGGTGGACACTCGCAAGGGGCAATATGCGGCGTATAAGCAGCGCCACGAGATGGCCCATAATCAGCAGCTCATTATCCACCATGTGTCTGGGGCATCATGCGCTCCTCCTACTCCTATCGCTTCCACTCCATATGCTCAGTGGAATTCTTCGTCTGGACTCAACTATGGAGAGCTTGAACATCACCTATTTCCTACCCGGCGAGGGAGCCCACTGCACCAGCTGATGAGGAAGGGGAAGACACCGAGGAGTATGATGATGAGGACGAGGATGAGGAAGATGATGAGGACTACGAGTGATCCCTTGGGGCGCTAGCATCGCTCCTCTTCCTTTTTGGCATCTTGATGCCAAAGGGGGAGAAGTAGTTCTTTTAGGCCTTCGTGGATGTGCATGGGTCGGACGCAAGCATTTGCACTTTATTGTTTTGGTCTTTTTCTCGCTTGTGCCCATTTAGCATTGAACTTTTATTCGTGATTTGCTTTGTATGATACTATGTTCTTGTGTGGCTCCGGAATTGTCTTGTGAATTATTCCTTCGTGATTATGGATCCATCTATCATATTGGCTATATTAGTTATATCTCTCTCGTGGAAGTTGTTTATAATGGTTATCACATTGGCTATTCTTACACTATATTGAGGACGCCTCTCTCACGGTGGTATGATATTTTGGAGCTAGCTCATCATTTATGTGTAACTTCCATTCCAATGAAATAGACTGGTGCCTACTTGTGTGCATTTGTATTCAAATGCAAATTTCTATTATGCACACATTTAGGGGGAGTCTTTTTCATTCTCTAAATGATGTTGTTAGTAGGGCTATCTTGCAAATCCTAGTATTGTCATCTAACACCAAAAAGGGGGAGATTGAAAGAACATTTCATGATCTCTAGTGTTTAGTGTGTTACATAACAATACCATGGAGTAACTCATGTGTTCTTAGTGCTGCAGATAAGAAAACTTGTTGTTGGGGGGCTGAATAATCCACCCCTATCAAGGGCCGGATAATCCGGCCTGACCCTTTTGGCCAAGTTGGCCGCGGCGCGACCCTCTGCCTGGGGGCGGATAATCTGCCCCCCCCCAGGAGAACTTGCTAAGGGAGCCGCGGCGTGACCCTCTGTGTGGGGGCAGATAATCTTTTGGATTATCCGTCTAGGGCTAGAGAATTTGCTCGGGCCGGATAATCCGCCCCAAAAAGGGGGCGGATAATCCGCCCCCGGGAGAACTTGCTAAGGGAGCCGTGGTGCGACCTTCTGTGTGGGGGCGGAATATCCCCTGGATAATCCGAGGCTGGGGCGGAGTTTTACCTTATCCGGCCTTCACTTGGGCTAGATAATCCGGCCCCAAACTTCACCAATGGCTTTGTTTGGACAGGGGGTATAAAATCCCCAACCAGCCCTCCTATCAAACTCCTTGATTCATTCAAAAAATCACTAGTATGTTGCAAAATCTCTCATTCAAGATCTCCCACTTCAACCACCCGAAGGCTTCGATCTTCGGGGGAATTGAAGGAGGAGACTTCATTCATCGACATCACGAATCAAGCGCTTCACTTCCTCTCCATTCACTTGGAGATTTCTTGATCTAGTATTCTTGTTAATATCTAGATCTAGTGTTTTGATATTGATAACATTTATTCTTGTGGCAGCTTGTTGTCATTATGGGAGCCTCCAATTCGGTTGTGGAGTTGTGCCCCGCTAGTTGTGTAAAGGCATAGGTTCCCGCCTCGAAGGGTACCAATAGTGGACAGGTGGATTAGGCTTTTGGTGGCGAGATCCATCGGAGAATAGGGTGAGGCCTATTGTGGCGTGGTGGTCTTAGTACCGCCCACCCCTCCAACGCAGATGTACTTCCCTTAACAGGGAAGGAACTGCGGTAAAACAAATCATGTGTCTCTGCGTGCTCCTCGATGGTTTCCTCATTCCTCACTCTTACTCGCCTTTACTCGCTAGTAGTTAGGTTTGCATATAGGGAAATTCTTAGTACTCGCATATCTAGAGAATTTACCTTTTGTGCCAAGCCTAAAATAGAAAAAGGACCAAAATTTGAAGTAGCACCTATTCACCCCCCCTCTAGGTTCCCATACGATCCATTTCAGAGCGGCGCAGGTTTTTCTCGGGGAGAAGGAAGACAAGGGCATAGGTGAAAGAAAAATGAGAAGATTTTACCCCTTATAACCTCATATGCGCCAAGATTAGTGTAAACAAGCGAACATTACGCCAAGCGTCATGGAATGAGCAGAACAACTTCCACGTGAAGGATATGCCACCTCGATTTCCGTGCACACATTAAAACGGTGCCTCGGTTCTGCACGACGCGTACCTACCAACGGTCACACTGACGGAATATTTGTCAGTGATAAGACTAGACCTGGAATGACGTTAGGTTACATCACAGACCAAATTCCGGATCAATTTGAAATTGAGAAGGGAAATAGTAATGAGATACTAACAGGTCCGACTCATTTTCGAAACTCGGATCCTACCTTTTTTTTTGAGTTTCAGGAACCCTTCAAGATTCTATAGCCAAAAAACAATCCAGCTAGGCGATGAAATCCGACTTTGGATCTTGGAGCCTTCTAGGGGCTACTGTTGGGGATATACTGTATGGGTATACCCATTGTGACTCTCTAACTAGGGTGGCCCACTTAGGGTTAGAGCTATTCTCCATGGGCGGCCTAGTCAGGAAGAGAAGTTGGAATCTCATCCGGCTATGGGAAGGCCCAGAAGACTTACCGACTTAGGCCTATAGGAATACTTGTAGTCCAAGATGTACTATGTAACCGACTCTATATCGTAGTCGGATAGGACTCTCCGATAACCCTAGGACCGGATGAATATATAAGCCGTCCTAGGGATCTTCCTTTAGGGCAACACAATCTATAACCTCAACTCGCATAGGCGAAACCTCTCTTGTAATATGTACTTATGGCTCTACCGTATTACCAGATTGCTAGCAGGAGTAGGATCGGTCCACTACAAGCAGATTCGAACCTGGGTAAGCTTGTGTGCTCACCGTCCCGGAACACCATACGTCTCACCCTATTTTTCTCCATGCCCCAAGGACCCCCTCATGGCACACTTGTCTTCAATCCGATGCCAACCTGTGGAAGTGCCTAAACTATACCACCGGGTACGCTGGCAGCACAAACAGTTGGAGATGCTCTGAGGACAATAAAGTGTCGAGTTTCCTATGATTTTAACAAAAGATCCCTTCAAAATATCAACAAGAACCGAAACCGCTCCCCCACCCGCCTGCCCCTCTCCCTTCCCCTCCTGACGGACGACGGGGGCGCCGCCACCCCTCCCCCTGGCCAGACTCCCCTCTCCCTCCTCTCCCCTATCGCTGTCGTCGGCAGAGGCTGTCGGGCCTAGCCTGTGTGGTGCCGGCGGCGGATGGCCATTCCCCATAGCTAGGAGGCGGGGTTGGGGACATGTTTCCTCCTGGCGGTGATCCTGGTTTCGGCGGGAAGGCTCCGGCGCGGCGGCAGGACTATGGTGGCGGGGCAGCGCGCCGCGGTTGGCGGCGGAGGGGCGACGTTAGCAGGCCCTACCATCCCAGATTGGGCCCTTAGGGACCCAGATGGGTCTTGGGCGGGCCGAGATGCTCTAACGCTTGCTTGCTCTGCAGGTAGCGGCGAAGGCGCTTCGTGCAGGGACCGATGGAGACCACGTCCGGCTTGTTGCAGCGCGATTGCGGGCTTTACGGGTCCATTTGGGCCTGGCCGGACCCTCTTGGACTAGTGTGCTCTTGTGGGGTCTTTACGGGCTCGCTGGGCCCGGTCGGACTTGATTGGGACTGGTGTTCCCGCGGTTGCGCCCGTCGACTACCGTCATTAGCGGTGGAGGCAGTTCCCTCCCACCGGTCGTGGTACTGCTAGTACCGAGTCGAGCTACCTTTCGCCTTTGTTGTGCATACCTCGCAATGGTCTTCTTGGTGAGACGATGGTGACGCCTTCGTGACTGGAGTGGCACATGCTCGTGGATGGCAAGTTTGGTGGTGGCGAGGCTTCGTCCTCGTGGTGCTTCTATGCAAAGGATCGTCCGGAGGTGGTGGATAGGGTTTTTTCGGGAGAAATCCTTATCAGCTCGATCGACACTGACGCGGTGCCGCCCTCGGGTGGCACCATTCCTTTCTAGCGTCGTGGCTACCCTACCACTTCCCTATGTGTGCCGGGGAAAACCCTGGGACCAGTCTATGGTCTGGGCAGCAGTGTTGGCTTTCCTTCTTCAAGGTGTTGCTTGGTGCTTGACGAGACGTTGCTAGGAGTGTGGTGGTACTTTTCCGGAGGGTGCAACGGTTATGGGCCACCTTCATTTAGTTGATCCGCCTCTGTCCCATTTTGTTTCTTTTTTTGCGTGTGTTTGCTGCTTCGCCAACACGTCATTTCATTTTGGAACCCGTGGTTATATTATGGTTGCTATATTAATATAGTGAGACGAAAGCGACCACTCGCATGTCGTGTCATCAGCCTAGTTAGCCAGGTTTGGACCTGTGTTGTACTCCCTCCCTTCCGTTCCAAAATACTATCACTTAGGCCTCATTCGTTTAATCCCATGGAGGCAGGGATTGGTGTGCATTATGGCCCAATCCCAATTTTCCAGGCAGGCTGTGTAAAATTTCCAGACCATTATTTTCTGGTGTTCGTTTGACCCCTCCCGGGATTTTGGTCCAAGCCCATCCAGCCCATCCTCATTGAATCGGGCTGGAAAAATAATATCGTCCTGTGAAAAAAATTCCAGGAGGCATGCAACGCATCCAGCAAGCTAGTGTTCGGGACGCGATGATCTAACCGAACAGCAAGTAAATACTGTACAAGGATTTTTGAAGAGGGATTAAGGGGGAGGTCAGTTGGGATTGGGTGTAGGGATAGGATCAACCCAATCCATGGCAGGATCCATTCCACGCCTGGCTTTGTTCCCAGCAAAACGAATGAGCCCTTCATGAGTTCGATCTTTTCTTTGGATGCATTCTAATGGTTGCACACGAATCAAGTTCGAGCAAGTCATACTTGGCTCAGCACAACTCGTACTAAAATTCGAGCTAAAGGTCTTGCTTTAAAATTTGTGTTCATACTATCGATCTCAAGCTAGTTTCAAGCTAAGCAACACAATGAAAATTCATATATCCAAGTGCCCATGCCAGCAACGAGTTCCTTTATTCCAGCTTTCAACCAAAATCCCAAATGTCTCCTCTAAATGTTTGCCAAGGACCATGAGCCTGTGTCAACAATAACATGGGACAAAAATATTCCACGCTCCACCAGAGGAAACCAGTAGAGCTATGCGACTTCCTTATTCACACCCAGCATTCACCATTTTACCAGATACAGGCTCACCGTACAATATCTCAGACCCAAGCATTCACCATTTTATCGGATACAATACAATCTCAAGGCACAATATCAGCACAGAACATTACAACGAAAAATTAGCAACTCACCTTCTCCATCAGACAGATAAAATCCATCCATTTTGCTGCAAGGAATCATGTAAAATTCTACTCTCCCAATCTTCCCATAATCGAATTCATAGACTACAATTTACAGAAGATGCACCAGAACTCCACAAGAGAAGGAATGACTACAAATTGTACGATATTGCAACGAAGAGTGAAAACTGGACCCACGAGCAGGTGCAGCTTCAGCTCGAATGTCTTAGGGTTGGCTTGTCATCGCCAATGGTCGCACCAAAAGGCACCGTCCTTGGGGCGAAAGTTGTCGTCATGGCGTATCACTTACGGTGACAGGGATATCAGCTTGGCAATCTCCATTATCATGGCCTTGCTGGGTTTGGGACTGGTGAACATTTTGAGGGGGATGCATTTGTATTATGTGATGTACTCCCACTGTGTTAAAATATAAGATGTTTTAGCTTTATGAAGCTAATAAATCTAGACCCCTTTTAGTGTGTAGGTTCACTCCGGGTCTCTCCGAACCTACATACTAAAAGGGGTCTAGATACATTAGCTTCACAAAGGTAAAACATCTTATATTTTGAAACGGAGGAAGTAGTCGGGAACTATTAAAATGACCCTACACGTACAAAATAAACTGGCGTATTCAGTTACAGTTTTACCCTTAAACTCGTATACTCTATAGTACTACTTGTGTTGGAGCACTAACACACAAGAGGATAAATACAAAGGTGATACAGGTGAAAAATAAGTTCTCCAAATGTCAAATTTATTAAAAAAAAGAAATATGATTATTTTAGTCCTCTTTATGTGCTTGTAAATTGTCGTGGAAAAAAAGTTTGTTCTGCACTATGTGCAAAGAAACAAGTTTAGTGTTTAAGATTCATTTTACTTTTCTGGACATCAGAATTTGTAATTTTCTCTCAGGTTCGAAAAATAAATACAAGCATGTAGAAGGCATGAACATTTTTATATGTGGTAGATAATTTTAGATTTTTGTTGACACTTGATTGTAAAGATTTTGCTGTTCGTCTCGGGAGTCATTTCGCCTCACTTCAGAAGACTCGATAGATTGGAACAAACCGATGGTTTCATATAAATTTACCGTATGTTAAAGACAGGCGAAATGACTCTAGTCAGCGCGAGGCAAACGGTAAATTCAGGAAAGAACTTTTAATGTCAAAACAATTATAAAAAAACTACACTTATAAATGCTAATGTCTTTTATTCGCCTGTAGATTTTCATCAGAAAAAGAATCCACATCAATGATAATCACAGATAAAATTCCAAGGCCATCTACTTATCTACTTTCCAGTAATCATCACTAATAACCATAAGCTAGTTGTTCGTTAGCAGTTAGCAACCAAGGTCAGAACCTTGAGCGCAAGCTGGGTCAGATTTCTTGCCTGGCTCGATCGGCTGGCCTATCTTTGAGAAGCTCATGCTAGCAAAATTGGGAGTCCATTGCTGCTTCATGACTGAGAAAAGAAGCTTGGCCGTCATGGGTACCAATCAGTGGCTTTCTGGTAACCTGTGGCACCCAGAGAGAAGCAAGATCAGTAATCCGGTTGTTCAATGCGAAACAACATTGCAAACGAGGAAACTAGTACAGACGAATCTCTGATGTAATACAAATTGCATTCAGGGCAAGTTATGCAAAAACACATCACAAGGTGCGAGGTAGGTAGATGACGCGAATTGGGGTTCTGAAAATTTACAACGTGTGATTCCTTTGGGAGTTTTTCCTGGAGGCTGGCCCTTTCTGTAGGAAATGAAAACTAGAGGCAAGGCAATGTGTTTGGAAGTGCACAACCATATGGCAGCAAGCACATACACATGAGTCATGAGGGAACAAGCCCTGAGAGCCAGCGGTTTAGAACAAAACGTACCGCCATGGAAACTCTGAGGTGTCTATTCCAGATCGATGCAATTGATCAACGTACTGCAGTGCTTCACGGCACTCTTCCCTGTCATCAAAGAACTCCTTCCTATCACCTTCCAACTCATAAGTATCATTCCCTTTTCCAGTGACAACCTGAAGGATAAACCAAAATCGTCAGGAATAAGGATCAAAATGGACCAACATGTGGAAGATGGTTAAGCAGTAAACTATTCTACCCCAAAAAAAAGGAAACGTATACTAACGTTAACACCTACTACCTCCGTTTCAAAGCTTAAGGCTTATATTTTTCCAAAAGTCAAACTACGTAAAGTTTGACCAAGTTTTTAGGAAAAAATATTAATATTTACAATATGAAATTCATACCCTTTGATACATCATGAGGCATATTTTCACATGGTATCTATATAATATCATAGTTCTTGATAGTTTTTTCTAAAAGTTTGGTCAAAATTTCCGTAGCTTGACTTTTCAAAAAAATATAAGCCTTAAGCTTTGAAATGGAGCCATGTAGGTAGTATAGAGTCAAGCCTTCTATCTCACAACTGCAACTCGGTAGTTCTTTACTAGCAGTCTAGCACATTAAGTTTGACCCAGATAGTAACCCAACAACCTACTATCTTTCGGACACAGATCAGATAGATCGAAGTAGGCACATGACCCTGTTGGGGTTAGATGTTTGAAATCATTATACTTGAAACTTGAGAAGATCCAAGATCAGCTTCTGTAAGCATTTTTACACAAATTTACATGCGTGGAGATTTAAGTATAGCATATTTCAACAATTCCTTCGCATAGGATGGTGACTCGGGACCACAGCAAAGGCTTGCTGAAAGTGAAGAACTTCACTGAAAACTTACAACAACATCTCCTTGCTCGCCCATTGCAACAGCAGCTCGCACAGCAACTCTTCTGATATCATGCAAGAAGAGTCTGTGACCATTTGGTAGGGGCGGGTAATAATCATTTGCACCATACTTCAAGTATTCTTCCATGGTCCATCCTACCCCAGACAACATATCGTCTAGGATATCCACTGCTCATAATAGACCAAGAAAAAATGTGTAGAACTTCAGGTCACTCATGTGTTTAGTCACGTTAAGATCTCATAACCAGATATACTAAGAAACATACAGGGGTCTTCACTTGCTGGATTGTCGGATGTCAACATGACAACATCACTTTTCTCAGCGGCAATCTTTGTCATCATCGGCCTCTTCCCTCTTTCTTTCTCCCCACAACATCCAACAACTACATAGAACAACAGAGGAGGAGGTTCAATCTGTAATACCACGACCAGAATAGAGAACATATAGCAACATGTACAAGAAATTAACAATCTAAAGCCAATATAACTTTGTGAAGACAGTGTGTTAATGAGAACTATGAGGGAAACTGTCATACCCGTGACAATACGTCGTGGACCTAGTTCCTTTACACAGTCAAGAAGCCTTGAAAGAGCTTCCGGTGTCCTCGCATGATCAATGATCACCCCAAAGGCTTGTTCCTCGTCAATTAGCTCACACCGGCCTGGGATTGCATCCACCTCTTCGATACCCTTCACTATGTCCTCCAATGGGGCACCCACTGCAATACCAACTGCCACAGTTGCAAGGATGTTATAGATGTTGTCCCTCCCTAGCAGCCCAGATGAGATTTCAAGGATTCCGTGCGGCGTCTGTACCAGAACCTCCGTCTCAAACAGGGAAAGTTGGTACTTAATAGTGTGCACGTCAGCCTTCTTGTTCTCAAATGAATATGTCACCACAGGGACAGCATGGCCCCCTTGGGCGGCACAGAATGGTGCGCTTGGATCATCGATGTTTACCACCTTACGATGGCGCTCAGGGTCCACCATTCTGGAAAAAAGAGAAGCCATGTTGCTCATGTATTCCTCGAATGTCATGCCAGCCTCCAAATTGGCATGCCTAACATTGGTCAGCACGGCGATATCGTAATCTATCTCAGTGTCCACACCTGATGGTAGCATCCCATCAGTGGTCGTCTCCAATACAACAGCTTCAGCACCATTGTGCAACATCGTTGCCATCAGCTTCTGCACGGCCATTGGATCAGCTGATGCAGCAGGTTGGGCATCCAGCTTGTTGCTGCCAAAGGCGTAGGCACCGAGAACGCCTACCATGCCAGTCCTGATACCCATGGCTTCGTACATTGCTTTGACGAGGTGGGATGTGGTGGTGACGCCGTCTGTCCCAGTGACACCAATGACAGCCATCTCCTTGGAGGGTCGTCTGTAGAGGCAGGCAGGGAGCACACGGAGAGCGGCCGTGATGTCGTCGACAATGATCAGTGCGCGACAGGCCAGGGTGCCCTCGATGTCCACATCCTGGTCTGCCACCACGGCGACGGCACCGCGCTTGTCAGCCTCGGTAAGCCCAGCAAGCCCGTTCTCTCCCACGCACACGAAGAGGTCCCCGGCCACCACGAGGCTGGCGTCGCTCTGCACCCCCGCGAGCGCGACGTCCTGGTCGCCTGTCACCGCTAGCGGGACCAGCTTGCTCTCGTCGAGGAGCTCGGCCAACGTCATGCGGAAGGCCGGGTGCCGTATCCTCGGCCCTTCTAACCCGAGCTCGTCCGCCACATCAAAGCCTTCGCCATCGTCATCGAGCGGCAAGCCCTCGTCGCCGCCCTCCTCCTCGCCCCCATCCACCTCCTCGTCCCCTTCGTCCGACACGGACGCTACACTGAGGCCTTGCAGCCTCCGAATCTCTTCGAGGTCGATTGCCTCCTCTGGGGAGAGCTCATCGGCGGGGCCGTCCACCTCGGGCGGCGGAGGCGGGGTCGGCTTAATGAGCCCGCGCCGCGTGAACTCCTCCCGCTTCTCAGCAATAGCGCGGTCTATCTCGTCGAAGAACTCGTCGTCGGGGTCATAGCTCCCGCCGCCGGCGGCCGAGGGAGGGGACGAGAAGAGCGGGTGGTCGGCGGTGACCTCCGGCTGCTCGGCCTGCTGCCGTTTCCGAGCACGCTCCACGTGGCGCGCGAGCTGGTCGTACCTGTTGAGGCCGTGGGACGAGTCCTCTGCGGCCTCGGGAGGCTCGTCGTCGGCGGTGGGCGGGCGGAAGCGGCGGCCCGCTGCGAGGCGCAGAGGGGCCCGGCGCGGGAGCGGCTGGGCTAGGGCTCTGAGCGGCGGGCGAGAAGTGGAAGGAAAGGGGAATGGGAGGTGGAAGGCGAGGTGCGGCGCCGTGGCCATGGGAGAAAGAGGCTGGGTGGGGGTTAGTGTTGCTGGCACCGTGCTCGCTTGCCGGCTCCGAGGTGGGAGGTTTTGGATTGGGGAGGAAGGGGATGAGGTGCCATCTTGTTCCGGGCCGGGTTCATGGGCCGGGTTTTGAATTTCGTCTGCAATGAACGAAGTTAGTACAATTGGGTTCGTATGTCCCCTAAAAAAATTTGGGGTTGGTAAGAGCAAGACGCCCCGCGCTGTAAAAACCGCTAATATAGCGTGCTGAGTGCTTGTTGCAGCGCTCCAACATACGCTAGAAAACTCAGCGAGCTGCAATTTTTTAAACGCCCGGGACATTGCGCTATTCGAAGCGCCAGATTTGGTGCGCCAACTCTAGCGCGCGACATCGTTCCGGCTCACGCATGAACTCGCAATTGCAGCCTCAAACTTTCTGCGCCCGCGTCCTCTCTTCTCCATTTCACCCTACTCCACTCTGGCGCTGTCACCGCATTGTTTTGCCACGCCACCGTGATCACACTTTATCTGCCATCATTGCGCCTCCGCATGGCCTTCCTGGCGCCACCCACGCAATAAATTGAGTGTGCCGCCGCCACGCCCTTTCTTTTCTAGGCTCGCCCGCCACTCGATTCGGAGCTTCCGCGTGCGGCTTAGTGGATTCGAAGCCCTCGTCCTGCCGCGGCGCCGCGCTAAGCTCGGCGGCAACCATGTCCTCCGGTATTCGAGATGCTACCTGGTGATGTCTACGCACTTTTATTCTTGTAGACAGTTGTTGGGCCTCCAAGCGCAGAGGTTTGTAGAACAGCAGCAAGTTTTCCCTAAAGTGGATTACTCAAGGTTTATCGAACTCAGGGAGGAAGTGGTCAAAGGTATCCCCTCTCAAGCAACTCTACAATCAAGATACAAGAAGTCTCTTGTGTCCCCAACACACACAATACACATGTCAGGTGTATAGGTGCACTAGTTCGGCGAAAAGATAGTGAAATACAAGTGGTATGGATAATTGTAAGTGGTAACGGTGCCAGAAAATAGCTTGATAGTGTGCAAAAGACTAAAGGCAAGCTAAAATAAAGATGGAAGCAAGCAAACATGTAATAGATCTAGTTGCAAACGGTGTTTCAATGCTTAGAGACAAGGCCTAGGGATCATACTTTCACTAGTGAACACTCTCATATAAATATCTTCTCTTTATGATACTACTCTTAACTACTCTCTAGTTGAACACTCTAATCGATGGTAGGGCTATAACATCACACCTCAAAGTAAGCCTTCCCGCATCTAGATAACCCCACACTATCACCTTGAGCACTAGATGGTTCCAACAAACACCACAATTTTATAGAGACGTCCAACTCTAAATATAACTCATAACAAGTATTTGTAATCTCTAGCCTAAGTGCCACCATGGTGTGCACACTGTCAACTTCATACACATGGGGAGAGAAGAGATCTATTAAAGCACTTGAGTAGCAAGGTAGATCTATAGATTACAAGCTCATGATCACAATATGATCATGCATAGAGAGAGAGATGAACACATAGCTACCGGTAGAACCCTTAGCCTTGAGAGAGAACTACTCCCTCCTCATCATGGGAATCAGCAATAGTGATGGATATGGTGGTGGAGATCGATGGAGATGGCTCCGGGGGCACTTCCCCGTCCCGGCAGGGTGCCGGAACAGAGACTTTCTGTCCTCCGAATCTCCCCTTCTGTGGCGGTGGTGCTGCGGAACTTTTCATGGATTTCTGATTGACTCTTTAGGGTTTATGCATCGGGAGGCTTCTTATAGGCGAAAGGGCAAGGTCGGTGGAGGCGGAAGGGCCCACACCACCTAGTGGCGTGGCTAGGGGGACCCGCGCCACCCTATGGTGTGGCTGGCCCCTGGCCCCTCTCCGTCTCGTATTCTGACTCCAAGTGTCCCCTAGTAAAATAATAACTTTGGCTTTTGTCCCATCCAATTCCGAGAATATTCATTTTCTGACTTCCTGGAACCAAAAACAGCAGAAAACAGGCAGCTGTCATTGTGGCTCTTGTTAATAGGTTAGTCCAAGAAATCATATGAAAAGTACTCCAAAGTATAGACAAAACATAAGAAAGTAGATAAAACCAAGCATGGAACATCAAAAATTATAGATATATTTGCAATGTATCAACATCCCCAAGCTTAACTCCTGCTCGTCCTCGAGCAGGTAAGTGATAAAAAAGAAAGAATAATTTTTGAGGTGACATGCACCATCATAAACTTGATCAAAGTATTTATAAAACATTGATAGCTGGGATCATAGTACTTCAATCATAACATGAAAGACAAAGTTATAACAATAAGACATAGCAACTATGTTGTAACATGAAAGGCACAAATAAAAGATTAATGAATAACAATGCTTTGCAAGACGTTTTTTTGTTTCACATAAAGAAAACATAGCATAGTGGCATTCAGTTTGTCCCTCATAGAGTAGCAAACATAAATGCATAGGACACCTTCAAAGTTCATAAGAGTGACTAGATACAAATAGTTTAAAACAAGCAATATCAAAGCTATGCATCAATCAACAAGTCTTGGGACAATGCACATAGAACTAAGAATGGCCATTATGCTCTCAAAGTAGGTGCATAAAGGTAGAAGGTGGAGACTCAATATAATGGTGGAAGAAAGGCCTTCATAGAAGGAAAGCAGAGATTCAAGTTTCATAAAGAGCTTCCAAAAATTATGGTACTTATAGCTTTCAGCTCTCATTGCCCCTATCATAAGCATCTTTAAGGTGATTAAGGTTAAAGTGACACAACTAAGAGGATATGCTTGACAAGTTATAAGCCAAAATCTCATGCCCCTTACTTACGAAGACCGAACCTCATGCTACTCAACTTCAGTCACAAGTAAGCTCTTGTCATTGTAAGTACATATGTATCATAGAGAACCGCCAACGGGGTACCCCTTGCACATGATACAGGAGCTATCCCATAATCAAAATGACAAGGCAAGCAGACAATGAGCATCTCAGCGATCTTTTTATTTGCTATTTGCATAGGTTTTTATTGAGGATGCTTCATAGAGTGCTCATTATGGTTATGCTACAAGTTTCCACCATGATTAGGCATGGATTAGGCTAGCGGCCCAGGCGTTTCTCTAACACACATACAAACTCCATGATCTTACAAGTTCCACTTTTATTTCACACCGCCGAGATCCATAAGCAAAAGAACATGATATCAACGGGGTACAAAGTACAAGTACAATGTTGAAAGCGTTCCCCATGATACATGGTTCAGCTAACTTCAACTTATAAAGCGCAAGCATATACGCAACAAAGAACGACCCAATGGTTCAAGTTTATTAAATGCAAAAAAGTAAAGTGTGCCATCAAGTTCCTGAGAGCTTTAATCACTAGTTTTCTCATAACAAGTTTAATTTGGAAGGTAAACAAAAACATGAATATACTTGGAATAGCATATGCTAGTAGGTAGGTATGGTGCACTCTTTGGAATAACTTGGTTTAGGGAGTTGGATGCATGAGTGGAACTCATACTTGGTTGTGGAGGCTAGCAAAAGACTAGGAGCGACAAACTAAGAGAGCAATAATGGCCATAATCATGCAGAGTGACAAAACATCATTGATCAAAGCATAAAGTGATACTACAAGTTGAAAACTAAAGGATCATAAAGGCTATGGTGACTTGAGATAGTCATAACATGGTGTGAGCATGCGCCAAGTCAACCCAAATAAAGCATCAAAGGAGAATACCACAATACTATGCTTTAATATGCTAAAACAACGCATGATTCTTCAAAGGCACATTAAGCAATCTCAATTGTTTATAACAAGTCATGCTACAACAAAGAATACTAAGCATAAAGCCAAAACAATATCAAGCATGGCATGACAAAGCACAGGCCACAGTCAAAAACAAGCTCTCTTTACCACTTAAGCATGAACTTTCCTACTCTTTTCCAAACCAAACCAAACTATTTGAAAACCAATGTATGAAAGAGGGGGTCCAACCAATTTATTCAGCAAACTAAGCAAACAAAGCAAACGAAAACCAAAAACAAAAACGAAAAAGAAGACGCTCCAAGAACAACACAACTGTGCATGAAACAATAAAAATGAAGTGTTTGGAAGAAACCTAGGATTTTTATTGATGAAGAAGGAGATGCCTTGGGCATCCCCAAGCTTTGACGCTTGTACTTCTTGGATATCTTGGGGTGACACGCGTGACATCCCCAAACTTGAGATTTAGTCCATCCTTCATCTCATTACTCATTCCTTCCATACACCTGAAATTTTTCCTTCATACAAAACTTCACACAATCTTTATTAGCAATATTAGTGCACTCAAGATAATAGGTCTTTAGGTTCAGTTTCAACACCAATAAAACTTCCATTAAAACACTAGCTACTGTAGCATTTCCCTCAAAAAACTCAATTTCCCAAAGAGAACTCAAAAAGGAACCAACAAGAAGCAAATGCAAATAATGGCAGAAATCTATCAAAACAGACCAGCAGGTAAAGACGAATTGTTTCGAAGACCTTCTGTTGCTCAAATCGAAAAGTGTTGAACTAACGAAAGTTGGATAACAACCTGGGGCAGAAGCAAAAAAAATCACGCCTCAAAAAGACGTACAGAGAGTTTACACAAATTTTTATAGTGAAGCATAAAAATTTGTTTCGGGACAGCAACTTTCTCAAGCATTACTTCTCTCTCATTAGAGGTTACTCTTGGAACAAAAAGCAAATAAAAAGGATAAGGAGCGGTTATTACTGAGGTAATAACTTCCAAGACTCATCTAAAACTTTTGGGTTATCTCCCAATAAGTACTTTTCTTTAACGCCTTTGAGTTAGGCATGATAGTTTGAGAAGATGCTCACATAAGAAATATAAATTGAAGTAAAAGAGAGCATCAAGAAGCAAATTCAAAACACATTTAAGTCTAACCCACTTCCTATGCATAGGAATCTTGTAAAGAAACAAGTCATGAAAGCACAAAGCAACAAGCATAGGAAAGCAAAACAAGTGCAACTTCAAGACTTTCAACATAAAGAGGGGAAACCTAATATTATTGAGATGCATAAAACCATGTTTCCCTCTCTCATAATAACTTTCAGTAGCATCATGAATGAAATTAACAATATAACTATCACATAAAACATTCTTATCATGAGCCACATGCATATAATCATTATTACTCTCCACATAATAGTTATTCTTATTAATTGTAGTGGGAGCAAATTCAACAAAATAGCTATCATTATTATTCTCATCACCATAATCATCAAATATAGGAGGCATATTGTAATCATTAATTTTCTCCTCAGTAGTAGCTGGACTAAAAATATCATATTCATCATTGTAATCATCATATATTGGAGGTTTCGTATCATCATAAGCAATAGAATAGCTATCTTCCAAAGCTGGGGAACTAAAAAGATCATTTTCATAAAAACTAGCTTCCCCAAGCTTAGACTTTTCCATAGCATTAGCAATAAAGGTGTCCAAAGAATTCATACTAACAACATTCCTATTAGCATGCAAATAAAGTTCCATAGGTTTTTAAATTTTCTCTTCAAACACTTCATGTCCTAACTCAAGATAAATACTATAAAGCTCTCTAATTTTTTTTTGTTTTCCATTAAGCCTAACTAGTGAAAACAAGAAACAAAAAGAAAAAATTGCAGAATATAAAGGAAATAACTTCGAGCACTCACACCGGAGGATGTGAGTACCTTTTACCTTACCTCCCCGGCAACGACGCCAGAAAATAGCTTGATGTCTACGCACTTCTATTTTTGTAGACAGTTGTTGGGCCTCCAAGTGCAGAGGTTTGTAGAACAGCAGCAAGTTTTCCCATAAGTGGATTGCCCAAGGTTTATCGAACTCAGGGAGGAAGGGGTCAAAGGTATCCCCTCTCAAGCAACCCTGCAATCAAGATACAAGAAGTCTCTTGTGTCCCCAACACACCCAATACACTTGTCAGGTGTATAGGTGCACTAGTTTGGCAAAGAGATAGTGAAATACAAGTGGTGTGGATAATTGTAAGTGGTAACGGTGCTAGAAAATATCTTGATGGTGTGCAAAAGACTAAAGGCAAACTGAAATAAAGATGGAAGCAAGCAAACATGTAATAGATCTAGTTGCAAACGGTGTTTCAATGCTTAGAGGCAAGGCCTAGGGATCATACGTTCACTAGTGAACACTCTCATATAAATACATTCTCTTTATGATACTACTCTTAACTACTCTCTAGTTGAACACTCTAATCGATGGTAGGGCTATAACAGCACACCTCAAAGTAAGCCTTCCTGCATCTAGATAACCCCACATTGTCACCTTGAGCACTAGATGGTTCCAACAAACACCACAATTTTATAGAGACATCCAACTCCAAATATAACTCATGACAAGTATTTGTAATCTCTAGCCTAAGTGCCACCATGGTGTGCACACTGTCAACTTCACACACATGGGGAGAGCAGAGATCTATTAAAGCACTTGAGTAGCAAGGTAGATCTATAGATTACAAGCTCATGATCACAATATGATCATGCATAGAGAGAGAGATGAACACATAGCTACCGGTAGAACCCTTAGCCTTGAGAGAGAACTACTCCCTCCTCATCATGGGAATCAGCAATAGCGATGGAGATGGTGGTGGAGATCGATGGAGATGGCTCCGGGGGCACTTCCCATCCTGGCAGGGTGCCGAAACAGAGACTTTCTGTCCCCCGAATCTCCCCTTCAGTGGCGGTGGCGCTGCGGAGCTTTTCGTGGATTTCCGATTGACTTTTTAGGGTTTATGCATCGGGAGGCTTCTTATAGGCGAAAGGGCAAGGTCGGTGGAGGCTGGAGGGGCCCACACCACCTGGTGGCGCGGCCAGGGGGACCCGCGCCACCCTATGGTGTGGCTGGCCCCTGGCCCCTCTCCATCTCGTATTCTGGCTCCAAGTGTCCCCCGGTAAAATAATAACTTTGGCTTTTGTCCCGTCTATTTCCGAGAATATTCATTTTCTGGCTTCCTGGAACCAAAAACAGCAGAAAACAGGCAGCTGGCACTGTGGCTCTTGTTAATAGGTTAGTCCAAGAAATCATATGAAAAGTACTCCAAAGTGTGGAAAATACATAAGAAAGTAGATAAAACCAAGCATGGAACATCAAAAATTATAGATAGATTTGCAATGTATCACCTGGCGCCCGCGAGGTGCTCGTCGAAAAGCCCGAACGGTACGTCTCGCCACCGACGCTTTATTTTTATTTAGATTATTCACACATTCGTTGTAAGTTGAATTATATGTTTGTAGATGAGTTTGTCCGATGATTCATCTGATGATGAATTTGATATTGAGGAAGAAGAGAACATATATATGCTATTGGCTTGGTGCACCGTTAAAAAGTCGAAGTGCGGTGGCTCGGTTTTTGGAAGACAAAAGTTATGGAGGGGACGGATAGAAGGCCACAATAGGTTGATGCGGATGTATTTCAATGAAATCTGATCTACCCTGAGCATTAATTTCGTTGTCGTTTTTGGATGAGCATCGACTTGTTCAAGCACATTGTAATAGTGGTGACAAAGTATGATCGGTTTTTTGAGCAACGGAGGAATGCCGCCGGAGAACTTGGGAACAACACCTACGCCTTGCGTATGTTGGCATATGGTATTCCGGCATATCTAGTAGATGACAACTTGGCTATGGCTAAGAGTAAAGCCATCAAGTGTGTCAGGCACTTTGTAGTATGCATTGTTAATCTGTTCGTCCCTACATACTTGAGAGCCCTCAATGCTGAAGACATGGCTAGCCTTTTGGAGATCAACAAGCTCGGGGGTTTCTAGGTATGCTTGGCTCCATTGATTGCATGCATTGGAGTTGTAAAAAATGTCATGCAACATGGCATGGATAATTCAAAGGCCACAAAAAGGATTCCACTATAATGCTTAAAGTTGTGGCTGATCATGAGACTTGGATTTGGCATGCATTTTTCGGAATGCCCGGTTTGTGCAATGACCTCATTGTTCTTCAACGGTCACCACTTATGACAAGGATTATATTGAATGAAGGTCCATCGGTGGAGTTTGAAGAAAACGGCCACAAATACCATTATAGCTACTATCTTACCGACGACATCTACCCAATGAAGGGAATATGCCCGAGAGGCAATAATAAAGTGGTTATTATCGTATTCCTTGTTTATGTTAAATGTTTATTTTGCATGCTATAATTGTATTAATTGGAAACGTAAATACATGTGTGTTTAATAAACAAATAAAGGGTTCCTAGTTATGCCTCTCATATAAACTAGCTCGTTGATTAACAAGATGATCAAGGTTTCCTGATCATAGATATTAGATGTTGTTAATAACGAGGCCACAACATTGGTTGAATGGTGTGATGAACATTCATATGAAGTATAGTAATACGATCAAAGTCATTGTGTTTAAATTGCTATAATATCATACGAAGTAACTCTAGTCCTTAGACCATGAGATCATGTCAATCACTAACACTAGAAGAGTAACTTGATAACATCAAATGTCACACCGTAACAGGGTGACTATAAAGGTGGGTTTAGATACTCTGAAGGTGTTATGTAGAGGCGCATGGATCAAGAGTGGGATTTTTCCATACCGATGACAGATAGATATACTCGGGGCCCCCTCGGTGATATCACATTGAGATAGCTTGCAAGCAAGTGATGTGATCACTAGAATGTTATATCACGGAAACGAGAAAAGAGTGCATGTCCGTAATGAGATCAAACTAGGTATGGAGATACCGATGATCGAATCTCGAACATGTAATATATCGCGAGACAAAGGAATTTAGTTATAACGTTAAAGGTTCACATGATCATTGGAGTCATCGTTGAATGTATGGGAGTCAGTACGGATCTCCAGGTCTCGCTGCTGATTATTGATTGGAGAGGGGTCTCGGTCATGTTTGCATTATTCATGAACTATAGGGTGACACACTTAAGGGATAACGACACCGTTTAGTAACAATGTGTTTTAGATAAATATTAAGAAAGCGCTGAAATCATTTCGATGAAAACCGAAATTGTTTTGGATAAAATTGCAGAAACTGATTCTGCATGTGATATTAAAATGTTGCAGGGGGTTTATGTGAATGTTTGTTAATTAAAGTAATTAACAAAATTCTGAATAATATAAATAAAAGAGTTTTATTAAATGAGAGTTGCATTTAATTTGGTGAAAATTTAATGCATGTGAGTGGACATGTGAGTGGAGGTGTGTTTATGTGAGTGGGAGCTCTACCCACATGAATGAGGGAGAGGTGGGGGCACCCACCTTGGCCGCCGTCCATGGCATGGGGGCTGCCCATCCCCTATAAAAGGAGCACCTCCTCCTCCTCCACTCTCACACCTCCTCGTGAAGTATCTCTCTCCCCCTCTAAAAATTATCCCATGGTCTCGGATTAGCGAGATACATGTTTTCGGTGGCTTTGTCTAAAAGGAGTTGTTGCTTCCGCTGCATCGCTGGAGAGAGGACATGAAGGCTATCGGGGTACCGAACATGTGTGCGATCACGGATACACCGCTGCTTTGCGGTGCTGGACTCGCTAGACTTCATCATGATCTTGAGATCGCCAAGTGTACGACTACATCATCCACGAGTACAACCTCGTAACGATTTGTTGCTCTTCAAGGGTATGTTCTCTATGGATGTATATCCACCCGTTGATTGTATCTAGGTAGATAGATCTTGGTGCTTAGTTGTTCACATCGTAGGAATTTTTTTGTTTTCTATGCTGCAAACCCAACAGTGGTATCAGGGTCTGGTCTATGCGTAGATGCTTTGCACGGGTAGAACACATATGAGTTTGTGGGCATTGATGATCATGTTATTGTATCTTCTATGTATTTTGGATATTGGTGGCATAGTGGGATGAAGCAGCCCAGACTAACTTTACATGCCCTCGCACATGAGACTTATTCCACGCTTGACATGCAACTAGTTTTGCATAAATATCTAGCGTGTGTCTGTCTCTCCTACTATAGTCAATATCTGATTTAAAACGAGTTGCTAATAATATGGTTATCCCCATTGTGGTTCCATGTTCGTAGGTAAGACCTGTTCTATCCTCGAAAGCCCTAAGCCAGGTAAAAACATGCAATTGATAAATTAGAAGCATCTAGTTTAGTTGTTGATGAGCAAGTGTCATGACATGGTAATGTCGTAATTTAAAGTATAGTTGATACTCTTGGAAATTATAGTATACCTAACGTGTAAGTTCCATAGACCTTGGACTTGCACATAAGGGAATGATAAAGATCATACCACGATGCACATGATAGTGATCAAGTGCAAGAACCATATCATTTCACTTTATGCATATGATGTTTGTTTGCATCTTATTTTGCTTGTGTGGCGCTTTGGTAGCATTATAAGATGATTCCCCATTTAGATATCAAGATAAAATGTGTTCTTCCTTAAGTATGCACCGTTCAAAAAGTTTGTTGTTTCAAGACACCACGTGATGATCGGGTGTTTTTGACTCTACGCTTTCATACAACGGGTGTAAGACAGTTTTACATACGCGAGTATTAAGGTTCTTACTTGGCGAGCCTAGCATGTACAAACATGGTCTTGTAACACGGACCGAAAGGTTAAGCATGAGTCATATGGTTGATGTGATGCCCATATAGATGCTCTCCTTTGAAGCTACACCAACTCACGTGATGATCGGACTTGGTGTAGTGGATTTGGTTCATGTAATCACCAAAACAACTCGAGGGATGTTGGTTTTGCATTGGAGTTCATTTGTAATTTGGATTAGTCGCTCAATTTATCATCAACTAAAATCAAAGTGAATTTGCATAATTTATTATAGTCATTGACATCCGTTTACAACCTTGCGCTTTTTAATTGAGATGATAGAACTATAGAATTTTGAATATTTACTTTACGAACTGGTATCGTATTGTTTTAAGTGTCAACTTAAAGTTTAGAAGTCCTATTGCAAACTTTTAGCAAACTCTATTTACTCCATGAAGTTTGATAAGTAGTATTAAATCAAGAGTAACAATTCCACGGTTAGTATCTAAAGTATCATGTTTGCCTCCATGATTTTTATATTCAAAAGTTGTTTTAATATCGAGGTTATCTAGGAGCTAAAAGAATTGTTTTAGAAACTATCATATGTGAAATATATTGAGATATCTGAAATAGTGTTTAGGTTGCAACATGATAGAGTATAATTTAGCAAAATACATATTCTCATATTGTATGAGAATTTGCGAAGGTTGGAGACGCTAGACATCCTAATCTCCCAAAAAGGTTTTGGGAACTAACATTATACTCGCGATGTGTCATTATAGGCTATACTAGCTTGATCATGAAAGTTGTCATGATAAGGATGAATAGAAGATGTAGGTAAAATGTTTACTACACTAAAAGATTACTAAAAGTGGATTTTTGAAAGAACACCAAACATTTGATGATGGTGATCCACTTCAAAGTGCAAGTCCAAAGGTATTAGTATTTGACTATACATGTTTTGTACTATGTGTCATATGTATAGTGCCACTATTGATGTTGATAGATTCTTTTAAAAGGAAAAAGAAATGCTAAAAGAGAATCTATAAAATATTTGGTAGAAAATAAAAGACTAGAAATGTCCAGCTAAGGTATATATATGATATACATGTTATGGTTGTATTCTTTGCTTGTTAAACAATGAGGTTCTTGATTATTGGATACCGAATTGGTTGGTGTCAATGACATACAGAACAACGCAATTCATGAACTACAATGGCCTAAGTAACTAGCAAGAGAATATGTGATGATGTTCATCGAAAACAAATAAAGTGTTACTGTGTTCATCGTTGACATCAAAGCTTGCCTTCAAGATTTTTTTAGATAATTGTTATTTTATTCTAGTACTATGAGAACAATGGTTGTTCAAATAATTATTGTATTCCATAGAAGATGGATGAACTTTTACAAGTCTAGTTAGAGAAATCACGTTCATAAAACTAATGCTAAAATGTCGCAAGACAAATGATTGAAAGATCACTTACAAAGTGACATCGCTGTTTAAATTATATTGGAAAGAAAACATAAAGAAACTCCATGTTGATGGATTTTTGGAGTCTTTGATTTTGATCAATGGATGCTTGTGAGACCTTCCTCGAGATAATTGAAACTCCATTCATAGGCCAAAGAGGAACAGATGACTAACTTATTGTACATTGTGCATCTTGATGTATATAGTCCATTATATGTAGCCATGTGTGGTGGATCTTTCGACTTCGTATGATTTTTCCAAAAACTTGAGTGAATATATTTATATATTTACTTAATAAGGATGAAGTATGAAACATTTGAAAATTGTTCAAAGACTTTCAAGATAAAGTGGAAAAATCATTGTAACAAGAAAATAAAGATTTTATGATTTGATCATAAAGGAAGATATTTGAGTTACATGTTTAGCAAAACACCTAAGATTTGAGGAATTGTTCCATGGATTTGCATTTCCCGATAAACCATAGGAGTATGGTATGTTCGAGAGATCAAATCAAACCTTATTTGACATGGTAAGCTCAAAGGTGTCATTTATAAAACTCCCATTATGTTTTAAGTATTAAAGCTTTAGAGACTACTGCTTTTACACTAAAAAGAGCACCATCGTGATCCGCTGAAATGACACTATAAGGGTTATGGTTTGGGATAAAACCCGAGTTGTCTTTTATTAAATTTTGGTATGCTATGCATAAGTAAAATATTTACAACCAAAGTCGAATAAGCACGTCTTTTTAGGTTATCCCAAAGAATTTGTTGGGTATTCCTCCATAACAGTGAGGACAAAAGAGCTTGTCACTTGGAACGTGAAGTTTCTTGAGAAGGAATTTTTCGTGAAAAGTTAAGTGGGAGGAGAATAGAACTTTGATAAGGTTATTGAACCTTAGCTATATGTGCTAAGTAGCGCAGCGCTGGAAAGTGTCCCGATGGCAGCTACAATGCTCATGGATCTCATGATAACAAAGGTTGTGATCTTGAAGATTAGAGTTCCTATTTGAACCATATGCATCAGGTAATAATCAAATAGTAAGATTTGATAAACAAGTCGTTATTGTTTTGACAATGATGAACCGACTGCATGCAAAGAGGCGATGATGGGCCCTAACCCCATAAAATGACTAGAAGTCATAAAATCCGTGAAAGTATTCATACACGAGAAATCAAGTTTCTGAACTTGAAAGATCCTCTAGAAAGGCATGAAGCCTATCGATCGTATTTGGATTTATAAAGAAATAGACATGGATGTTTGACATCTATGAAATAGTCTACATATCAGAAAATAGTTTGCGACAATGTTCAAGGAGTTGATTACGGCAAGATTTGATCTTCCATAGCGATATTTAGTCTTGATGGATTAATGTAGCAATCACTATATATAATTTGGTATATGATAGTTGAACAAACAAAATAAAGTTCTTCTAATAGAATGATTACCTAGTACGTGTACATGACACGGTCTGAAGGATTTTGTTAATTCACAGGATGCTGAAAGGGCATGCAAACTTCAATGGTTGAAGTGAGCATAGGGGAGTTGGAATCTTCACCGTGATGGAACTGTTAAAAGGTTTAATTTCATCGGAGATGGAGAAGATGCTTGCATTTGCAAAAAATGAAGTGGAAGTGCTGAGACATATTTCTAATACATTATGTAGAGGGAATATTGTTAATTGGAAATGATGTATCTTTTATTGGCACAGGTTAAGAATATCATTAAAATTGGATTTCGATGAAAGACTTGGGAAAAACTGGAATATTTGGTATTAATGTCTATATGGATAGATTGAGGCGCTAATATAGTTGTGACATACGTACATATTAAGATCATATCAATCACTAACATTAGAAGAGTAACTTGATAACATCAAACGTCACACAATAACAGGGTGACTATAAAGGTGGGTTCAGATACTCCGAAGGTGTTATGTAGAGGCTCATGGATCAAGAGTGGAATTTGTCCATCCCGATGACAGATAGATATACTCTAGGCCCTCTCGATGATATCATATTGAGATAGCTTGCAAACAAGTGATGTGATCAATAGAATATTATATCACGGAAACGAGAAAGGAGTGCATGTCGGTAACAAGATCAAACTAGGTATGGAGATACCGATGATCAAATCTCGGACATGTAATATATCGCGAGACAAAGGGATTTAGTCATAGCATTAAAAGGTTCACACAATCACTGGAGTCATCGTTGAATGTGTGGGAGTCAGTACTGATCTCTAGGTCTCGCTACAGATTATTGATCGGAGAGGGTCTCGATCATGTCTGCATTATTCGTGAACCGTAGGGTGACACACTTAAGGGATAACGATACCGTTTAGGAGCAAGTATGTTTTAGATAAAAATTAAGAAAGTGCTGGAATCATTTTGATGGAAACCGGAATTATTTCAGATGAAATTACAGAAACTGGTTCTGCATGTGATATTGAAATATTGCACATGGTTTTATGTAATGTTTGTTAATTAAAGTAATTAACAAAAATTTGAATAAAATAAATAAAAGAGTTTTATCAAATGAGAGTTGCATTAAATTTGGTGAAAATTTAACGTATGTGAGTGGACATGTGAGCGAAGGTGTGTTTATGTGAGTGGGATCTCCACCCACATGAATGAGGGAGAGGTGGGGCATCCACCTTGGCCATTGGTCATGGCATGAGGGCTGCCCCTCCCCTATCAAAGGAGCACATCCTCCTCCTCCACTCTCACACCTCCTCGTGAAGGATCTATCTCCCCCTCTAGAAATTATCCCCCATGGTCTCAGATTAGTGAGATACATGTACCTGGTGGCTTTGTTTAAAAGGAGTTGTTGCTTCCGCTGCATCGCTGCAGTGAGGACGCAGAGGTTGGATGCACCGCTGTTTTGCGGTGATGGACCTGCTGGACTCGCTGGACTTCATCACGATCTTGAGATCGGTAAGTGTACGACTACATCATCCACGAGTACAACCTCGTAATGCTTTGTCGCTCTTCAAGGCTATGTTCTCTATGGATGTATATCCACCTGTTGATTGTATCTAGGTAGATAGATCTTGGATCTTAGTTGTTCACATCGTAGGAAATTTTTTGTTTTCTATGCTACAAACCCAACATCCAAGGTGGCAAACATTTGTGAAGCCGGTTCATAAGCCTAAAGGTAAGAAAAAAACTCCACTTTCACAATGCACAAGCGGCAGCTAGGAAAGATGTTGAGAGAGAATTTGGGATTTTGCAAGCCCAATTTTCTATTGTGAGAAGACATGCACAATTTTGGGACCAAGAGTGCCTTTGGTACATCATGAACACATGAGTCATCATGCAAAACATGATTATAGAGAATGATCATGGAAAAGATATAGATTACTCCTACTTTGACTTGATGGGGGTTCTGGTTGTGGTGAGTAGGAGAGCTGAAAGGGTGGCGTGTTTTATTGCCTCCTACCATTCAATTCAGTCCACTGATGTGCACGATGAGCTTCAACATGATCTCATCGAGGAGTCGTAAAAATGGAATGGAAAGCAATATTGTTTAGAAATTGGTATGTTTGTTGTATTGTTGAAAACAATTTGTTTAATTGTTGATGAACTCATTGTTGTATTGGTTGTATTGTTCATGTACTATTTTCTCATAATGTAATAATAACTAGACAAGTTATTGTTGATTTATTTTGGTTTGTTTGATCTAGTTGATGTTATGTGTGTGTGTTTTTCCTGTTTGCGATGGGCACGCGTGCTGTAAAATGGCACGCCTGGTAAAGAGATGTTTTGCGCCGCCTGCCACGTGCTGCATTTTAGCGCACCCGGTGAAGCTTGCGCTGCATATAGGTTTTAGCGCGCCGCGATATGGCACGCCTATTGCAGTTGATCTAAGTACAGACTCAAGGCCCCGTCCCCTTTAATTTCTTTTAAAAAAGAATGAATGAATTACCTAAACAAAATTATCATGATGACAGGCTGGCTGTTGATTGGCGGAGGTCCTTACCTCGGAAGGAGAACATTCATTCCTCTCTTTAGTCTAGGTTTTTGTTGGAGTGAGATCTCTGTTGAATGTTAAGCGGTGTGCCCATAAACTTACAAAACATGGATTGAGTGTTAGGTTAGTCAAAGTGGACGCTAACATCTGGTATCAGAGATGAAAGGATAGAGATATCGCCTAGAGGGGGTGAATAGGCAATTTCAAAACATTGCGGTTTTAGCTTGATAGGATGCGGAATTAAACTAAAGTTTATTTTACAAGAACAAAACCTAAATACATTAGGCTCAACTAAGTGCACTAACAACAAGTTGAGCTAAGCAAAATAGCATAAGATAAATATACCATAAGTGAAAAGGAAGATATAAGTACTTCAAACTCGATGGCTATCACAAGGAAAGTAAGCTCAGGTATAGAGATAATCGAGGCACGCGGAGACGAAGATGTATTCCCGTGTTTCCTTACAAGTAAGATACGTCACATTGGAGAGGTGTGGGATTCCGCGAAGGATTTCCCAATGCTACAAAGGCTCACCTTCTTCTCTGAGCCTATCCCATGAAGGAATAGGCCCTTTCCTTATGGCTAGCTTTTCTCCACTTTGGAGATGGCAAGCTCCACAACCACTTCACAAGCTCCACGAAGGAAAAGTCTGGGTCTCTTCACAATCTTCCACGAAGAGGACACCAGGGTACCAACCACCAAGCCAATTAGGAGGTCACCCTTCAAGAGAAATAAGCTCACGGTCTCTCACTCAAACAAATCATAATGGAGAGCTCAACACTTATGCAAGAATGCAAAGCAAGAACACCAAGGATGCTCAAATCATTCACTCTCAAATCCCACCAAAGCAACAAGTGATATAGAGGAATTAGAGAGAAAGAACAATGGTAGAAATCAGCAAATGACTTCAAGATCTAGATCCAATGGGTTCCCCTCACTTAGAGGAGGAATTGATTGGTGGGGATTGTAGACCAAGATCTTCTCTTCCAAAGCCCTCAAAAAGATGCAAAAATCAGAGGAGGGAAGGGGGAGGAAGCAAGCTCAAGATGTCCAACAATGGTGTTGAATTTCGTGGTCAAGAACACTCCAAAAACATTGGGGAAGAATCCCCTTATATAGGGGAAAGCAAATATGGCCGTTGAGAGGATTCCTATAAAAACTCGGTCCAAAAGTTGGTTGGACCGGCCTCGGGCCTAGGAAACTCGGTCCCTAGGCCGGTGGCCTGGCCTACAGACCAAAACGGCTCTGTTTACCAACTCGAAATAGACTTGGTCGCAAAAAGTGGAAAATCCGGTCTACGGTCTGGTCTATACGCGCTGGCACCGGACCGTTAGGTGTGGGAACCGGTTGGACCAGATCCACAACCGGGATGAAACAGACTTCACGAAAAAGGCAATAAATTTTGCATCTAGACTCTGATTTGGATGATCTTGGGCTTGTTTTGACGAGGAAAACAAGCTCTCCAAGATGGTGTAGATAAACATCATAGTACAACAAAGGAGGATAGAACCAAATGAGGAAAGGTATGAAGCCTCCCTATAAGAAGAACCGGTAAAACCTCTAAACTCGAAAACGCAATAGAAGATGCATACAAATTATGTTTTCGATGAACTTGGTCTTGTTGAAGAGCTAGCAACAAGATAGAGAACCTCACATGAAGAAACACCAAGAAGCAACAAAATAGGAAGATAAAAAGTATGCAAAGGATTGAGCTCCCTAAGATGAGGTGATCAAGTTACCCAACCAAAATCCCCTCTTGATAGTGCGGCTATCTATCCTATAACCCGGTCTCCTAACAACTACCTTGAGACTAGTAAAAGGAAAACCTAGCAAGACCATACCTTTGACTTGTGCATCCCGATTGATCTTGATGACAATGCTTCAAGCTCCATCCAAGCCAGAATGCATCACTTGATCATTGTTGCTTCATGAAGACTCATAATTTGCTCCCCCATACACCACTATGGGATAGATTTATTAAGACATGTCTTCCCATGTTCATTATCAACAATATGGACAGCAAGATTCAAGCAAATGATCTTCTCGATATGCTTATCCTGAACTTGCCCTTTAGAACCTTGATGACGATCACCACTTGATGTGATCCTCTGATGGGATATATGAGATCTTTACTTTTGATGCATGTCCATGAAAAGATACCTAACCCATATAGATAACACAAACGCACGTATATAATGGGTGATGGCCCAAAATATATCGAGCTCGTTGGGGAACCCCAAGAGGAAGGCATGATGAGCACAACAACAAGTTTTCCCTCAGTATGAAACCAAGGTAATCAATCCAGTAGAAGCAAGGAAACACCCCAAAGGTGTTGCTAGCTGAGCCTTGGCAGGGCACACTACCGGTGCTAGTAGCAACGTGGAGACCTGCACAACACAACCAAAGAACTTTGCCCCCAACTTGCGATGAGGTTGTCAATCTCACCGGTTTTGCTGAAAACAAAGGATTAAACATATCGAATGGAAGGAAGTAATAGTTTGTAGAAAGTAAACATAAAGCAGTAAACAGTTTGTAGATTGAATATAAAAGAAAGGACCGGGGTCCATAGTTCACTAGAGGTGGCTCTCCTTAAGATAGATAACATGTTGGGTGAACAAATTACAGTGGGGCAATTGACAAACATCGAGAAAGCATACAAGCATATACTACTCATCTTGACTCCTTTGAGATTCGATTGGGCATTACAACATTATACATAGACCGCCATCCAACTGCATCTATGACTAATAATCCACCGTCAGGTTATCATCTGAACCCCTCCAGTATTAAGTTGCAAGCAAAAGATAATTACATTACGAATTGCGTGTAATGTAAACAATACGATTGTTCTATGAACAAAGGATTGTTGTTTTCTCCCTAGTAGCAACAACACATCTAGTACCTTAGAGATTTCGGTCACTTCCCAAGATTACTAGAGGCATGAACCCACTATCGAGCATAAATACTAACTCTTGGAGTTTCTAGCATCTACTTGGACAAGATAGCTACTAACTACGAAAAGCATGCAAGATCACAAATAACAAAGACATGATAGAATCAATAATCAATCTGAAATAGCATCTCAATATCCATCGGATCCCCGCAAACACAACATGCAGAATTACAAATAGATGATCTTGATCATGAACGGAGCTCACAAGATCTAAACATGAAAGCATAAAGGAGGAGAACCAGCCATCTAGCTACTACATGGACCCGTAGTCCAGAGATGAACTACTCATGCATCACACCGGAGGCTTGCATGATGATGAAGAAGGCCTCCAGGGTGAATTCCCCTATCCGGCGGGGTGTTGGGAAGAGCTTCAGATCCCTCCCGATCTAGGGATGGAGATGACGTCGGCTACAGACTCTTTCGTGGAATTTTGATCGGGTGCTTAGGGTTTCCGTATCATAGGCAATACATAGGCAGAAGGAGAGGCCGAGGGGGTGCCTGGGGCTACCAGACCACCCCTGTAACATCCCAAAACTCAAATCCAAGGTTATGAAGATCGAAATCATCAAATTTAGAGTTAACAAAAACTTTTCCATTTAAAAATATTAAAGCATTCATATGTGTATGCATATAATTTAGGAGTTGATTTGAATTGCCATGATTAAGTGATCCATTGATTGTAAAATGATGCTTGGGTGAAATAAACATCATCTAGATCATTCCCAAACAAATCCCAAAGAAAAACAAATCAGAATGAATAAAAGAAGCAAATGGTCATTTGTGCCATTTTAATCAACATGCCTACTTTAGCTATTCCAAGAACTCAAATCCTAATAGAAACAAATGTGGATCTTTGCACCCCTTGCTAGTACAAGTAGTAATGTACCGAGGCCCACTTTGTTGTACCAAGGCCCACTTTGTTGCACCCCAAAATCTTTCAAACACTAAATTTAAATGACATTTGAAAAATGAATGTAGCTCATATGTCTAGATCACACTTATTCAAAAACCACTCAAATGAATTCCATTTTCAAATCCCAAACAACTACAGATGCTTAATCATGTGACTAACAACTCCACCAAATTTTAGCCCAAAATTCAAATGTTTTTCTCTTACGGCCATTCTGTCGAACACCTAGCAGACAGAATCCAGTTTGGCCTAACTATTACTATTTTGATCAATTCTTGTCTAGCCATTTAATTTGCATTGATCACTCTTGTCCCCCCTGAGCACAACCAGACCAAAACCCACCCTAGTTCTAGCCCCTAGCGCCAGTGCAACGTCGCCCCGACACCATGCTCGCCGGCCAACGCAACAACAGACCGCTAGCCCCGCTCCGCCGTTCCAGCAAGCTAGGCTCCACCCTACCACCTCCCACAGTCCACCCCACGGCCACTGCCAGCCACTGGACCACTCCCCAGCCTCGCCGCCCATTCTCTCTGCGCGTAGCCAGAGCGCCCTCACCGCCAGCACGCCACAGACCGCCCCTCAACCCAAGACTATGCACGCCGCTCCGCCTCGACCCCATCACCCTGCTAGACACGGCCGTGCGCCGCCACGCGACCCACAGTCGCCATGCGCCGCGTCGAGTACCGCCTCTGTCTCCAAGAGCACGAGACGCTCCCGACCAAACGCCACCGCCCATAGCTGCGCATTTAAACCGTAGAGCACCGCCAGGATGCAGGCCACCGTCCCCTACCTCCAGCCACGCCGCTAGCACGCTATGCAGCCCTCGCCGGAGTCGCCAGCCCATCCCGTTCGGTCGCCTCGTCGAACTATAAATAGAGGCCACCCCAGCACAAACTCCTCACACCATCTCACTCCCTCTCTCCAGTGATCCTTCCACCCCATCCCTGGAGCAAGGCGGGTCTCCGTTCACCGGAATTTAGCTAGAGCTTGCCGCAGCAGAGGAGGAGAGGCACCGTCGATTTAGTCCACCCTAGAAGCCGTCACGACCACGCCTGAGTCCACCGTCGACAACACGTTCGATCGCCCCCATCACTGCAGTAGCTGGAGCCCTGGTATGCCCCCATTGCACCCCCACCGAGCCGCTAGGGTTAGCTCTCGCCGGTGACCTGTTCGCCGGGGACAACGATCCTCAGCCGTAGATCTTCTTTTTAATCGCACAGTCCACGTTGCCCCATACCGCTTCGCGTTTGATGTACCGCTGACCTGTGGGACCCTCCTATCAGTTGTCATTCGCACCGTGGAGCGCCATTGGGCCGGACCGTTAGTTTTCTCGTGCTAGCCCATGAATTCAAATATAGGTTTTCCATTTTAGTTTGAACTCACTTCTGTCCCTTAGTTCAAAAATAAATTAAAGAAGATCCACTTAACCAAGTTGAGTAATTCAAATTTTGTCAGAAAGCTACTGAAAAGATCTATCCAAGCCCGTTGGATTTAATCTCTCCTAGTAAAAATAACAAGATAGAAGCATTTGCACATTCAAACATTTTTAAAAAATCAACCATAATAGCTTTTGAGTTGATTCCAACTCTCAAAAATCACATTTAACCATGCCTATCTGAATATGTAATAATATTAAGGTTTACATGCAGTGACTTTGTACTAGTACCAAAATAATGCTATATAGGCATTTCTAGTCACTTTAAATCATTAATTATTAAACTTAAACTCAATTAAATGTGATCCAACCCTTAAATCACATTCCCATATGTTAGAATATGTGGTGATGACATGTGTCCACATGATCCCATATTTTAATTGGAGAATATTAAATCTTAGTTATTTTTTTCAATGAGTAGAAATTACTTTTCTTAAATAAAAAGATTGAAGCTAGTTAATAAAACCTTGTGATGCTTGTGATGATAATAAATCATCAAATGTGTGCCTTAGAGTACTAAGTAGACTAGTTAAGTATTGTTTGGTGATTGTGTACTCCGTATGTATTTATAGAAGATAGTACCGACCAAGCCTACGAGGAGGATGAGTTCTACCAAGAGGAAGAGGAGGAAAACTTCAACCACTGCACTAATCAAGGCAAGCTAGCACTATACCAGTGAACCCTTGCAAGCTAACAACTGCAATCTAGATAACCTAAGTATATACATTAGGCATGCTTACTTATACCACTTTGACTATTACCTACCCCAAGTTTATTTCCAAGCTTTTACTTCCTTACTTTATGAAAGTCCTTTACTTGTTTTGAAGGTAGCATAAAGAGTACAAAACTTGACCTATCTAGATAACCTTAGATGTCATTCTATGGTATGAGATTGAGTTTAGCATTCCACGTTAGTCAACACTTTTAACTTAGTAGCTTAGAGCTAAAGCAAAACTTGACTCACTTTAGATGGGAACCCTTGGTGAAAATGACTTGTGAAAACCTTGGAATGATGAGTCATTCTATTGAGATGTTTTGACATGTGTTGAGAAACACAAATGGTTTATGGTGATGAAAATGTTGAGGCATGAGCCTTAGCCCTTTTACAAAAACTGATGGTTGGATTCGGATGCGATACCATTCCAATTTTTACCGTACAACCACAATACCTAAATTGGGTAAGGCTTAGCCGGAAGTTTATATGCATTAGTATTAGTTCCCTCGTGGGAGAGGTTTGAGCTGAGGCTGCCTCTTGATGTGTTCCACCTATGCAGTGCCCAAGATGACATATGGTCATGGTTGGGAGGCCATGATCATAGGAGAGGTGCTTATACTAGAGTGTGTAAAGGAAAGGTTATGTTTGATTATCTGCATACTAAGTATGATGATTCAGGGTTATCCCTAACAGATGTATCGAATACTGTGGTGAAAGTGTACCACCTCTGCAGAGTGTCAAACTATTCGAATAGCCGCATCCGCGGTTATTGACAGTTGGAGTGGCCATACTGTTTTGTTGTCAGATGTTTTCAAAATGACTTATGAAATAAATGATAAATCTTGACTTGATCACAACAGGGTTGTGACTATGACACTAGCTTGCCAACTTAAGTGATTCTAAAACTTTATTTTATCTTTCTTTGTTTCAGAACTCAGCTTAGGTTTCAAACTTAACTTTACAAATAAACATAGAGTTAGCATTTTTCCCATTAGTACTATCTTACTTGTTCGTGGTAGTTTGCGAGTACTTAAAGAGTACTCATGGCTTTTGTCCCTGGTTATTCCTATGGCCAGACTATGAAGGAGAATACCAAGATGATGGACATCAGGACGGCTATGATAACTAGGACTATCTTCCATTGTCAGCATTGCCTGTGCCCCTAAAGATGGACCCCACCGCTACGCTATTTATTCCGCTGCTTGATTGTATTAAGACTGGATCATGAGATCCTTTATTTTGTTGTAAGACCTTATTATGGTTAGTAATGGATGATGTACTATGATATCCAGTCTGTTATGTCTCACAAAAATGGTAATCCTGAAATTGCGAGGTATGGCATAACAGGCATCTGGGATTAAAAATCTGGGTGTTGAAAACCCCCTAGCACGGGCCAGGCATGGCCGCGCGGCCAGGTGGTGTGGTCGGGCCCCAACCCCTCTCCATCTCGTATTCTGGCTCCAGGTGTCCCCGGTAAAATAATGACCTTGGCTTTTGTCCCGTCCAATTCCGAGAATATTCATTTCCTGACTTTCCTGGAACCAAAAACAGCAGAAAACAGGCAGCTGGCACTGTGGCTCTTGTTAATAGGTTAGTCCAAGAAATCATATGAAAAGTACTCCAAAGTGTGGACAAAACATAAGAAAGTAGATAAAGCAAGCATGGAACATCAAAAATTATAGATACATTTGCAATGTATCAACATCCCCAAGCTTAACTCCTGCTCGTGCTCGAGTAGGTAAGTGATAAAAAGAAAGAATAATTTTTTAGGTGACATGCACCATCATAAACTTGATCAAAGTATTTGTAAAACATTCAAAGCTGGGATCATAGTACTTTAATCATAACACGAAAGACAAAGTGCTAGCAATAAGCAAAGCAACTATGTTGCAACATGAAAAGGCACAAACAAAAGATTCGTGAATAATAATGCTTTGCAAGACGTTGTTTGTTTCACATAAAGAAAACATAGCATAGTGGCATTCAGCTTGTCCCTCATAGAGTAGCAAATAAATGCATATGACACCTTTAAAGTTTACAAGAGTGACTAGATACAATTTTTTTTAAACAAGCAATATCAAGGTATGCATCAATCAACAAGTCTTGGGACAATGCACATAGAACTAAGAATGACCACTATGCTCTCAAAGCAGGGACGGAGGGAAGGGGGGACGAGCGGGGCGACGCCCCCCCCCCCCCCGGACGATTCCCTCGTCTCCTAATAGCGATTAGCGATCAGCAATATTTTTTGCCCAACTAGCTACGTTCGCCCCCCCTATCTGTGTGTAACGAGCAGGTAAAAAGCCTTCCATGACGGCATGACCCAATCGCAGAGACCAGGCCAATCCGAACTTCCCAAGACCCAAGTGCTAAGCGCCTAAGAGGCTAAGCCCATGTTAACCATTACTAATTAATTAGGCTACGAGACAAACTTTATGGCCTGATGGCCCAGCTGAGTAGACCGTACCAAAATTAACTAGAAGCACGCAGTCACGCACGATCAGATCGATCGGATAGTCGTCTGGCTTCAGCGCCTTCAACGCGACGAGGGTTTCTGGCTGCCTGTTGCCGACTTTCCGGCCGCCAGCGAGCGTTGCTCCAATTCAGCCATCCAGGTCGGTCGCCGCCAGACGCACTAGTATCAAGAATTCAGGATGAACGACGACGGAAGAAAGACAGGTTTTCTAAATTCCTGATTTGATCACATCTCTCTACAGTCAAGTCTAGATTAATTTGTATATTTGTGCTTCGTAATTAATTAGAAAATTTTGTTTTCACTTGTGCTTGTGTAGACATGAAGAGGAAGAAACCTAGAATTGATAATTTTTTCAAACCAATTGGATCGAGCTCGCAACCAGATGTGCAACCAAGTGAACAGGACAATCCAAATAATGCTGAAGTTGATGCTCAAATTGACACTGATATTCATGTGCCAGAAGTTACGGAACATGCGACAATTATAACCACACCGTATGATCGAGACCCAGGTAGACGTCTTCAAATTTGGGAACTCCCTCCTGACAAGCAAAATGATGCTAGACGTTTTTATATATCCGAGGGCCCCTATCAGCCGATATTGGATGAATATCCTTTTACTGGAACAGGCAATAGCCGTCGTCGATTCAAAGTGCTTGGTTCACAAACTTTTCCTGGTTGGAATATTCACCTCACACAAATTGTGTCTATTGCTTGCCTTGTTTTCTCTTTTCAAAAAAGCCAATAGGGAAGTGTGGTTCAGACACATTTTCAGTTAAAGGATTTGATAAGTGGAAGAAGGTCAACAATAGAAAAGATTGTGCTTTTCTCACCCATATGGGAACTAGTCCTAGTTCAGCCCACAATTATACAGTACGTTGTTATGAAAGCCTGAAAAATGGCTTAAAGCTTCCATTGATGTTATTAAGTAAGTAAGAATTATTTAATTTCAAGCAGCCATAATTTCTTATTGCATGATATCTAAGTTTTTACACTATTGATTGTATCAGGTTGTTAATGCGCCAGGCATGTCCCTTTAGAGGAAATGACGAATCTGAGAATTCCAAAAACCAAGGTAATTTCAAGGAAATACTCAAGCTACTTGGTTCTTATAATAAGGAAGTACAGGAAGTTATGCAAAATGCTCCAGGAAATGCAAAGTACACCTCACCAACTATTCAGAAGGAAATTGCTAGCATATTTGGACAAAAGGTTCAAAATTCAATTAAACAAGAGATTGGTAATAGCAAGTTTTCTATCATGGTTGATGAATCTAGAGATGAGTCTAAGAAAGAGCTAATGGCAGTAGTTCTTCGATTTGTGGACAAAGATGGGGAGATAAGGGAGCGCTTCCTTAATCTTGTTCATGTCAGTGACACTTGTGCTTTGACTCTAAAAAACTCAATTATTGCTGTTCTAGCTGATATTGGGTTGAATGTGCAAGATATCAGAGGGCAAGGCTATGATGGAGCAAGTAACATGAGAGGGGAATTTAATGGTCTTAAGGCTCTAATTCTCCAAGAGTGTCCTTATGCATACTATATTCACTGCCTTGCTCATCAGCTTCAGTTGGCCCTTGTTGCCGCTTCAAGAGAGGTACATGAGGTCCACAACTTCTTCCAGAATGCAAATTTTATTGTAAATACTGTTAGTGCATCCCCCAAACGAAATGATGACCTACTGCAAAATCAAGCCACTGAAATTGCAAAGGAGATTGAACTTGGAGAGCTTGACACAGGAAGAGGGTTAAATCAAATAGGATCTTTACAAAGGGCCGGAGACACTAGATGGAGTTCCCACTACAAGTCAGTAAAAAGCTTGTTAAAACTGTTTGGTGCATCAGTAGCGGTACTAAGAAGTGTAGCAAATGACCGTTCCGTTCCGTGGAATTCAAGAGGAGATGCAGAGGGCGCCCTAAAGTTTCTGGTTACATTTGATTTTGTCTTCATTCTACACCTCATGGAAAAAATTATGTAGATCACTGATGTCTTGTGTGTCAAACTCCAAAATAAATCTTTGGATATCGCAAATGCATTGGATATTGTTTCTAACACAAAAGTATTGCTTGCTGAATTGAGAGAAGGTGGATGGGAAAGTCATATGGAAGAAGTGGAAGCCTTTTGTTTGAAGCATGAGATTGATATCTCGGATATGAATCAGAGGTATGCATCTTTTCATATGTCCCTACATTTTTAAACTGAATCTTTAGATATGTAGTCACTTACCCACTTACAAACCTACTCATTAGGTATGTTGATGTGAAGAAATCTCGGAATAAGCATGATAACACTACAGTACTCCATCACTATAAAGTAGATGTATTTAATGCTGCAATAGATCAACAACTGACAGAGTTGAATGATCGATTCAGTTCTCAAGTAACCGAGCTTCTATATCTTTGTACATCCTTGGATCCGAGACATGATAATTTTGACAAGTCAAGGATATGCAAGCTAGTGGAAAAATTCTATCCCACTGATTTTTCTAGTCAAGAGAGAGATAGGCTGGAGTGCGAGCTACCACATTTTCAGCTTGATACATTCAACCATCCAGAGATCAAAAGTGTAAATCACTTGCTGATTTAACAAAAGGAATCATCAAGACTGGCAAATCATCTGATTATCCAATGGTTGAGAGATTGTTACGACTAGTGGTAACTCTTCCGGTATCAACTGCGACAGCAGAGCGAGCATTTTCTGCTATGAAACTAGTCAAGACACGTCTTCGCACTAAATTGGGAGATGACTTTCTCCGTGACTGTGTGATAGTCTACATAGAGAGGGAAATAGCAGAAAAAATTAGTGTCGAAGAAATTATTGAGACCTTTGATCTCGGTGCACGTAAAGCCGAGTTTAAATTGATAGATATGTAACTTTATTTATGGTATCACCACAACGATCATATCTTAATTATCTAGACCTTATAATATTTGTTGTGTTTGGCAAAAAATATTCTGTAATTTCGACGCTTATACTCTTTGCCCCCGCCATCTGTGATTTCTGGCTCCGTCCCTGTCTCAAAGTAGGTGCATAAAGGTAGAAGGTGGAGACTCAATATATAAGTGGAAGAAAGGCCTTCATAGAAGGAAGTAGGGATTCAAGTCTCATAAAGAGCTTCCAAAAATTATGGTACTTAATAGCTTTCAGCTCTCATTGCCCCTATCATAAGCATCTTGAAGTGATTAAGGTTAAAGTGAACAAACTATGGTGTATATGCTTGACGAAGTATAAGTTGGAAATCTCATGTCCCTTGAATACGAGGGCCACTCCTCATGCTACGCAAGTTTAGTCACCGATAAGTTCTTGTCATCGTAAGTACATGTGTATCATAGAGAACCACCAACGGGTACCCCTTGCCCGATGATACGGAAGAATCCCCATATCAAAATGACAAGGCAAGCAGACAACAAGCATCTCAGAATTCTTCTTGTTTACCATGGGAATATGGTGCTTTTTTCTCTCTTTCCTCTTTTCATAATCTTTTTTTCTTTTTCTCTTTTTTTCTCAATATCGGACTCTTTTTTTATAAGAAGAATGCTTCATAGACAGCTCATTATGGTTACGCTGCAGGTTTCCACCATGTCAGCATGGATTAGACCAACGGTCCAGGCGTTTCTCTAACACATATACATAACTACATGGACTTACAAGCTCCCCTTTCATTTCACACCGACAACATCCGTAGACAAAAGAGCATGATATCAACTAGGTACAAAGTACCAGTGCAATGTTGAAAGTGTTCCCCATGACAACATGGTTCTGCTAATCCCCAACAAATAAGTGCAAGCATATACAACACAGACGACACAATGGTTCAAGTTTATTAAGGGCAAGAAAAGTAAAGTGTGCCATCAAGTTCGTGAGAGCTTTAATCACTAGTTTTCTCATAACAAGTTTAATTTGGAAGGTAAACAAAAGCATGAATATACTTGGAATAGCATATGCTAATAGGTAGGTATGGTGGACTCTTTGGAATAACTTGGTTTAGGGAGTTGGATGCATGAGTGGAACTCATACTTGGTTACAGAGGCTAGCAAAAAACTGGGAGCGATAAACTAAGAGAGCAATAATGGCCATAATCATGCAGAGCGAGAAAACATCATTAGTCAAAGCATAAAGTAATACTAAAAGTTGAAAACTAAAGGATCATAAAGGCTATGGTGACTTTGGATAGTCATAACATGGTGTGAGCATGCGCCAAGTCAACCCAAATAAAGCATCAAAGGAGAATGCCACAATACTATGCTTTAATATGCTAAAACAACGCATGATTCATCCAAGGCACATTAAGCAATCTCAATTGTTTATAACAATTCATGCTACAACAAAGAATACTAAGCATAAACCCAAAATAATATCAAGCATGGCAGGATAAAGCATAGGACACAGTCAAAAACAAGCTCTCTTTACCACATAAGCATGTACTTTCCTACTTTTTTCCAACCCAAACCAAACTATTTGAAAACCAATGTATGAAAGAGGGGGTCCAACCAATTTATTCAACAAACTAAGCAAACCAAGCAAACGAAAAACCAAAACAAAAACGAAAAAGAAGACGCTCCAAGAACAACACAACTGTGCATGAAATAATAAAAATGAAGTGTTTGGAAGAAACCTGAGATTTTTATTGATGAAGAGGGGGAAGCCTTGGGCATCCCCAAGCTTTAACGCTTGTACTTCTTGGATATTTCTTGGGGTGATACGCGTGGCATCCCCAAACTTGAGCTTTAGTCCATTCTTCATCTCATTACTCATTCCTTCCATACACCTGAAATTTTTCCTTCATACAAAACTTCACACAATCTTTATTAGCAATATTAGTGCACTCAAGATAATAAGTCTTTAAGTTCAGTTCTAACACCAATAAAACTTCCATTCAAACACAATCTACTGTAGCACTTCCCTCAAAAATCTCAATTTCCCAAAAGAACTCAAAAAGGAATCAACAAGAAGCAAATGCAGAAAATGACAGAAATCTGTCAAAACATACCAGCAGGTAAATACGAATTTTTTCGAAGACCTTCTGTAGCTCAAATAAAAAAGTGTTAAACTAACGAAAGTTAGATAAAAACCTGAGGAAGAAGTACAAAACTTCACGCCTCAAAAGGACGTACAGAGATTTTACACGAATTTTTACGGTGAAACACATAAATCTGTTTCGGGACAACAACTTTCCCAATCATTACTTCTCTCTCATTAGAGGTTACTCTTGGCACAAAAAGAAAATAAAAAATATAAGGAGAGGTTATTACTGAAGTAATAACTTCCAAGACTCATCTAAAACTTTTGGTATATCTCCCAATAAGTACTTTTATTTAACGCCTTTAAGTTAGACATAAGAAGTAAGAAAGAGAATCAAGTGTTCTCAAATGAAGAAGCATTAAGAGCAAACTTTGTTTTCACAGGAGAGGCAAAAGAAATCTTCTCTATATTCTTAGGGAAGTGTTATATACCTTTCTTGAGTGGGAGTTGATATTTAATGGTGCCTTCTTTCATATCAATAATGGCACCAACAGTTCTAAGAAAAGGTCTTGCCAAAGTAATAGGACAAGAAGCATTGCATTCAACATCCAAAACATAGAAATCAACGGGGACATAAGCATTGTTAACCATAATAAGAACATCATTAATACTCCCCATGAGTTTCCTTTTAGAATTATCATCAAGTGGGACATTCAAATAACAATCTTCAAGTGGTGGTAGATCAAGCATATCATAATCCTTCTAGGCATAATAGAAACACTACTATCAAGATCACATAGAGCTTTGAAATCAAAATCATTCACTTTCATATTAATGAAGGGCTCCCAACCATCTTCTTGTTTTATAGGAATAGAAGCCTTATGTTTCATATTTTCTTCTTTAATCTTTATGAGAGCATCAGTAATGTGTTTTGTAAAGGCCATGTTCATAGCACTAGCATTAGGACTTTTAGCAAGCTTTTGTAGGAACTTAATAACTTTAGAGATGTTGCAACCATCAAGATCAAAATCATAATTATCATATAAAGTAGTATAACTATTACTAGCCTCAACACTAGTGGTAGTTATAGTAGAAACACTAATGTTTCTAGCAATTTCATCTTCTCTTTCCCACTTAGCATGCAATTCAGCTAATAGTCTAACATTTTCATCAATTCTCACCTGTATGGAATTAGTAGCTGCAAAGGGATTATCAATAGTTTCAGGTTTAGCATCCATTTTATTCAAAGAAGATTGAGCTTCAGCTAGTGATGCTATATTTCTTTCAGCATTAGAGAGTTTTTCCTCAATAGTTTTATTGAAAGCAGTTTGTTTACTACTAAAGTCTTTAAGCATAACTTCAAGTTCCGAGTGAGCACTCCTATTATTGTTGTAGGAATTTCCATAAGCATTACCATTTTTGGGAGGATATGGCTTATAATTATTGTTACCAAAATTATTCATGTAGGCATTGTTGCTAAAATTGTTATTTCTTATAAAGTTCACATCAACTTGTTCTTCTTGAGAAACCAAAGAAGCTAAGGGAACATTATTTGGATTAATATGGGCTTTCCCATTAACAAGCATAGACATAATAACAACAATCTTATCAATCAAGGATGAGGTTTCCTCAACAGAATTTACCTTGTTACCTTGTGGAGCTCTTTCAGTATTCCATTCAGAGTAGTTAACCATCATATTATCCAGAAGCTTTGTTGCAGCACCCAAAGTAATGGTCATAAAGGTACCTCCAGCAGCAAAATCCAATAGGTTCCTTGAAGAATAGTTCAATCCTGCATAAAAAGTTTGGATGATCATCCAAGCAGTCAGTCCATGAGTGGGACAATTCTTTACCAAAGATTTACTTCTTTCCCAAGCTTGAGCAACATGTTCATTATCAGATTGTTTAAATTTCATTATTTCACTTCTCATAGATATAATCTTAGCAGGAGGATAGTATTTTCCAATGAAAGCATCTTTGCACTTAGTCCAACAATCAATAATATTCCTAGTTAAGGAATTTAGCCATTCTTTAGCTTTTCCTCTCAAAGAGAAAGGAAACAATTTAAGCTTAATAATATCTCCATCTATATCCCTATGCTTTTGCATCTCACAAAGTTCAACAAAGTTATTTAGATGGGCAGCAACATCTTCATTACCAATACCAGAAAATTGTTCTCTCATAACAAGATTGAGTAAAGCAGGTTTTATCTCAAAGAAAGTAGCTTCAGGCACAGGTGGAGCAATAGGTGTGCTCATAAAATCATTGTTGTTGGTGCTAGTGAAGTCACACAACTTAGTGTTTTCAAGAGTAGTCATTTTTTGTGTGTTTTTTGATAAAGAAAGCAAACTTGTAAAACTATTTTTTGTATGTTTTTGATAAAGAAACAAGCAAACAAAAACAAAAGTAAACTAAGCAAAACAAAAACAATAAAGTAAAGAGATTGGTTATGAGGGACTCCCCTTGTGAAGATGTCCTTGACTCCCCAACAGTGGCACCAGAAAATATGCTTGATGGCCCAAAATATATCGAGCTTGTTGGGGAACCCCAAGAGGAAGGTATGATGAGCACAACAACAAGTTTTCCCTCAGTACGAAACCAAGGTTATCAATCCAGTAGGAGCAAGGAAACACCCCAAAGGTGTTGCTAGCTGACCTTGGCAGGGCGCACTACCGGTGCTAGTAGCAACATGGAGATCTGCACAACACAACCACAGAACTTTGCCCCCAACTTGCGATGAGGTTGTCAATCTCACCGGTTTTGCTGAAAACAAAGGATTAAACGTATCGAATGGAAGGAAGTAATAGTTTGCAGAAAGTAAACACAAAGGAGTAAACAGTTTGTAGATTGAATGTAAAAGAAAGGACTGGGGTCCATAGTTCACTAGAGGTGGCTCTCCTTAAAATAGATAACATGCTGGGTGAACAAATTACAATGGGGCAATTGACAAACATCGAGAAAGCATACAAGCATATACTACTCATCTTGACTCCTTGAGATTCGATTGTGCATTACAACATTATACATAGACTGCCATGCAACTGCATCTATGACTAATAATCCACCTTCAGGTTATCATCCGAACCCCCTCCAGTATTAAGTTGCAAGCAACAGATAATTGCATTACGAATTGCGTGTAATGTAAACAATATGATTGTTCTATGAACAAAGGATTGTTGTTTTCTCCCTAGTAGCAATAGCACATCTAGTACCTTAGAGATTTCTGTCACTTCCCCAGATTATCAGAGGCATGAACCCATTATCGAGCATAAATACTAACTCTTGGAGTTGCTAGCATCTACTTGGCCAAGATAGCTACTAACAACGGAAAGCATGCAAGATCACAAATAACAAAGACATGATAGAATCAATAATCAATCTGAAATAGCATCTCAATATCCATCGGATCCCCGCAAACACAACATGCAGAATTACAAATAGATGATCTTGATCATGAACGGAGCTCACAAGATCTAAACATGAAAGCACAAAGGAGGAGAACCAGCCATCTAGCTACTACATGGACCCGTAGTCCAGAGATGAACTACTCACGCATCACACCAGAGGCTTGCCTAATGATGAAGAAGGCCTCCAGGGTTAATTCCCCTCTCCAGTAGGGTGCCGGGAAGAGCTTCGAATCCCTCCCGATCTAGGGATGGAGATGACGGCGACTACAGACTCTTTCGTGGAATTTTGATCGGGTGCTTAGGGTTTCCGTATTAGAGGCAATATATAGGAGGAAGGAGAGGCTGAGGGGTGCCTGGGGCGGCCAGACCACCCCCTAGCGCGTGCCAGGCCTGGCCGCGCGGCCAGGTGGTGTGGCCGGGCTCCAGGTGTCCCCCGGTAAAATAATGACTTTGGCTTTTGTCCCTTCCAATTTCGAGAATATTCATTTTCTGACTTTCCTGGAACCAAAAACAGTAGAAAATAGGCAGCTGGCACTGTCGCTTTTGTTAATAGGTTAGTCCAAGAAATCATATGAAAAGTACTCCAAAGTGTGAAAAAACATAAGAAAGTAGATAAAACCAAGCATGGAACATCAAAAATTATAGATACATTTGCAATGTATCAATGGGTTAGTTCATGAAGAATAATTGCCAAGCTTACCATACCACAAGATCCATATGGTACATTATTTATGCTTCATGTGTTGACCAACTTGAAATCACTCTTCACTCTTTGTATTGGTCAACCATGTATCTTCTCATGCTCCATCTCAATATCTTGAGGTACATAAAGAACTCTTCATTTGATCACATGCTCTAAAACTTATTTAACCATAGCTCAACTAATGAGGCTATCATGACACCGACTTACAGACATTATCTAAAGGCTTAAGCCTGAGAAGCTGCGAGCTCGCTGAGCGATTCAGCAGCATCTCCTGCGGTCCGGCTCTGTGCGTGTGGCCCCTTGCAACGCGTCGATGTGCTGGGCGTGGGCGTCTGTGTGTCCCTTTTTGTGCATCGAGTAATAGCGGCCAAAGCAGCGTTGGGTCCCACTGTCCACCCCTCCTCTCTCCACACCCCCAACCGCCGCCGCCCCTCATCTTCCCTCTTCCTCTAGCCGCCGCCCGCTTCCTCCTTCCGGTCGCAACCTTGTAGCAAGGAAGAGGTCTGGTCAAAGTGGAATCATGGATGACAGCCTAGACCACTAATTAGTTTCCTCTTTTTTCTGCAACACTAGGGCAAGAGGCCAAATCACCCATTGCCTCTGTCGCGTCCTTGCCAGGCGGGCCAACACCATTGTTGCTGTGTTCGATGGCCTCTACTTGACCAGAGGGAGCTCGCCGACGAAATCCGCAAGTGACGGGTCTCCCAGGAGAAGGAGAGACATGCCAATCGCGGCCGCCGACTCCCTCCGTCCTTCCTCCTAATCGTTGTTGCCGACTCTCTCCTTCTCACCCCTTCTTACACAAGAGGATGTTGGCGACCTCCCATGGCTGGATTGCATCTTCCATGGTGGCCGCCAAGCAGAAGGGGACACATTCCACTTCTACCACCAGGCTGCCACCATGCATGCCCCCTCCACCATCAAGGTCGAGCTCTCGCAGCTCGTGCTCGCCATCCTCGACGACCTTGTTGCCAGCTGCGTCTTCGGCAACGCAAGCTTCTGCAGCAGCGACATCAAGCTCGCCATCCTCCGCCCGGCGCCACCCATGCCCATGCTCGGCCGCCTCCCCACGAGGAGCCTCCCACCGCCTCACTTCCTCTGTAGCTTCGCTGCCGCCGCCGACGCCGACACGCCTTTGTCAGCTGCAGGGACCCTCGACAGCGACACCGGGGAGGAGAACTTCCGCTGCACCGGTGAGGTTATCGCCTGAGGCCGCAATCCCATGCTCGTCGATGTTGGAGCCGCCTCCGTCGCTGCCAATTTCGCCACGGCCTCGCCGTACCGTATCGTCCCTGTCGGTCCCACCTCCATCGACCAAACTGATCTTGGCGTGGCCGCAGCCATGGCCAGCGCCACCTCTGGCCTTATCATAATCATCGATGACCTCAAAGAGTTGGTCCCGGACAACAGCGGGCTCCAGGAGATGGGTGACGCATGGTGACGGAGGTGACGCGAGTGCTGGAGACGCATAGAGCGGGGCGCGTCTGGGTGCTGGGGTGGTCGGCCACGTATGAGACACACCTCACCTTCTTCTCCAAGTTCCCCTTGCTCGACAAGGATTGGGAGCTCTAGCTGCTGCCAATCACAGCGGTGCACGCCGGAGGCAGCCCCTCTGCCTTCATCTCCCCGCCAACCACAACGACCCTAGCTTTCTACAAGCCTGCAAGGTGAAATCCTTTTTGTCTTTTGTTTCTATACTACCTTGCATCAATTGTTTATGTTGCCATCCATTTGGTGACTCCCCACGTTTAGTTTGTTATCAGTATAATGTTCTTAGCTGTCGGGTAAGGATTAGTACTTGTTTGTGTCCTTGATTATGTTTATAGGGCTGATTTGTTTGTATGCTCATTGGCCTAGATGTTTTTCTACCATGTCTGCTTGGTCGAGTTTATACCGAGGTCCTTAAATATACTACTGTAGTACTATATGGCTAGAATATTTTCGTTGCGTCGGTTGGAGTAAATGCGTTCGATTGGTCAGATGTATCATATGTCTTGGCCAAGTCATTCATTCATAATCAAGATATTGAATTGTCTAACTTTCCCATTGTCGATCAAGACTGTTTGGCGGGATGTTATCCACCAAATATTGGTTAATTGGGTTTTGTTCGGAGGAAGTCTCCCTCAAAAAATGTATTTGTTGTTGTTTGGATATGAGTGTACATACTTCTAATGACTCTACCATGTTTAATTATTATAGCAACAATTGCACCATTGGGTTTTGTAGCCAAGTCATGTATATATTGGTTGTTGCAGCCAAGTCATTCATTCATAATCTAGATATTGAATTGGTGTAAGATGTTATCAACTTTGTTGAAAGCCCTTTAACTCTATTTGTTCAATAATGTGTAAAAATGATTATGACTTACCAATCCTCCCTACACCTGCAAGTCGACTATACCTACGAAATGGTGCCAAAACATACGGTAGGCAAAGAAGTAAACAAACCATTCTTAAATGCATGTTCCCTAGGGGTCTCTAATGCTAGAGGACTATCATGATATGGTTCGTGTTTGAGCAGTTCAAGTTTTTGTTCATCTTGTGTGGACCGTCAATGACATGATGTAGATTCATTCCAAGAAGACACGTTAGCAGCCGCTTAGTTTTTTGCATGATCTACTTTTCGCAATTATAACTTTGCAATATGAAGCTATAGGTCTCTTAGCTCACCTTTTTCATTTCAATTTGTGATGCAACATATAATATTTCCTCTAATTTCCCTAACCAATAGTGAAACTTCATACTATTATATTTTTACTATGCATCTGGTTATGGTGCAATGATGATGGTTGTTCCTTGCACTCCACGATAAATTCCTCTCATAAATATGTTGACTTTGGCATGACATATTTCTCATTCCCTATTGATCATTCATGTTATTTTGTAGGATACAGATTTAGTGTACGTCAATTGCGGTGGAGATCATCATAATTTTATTTAGCGGATACAATGGATGGTATAGCAATGGGATAACTCACAATTTATAATCGTTTTTATGTCTAGGAATTGTTTGCAAAACTTTAATATTTTCCTCTCTACTGAACAAGTGTCCGCTCTTAAAAATAATTCACATTTTGTCACTAAATACTGATCATTAGATAGTACATCAAGGGTTTTTAAACCTAAGATTGAAATTCCAAGATGGGAAGAGCGGGTGATTTCCATGAACAATGCTAGGTTGGTAATGTTTTGCTTTCCTATCTAAAATTATATGAGCTATCTATGTTCATATTGAATGGAGCGGAATGTGATTGTTGAATCTGAGTTTATGTAGAGGAGTGGTCTGTGAATATTAACATCATGGTAACTAGAAAGTGCAGCTATTATTTTTGTTTTGTGGGCTCATAAAAGATTATTTGAAGCGACCGATGGAAACCACATGTTGTCAGTGATGCTTTTAGTTCTTTGGAAGATGAACACATTCATGACATCTATTTATATTGATGTTCTTGTGCTAAGTTTTAGAAAAACAGAAGTCATGAAGTAAGAGAACAACTTTGGCAACCCTCAAAGCTCAGAATAAGAAACACAAGAAAATAGGACAGGACTACAAATGACAATTAAAGCATAGGTTGCAAGGGTTGAGCTGACAAAGTGAGTCTTCTTTTCTGTTTCGAGTTGCTCATATTTTTCACCAGTGTGGTTACATATTTGTAGTCTCTTGTGTCCCTCTATCTGGCAATTTGACTCATCCAATGGATATTTTTTTAATTAATGAGGATATTGTGTAATACAATTATATTTTTGGTTGATTTATGAACGATTTTATAACTTGACACCTGTGTGCTTCCTAGAGATTACGAGAGGTTAGTAATATTGTTGCACCCCTCTTTATTATGAAGAAAATCTACTATTCTACTTAGTACTTTTTTCCCATGAAATAAGTACTTGTTTTGGATCTTTGGTCTCAAGCCATCCTCCTATTACCAGAACCTGTTCATTACATGGTTATCTCTTTTTCTATGCTTATTCCGAGCTGAATCTTTTAGAGGTTACAAGTACAAATGATGAGTTTTTCGTTGTATAGGTGCTATGATTCTAAATATTACTGTTTGTCAATGCTACAACCATATTCATCACAATTAGGAATTGCAAGAGATATAGATTAATATTTAGGATGTGTTCTTATATGTTTTGGTAATTAACCCGTGTTGACAAACCGAGGAAACATAAAAATCAAATATGCTTTGAACCACAGACCTTACTTTTAGAAAATGCTACATGGTTCGTATGACAATGTTTATCCAGTGTTCCTTAATCATCATTTTAAATTGTGGACCTAACTTCAAATAGTTTTGTAGGTATATACGGACTTAATTTGCATGATATAATTCCTCTAGAATGTAACCTAGGCTAGCTGTGGCACTTCTCAGGCTACCTCTAACCGTTTAGCTGCTGGGTGGTGGTCTTACGCGTGTGTGCCCCGCAACCCGGTGTAGACGTGTCGAGTCGGTAAACTATGGTTTGTGTTTCTACCTCCTAGCCTTCTAGGTGGACCCTTTTTTGGGACTCACATGCCAGCCTATCTAGCTAGGTTGTTGGGGTTATTCATCTCTCCACCTGGTCTATTTGAAATCGATTCATGCCCCTACCAGTGAGGGTTTCATTGGAATCGGACAACAGGGTGGGTCCAACGTCTTTGCATTCGGAGTGCTGGTGCAACGTATTTGCTTTTGGCATGCTGAGGTCCTTGACCAGGGACTGGGAGTTGTGACGGCGGCAGGAAATTGCAAAAGAGAATATTTGAACATAGTCCAATATCTTTCCCTTTTGATGATTTTAAAAAAAATTATAAGGTACACTAGATGTTCTTTCATTCCTTTGAGGTTTGGTTTCTACAATTATGGTGAAATTTTTATTACACATAATCCTCTTATATGTGCTATTTAGGCTTCCTTATTACTTTATAACAAAAGAGCTAGGTTAAGTTTATATGCAGAGGAAGAGTCTATTGATACATCGAATCCTGGATGCGTGCCTTATCGTGACAAGTATAATAGTTTGTTTCTTATCTTTTTCATCTCCTCATATATCCTCATCTCCATAGGATATTATTTTTGTAGAATACCATGTGGACAACCGGTTGAAGCATATTTCTATGAGGTACATTTACTTATTTGAGTGTTTTTCCTTTTTTTCTATTTACACTGATTGTGCAAAAGTTTAGGCAAGAAATTTCTAAGACCTTTGGTATGTACAACATGTTGTTTTAATTATGGTTAACATTAATTAGTTTAGTACTTGGATGTTTGTATTAACATATTGGAAAAGTTATCTGCGAGTTCTAAAGATATAGCCAACTATACCGTATGAAATTGAATTAACTCTACTGTTTCAGGTCTCTTTTTTATACCATCAGTTTTAAACTCTAATTTTATTCAGGCTGGACATCCAACACTTATGTATGAATTCAATTAGCATGACATAGCATGTTATTCTATTTTCACGTCACTTTATTAGTAGTTGATTTGATGCAGGATGCCATGGTCTCAAAGTTGCACGTTTGCCTACTGAAATGACTGGGAACATTTGTTGTAAGAGATGTGTAGATCATGTTTATGTATTGTTGTCTCCGTAAATAGCTAATACGTATTTGAATATCCGATTGTGATATGTTATATGTTCTGCGCTTGGGAAGTAAAAGTTGATAATGTCAACTAAAATCAGTGCGCATGTATATTTAGAGTGTTCATTGTATTAACATGAAGTTGAAATGTTATTCGCCAGGAAAACTCATACAATATCTACAAAGTACAATAGTTTACTATATTGGTGCTCTTCAACTTAACTGATGTAAGTATTGCGTACATTAAATAGTATCATCTTCCTTTGTTGGTTAAAACATTCTGTTTTTCCAGTGCTATTCATATACTTCGGGTTGATTTTAATATTCTATTAGAAAATGCTCTAAAGATGTCTGTTAAATCTCAAATCCTCGGCTCGTTGGCTAGAAACATCCGATATCCAATCCTTGCCTAAAACAGAGATAGGCGACGCGGCAAAGCGCGCATTTTATCTAGTATTTTGAATTCTTATATTGAGATCACACTCTCAAGATCTTGATCATATCATATTCTTCTCTTCAACTTGATGATCTTGATGCCAATACTCATATCTTTATCTTCATGGCATCCGTACTTGAATCCAACACATGGACTATAAAAATAACCTATAGAATATTGCTTTATATAAAACTCAATAAAAACATTAGTCCATAGAGATTATCATTAATCACCAAAATCACACGTTGGGCAATTACCGTTCAAGAGACATGCTGACATGTTCGAGATTTCTTCCTCTCTTCAATCTAGGATTTTGAGAAGAAAATGTTAGAGAAACTCTAACGAAGCCTGTAAAAATACGAACTATAAATCGTGTTTACAAGGCACAGCAAACATCATTTACGGTTTCAAAAAGGCGATGCAAAACGGAGTCCGTAGAACTAAACCAGTGAAAGATAATATTCGTTTTTCTGGTATATTCTCTTATCTTCTTCCTGGATACTGTCGCAGCCTTGCCTTTTGCCGGCCCGTCCCACGTAGCTAGCTAGCTATGATCGTGGATCCAATCGATGAACGCATACATAGCTAGCTAACTACCATTCGTGGATGGAATCGATTAATGCATACGCAAGAAATAATACTCAAAGTTGTTTTAATAAGTGTTTCCAACGTGACTATATATTTTTGCTAAACTTACTGTGGGCCCATGTGCCAGTGAAACATGTGGTTGAATCTTTTGGTTTATTACGTGGCGCCCCATTCCGGTATACTGCATCACAGTCGCACGCTCGAAGATAACAGAAAAAGGCATTAACTACCATGTGGACCCAATCTGGTAGGAGTCGACTGTCAGTGACACGTGACACGTGACACGAAGGTACTGCGTGCACGCAGCGAGCCACCACTCCAGTCCGATTTGGCTGTCGTCGTCACCTTAATGGGTTCTTCTATTCTACCAACCTGACCGTCCGCCGTCGCCGCCGCGAAACCCTAGAGGCCTAGACCACCGCGAGCGAGCGTGAGCTCCATTACCGACCGTTATACAGGATGGGTTGCGGGACAACCTCGCACGGCGCTCTGCTCGCCGCGGCGCCCCTCGCTAGCCCGCGGCCCCGCCTGCTAGCCCTCTCGCCGCCGCCGTCGACGCCGTCTATTCAGGTCAATGTTCAGCGCTCACTGCCTTTCTTCTTCACGGGTTGATACTAGCTTCTGTTGAGATTCGTAGAGAGCGGGATTAGGTAGCATGTGCGATTTGGTTGGAAAGCTGGATTTATAACTTTTTTAAATCTTATTAAAAAGAGGATCTGATTTTTTTAGAGTCGGAGATCGGAAAGTAAGGAATTGTTGTTTCTATGTAGATGTGTACTGAATATTCTGATGCGTGGTACTTTATCTTTGATGATGCAGATTCAGAATCGACTTTATTCTATTTCACAGCTTCCGCTACTAAAGGCTCGAGGCAAAGGAAGATGCGAGGCTTCTCTAGCAAGTAACTACACGTATGTGATATTCACTCTGAACTGCATTGCATGCCTTATTAGAGTGTACCACGCTATGCGGTGCCCTCGCACACACACAAGCACCGGTCATGGCGATTTGCTTGTGCTAGATTGCTCTCTATGATGTGTTTAGTTGTGTCGAAATACTTCTGATGGCAATCTTATGACATACCAGGCAGACATCAGAGTTTGCTGATTTGGATTGGGAGAACCTTGGTTTTGGACTAGTGCAAACTGACTATATGTATATCGCAAAATGTGGCCCGGATGGGAACTTTGACAAGGGTGAGATGGTGCCGTTTGGGCCCATAGAGATGAACCCATCTTCCGGAGTCCTAAATTATGGACAGGTTTGTATGGGAGATGGAAACTCCTTGGTTCATGTCTCTGGTAGACTGGAGTGACGTTTTGAATGCCTAAATCTTGTTGTTCTCAAATTGTACTGGTTCTGGTTTATAGGGATTGTTTGAAGGCCTAAAGGCATATAGGAAAAGTGATGGCTCCATACTGTTGTTTCGTCCATTGGAAAATGCAATGAGGATGCAAACTGGTGCCGAGAGGATGTGCATGCCTGCACCCCCAGTCGAGCAATTTGTGGATGCAGTGAAACAAACTGTTTTAGCAAACAAGAGATGGGTGAGTCATGTATCTAAAATGTTGGGTCACTCCCATGGTGGCTATCTCACCGTTTATGTGCATAATCTAATTTAACAAATATCTTATGCATCCAGGTGCCTCCTACTGGTAAAGGTTCTTTGTATATTAGGCCGCTACTTGTGGGAAGTGGTGCTGTTCTTGGCCTCGCACCTGCTCCTGAGTATACATTCATTATCTTTGCCTCCCCTGTTGGGAACTACTTTAAGGTTTGTATCAAAAGATTAAGCTTGTCCGTCCACTATTTTCATGAGATATTTTGCCCCAGATAAAAATCATTGGGCTGACCGTACTATATATACGTGTATTGTCCACTCTTCATGACATTTCATTTTGGACTAAAAACTATGTAGCAACTATAATTCCATGTATTTGTCGTGCTGTTATTAGTTTCATTGATACACTACTTGATGAATGGCATATAGACTTTCAAACTATTTTTGGTATGGTGGTGTGCCTGTTTAATTTGTTTAGTGATATCTGCAGGAAGGATTAGCTCCAATAAATTTGATAGTTGAAGATAAGTTTCATCGGGCCGCTCCTGGTGGAACTGGAGGTGTGAAGACCATTGGAAATTATGCCTCGGTAATTCTATAATTTGCTAGCATCAATCTACAACAACTTTGCTATGCAACATTGTACCTACAGGCGTATGATGCAAATTTGCATTCTGAATTTCTGAAACTTATCTTTCTTATGCCTTGATTTGATGATTTTGGGCTTCAATGTTAAAAGTTCAAAATACAAGAACAGTGTTATGTTGCTTGAGTAGTCTATGGCCATCAGTGTAATTATTTTAATGATGTTAATCTGAAATGACAAAACTGAAAAGATAGCATATACTTGAGATGGGATGATGTCGTTGGAGGTATTTTTCGAAGTGGACTGTAGCCTAGATAATTTGGGTCATCCGCCTTAATGAATCATATGGTCCTTCAACCCTTTCATACAGGTGCTATATGGCTGTCTGTCAGCTCTATCATGCATCTATACTCTTGATACTGTATCTGCTTTTACAGTTATGTTCTATTAGCATTCACTAGCGCGTTTCAAATTCTTCTGCTGGGACTTCATATATATATATATATATATTGGTGTTCTGGTAGTGAAGTTAATTTGTTATGTTAGTGAATGCTCATTTCATCCATTAGTGCACTATCTTCTGCTTGTCTTCTCTGAGGTAATAAGGAATTGTGGTCAATCTTTTCAGTATTTGATATCCATGATCAAAACATTTTCTTATGTCTTCTATGTTAAAATGTTTTGCTAACTGACCTTAACTTATATTCATGGCTTCTTCATAATCAGCATGTGTTCTTTTTGTTGCATAGGTCTTGATGGCTCAGAAAATTGCAAAGGAGAAAGGCTATTCTGATGTTCTCTACTTGGATGCTGTTCACAAAAAGTACCTTGAAGAAGTATCTTCGTGTAATATTTTTGTTGTGAAGGTAAGACATCACTGTCACTGTCAGTTATGCTTGCTATGTTGGATTAAAAAATCGCCAATTAGTTCTGAAAGCTACTACCAAGGTGACCATAGATCAGTCTAGCTAACCTAGTACCATCTTCGATTCGAACATAATGTCTTTTGCTAAAATGGCAAATTTGTCTGCCAAGCTTCATGCACTAGCCAACACAAGCAAAAGTCCGAACTGATGGAAAGGGCTAGTGCAATCCACTTATACACTTCAACACCCCCTCTCACGTGTGACGGGAAGACAAGTCAACACGTGTAGACTCACAGGTAGGCTCAAGAGGCCTTGCACATGGACTGGTGACTCAGAGGCATGGCTCAAGAGGCCTATACTTGGACACCGAGAGAGAAACAACAATTTTAGGATAAATTGCGAAAGACAGGACTCGTACTCGAGACCCTGGGCTCTGATACCATGTCAAGCTTCATGCACTAGCCAACGCAACCAAAAATCCAAACTGATGGAAAGGGCTAGCGCAATCCACTTATACACTTCAATATATATCATGTGTTGGTAAAAGGAAAAAGTGAAATAAATTACACAAAAATGGTTTTAAACTGGAGTAGATATCTTAATTACAAAATCCTTTTGTCTTTAAATACATGTGCCTGCCACAGTAACTTTGGACACCAAAACACACATGATTGATAGAACATCCATTAGCATGGCACCTGCACTCGCAGAATATGATCTGATAAAGGAATGGAACCTTTGAACAGATAATACTCTGTGGGATTGGTCAACAGATCACTATAGCAGCACTAAATACTACTCCGTTCCAAAACAATCGAAGTTTTAGGTCTGTTGTAAGTCAAACTTCTCTACTACCTCCGTTTCAAGGAATAAGGCGCACACGCATTCCAAAGCAAAGTTTGACCGAATAAATAGAGCAACTAAAACTTGATTATATTGTGTAAAATTAGTATCGTTGGATTCTCATTGAAACACACTTTCCAGTTATGCTAATTTTGTACCAGCATTCTTTATATATTTAGAGTAAATCTTAATCAAAGAAAAAACACGCAAATCGAGGATGCCTTATTCCGGGACAGAGGTAGTATATACTATATAGTAGGAAAATATGCTTGGTCAAACTTAAAGTTGTTTGACTTGGGGCAAAACTAGAGCTTCGATTATCTTAGAATGGAGGCAGTAACCAGATAACGATTTTGATTCTCTAGCACCATCTGGCTGATTGCACCTCTTAAGTTTGGCATGGTTGTCTATCGCCTTGGTTTCTTATATATGTTGCTGAACTATACCATATCTGGAATGATGAGAGATCGATTTTTCTTAAGGGTAGTTATTTCAGGGCTATCTCATGCATGTTGTTTGTTACTTAGATATATTTTTTTTCTTGCCTTTTGCACCAGGGCAATGTTATTTCAACTCCAGCAATAAAAGGAACAATATTGCCGGGCATCACAAGGAAAAGCATAATTGATGTTGCTCTGAGCAAAGGCTTCCAGGTATTATTTGTCGAACCCATGAATGGACGGTTGGGATTGTTACCAATCAGTTTGTCTTGTCTAGATATTTGCCTATGATTGGATTAATGCCTTTCAGTTTTTTTCTTTGATACCATTTGACAGTAGCATAGAGCAGTAAAGAGTGAGCATATATAATTGTGTTAGAGTTGTATAATTGCGTTTGGACCCCAAAACTCCAGTGACCCCTTTGGTTGGAATTTTTTAAAATTCCATTTACAAGTTAAAAAATATTCCAAAAATGATCCCAGGATTGTATTGGGGGACTCACTATGAATATGCAAATATTCATGAAAAAGGCTTTCATTTTTAGATGAACAAAAGAAGCATAGTATGTGGCGATGTAGAATAGCAATCAGTAGCACTACTATCTGCTTTTATAAATCATCATATATGTCTACTTTGTGCAGCTCACAAACAGAAAGGAGTTTTTCGGAAATTTGCAGATTCATAGTATGTTTTAAAATGTATACGTCGAAATGTTTTTTACTTGTGAATGCACTCTGAAAATTTCAAAATAGAACAATCACTGCAGTTCATAAGACAAAAATCCGCACTCTTTAGGTAGATCCATGTTATTTATTTTGATACTCAGTCCCTCTCCTTTTGTTGTGAATATTAACAGGGGGCATATATATATATATATATATATATATATATATATATATATATATATATATATATACAACAATACCTTTGTGCTTAACTCCTCATATGAGCTATTACTTCATGGTGATTGGTGGATGCAAATATTACTCGTTTTTCTTAGTGATGTTGATCTAATCAGAAGAAGCAAAATGCTGTTCATAACTGCCAATGGAAATACCTGACACTGACAATCATTGCATCTGTTCTTAAATTCTGTGAAATATGTCTGTATTTATTTCTTGGAAGGTTGAGGAGCGCCTTGTGTCCGTGGATGAGCTGCTTGATGCTGATGAAGTGTTCTGCACAGGGACCGCTGTGGTAGTGTCCCCCGTGGGTAGCATTACATATCAAGGGAAAAGGTAAAGCCAAGTTTTTTGTTGTTCCTTTAGAGTTGGGCTTTTAGTAGGCTTTAAGCTGAAACGTGGTGGTAGTTAAATCAAAATCCAAATCGTTTTCTTGAACAAGTTCCATCACAGCGGCATACCAGATCTGATGCCCATCTGCTTCCTGCCTTGCAGGATTGAATACGCCGGCAACCAAGGAGTTGGCGCCGTGTCTCAGCAGCTATACACTTCTCTAACAAGCCTCCAGATGGGCCAGGTGGAGGATTCGATGGGCTGGACCGTGCAACTGAATTAGCAAGAACCTTCATTGCTTCGTTATTTCCAGAAGGCCCCAGCCTAGATTAAACATGATCATGGGCTCGCAGGGTCCTCCATCTATCTAGATTGAATAAAGCATGATCATGACCATCGTCAGTTTTGTGGGCTCTCTGTCGAATTGGCGTCCTGTACATCTGTAGATGGTGCACAAGTCGCATGTAGCCGTTGTGCGTATGTGCCCTTTCTTTTACAGATTTACTTTTGTCGATACCATAGTCTTTTGTGCTGACTAGCGAGCGATGTAAAGTAGATGAATTCTCTTGTTTGTTTTTCATATGGAATACCTTTGTTTATGATGGTAATAAGAGCTCTGGCGATGTTTCTTGCTAGAAATGGCAGCATGAGTGGTCAACCCACGCACGTATATCTTCCAGCCGTGATGGCTGATGAGTAGTAGGAGTACATGGCAACCACGGTTCCAAGCCCTCAATGACGGCGATGCAGGTTGTTCACTGCAACTCGACTGTTTGAGTTATATGTCGATCCAAATTCTATAAAGTAAAGGCCAACTTCTGACGGAGCGGAGCGAGGCTTGTCGCCGGAGGCTTGGACCGATGTGGAGGGCGACAACCCCCCGCGATACGGATCGTCGAAGACCTAGGTTTTCACTGTTATATAAATCACTTGTAAGCCGCCGTCTGGGATAAGTTGCATCTGTGAAATCCTCGGCATTGTGTAAACACTCCCTGTTATAGTGAAGTTTTGCTGGCTGGTGTCTGGTTTTTTCTCTTTTTGTTGAAGACGTTTTTCCACGTTAAATCTATGTCTCCCTGTGTGATTTTTTTATCATCCGCTGCCGAGTGAGAAGAGAAGTGGATAAGGCAGGCTGCAGCGGCGCCAAGGTTGGTTGGTACCTGTCGTATTGCCATCATTTTTTGAAACTAAGGACTTTGCCATTTTCATTGATGCTGTTGGCTTGGTGTGCCCATCATACGTCCAGCCAGCTACCCGGGGCCGGGGTCCTGCTCCGGCATAACTGAAAACAGCTCAGTGTATCCTTCATTCATCGGAATTATAACACGCCAAGAGGGGTCCTGAATTCCTTCAATAAAAGCTGTAGTAATCTGGACGGCCTTGCCAAAATAATCGAGGCTTTAGATTTGCCATAAGTCAAAATTCTGCAAGTCTGAACGAATTTAAAGAAAAAGCAAAAAAACGTGTCGATATCTACACTGTTATATTTGTATAGTATGACTGTATTGTATGCCGAATCTAATAAAACAAAATTGTGTCGTCATTTGTTGTTATAACTTTTTTGTAAATTTGTACAAAATTTAAAACAGTTTTTTTTGCGGGCAAGAATTATAACAATTTGACTACATCTTAACAGAATCTAGCATATCACTACTACTACTCGGCTCTATTCTTGACGTTCTACATTTAAGAATTTAACAGATCTGTTTTTTATGTTAAGTTGCAAATTTTGGAACTTAGTGCATTATACATCTTTTTGTTATTTTTGTACAGATTACAAGTAGCCATATTTAAGTTTTAAATTTCCCACGCACGTACATGCAAACATTATCTATGTTTGTTAAATTTTGAGATTTTTTCTAAAACTTGAAATTTCAGTTTTCTTACGCAGTAAAAAACTACTTTTCCTTGCGGGTCCCAGCTTCTTTCTTCCTGTTGGATGCCGACCTAGTTCGGATGTGCCCCAGTTACCAAACTTCCCTCTAGGGTGCTACCACTTGTTTGCATCGATCCGAGGAGAGCGGCATCGATCATCGTGCACGCCTGGCCAACCACCCGTACTGACGAACTCGTACGTTCATCACGGCAACGTAGGCAGCACATCATCGTCATGCGAAATGTTTACTTTGATCGCCGGACTGACAACGACTTTGCCTGCGTCCAAACGCGCATGTCCTGCTCGACGGCCATAGACGGGCGTGTTTGGTTGCACAGATCAAATTTTTCGTTTTTTTTATTTGGTCTGGTGCTATACGAGAGAAGATTGGATTCGAGCCAATTTGGATATTTTGTTTGGCTTCGAGCATTTAGTTTTCATGTAAATTGGTCTAGTTGTTTGGTTGCACACATTCTAGACTTTTTCCCGGCTGATACTACATTTTATAGGTGTTTGGTGTGGTGCTTTGCACATGATCACATGGGTTATGATCACCTATTTTGAATTGGGTAAACCTACCACCACAGTACACACAACACATGATTACAATAACGGACATATACCACATGGTATATGTGGGGAGCAATCTAAAAAAAAATAACAGACATATGCACACACAACATTACGAGCTAAAGCATATATATACTACCAGACAGACAACAATCAAGAATTCTAACTTACACCACTGATCAAAAGAACCATGAGTCGGGAGCATCGCATGCCCCTGAACCACCAGGGGTTTAACCCCTGATCAAAAGAGATCAGACAAGTTCACCATCACAAGTTGTCGGCGCGATCCTTGGCCCGTATGGGAGGGGCAGATAGACTGATGAATTGGGGGGCCGTTGGCTCCCAGTCGTGCCCCCCATACAAAAAACATCAACTATTTTTTATCAAATCAATAAGTTTTTTTTATCAAATAAAAAATTTGTTTATCAAATCAAACAAGTAATTTAAACAAGTTCAATATAGCAAATAAATAATTGAACATTCAAATTTAGTACAAGTTCATGAAATTAAACAAACAATTCAAAATGTTGCAAACAAAGGCAAATAAATAAACAAACTAGCTGACTCCTTTGAGCCTCCACAAATGCTCCACCAGATCATTTTGCAGTTGGCTATGCGTATCTGTGTCTCAAACTTCTCGCCGCCTAGCGAGAAAAGAAGCAAACGCAGGTGACACTTAGTGGTCAATATCTGCAAAAGGACCTTAGCGATAATACGGTTTACTGTCAAACACTAGAGTCTCCCGCTTGCTCTCGATGATCATGTTGTGCAAGATTATATAGGCAGTCATGACCTCCCACATCTGATCTTTCGACAAGGTAAGGGCATGGTACCTGGCAATGGCAAATCGAGCTTGCGGCACGCTGAATGCCCTCTCCACATCCTTCCTGCAAGCCTCCCGCTGTTGGGAAAACCAAGCTTTCTTTCCTCAAGGCACAGGGTTTGAGATTGTCTTCACAAATGTTGACCATCCTGGGTAGATGCCATCTACCAAGTAGTAGCCCTTGTCATACCGGTGCCATTGATCTCGAACTGCACTAGTGGAGTTCTTCCTTCAATAAGCTTGGCAAACACATTTGAACACTACAACACGCTGATGTCATTGTGTGATCCTATCATACAGAAGAAAGCATGCCAAATCCACAGATCCTGATCTGCCACAACCTTAAGGACCACACTGCATGATCCTTTGTGACCTTTGTACATGCCCTGGTGCGCAAATGGGCAGTTCTTCCAAGCCCAGTGCATACAGTCCATGCTTCCAAGCATTCCTTGAAAACCCCTTGTTGCATTCTATTGCAAGATCCAAGCTGTGTCTTCTGCATTGAGTGTTCTTAGGTATTTCTTCCCATACACTGTCACAATTGCCCTGCAAAACCTGTACATGCAGTTGATGGCCATGGATTCGGCCATGCGGAGGTAGTCGTCCTGTGTGTCTCCGAGAATTCCATATGCAAGCATCCGGAGAGCAACTATGCATTTTTGGATTGTGGAGAAACAAAGTGTGCTGACGGCGTCTCTCTTCAGTTTGAAGTAGTCGTCGAACTCTCTCAATTACTCGACGATCTTCAGGAAAAGCTTCCAGCACATTCTAAAACAGCGCTGAAATGTGACGTCGCCGTGTAATGGATCATCGGCGAAGTAGTCGGCATAGAGCATGCCGTAGCCTTCCATCCTTTGCCTCAGTTTGCTCTTGTGCCGCCCAGGATTCGAAGCCCTAGCAGTCGGCTTCTCATCGGCACCATCGATCATGCCCAGGAGGGATGTGACAATCATAAGATGATCGTCATCGCTGACTGTTTCGAACACCAGCAGCAACGGCAACTTCATCATCCATTAGAGCGGCCAACATCTCTTCCTCGTTTGAATCCATGCCTTTTGCAAACCTTCGATTACCTAGTGGGAAGGGCGGTTTTGTGGCGGGCTTGGAGCTAACGGTGGGCGTGGGGGCGGCTCGAGAGGGAGTGGGGGCGGCTCGGGAGGGCGTGGGTAGTATTTTTGCGACTACGGCAATGACTCTAGCGGACTAAACAGCAGACGATGGCGAGGGGTGGTAACGGCGTCAAGCTGCTAGAGGGTCATCGTTAGGGGAGGGGGTGGATGGGAACATAGAATGTGGGAGGCTTCACATGTGCGTGTCACCGACTAGGCTGGCCCGCGTCGTTTTCAGCTCCATGCGGTGCCCCCGCTTGCCCCCCGTGGATTCGGTTCATCCTCGGGGTGCCAAATAACTAAACAAGCCGCGTCGGTGCGAAATAACATTTGGGGGGCACGGTTGGGCGTGATTTTGGGTGCCGGCACACCCCATAGCCTTTTAGGGACCCCGAGTGGAGATGCTCTTACAAACTCACAAACTATGACATGAAGGCCGCTGGCGTATAGCCGTGGTCAGGGCAGGTGTACTGTCTGGCACTGGAGGAGTCCGCCTTATAGAACATCATCTTGACGATGAAGGCCTAGAGCTTGAATTCCATAATGTCATCGCGCTCTAGGTCATACTTTTACACCAACTCCGGCCAGTTCTTTCTAAACGCAACCTGGCCACTGAACTAGTCCACCTGCACCAACTCAGTGCACCAGCGGCAGGCTGTGACTGATAGGACGCGCGATAGCGGGGTCCTAATCTAGTTCCTCGGGCCACGCTGGAATACCGATGAGATCACCAGCATGTGGAGGTCATCAGCCTCCAGCTGTATGATGAAGCGGAGAGGGACCTGGTCGATTTGGTGGTGGCCAAGCTTTGGCTCCCGACCATGCTTGCTGGGCGGCTGCATTACCACCTTCACCCTGCCGATGACCATGGGCTTCATTGCTCGCGCCCAGTGGTTATCCGGGAGAATGTCGGCATAACCCGGTGCGGGGGGAGGGTGCTAGCCCTTCCCCCATAGTATCACAGTCAATCTTAGCCACCTTGGCATGTAGCAAAACAAGGCTAGGACAAAAGTATAATCTACAACTAGAAGCATTGCCCAATTGGGCAATGGACATGAAAGAAAGATGGACAAAGTAGCAAGAACAAGAACTACAAGGAATCGAGCAATGCACATGAAAGCGGATTGAATATGTACAAACCACATTAAAATCCCCAATCGAGCTAAGTACCAGGATAGCAACCAATTTGGGGATTTGGCTAAATTGAATCCCCAAATTTGACAGCACATTTTCAAATCTCTAACTACCTAGTGCGAAAAAGCCCAAAATCTCTCGTCCCAATCCATGACACCTACCTAAAATACACCTCGATTGAGTCCTAACTGTCATTGATTTAGTACCAAACCCTAACCGCTAAACACATTACCAATGAATCGGGAACTTACCGTAGTCGAGGGTGGCGTCATCGATGAAGATGGAGCAACAATAGGTGGCACGAGAGCTAAACAAGACGCTCTGGGCACGGGGGTTGGGGCCGCCGCTACAGGAGGAAAAACCCTATCCAAATCGTCAAGGGTAACCCTGATGCTGGCGGGGGGTTTTCTGGCCACCTTCACTGTAGATGCGGCTTCTGCCGCAGATGTAGAAGATGCAGTTGCTGCCGCCGCCACCGTTGCCGCCCGAGTTCCATGCGCGCAGAAGGATGCGGGAGCCCTGAGCGCCCTCACGAAGGACGCCTTGCCACCGGTGGTGAGCTTCTCTAGTTGAGCGGCCGCCAACCGCCATGGGCACTCAGCTCGCCGATGCTGAGGGCGCAGAACGGAGGGGGAGAATGAAGAGCTCCGACCATGGAGGGCGAATCGGGGTGAGGGACAGAGGGAGTGAAGTGGGCGGTGAGCGGAGTGGACTAGGAGTTAAACCGAAAATGTCCCGGCTCCCGCGCTTCCCCACACGTGCAACCGATTGGCACGTGGCGCTTGTCAGGGCTTGGCTGCTTGGAAACGACCGATTTTGGTGTTCCCAGCGGGCCAACTTTTGGCATGCTTTAAAACTCATGCCATGGAGCAAACTCATGCGGGCCAAATAACCATCTGGCCGGATACGAGAAACAAAAATCTGGCCTACCAAACACCCCCTTACACGACGACCGGAGACAGGGTCCGAGACATACTCTCGGCTTTACACCAACATTAAGCCAATTGATAGTATGTAGGTATTGCGGGTGGTGGCCTCCTTCTCCGCCGGAGGTGGGCGACAAGTTGTGGTGGATCTCTGGATCCCACGTCTTGCAAAAATAATTGGCCAGGTGACGAACCTAACGGTTCTCTCACGAAGTCACCGATATGCCCGTGGTCAGTTCTCCTCGTTCTTGCTACCAACGAGTTCCGTACTTCTCCATTAGAGGAGTATAAGGACTAGCGCATTTAGTGCTCCTTGGACCTCTCAATCGGATGGAGGCCGGTTTTGTGCACCCGCAACATCAACCTAGGCGGCTGAAAGGAGGTGTGACACGAAGCTATGCTTGTTATCAAGGACATGTCTACGCCAAGATTTCCGTGGTATTGACACTGGCAGAGAATGTCATGGTGGCTACGGTTGGAGGACCAGAGAATAATGGCGAAGGCAGGATCTTGATGCAATGCCTTTGCTTCATAGGCTGTTGTTCGTACATGGCTTGCGGGACAATGTTCCTGTTCATACTGGACACGAGTTCCTGTGAGCCTGGTGGTTGATCTCTTGCAGTACCAGCCTCAGCAAGTGGGGCCACGGTAATGGAGGATTTCATTGTTGGTAGTGCTTCTCGAGTACCAAGTCATGATTTCAGGATGAAAACCCAAGGCCTGACCTCTATTGGTTGTACTCGACAATGGCCTTGTTAAAGACATTGTTTTGAGAACTCGGTCTTTTTTCAAGGTGAAAACCTAAGATTTTTGATCGAGCGACGACAACACTTATGCATTGTTCCGTTCTTAGAGGTGTTGCTTTTGGAGAACCTCTTTTGTAATCTAAGTGTTGTCTTTGGTGGTGGTTAGAGTCACTGGCGGACCTAGAACTTCCTAGAAGCTTGGAAAAACAAACCTACAATGCCATTTTCTGGGACAAATTGCTCTAGAACAAAGTGTGGTACAAGGCATCGTGCTCCTGGCAAGCCCGGGCAACCTCCTGGGCCGCAAGGATGGTGGATCCACCTATGGTTAGAGTGATGCCGCCGGTGTTTGATCATTGCTCCTCGAATACCCTAGGTGTCTTTAGGCATCTTGTTGCTGCAGAGATTGAGTTAATTGGTATTTGCATGGTATTAACATATTTCTCTTATCGAAAAAGTAAGCGGATGATAATAACCCTGGTCACTTTGTGATGTGGCTCCATATCCTACCTGTATGTTTTGCGAATAGGACTCTGGCATTAAAAAACATCGAATAGTGCAAAGCAGCTTAACAAAAATGAAAATTACATCGAAATCTTTGAGAAACCCTTCATCTTCAACCTCCAGACCGTGTCGATGGCGCGTCGCCATTGTCGCTCCTCCCTAAGCCGGCCTGACGTTGTTGGTTGCATACGGAAAGTCGTTGAACGGGTCAAAAAGCCCACACCCGTTCCGGAGACGAAGAAAAAAAACGAACTGCCGATGAAGCTCCTTAACGATCCGAAGGTCCCCATAGTCGGAAGAGGTCCTCGAGGTCCACACCACTCCCACAAGCTCCTTGCCATCGCCGTCGAGATGGGGCTGAAGGCGAGAAGATCTTATTGGAAGAAACGCCCCTGCCACTACCTGAGCGCTGCCCCACCAAATTTAAATTCTAAAAACAGAAAAACGAAGCCCTCGATCGGTGGAGGCCTAGATCCATCCCACCTCCATGACCCGATGGCTACAAAAACAAGGCAAATTGATAGCGACGCCGATAGGAGGAGACGAAACCCTAACTGCGTTGGCAGAGAGAGGAGAGGGAGGGGAACGGTATGTCCAACCTGTATTTGCTGCGTGTTTGCGTTGGTCTTTACCGCTGCGCTTCGGTTTAAGATCACACCAAACTTTCTGACTAGCAAGCAGTATGCGCATTCGCATTTCATAGGTGCAGTCAGCAACCAGAGGGACCCTAAATTATTCCGCCTCCGCCACCTCTAGATCTGAGCTAAATTATCCACTGACTTGAATGCTGAACTAGATCGACAAATTAGGTTAGTAGGTACAGATCGGGAATAATATCCCAAGCAGGGACAATACAGTATGCTACAGTACCTAGTCCAGTGCCATCAGTAGATTTTATCAATATACTACGTCTGGCGTCGAACCACAAAAACTTCCCCGGTCTCCTGTCATGACCCGAGGATGTATACAACCTAGATTATACATAGTGTCATGGCAATTACAAAATTTCACAAACTAAACAGTTACTCACTCCGTTCCATAATATAAGCTTTTTTTTATAGCAAACCAAAACAGCTTGATAGAAAGATTATATTGTGGAACAGAGGTAGTAGTACACTAAACATGTTATAAGTCTATTTGGCACACACTGTTTTTCAATTCGCCATGTGCCGATTTTCCTTTCCAATCGTGAGATGACATATGTAGACCTTTGATTGTTTTTCTATTCATCAAATGACGAATTTTTGTACATACCATTTGCAAAGTATGTACATATAATTTACACGTATATGCTATCAATGTATCTACGATTCTACATGTAATTTGCATGATTAGTGAGCTAGTAATTTACTAATTACTTTACATGTAAATGCCAGCGTAAATGAGCTGTAATTTGTGACATATAAATAATTTACACACACACACAGAGTATAAATAATTTGTGACAAGCAGCTTCACGGTAAATGTGAAAGCTTATAATTGCATAAGAGAGGTCCTTGTATTTCTGAAGAAAAGGCATCGAGGAATCAGTAAAAGTGGTCCTTTGGAAAGAAAAAATTGGTGAAGAAACATGTGTCTTCAAGCAGACACCACGCGGCACAATATGAAGCCTAAACAACATCCACGATTTCGCTTGGTTTGGTAACGTAAATCAAACCAAACACGCCGAGGTGATGCCAAAAAGTTACGCATCTTTTAGCTAGGGCACTCGCTGTCTCCGAGCAAGTGCAACGCAAGGCAGTATTCGGAGGGACTAATCAAGTCGCTAAGCAAACCTAACGACCCCTGCTGCACCCTGCAATGCCGATGTCGATTCTGCACTGGCAAAGTGGGTCGGGCTCCTTTCCGAAACAGACTCGAGTTGTAAAGTTCACTTCTCGCTCGGCCCACCTGGCAGATCCCATCTGAACCACTAGCTCTTGTCTCTAGTAGTAGCCGAATAACGGAATACTACAAACAGGGTCTTGCAAAATGAGCTGTGTAGGTTTTCATTCTACTAGAAAGAAAAAATGAGCCGTGTAGTGTAAGTGTGTAACTGGATCATTGGTCGAAACGTTTGGTTGAACCATCCCCGACCCGTACCCCCACCCCCATGCCCACTCCCCGTGTGAGGCGGCCCCTCAGACGTGTCCCTCCTAGAGCCCCCGTGTCCTTCTCCCCTCCCGTCGTCACCAGGGCCGCCGATGACGGAGTTTCTCCCTTCCCCGCAGCATGGCATGATTGGCATCCATGCTCGGGCAGCACGCTGCGGTGCTCCGGCAGTGCGCTAGAAGGCGGCGAGGCGATGACACCGCATCTTGGCGGTGGGGCAGCATCGGGAAGGTGCGGCGGTGCCCTCCCCAGATCCAGGCCTGATCTAGGTTCGGGCGACCGGCCCCAGCCTGACTGCGCCGCATCCGGCGAGTTGAGGAGCAACCCCTTCTTGGGGGGGCGACGACGGTGGCACGCCCACAACAACGCGACAGTGGGAGCTTCACGGGCCCTCTTGGGGCCTAACCGGGCCGAGAAGGCTTGGCTTGCTCCTGCTGCTGCGTCCAGTCAGTGACTGCCATTGGCACTGAAGGTGGACCCCTCCCGCATGGCTGCGGTGTTGCCCCTCTCGTCCGACGATTTCTTCTCGATCCGGCCGGTCTCACAACATTTGCCTTTGCTTTAGTGTCTCTACTTTTCTGTTGTTTTTCTGTTGGGCTGGATTGTGCTGTTTGCCCCAACAGTTGTCCCAATATTGTATCGTGTGGTTGCTATATTAATATTGCGGGGCAAAAGCCAGCTTCAAGGAGCTGAATCATTGGTCTTGCGATATATGGCATCTCTTCTTCAAGCAATTTCCTCTGTTAAAAAAAGGTATTCTTCAAGCAATGTTATCTAAAGGGGTCCATCTAATTCTCATTCAAATGATACCACTCATACCTAAGGAGAAAACGTCAACTGTATCCATAGCGCAACCCCAAAAAATTAAATTGCAATCATAGTGCAACTAAATAAAAACATCTGAGTATAAAATATAAAAAAATCAGCTGCAAGAGGGTGTAACCAAGAAAAAAGCTTTTTAATTAAAAAGAGCTCAGTTTTAACCGCATCGTAATTAATTAAATATCTAATTTGCAACTATGGTCTAATTGAAAAAATCCCAATTGCAACACACGTGCAACTCACACGCCGCACTAATCACGATGCAAATTTAATACCGGAGTTGAACGAGCTCTAGCTTATTCTCAATGGAATGAGAATTAGCAAAGACCTATTTAAAATATTATTTATTTCGCTTTTTGGGGGGATATTTTGTGTAAGCTCATATTCTTTGAAGGATTTGCAGATGTTCTTTACAGACGTTTAAAGCAAAGTAGTAATACCACATGGCCAAAGTTTGATTGATTGCAGATAGTGCTGGCTAAAGAAAGAAGCCACGTTTCTAAGCCACTACTATCGAGAATTGCAGTGGGAGATCACCTCTGCTAGTCATCCAGCAAATCCCAGTATTTGACTGCAGATGCGAGAGACCTCCTCGTGTCGTCGAGATTTGAAGCCGAAAGAAAAACCCAACCCGGGCTTATCCAGACTGTCAAGCGTGGTACTACACTTTTTATAAAGACCAGTCTGTCTAATACACTGTCTAATCTAATAATACTCCCTGTAAGGCCATGCTTAGCACGGAGCCAGCTACCCAGCAGACCAGAGTTAGGTTAGGTCCCCAGCTTTGGTTAGCTAACTTGCTTGCTTGCGGCCATCGCCTACCTCCACTCCTTCCTTTTTCTCCCATACAGAGAAAATGCTGGCGCACTCGCCGAAAGTGGCATGTGGTGGGCGGCCTGCTCCGCTGCCGTAGCCCTGTTGTGGTGCGCTCCGCTCCGTTCCATTCCATTCCATCCTATCCCACCAAGCAACCAAAGCCGAAGCTGATGCTGACCTGCTTGGATTGGGCGACCTGATTCCCGCTCCAAGGAAAGGAAAGAAAGAAACACAGAGCATCCCGCCGATTCCTTTCTTCCTCGCTCGCCGAAAGGGGACGCGCTGCGACAGCGCAGTTCGCATGGCCGCCAAGACCTAGTAGAGGAGCGGTTCCGTTCGCTGTTTTTCTTTTCTATATGCGGGAGGGAGAAGAGGAGACTCTCGCTGGAGAGAGGGGAGAGGAGGGGAAAGCGCCCGGCCGCTGAAGCTTCTCCCCGGCCGTGATCTGCGAGTCGCCACGGGTACGTTCCGCTCCGTGACCTCTGATGGATATCTATATTCTGTTAGTTGGGATCTGCGCATGTTTTCTGTTAGTTGGGATTCGTTTTCGTCAGTTCTTGTTTTAATCAAATTTGATCGACAGTTTGGTGAGCCCCCCATGCTAGCAACAAGATGGGAGCTTCTCAGATAAAGTTGTCGAGCAGCAGCTGATTAGTAGAATTTGATTGCTTAAGATTAGTTGGATTAATTCTTGGTTCATCAGATACCTCTGCCGATTTCCCTTTCTTTGCGACTGAAATACTCCCAAGTTCTACTCTTCTTTTTCTTCAGGGTTCAGAGAAATACCCTTACTTTACCATTGGAAATCTGGCTGGTAACTTATCTTCATGTACTCCTTACCTGCAGTGATCCAGGACCAAGAGATTATTATTATTAACCGCAGAAAACAATATAGAAGAGTCAGGAAGAACAGATTGATCTGAGATGGGGAAGCGAAGCAACAGGCGGTCCGCGCCACAAGACGATGCCAATGTGGGCTGCGTCTGGGGCCTAATGCGCATGATCTATTTCAGACGCGACCCCAGATTCTTGATGGATGCAAAGCAGGCCAACGGGAGGCATAAGCTCCGGGAGATCACAGGTAACATTATTTCTCTTATACTAATCATAGACCCACTACTACTATCAACTTACTTTGGATCTTGCCATGCTGTCACTAAATCTACGTAAAAACAACACAACGATTAGTCCGTGGTCTTTTCCTTGGTTGCTTTCACTGGCTTGTTTCAGGGAATTGTATTTACAGTTTAGAAGTGCAATCTGTGTGGCTGGATGAGTTTTTTCATGCTCTGTGCCATATTTAGGCTAAGCTCACACGAGACTGGTCGCTGCATCTTATGCGCAATCTAGAACTACTAAGCAGTAAATGCTACTTAAGATGTTTCAGCAAAACAATGTGCAACGTGAAATTTCTCTTGACTTGTAATGTTATTGCACAATATTCTGATGACAGACATTCTATTTTATTTTTCTCAGACGGAGGGCACTCAATGAAGATGCCTAGGAATTTTGAGGAATTAGATGAAGATGATGTAAGTTACATGAGCTGAGAATAGAGGTTTCAGGAGCAAATATAGTCATATTTTATTGAATACTATGTCTGACTGAAACTGTTGCTTCAAATGCACCAGACTACAAATATCATGCATCCATCCATCCAGAAAACATTGATTTTCCTAAAGCGATACTGTTTTACTTTTTTTTTCAGAGCATAGAAGATGGCACTCTACGGAAATCAACCGTCAAAAAACTTATGGAGGATGAATTGGGACGTGTGGATCTGTTGAGGACAGTTCCAGACAATGAGGTTCAGAGAAGATTAGCTGATCCGGGAAACAATCTATCTCTTGATGGAAATTCAGAGCATACAAATAACACAACAGGAACTTTAAATCATGGCACGCACATCTCCGCGTCTAAGTTTTCTGGATCAGTGGATTCTGAGGGTTCCAAGAGCTCCCACACTGAACTTGATCTCGAATCTGCCTTGGCAAGCTTCTTAGGTGAGATTTATAGGTGCCACAATGAATGTCCACATGGTGATTGCAAGAGTAACAGTGAACTGTGTCCTTCATTGAAGTCCCTAATCCATAAGAAGCTCAATGATTTGAGTAATCCTCATTGCAATATTGATTGTGGGCAATCTCAAGAGAGCAAGGAAGAAAAGCTACTGGATGATAATGGTTTTTCTAGCAGCAGGGCAGTTCAATCCAAAGAATTCAAAGATGCATTGGAGATAATGGGTTCAAATAAGGAACTTTTCCTGAAGCTGCTTCAGAAGCCAAATTCACATATGCTGGAAAATATCAGAAACCACCAAAACAGTAGATTGACAACCAAGTTAGAGCCCAATAAAATCCTCGGAGAAACTAATTGCCTCGAAGAGACAAGAGGCTCAAGTAATCATGACTTGTCTGCACAGGCACATGCTAAGGAGAGCAAACATATGTTCTTCTGGAGAAAGGATTGGTCAAAAAGAAAGCAAATGCTGCCAGAAGGAACTAACAGATCTCAGCCTGTTAGCAAAATAGTTATTCTAAAGCCAAATCGAGGAAAAGGGATTGATCAGACAGTCACAACAAGTGCAAGATGTTTACATCAGCAACCTAGTACGTCTCAAACTCCAGAGTACAGTGGGAGAGAAAGTTCAAAATTTTCAATCAAGGAAGTCAGGAGGAGATTCAGAATTGTGGCCGGTGAGAGAAGAGAAAGAAATGCAGTACCTGCAGATGACCTTCAAAGAGTTTCACGATGGCATTCCATGATTGCAACCAAGAAGGATTCTGGTAATCACAGCCAAGGGAGCTTGGCAGACAAATCTGCATCAAATTTTAAGAACGACATCGCTAGACCTTCAACCAGCAGCAAGCAAAAGCAACAAAGTGGCAGCGAGACTCGAATCAGCGATCCTACAGTAGCACCACAAGATGCTTCTATCTTCTACAAGGAGGCCAAGAAGCATTTAACGGATATGCTAAAGGATAATGATAAGTCCAGCAACTATCCAACAGCACAGGTCTCAAAATCCTTGGAAGGAATGCTTTCTCTCCCTCACTACGATGTGTCTTCTCCTAGGAGAAGCCCTAGTGGAAAATGCCACATTGGTTTCGCGCTTGAAGAGACCGATGCTTTCCTTGTACCCATGGTTGATAGAGAAGAATCCACACAAGAGACGAACCAATCACTGAATGACTTAGGGAGCAGCACTGCACATTGTACTAGTGCAGTTGATGATCAGGTGGTTGTTCAGGACAAATGTAGCATGAAAGAAGAACCACAAGAAGGTAACCTTCTGTTGTCACGTGAATTCGACGTAAACTGAGTGGTACATTTTTTATCTTTACCAGAACTAACTCTAGAATCTTGTGCAGGACAAAGAGATGTTACTGATGCGGTAGACCCCCCAAGTGTTGAAGGACTTGATAAAATGGAATGTTCTGAAACAATGTGCAACACACGATCCATCCCAACAGAACAATGCAGAGACAACCCACAACCAGTAAGCTCCCCCAAAAAGATGCATTGTGTTGTTTTGTCTTTTCATTGCGATTATTAGTTTAACTCATGTGCATGTTTCATTTGTAGGATATATTAGAGGAAGCAGAACAAGGAAAAGAACTTGTTCACATATTGCTGGGCTATCCTGAGAGCATTGTTGAATTGGAGCAGCAAGAACAAGAAACACCTGAACCAAGAGCATCAACCAAATTTATCTCAGATTATTCCCTCGAGCTAAGCCATGAGAAGCAAGAACAGCCCAGTCCTATATCTGTTCTTGATTCATTCTATGAAGATGTTGCTGATATTGAATGTGAAACTATTAAACAATGTGAGGCCAATTTATATAAGTTAATTAAACCTTTTTCTCTTTCCCAGTAAATATAATCTGTTCTGATCAATTTGTATGACTTCACCGTTTTGTGACATACAGGTAATCTGCATGAAGATTTGCGTGGAGCCCTGTACTTCCCAGATAATGAATCAGATCCAAAGATCTTTTGGGAGGACAAGAATGTCCGGTTAGATTACATAAAGTTGGTTTTGGATCTCTCAGAATTATGCGATGAACAGAATTTAGAGGTATGGTATCTAGAGGACGAATTAATCAGCCCTTGTCTGTTGGAAGAACTACCTAATGAAGGTCATAAAATAGATGATCTGAAGATTCTGTTTGACTGTATCTGTGAAGCTCTAACAGAGATCCAAGAGAGATATTTTAGACTCTCTTCTTGGTTGTCGTTTCTCAAACACGACATACAGACACCTCCAATGGGAGAAAACCTCATCTCAGAAGTTGACAAGTGTGTTGATGATTATCTCCGACATAGTTTTCCAAGTACATTAGATCATACGATTAAAAAGGATTTGGAGGTTCGGACATGGATGGACATCCGATCGAAAACTGAAGGAATTGTTGTGGAGATATGGGAGTTTGTATTAGATGAGTTAATTGATGAGGCTGTTTTCGATTTGTGGATTTGAATATCTGATCAGATCCCTTGCCAGTGGTGCTTTGTGATGACTGATGAGTATATACATTAGGTATAGCTGTAGAGGTTTTCATTCTGACAATAACACATTTTACACGGCAGAATAACATGGCCTGTTTTGTTTGGCCTATGAAAGTATCATGTGATGCTGAATTTCGACGGTGTTTTGCTCGTCGAATTTCTAACTGCAGAGGAAACTTTTCTAAAGTTTAAACCTGCGAATCTCCCAGCTGTGCAGCTTGCCTGAATAAAGCTTGGGCAGCCTGTCACAGCCATGCCTCTTGGACAGCTAGAATGCACAGCAGCCTGAAGGCCTTGTATTTTTTCCCTCTTGTCCACTGTGATCAGGGGTGATCACAGTTGATGTATACTTTTTCTGTATTTGTGTGTACATGTGTAAAAGTTTTCCGAGAATAACACGTGTAAAAGTTATCATATATGACATGATTGATTGCTGCTACATCTTGTTTTTTTGGAAATACTGCTGTGTCTTCAGTAAAATAAACTTTGTCTCTTTGGATAAACATCGGCACTTACCTGGATTTGCTGTTACTCAAAGGGTCTGCCAACTACTACGTGTGTATGTGAAATGCAGTGCATTTTATCACTTATTTTCCTGATGTTATCGTGGTACTTAAGTTTGAATCCAATAAATAAAGAGGATCATCTAAGGCGGATGTTTTTTCTAGAGTTAGTTGGATGATGTTGAACCTGTCTGAAGAGTCTGTTTGTGTAAAGTACTAAGATGTTTTGGAATGTCTGCATAGATGTGCGCCGCATGTATTAACAACATGCCTGCATGAACTAAGAACATGCCAAGAGCAGTTCACTAGTTTGTGCCTGGAGGATATATATTACTACAAGCTTTTTGACTACTTACATTTTTTCTCACTAATGTTGTACCAAGCTCGATAAAAGAGGGCTATTTAAGGTGGGAGCTGGAGCAAGAGGAAATAATAACTGGGTGCGGCGTTTGTGAGCTCGGGCTACAAGTAGCCCGTTCTGTTTTTGTTTTTCTGAAAAATTCGAAGACGGTATTTCAAAGTTCCAACAAATTGTGAAAATAAAATCTTCATGTAGTTAAGGATGTATACTGTACATTTAAAGTTTCAATACGAAAGATATTATACTCTAGAATACACAAAATGATAAAAGTATGGATCTGGGTACAGTGAATAGCACATATTTTGAAGAGTGTCATCGTGTAGCCTAGAGTATAATGAATTTCGTATTGAAACTTTACATGCTTGTACATATGTAGCCTAGGATATAATAGATTTCTTATTAAAACTTAGATGCCTGTATTACATATTTGGAAGAGCTGTCATCTTACCTACATCCAGATTTGTTTTCAAAATAATTGGTATCTTCGCGATATTAATATATACTCTTTGTCGAAAAAATATACACATAGGACTCACTGTTGGTCAGGCACACCCTGCTTATATTCATTGCAAGATAAATCTTACAAATCCTTCTCTACGTCAGTAGAAATCTTACAGTAAAAAAGTTGCCGTAAGATCATCCTAGCCTACTTTTCCTCAACTCCAGCATCAGAAAGAGTTGGGAAGCGCGAAAAACACTTTTTTGCTCTTGAAGAATCCGTCAGATTTATCGCTCGCTATTTCCTGGCAGCCTTGTCGGCAAAAAGAACCTCGTCTGTCCACGAGACGATGTTGAACGCCAAGCTCTCCAGGACCCTTGAGTAGCTCTCCAGGATTGCCTGCCCAACATCCTACGCACACAAAAATACATCATATCATTTTATCAGAATTCAGAACCAGAATTTCGTGGTTTATGTGAGATGTCAAGTTCAGATATGTCAAATTCAGAAAGAAGATGATGCAGTTTTTTGTTTTTGATTGTTTTTGTTTAGTACCTTGTTGAACTGGATCTTGCTGGTGTCGAGGGTGGTCTGCGAGAGGCCGGGGAAGCGGTGCTTGATGCAGAGCAGGAGGCTCTCGGCCCTGCTCGCCAGCGCCACGTTCTTGCCGCCCTCGCCGCCGTCGTCGGCGGCGGCCGCGGCGAGCTCCTTGACCTTGCTCCACTGCGCCGACCGGTGGCCGCCGTGGCTGGCCGTCGCCTTGCGCCGCCACACGTACATGGCCGCCTCCACCCGGTCGGCCAGCGCCAGGGCCTCGTGCTCCGACGACACGTCCACGCAGTCCAGCAGGTAGTCCGGCGAGAACTTGTCGCCGCCGTGCATGGCGCGGTACACCGAGTCCCCTACGCTCGCCTTCCCGCTCTTCGGGAGCAGCGCCATGAACGACTCCGGCACCTCCATGTCGCTCAGCACGCCGCTGTTGATGGCCACGGCGGCCTTGTGGATCTGGTTCGCGCAGTCGCGCCTCTGCCGGAGCTGCTTGCGCGCCGGAACGGACAGGCCGCCCTCCGGGACGCACGGCACCGGCACCCACCACTTGTCCTCGTTCCGGTGGGTCGTCGTCGATCGCCGGAACGATGTCGCCGGAGACGACGACGGCGTCCCCGACCCGAACGACCGCGTCCCGGCTTCCGCGTACCAGAACTCTGCTTTCTGGAAGCTGTCCATGATCTCCTGCACGTACGCACGGAAATTTTGTTGATCAGAATAATGAAAGAAAGATGGTCATCATTAATCGTCAGAAGAAAGAAAGATCGACTGATCGACTTACGATGAGCATTGCGTCGAGCTTCTCGAGTGCGGGGAGATTGATGTAGATGTCGGATCTCGGCCTGGTGGCCATGACCTCGACGCGGGTGCCGTCGGAGAGCGCCTGCGTGGAGGGGTAGAACTCGACGATGTAGTCGCAGACGGCCAGGAGGCAGTCCATCTCCCTCCGCCACATCGTCTTCTTCCCCGCCGGCAGCGGCTCCAGCTTGTGGCAGTTCCCGAACACCGTCGCGTAGAGGTTGGTGATCGCGTTGGAGATGGCCACGGCGGGGCACACGCCCTTGCCGCCCCCCGACATGTCCTCGCCGAGCAGGAGCTTCGAGAACCTCTCCTTCACCAGCTCCATCTCGTCCTCGGTTCCGCGCCGGTCGAGCACGTCGGCGCGGGGCTTCATGCTAAGACGGCTGAGCGCCGGGGAGCCGCGGCCGCCGATCAGCTTCGACACGGCGGCTGTCCCGAAGGGCCCGCTGAGGTCAACGCTGCGCTCCGAGAAGGAGGACACGTCCGAGGCGGTGCGACTGAAGTCCACCGTGTCGTGCAGGCTCGGCGCCGGCGAAGACGACGAGCAGCACCTCGCCTCCGCCTCCAAGCTCTCGTCGGACGCCGAAACCGACGTGCTGCTGCTGCTGCTGCTGTCGGCCATGGCGGCCAGCGGTTGGTTAATTCTTGGCTCTCTTCCTTACAGGATACAGCCAGCTGGTCCTGCTTTATAAGGAAAGGGCCCCGGTGAATTCTCGCAAATGACACGACAAATCCATCGAAACCAGAGAACCAAAACCAAAAGAAAATTTGAACTCCTGTAGGTTTAATACAAAATTTAGGCACATTTCTCGAAACTGAGAAATTCTTGTTTGTTTAGCCTGCTTGATTTGCTGCTTTTTAGATGATGATGGTGAGGCGACTCCATACTACCAATTCATAACAGCTTCATCATGGCATGCAGATCGCAAGAAAATAGCAGGAACACTAAATCTGCAGATGCTTTTGCTTTTGAATCTTCTTTAGATGCAACAAAGCGCATTGGAAGAAAACAGGCGCAGCTTTTTGTAAGTCCACCACCAGCTTCTGGATATGCAAATTAAGGAAAACTAATTTGGGAGGAGAACTACCTTGTGTGCTCCTGATTCTCCTGATCTGATCCTAAGCCAATGATCTCCTTGTCCTTGCCATATGCGTTGGAAGAAGAAGATCTTGTCTCTCTCCAAGTGTTCTGCCTGCTCTGAGAGATTATTGTTCTGTCCCAACAAGGCAACAATGGCAAAACCAGAGGGAAGAAGGCAATGGCAAAAGCACAGAGGGACTAAGGATGGTATGTTTTTCCTGGTCACAGAAGGTGGTCATGCCATAGGGGAGATTAGTGATTTCTTTCCCTTATTTTATTGGGCGTGGGATGGAAGTGTCTGCCTAAAGAAATCATCGTAAGATTATGTTTGCGTGTATGAAATTAGGGGATAGTCAACCATAGTATTGATGGGCTGGATCATTAGTAATCTTTCGGATCAAATATTCTAAATATTGGACAGATAAAAGGAGGAGAGGAGGAGGGGGGATGTGTAGTGTCCAAGTTGGCCTATGCTTTATCGAGTTATATTTGAATATTTGAAACATTTCTTAGTAAATCTAAAATGGGACACACATCACACAACATGTCACCGAAATCTTTGTACCACGGGGGCATCTTTAAGAGTTTATATAGCATAAAACCACAACTTTGCTGCAAAATGTTCGAAAAACCATCACTCTTCGTGGATTTCGCAAAATGTGACCATTTTGCTGCAGATTTTTTGCAATTCATGCTAAACTCACATTTCCAGCGAATTAACGTTGTTGCTGGGCAGGTGGACCCCACCAGGATGCTGACATGGTAGCGAGGAGACGCCTCCTGACCGTCGCCGTCGCACGTCGTTAACGTGGCTGTCTGAAAGGCCCATTTCACAGACGCGCCGGAGGAGACCATTCTCACGCTCCACTCTACTCACTCGAACGAGTCGTTGCCCACCATCGCGCATCCATCGCCACTGGCTGTCCGTCCGTGCAAGCCGGCCGCCGTCCACCGTTGCCATGCCCAGCTGGGACGGCGGCTCGTCCTCGAGCAACTCCATCCTAGGGGTAAGCTAGGTTTCTGTTTAGACCGACAGAATGGGGATTTTGGGGTTCGTGCTAGATCCATTGATTTAGCTCGACTAAACTCGTTCTCTCTGCAATTTAGGACTATGTGGACATGGATAACACTCCTGCTACATGGGATGACCCCTTATTCCATGGTGTGGCGGTGGATTGTCCAGATGTTTGCCGCGAGCACAAGCTCGCCCGACAGAAATATGTTGCCTTTGGAGGGACTAACACGGGCCGTAGAATTTACATGTGCCAGATTAGAAATGTAAGTAGCAGCTTCTTTTCTTACTGTAGAGAATTACAGAGAATTCTATTGTGCACTGTTATTGATCAGTTAGTTAGTCTTTGTTTGTATGCTCATAGAAATAGAATTATATGTCACAGAGAACCATCTATACTGTGGGTTTGAGTGTATTTTTTATTGAAGTGCAATGCATCTATTTAGTTGTACAACACTTGTTTTTATATCAATTTTATGTTTTGACACGGTAGGAGGTCATGAATTGTGGGTTTCAGTCTTGGATAGATCATGAAGAGTGGCCAGAAACTTTGTAGAGGGCTTTAAGGCTATGGGATATGTACAATGAAGCCAATAGTGGCAGAATCAATGATAGATATGAACATGGCATTTTGGTTAAGCAACTTTCTGATGATAAGCACAAGATAGAGAAGAAACACTTTGCTCTCTTAGAAGATGTGAAGAAGTTGATGATTGAAACTGAGAAGAAGGTGCTATAGGATAACTACAAGAGGTATTGAACAAAGTGTGGCTGAGGGGAATAGGGAGGAGGACAATGTAGCTCTTCACAATGTAGCTCTGCAGAATGAAGTTCAGGTGTTGAAGAATGTTGTAGATGAGCTGAAGCAGCTACTGAGGATTCAAGCAGATGTAATGAAGGCAAAGATTGAGAAGTGTGAATCTGAAAAGAAAAGCCTTAAGGATGAGAAAAAAAGCTTGAGAATATGCTATTTGACCTCTTTAATGCCAATGATAGTCTCAAGAGTAAGTGGGCGTGCGGAAGAGAGGGGGAAACTGATACCTAATTGCTTCAAACAACCACGTTAACGGTGTCTGACGACGGCGGTCAGGAGGCGTCTCCTCATTGTCACGTCAGCAGCCTGGTGGGGTCCACCTGCTAGAAACATTGTCAATTCGCTGGAAATGTGAGGTTAGCGCGAATAGCAAAAATCTGTAGCAAAATGGTCACATTTTGCGAAATTGACGAAGAGTGGTGGTTTTTCGAACATTTTGTAGTAAAGTGGTGGTTTTATGCTATTAACTCCATCTTTAACCAAAAAAATCTTGCAAAGAGGAACAAAGTGCTATTCTTCCCAAGTCTATTCCCTCGGCTAGTATGGCGATAAAAAATTAAGCACTTATATTTCTCATGTCCCATTCGTTTGGTTATGGCAAGTGATATATCTGTCTTTATACCTCCCTGCCACTCCCAAACTGTTGCCTGAGCTCCGCTATAGCAATTCTATTGGAATTAGAGTGTGGGGATTCAACTTCGAATTGACTAGCAAGGCAAAGATTGGCTGATGTGGTTAGAGTATGCACATTCTGTGACAATAAGCTAGCTCTTATCTTCCTCCACATCAAAGTAAATTATGGTTGGAAATTGATTTGCTTAGGTTAGATATATAACATAGGCCTCACATTTGACCTAGTGTGCTTTTTGTGGGACTATGTGGAATTATCGCAATGATGTTGATTTCGACATATAAAGAACCACCAATATTTGTGAGTTATCTATATGGTTACCCGTTGGATCCGTACATAGTGCTCACTGCAACATGTCCAGGTAAATGTCACTTTGGACTCCATGCTCAACCACTTGAGACGCGATCGTATTGGTTTTGTTCAACTGGTATGGGTAGTAATCTGACATGTGATGCATGGTTTCCATTGGACAAGCTATGTTTTCTTTAGGGCAATATACCCCGTAATAAATATATTTTTAGTAACAAAGGGTCATGTGTTGAAGTATGATCCAAATTCTATTAAGGAGGCTAACTTCTGACGGAGTGGAGTGAGGCCCATCGCCGGAGGCTTGGGCCGATGCAGAATCAATCTGTATGTCAAAGGATCTAACCAGTAAGATGCATGTGAAGATGAAGTTGTTCTTGCATAGGCTGTAAGAAGGTGGATTGGTAATGAGTCACTTATCCGTTTTTAGAGAGATCGTTTCTGACTTGCAATCTATGGAGGTAAAATATGATGATGAGGATCTAGGTCTCTTACTCTTATGCTTGTTGCCTAGTTCTTATGCTCACTTCCATGATACAATATTGTTGAGCCGTGATACACTAACCCTTGATGAAGTACAAGAGACCCTCAAATAGAGGGAAAAGATGAAAACTATGGTACAGGCAGATGGGACATCATCCAAGGCTGAAGCTCTGTAGGTTTGTGGCAGGATCGAGTAGAGATTTAACAACTACAACAATCGAGATAAGAGCAAGGACGGTAGAGGTCGTTCGAAGTCCAAGGGAAAGGACAAGTTCTGCAGGTATTGTAAGAAATCTAATCATGTTATTGATGATTGTTGGAAGCTATAGAATAAGGAGAAAAGAAACGGAACTTACCAACCAAAAGATAAGTCTGAAGGTGCTGGTAAGGCTGCTATTGTTTCTAGTGATAGTTCTGGCGGTGAATGTTTAGCCGTTGTTGCTGCTTGTGCTTCTCGTGATGATGAATGGATATTTGATATTGCATGTTCATTTCATATTTGCTGTAACAAAGATTGGTTCCAGTTCATATGAGTCTATGTAGACTAGAGATTTTGGGCTTGTGGAAAACGACAACACATGCCATATTGTCGACGTTGGATCTGTTAAGATCAGGACACATGATGGCGTGACACGTATGTTGATTGAGGTGAAGCACATACCAAGCATGGCCAGAAATTTGATCTCCCTGAGTACCATGGATGTTGATAGATACAAGTACGTTGGTGGGCTTAAATTGTTAAAGGTATCAAAAGATTCTCTTATTCACATGACAGGTGATATGAATTCTGCTATGTTATATGTTCTTAGAGGTACACTACTAGAGAAAAGCCTACCCGAGGCGCACCTGGAACCCCATCCGAGGCGCATATGGTATGCGCCTCTAGCGCCGCGCCTCTAGTATTTGCTACACGAGGCGCATATCATATGCGCCTCTAGTATGTGTTATGCGAGACGCATACCACATGCGCCTCCTATACTTCATATACGCGAGGCGCATATCAGTCGGGTAGTACCCAATATGCGCCTCCTATACTTCCCATATGCACCTCGGGTATATATTTTCGAAATTCAAATTTTACAGCAATTTTCAAATTACAGTTTACAGGTATTCAAATATACAATACAGTCCAGGATACAGTATAAACAGCACAAAATTTTCTAGAAACTTGCAATTGGCAAAAGCATAATAGAACCAACATGAATACAAGTACATTACACATCAATCGCAACATACGCGTTCATACATCAACATGTGTTAAGTTTTCACACAACGCCAAGTGTTTGTGCCACAAGTTCACACCTCCGAGTACAAGTTCACAATCACATTACAACTCCGACGACGGAGCTCTATCTAGATCAAGTAGAGCACATAACCTACCATGAAGAGCAACAAGGTTGTGATCACGAGGAAGTTCCTCCACTTCTTCCTCACGTGCCTCCTTCACTTCTCTTCCGCCACATCTCTAGTCTTGTAGCCTTTGTAGCTGTTTCCTGAGAATTCGTTCACTTGCTTCTGGCAGTCTTCTCACTCCTCGTACACACCTGGAACCTTGCCGACGTACATGACATAGCACTTCTTCACCATCTCCTATACACAAGATAGATGATATTATCTATGTCAGTGCAAAGCAATAGCAGTTCACAAGATAAGATCATGCATATATATATGGGTGCAACAAGATGTAAAAAATCACGTTCTAATCATCGGCATTTTGAAGAAAGAAAAAAAAGCAAACCAAGAATGACTTGCATTAGTGCCTCATACTTAGGTTGGGCATGAAAATAACAATGCTCGTTGTTTGATCTCGTGCGGCAAGTAGGGTATATGCCCAAATTACTAGTCTACTTGGCACACGAGATCAAACAGCGGCATAGTCATACACATGACGCCACAACACGTTCTAATCATCGACATTTCAAAGAAAGACCAAAAAAAGCAAACCAAGAATGACTTGCATCAGTGCCTCATACTTAGGTTGGGCATGGAAATAACAATACTCGCTGTTTGATCTTGTGCGGCAAGTAGAGTATATGCCCAAATTACTAGTCTACTTGGCACACGAGATCAAACAGCGGCATAGTCATACACATGATGCCACAACACGTTCTAATCATCGGGATTTCGAAGAAAGACCAAAAAAAAGCAAACCAAGAATGACTTGGATTCGTGCCTCATACTATTCGTATCGCCAAAGACAAAAGAAGAGAAATACTTCCATGATTCATATAACATGGGCATGATATGTCAAGAGGCAAACCAAAGAAAGGATTCGGTCTCCACGACAACGACTCATTTCGAGTTTGGTGTGTCTAAAGGAGTTATTTCCGTGGACCTAGAACCCTTTCCTTGGCTTGCCTCTTAACATATTATGCCTTATGTACATGAATCTCGAAACTATCTGTCCTCTTTCGACTTTAGGGCTACAAGATGAAATAGTTTATCATTTCATTGTATCGCCAAAGACGAATAGTGAAGTAATGTCTTTCCTTTCGACTTTGGGGCTACAATGAGATATTTGAAACTAAATACTTCACCATTTAATTTAATTCATGCTATCTAATCTATTCGTATCGCCCAAGACAAAAGAAGAGAAATACTTCCATGATTCATATAGCATGGGAATGATATGTCCAGCGGCAAAGCAAGGAAAGGATTCGGTGTCCATGGCAACGACTCATTTCGAGTTTGGTGTGTCTAAAGGAGTCATTGCCGTGGACCTAGAACCCTTTCCTTGGCTTGCCGCTGAACATATTATGTCCTATGTATATGAATCTCGAAAATATCTGTCCTCTTTCGACTTTGGGGCTACGAGATGAAATAGTTTATCATTTCATTGTATCACCAAAGATGAAAGGAAAGAAATCATTCCACGATTCATATAACAATGTCGCCAGTGCTATACGAATAGTGAAGCAATGTATTTCCTTTCGACTTTGGGGCTAAATGAGATATTTGAAACTAAATACTTCACAATTTCATTTAATTCACGCTATCTAATCTATTCATATCGCCAAAGACAAAATAAGAGAAATACTTCGACGATTCATATAGCATGGGCATGATATGTCCAGTGGTAAAGCTAGGAAAGGATTCGGTCTCCACGGCAATGACTCATTTCGAGTTTGGTGTGTCGAAAGGAGTCGTTGCCGTGGACCCAGAATCCTTTCCTTGGCTTGCCATTAGACATATTATGTCCTATGTATATGAATCTCTAAAATATTTGTCCTCTTTCGACTTTGGGGCTACGAGATAAAATAGTTTATCATTTCATTGTATCGCCAAAGACAAAAGGAAAGAAATCATTCCACGATTCATATAACAATGTCGCTAGTGTTATACAAATAGTGAAGTAATGTCTTTCCTTTCGACTTTGGGGATACAATGAGATATTTGAAACTAAATACTTCACCATTTCATTTAATTCATGCTATCTAATCTATTCGTATCGCCAAAGACAAAAGAAGAGAAATACTTCCACGATTCATATAGCATGGGCATGTTATGTCTAATGGCAAACATGGGAAAGGATTCAGTCTCCATGGCAATGACTCATTTCGAGTTTGGTGTGTCGAAAGGAGTCGTTGCCGTGGACCCAGAATCCTTTCCTTGGCTTGCCATTAGACATATTATGTCCTATGTATATGAATCTCGAAAATATCTGTCCTCTTCCGACTTTGGGGCTACGAGATGAAATAGTTGCCTCGTACTTAGGTTGGGCACGGAAAATGACAATGCCGCTGATGGATCTGGTGCGGCAAGTAGAGTATATGCACAAACCTCTAGTCTATTTGGCACACCAAATCCAGTAACAACATGGTCACACACATGACGCCACAACACATTTTAATCATCGGCATTTCGAAGAAAGACAAAGAAAGCAAACCACAAGAAGTAGGGCGGCAATAACGAATGAAAAGCAACAAGCACTTAAAATAGTTCATAACACAAATAACTAGCTAGTGTCTCTCACAATCAAGTTCAACCGTTGACGAAACATACTCTAGAGGTTTTGCTAGGCAAGTTTAACATAGTGATAAGAGGTTACAACATGAGTTCGGAACTAACAGCTAGCTAGCCCTGATGTAGCCAGACCTTCGGTCGTTACCACATCATGGTCTCCAACTTATGCCAAGTCACCATGGACTCCAAAGGTGAATCTGTTCCTCTATGCGAACCCACTTCCTACCCTCTTGAATGGTATACTACTTCATACTCTGTCCCATATCAATGATAGGTTCACACCAACAAGTACGGAGGCATGGGAGGAAGCCTGGAGCACCAAGCACGACAAGACGAAGGCTTGGAAGAGAAGATGGACAAGGAGCAGCAAGCTCCAAAACTGGAGTCTCCGCCGTCATCGCCCCAGAGAGTCCGCCCGGAACCAGCCGGAGTGTCCGGCGCAGCCGGAGTGTCCGGCCTACCCCAGCCCCATCCAGGCGCGGACATTCTGTGTGCTACATCGGACTCTACCCGGACACTACCCGGAGTGTCCGGCCACCCCGGACTGTCCGGCCCACTCGACCCGGAGTGTCCGACCCAAGTGATGGGCCTGCGAGCCAACAGCTGGGCCCTTGGCCCATGTACCCCTCTATTTCGCACCAAACCCTAGTTTTATGCCCAAACTACCCCTGAACTTGTGGCTGGCCTATAAATAGAGCCCCCACCCCTCATTGTATCCCTTAGGCATAGATGATAGACTAAAGACAACCCCCTTTGTGGAATCTCTAGTTTTGCCTCATCCCCTTCTACCAAAGGGGATCGACTATCGTCACCACCTCGTTGGAGTTTGCATCGCGCCTCCCTCGTTGTACAAGGCCTTGGCATCGGTTTCCCTTTGCCAAGACGTCAAGACCCTCTCCAAGGTGTTCTTACCTCTCCGCTTGGGATTGACGGGAGCACGTTGACCGATCTTTCCTTGCGAGGATTCTATCGGACCGGTGGCCACCGGTGAGAGCAATCGGCCTTGTATCGTGTGTGTTTTGCGTGTGTTCATCGTGTTCTTTGCGAGGTGTGCGTCCGCTTCCGCTACCTTCCCCCTTTCCCCTCGCTTTCCCATCGATTTGACCACGAGATCCGTGAAGATCGGGCAACCCTAGAGGTTTGCCCTCATCATACCTAGGCAATGCAATCATCAAGACTTCTTCGGCCGTTGAGTCGGCTTTAGGGGGGCATTGATGAAGCCCAACCGAGTTTTCGCCATCTGCATGAACGTCCTACGGTCACCCTGCTGCGCTAAGCGTTCGTCTATCTCCCTGTTGGTCGGTGTATGGCCGCTGTAGAAGAGGCCCCCAGATTTCATAACTCCCTGATGCACGATTGTTGCGAGCTCCTCCTGGATGTAAAAGATGTGCTGCCTGAGGTTGCGATCATGTATTGTTGCAAGCCTTTTAGCCCACTTCGCGAGGTCAGATGGTAGCGTTTTGCTCTCCATGTCATTGAAGAACGCCTTCATGTGGTAAATGGCGTAGAAGGCATCCTTCCTACTGCCAGACGGCTGCTTGACGCATGCAAACTTGGTGTTGTGGCGGAACACGTGCGCGCCGAACTTCACATATGGCGTTGCCGGTTTGACGCCTCCTGCTACGACGTAGCCAGTGAGAGCACCATCAAGAATTTTCTTGATATTGGTGTAGTTTTTTGGGTGCGCACTGTTTGAGTCGAGGTACACGGCTGTTGAGTGTTTCAAATTCAAGCATATGAGCACGCAACCTGTTTGATCATCCTCCGTGATGGGATGGTAGGGAAGGAGAATCACATCCTTGTCCGAGTATAGGATGACGTCCCGCATGAAGTAGGGATCCACTATCTGGATACCCGGGATCTTGTCTCTGGTGATCTACATGGCCATATTGAGGGAGAATAGCTGGACCAGGGTATTGTGTAGCCGGAACCCATTCAATATGTCGAAGATGTCGAAATGCCGCATGTAGAAGATATCCCCGAGGGGTACACTGACGAAGCACGACACATAAGGCACCTTAGCCTTGAAAATGAGGTACAAGTGATCATTCTCGCGAATGCGGTGCTCCTCAATTATGAGACAACTATGATGAAGATTGCGCATTTGAGAGCCCGCGACCTCGAGCAACGAGTTACACATCATCGGTGCACCTGCCACGTGTTGTTGATTCCTGGCTTGCCTCGTAGGGCCGTCCTGAGTCATCTCCATGGTTCATGCTATCTACTCCATCCAAATTCCGTGAGCAAGGCGAAATCCACCAATAAAGGGTGAAGATCGGCGACGAAAGGTATAAAATTCCGCGACTTCTCCCCACTTGCTTTCCTTTGTGAGCTACACTATCTTTGCGTTCAACAAACACCTATTGAGACTAGTTCCTCTTATGATTGCTTGGGCTATGCACATTTGATACCTTGTAGAATTCCGAGCAAAAGTTGTGAGTGCGCTATCTCATATAGTTATCTTGTATAGTTGTTGGCACAAAGAAGAGGCAAGTGAAAAATAAAAGAAAAAAGGGAAAAAATAGAAAAAATAGAAAAAAAAGAAAAAAAGAAGAAAAAGAAGAAAAAGAAAGAAAGAAACAAGTGCCTCATAGAATAGGAAGCGCAAGCTCGATGAACATCAAATAGGTGGTACTTATTGTGAATATCCTTTAGCCCACCAATTTATTGCAATCGAACTAGCGTCTCTCCTTGCACTTGTGCGACACGTGCTTATAGTCTTCGCTAGGTCATCATTTGGTTCTTAGCTCACTTTCTTCGTCGCACAAGTCCCATTTATCCCACCGTGTGTGTTTCCTTGTATATAATTCATATATTGTGGATTGACTTATTTTGCTTTGTGATCATTGTGGTTCTTTACTTGCCATTACAACATCTTGAGTTTGGATTGGTTCTTGACATGCCACCTTCCATACCTATCCACCATAAGCTTTGTGTGTGTGTGTTTTTTAGTGGTTAGTTGGTTTTGGTGTTCCACTTCACTTTGCTTGGTTTTGATTGCTCTCAAGTGTTGCCACTTGCACGATACTATCTTCCAAGGTAAAGTAAGGTTTGGCGTTGCATTCCTAACCCCCTACCACTTCCATATACACCACTTGGTCTTGTGAATCATGTCTAGGAACTCCGGAGCTGAGGATGATTTCTATGAAGAATCCACGATGAGCCACCATGCATATGCCTCCACAAGCATAGATGACATGATGGAGCACTACACAGACAATGGCTCCACATGCTTGGGTGATATGGAGTTCTACAACAACAATAACTCCCCAAGCATGGACGACTTCAAGAACAACAACGTCAAGCTCCTCAAGTCACGTCGACCAAGACGAAGCCTCTACCTCGAGAGCACCAAGGTCCACCATCACATGGACAAGTTTGAAAGCTCCCTCAACAACTTCAAGAGCGACATGGACAACAACTTCACCAAAACCATGAGCATGATGGCCAAGACTAATGATGCTCTGCGCTCATTACAACGCCTCACCAAGAAGAGTGCCAAGGACAAGGAGCATCGTCGTGAGTGTCATGTGGATGACCAAGTGCGCCATCTACATCAACCTTTGGCAAGGCACGCCAATGACCTCCCTCGACAGCATCATAAGGCACCTTCAACTACTCGTGCCACCACCAAAATGGCACCAAGAGCAAGCTCTCCTCCACGCCATCAAGCTTCACGCCAAGAGTCTACAATTCAAGATGGAGGAAGCCAAGGCCACATATGTGATGAAGTCGATCCGAGCACCGCTCTCGAGAACAACATGAGCCTACTTCCACCACTACCACAAGATGGCAACGACAAGGTCGAGAATGGTGAGCATGGGACTTACCCTTCACCAAAGGAGGCGCATGGAGTTGAGCACACCGAGCCTACCCCTACATGCTTGAATGATGATGTGGTACCAATCCCATGTGAGTATGAGAGCCACTTAGCCCACTTGAGTGAAAACAAGAGTGAGATGAGTGCCTCCACCATATGTGAGATTGAGTGCTTCCACTTGGAGGGCATGAGTGATACACCTAGTGATTTGAGAGTGGTAGTTGATAGGTCATGTGAGACCACTTTGATTGCTAACAACTTCCCCTCTACCTCTAGTGTGTTTCCTCATGATGTGCTAGGTTCCATGGATCAAGAAGCGCCAAGCTTGGAGATGATGATGCCTCCAACCAAGAAGATGTACATGGTGGATGAAGATGATGCCATCCCCATATTGGATGAAGAAGTCGCCCACATGGAGGCCAACGCTACCACAACACCCACTTCATATGAGAGGTATGAACAAGGTAAAAATAAGGGTGTTGATGATGCCATGATCCCACTAGTGGACATGATGATTTGTGTTGACTTGCATGCTATGGATGATGTTTGTGATATCACATATGACTCATTGGTATTTCCATGTGATACTTTGCCTTTGCATAATGTTGAGCATGTGAAATTATTTGATTGTGATGATGTTGCCATAGACATGCCATGCTTTAAACATTACGTTGATGATATCATTGCTTGCACTTTGTTGAACAATTGCTCTTTCCAATGTTTTGCTTGCGATGATGTTACCAATGGTACCCCTCGAACCATAATTTGTCATGAATGTTTTACAATCTCTCTCGTTGCTTGCAATAAGATGAACAATTGCTCTTTCACTTGTTTTGCTTGCAACAATAATTCTCATATGTATTCTATCGAGATGGCCCCCATAGCTTTCTCAAATTTTGGAGATTTTGGTAAATGCCATGATAAGCATGTTCACCACTTGCATACTCACCATGCATCTATTTCATACTTGATTGACACTCATGGTGATGTGCACAAGAAGAGATATATCATGATGGATGATGTATTTCTCTACCATGCACACACGTTCTTCCTTTTGTGTTTGATGTGTGTAGCTACCCGCATGATCATGTCAACCTCGGTTGAGCACGAGTTGACAAAAAGAGCTCTAGAGAGCATCCCCCAAGTGAGTTCAAGATCGAACCCAGCTCTGATACCTTTTGCATGCTTTGCATCTTTCATGTTGACAAATTGCTCTTTCGCATGGTTTGATTGCAAGCATGTTGATGGTATTATTTCACCTTGTGAAAATCATGTCTCGTTGCTATTGGATATTGATGCTTGGTGTGTTGCCACAAAAATGTTGAACAATTTCTCTTTCCGATGTTTTGTGTGCAACCATAATGCCATTTTGAGCATGAATTGTCATGAGAGCTTCCAAGTCTCTCGTATTGTTGTTGCGACAAACATAAAGACCACTTGCTCTTTCATTTGGTTTGTTTGCAAACATGTTGCTTGTGTTTCCGCTTGCGATACTCATACCCCCATGATTTTGGCTTTTGATGATATGTGTATGGCATCCAATATATTGAACAATTATTCTTTCCAATGGTTGGTTTGCACACATAATGATGTTGCTTTGGATATTCTTCCTCATGTGTTTTTGCCGAATTCTCCTAGCTTTGCATCAAAGATGTTGATCAATATTTTAGTCAATTGCTTTGAGTGCCACACTAAGATGTTATATGGAGTTTTTGAGTTCCCACATTTGGATGATGTTCAAGCAACTTTCATGCACTTTGACCTTGCAGACGCATTTCGTTTGCGATACTTGAGTTGTGCTAATACTGTTGTGAACAAGAACAGACATGCCACAAATGACATGCTCCTCTATCACACACAAACATATGTTGCTTGGTCTTTGTTGTGTGAAGGTACAATTGCTTACGGGTCAACCTCTATGGACCAAGAGTTGACAAGACGAACCGTACAGAGTCACCTATGGCTACCCTTCAACGAGCCATCTCTACATCCTAAGGTGACTTCACTCTACTTGAGGACTCATAATATAATCTTCATGAATTGGCTATGCTTTGAGTGTTGCTTCGCTTTTTTGGTGAGCTTTGTAGGCTTCATTGAAGGTGAAGGAACATTGAGGTGTTGTCAATTCAATCTTCCCGAGGACAACTATATGGTGAACCCCAGGATCAAGAAGGTCTCTCGACATCTTCTACTTTGTATGAGCGTGTAGAGTCGAGGACGACTCTTTTTGAAGGGAGGGGAGATGATGTAGCCCGACCTTCGGTCGTTACCACATCATGGTCTCCAACTTATGCCAAGTCGCCATGGACTCCAAAGGTGAATCCATTCCTCTATGTGAACCCACTTCCTACCCTCTTGAATGGTATACTACTTCATACTCTGTCCCATATCAATGATAGGTTCACACCAACAAGTACGGAGGCATGGGAGGAAGCCTGGAGCACCAAGCACGACAAGACGAAGGCTTGGAAGAGAAGATGGACAAGGAGCAGCAAGCTCCAGAACTGGAGTCTCCGCCGTCATCGCCCCGGAGAGTCCGCCCGGAACCAGCCGGACTGTCTGGCGCAGCCGGACTGTCCGGCGCGACTCAGCCGGACTGTCCGGCCTACCCTAGCCCCATCCTGGCGCGGACATTCTGTGTGCTACATCGGACTCTACCCGGACACTACTCGGAGTGTCCGGCCACCCCGGACTATCCGGCCCACTCGACCCGGAGTGTCCGGCCCAAGTGATGGGCCTGCGAGCCAACAGCTGGGCCCTTGGCCCATGTACCCCTCTATTTCGCACCAAACCCTAGTTTTATGCCCAAACTACCCCTGAACTTGTGGCTGGCCTATAAATAGAGCCCCCACCCCTCATTGTATCCCTTAGGCATAGATGATAGACTAAAGACAACCCCCTTTGTGGAATCTCTAGTTTTGCCTCATCCCCTTCTACCAAAGGGGATCGACTATCGTCACCACCTCGTTGGAGTTTGCATCGTGCCTCCCTCGTTGTACAAGGCCTTGGAATCGGTGTCCCTTTGCCAAGACGTCAAGACCCTCTCCAAGGTGTTCTTCCCTCTCCGCTTGGGATTGACAGGAGCACGTTGACCAATATTTCCTTGTGAGGATTCTATCAGACCGGTGGCCACCGGTGAGAGCAATCGGCCTTGTATCGTGTGTGTTTTGCATGTGTTCATCGTGTTCTTCACGAGGTCTGCGTCCGCTTCCGCTACCTTCCCCCTTTCCCCTCGCCTTCCCATCGATTTGACCACGAGATCCGTGAAGATCGGGCCACCCTAGAGGTTTGCCCTCATCATACCCAGGCAATGCAATCATCAAGACTTCTTCGGCTGTTGAGTCGGCTTTAGGGGGGCATTGATGAAGCCCGACCGAGTTTTCGCCATCTGCATGAACGTCCTGCAGTCACCCTGCTACGCTAAGCGTTCGTCTATCTCCCTGTTGGTCGGTGTATGGCCGCTGTAGAAGAGGCCCCCAGATTTCATAACTCCCTGATGCACGATTGTTGCGAGCTCCTCCTGGATGTAAAAGATGTGATGCCTGAGGTTGCGATCATGTATTGTTGCAAGCCTTTTAGCCCACTTCGCGAGGTCAGATGGTAGAGTTTTGCTCTCCATGTCATTGAAGAACGCCTTCATGTGGTAAATGGCATATAAGGCATCCTTCCTACTGCCAGACGACTGCTTGACGCATGCAAACTTGGTGTTGTGGCAGAACACGTGTGCGCCGAACTTCACATATGGCGTTGCCGGTTTGACGCCTCTTGCTATGACGTAGCCGGTGAGAGCACCATCAAGAATTTTCTTGATATTGGTGTAGTCTTTTGGGTGCGCACTGTTTGAGTCGAGGTACACGGCTGTTGAGTGTTTCAAATTCAAGCATATGAGCACGCAACCTGTTTGATCATCCTCCGTGATGGGATGGTAGGGAAGGAGAATCACATCCTTGTCCGAGTATGTTTACAAGAAGGTTGAGAGGTAGTCGGTTGCCAGCGCTATGTCCTTGGCATCTTTCAGGACGACGTCCTGCATGAAGTAGGGATCCACTATCTGGATACCCGGGATCTTGTCTCTAGTGATCTACATGGCCATATTGAGGGAGAATAGCTGGACCAGGGTATTATGTAGCTGGAACCCGTTCAACATGTCAAAGATGTCGAAATGCCGCAGGTAGAAGATATCCCTGAGGGGTACACTGACGAAGCACGGCACATAAGGCACCTTAGCCTTGAAAATGTGGTACAAGTGATCATTCTCGTGAATGCGGTGCTCCTCAATTGTGAGACAACTATAATGAAGATTGCGCATTTGAGAGCCCGCGACCTCGAGCAACGAGTTACACATCATCGGTGCACCTGCCACGTGTTGTTGATTCCTGGCTTGCCTCGTAGGGCCTTCCTGAGTCCGGAGAACAAGATTTGGACCCTTGCTCCGGTCACCCTTAGGCTTCCTTTTGCGACCCTTCTTCGGTCCCTTTGGGGCGTCAGCCACCATGTTCATCTCACCGATCACCTTATGAAGGTTGCTGGGGCTGATCAAAGGAACTGCTGGCCTTAGAGGCTTGGTGAAGGGGGAGGGTGGCGGCGTCTCCTGACTAGTTGGGAAGAGACGCACCAGGCAAGGGGGTTTCGCCGGTGCTGGTTGGGTATTGGCAACTTGATGTGTGCCTGATGGTCCCGTCTCATACCAATCAGAAAACCTTGTGTTAACAAACTGGTCGCCGAAGTTCGAATCAATTTCTCCATCATCATCATAGGGATCATGTGCCATGTTGTCCAAGTCTTCCATCTCGAAGTCTTCATCATGTGTTGGTTGTGCTGGTTGTGCTGCCTCTGGGGTGATGTTGAGCTGGTCCTCCGTCCCTAAACGAATCTGGCTCTTCGGTCATAGGTACAAGTAGCCAAAGCCGGTATTGAGTACCGTCGTCGTCTCCTCATCATACCATCCTTGAGGTTGAGAGGGAGGTTCCACTTGCTCGTAGCCCGAAAGCACCATACTGTATCTGACCCTCATCATGTCGGGTGGCATTGTGACATTGTGTATTTTGCGGTTCTCCGGTTGAACGATAGTACCCTTCGAAACATCCTTCAACTGGCCGCCCACCCAGTGCATTAGAGTGCAAGGAGTGTCTACCAGCGAAAGACATGTAGGCCGGGGGTCAGTAAAACTAAGATCAAGTCATCGGTGCGGTTAAGCCTCCCAACTCTCGCTTTAACTAGTTATTTACCTTGAGGGCGTCGAACTCGGCCAAGGTCGAGGCACCGCCGCCGGTAGGATTGAGCGTGCAAGTGGCGGAGTGGCTGCCTGATGGCACGGTGGTGCGGTTCGCAACGGGCAAGTTAAGCTCCGGAGTTGGAGGAGTCTCCACCACCACCGGCCCCGCTGGAGGAGTCACCAGCGCCTCTGGCTGCGCCATGTTGTCCGATTGGGCGCTGTCGAGGTTGGGAACCGGTGGCGGCCCTTGTTTACCACCCTTCTGCCACTTGATGTACTTTTCCATGTAGGCGGGAAGGATGGTGTTGAGCTTATTATTCATTTGTGTCTGGACTTGTGCTTGGACTTGTGTATGAACTTGTTCTTGGAACTTTGTCTCGACAGCCGACATAGCCTGGTTCATGGCATCTTGGACTATATTGGGAAAGGCTTCCACCTATTCCCTTAGGTGTCTTACCTCGGCGCTTTCGGCCTTCCTGCCCTTCCGCTCCATGGTGCCATAGTACTCGGACCATGTTATGCCGCCAAAGCCGAGCACACGACCAGCCGACGACGGGGCCGCCAAGGGCTCGACATTCTTGGTTCGATTCAGCGCCCTGTTAAAAGTGGTGTCCCACTTGGCGACAGGCGCCGACCCTTGGGATGAGGAGCTCCTACACTCCTCGTCCTGTGCACAAGGAACGCGAAGCATTTGATCAGAAAACTGGACTTCATTGATTAATCATGAACGCAATTAATCGACTTGCATGCAAACTACTTACATATTTTCTCATGAAGTCTGTCACCTTCGTAGCGAAGGGGCCGACGGGCTCCAAGGCATAATCAGAACTCCCTTTCGGCTTGGCAAACCGGGCCCTGACAAAGTGCTTTGCCTTTGGCTCTTTTATGTCGTCAAAGGGAGGGGTCAACCCCTTTGCACGAGCGTCAGCGTCATCCTTCTCCCATTTGGGAATCGCATCTCTATAACCGGCAGATCCAAGATGGTGGGTACCAATGTTCTTCTCGTACAACTCCTTGAAGTACTAACTCTTGGCCTTGCCCATGGCGGATTCACATCTGGCCTTGAACACCTTGAGGTGTTCTTCCGTGACCAGAGGCTCCCTCTTGACGACCTCCGAATAACTTAGCTCATCCTCGAAAATCAGCATCTTCACCCAGACCTTCCAATTCGACAAGGCCTTGGTCATCTTCTTGAGGGCGTACTTGTTCACCGGATTCCCTTTGAGATTGTCGTTATTGTACTTGTGTTCCTCATCACCCGGGAACGCGTATCTTGCATGCAGATTCCGGAAGAGCTGGATGCGGAAACCCGTGTTCTCTTCGGCCTTTAGGTTCTCCGTGTTGATCGTGACGGTGTTCCAGAGGATTGCCGCGAGCTGGTTTGAGTAACCCGTGACAAACTCGGCCGGCTCCAAAGGCGCACCTTCATCGTTCATGCTTGTGATGATGGACCTTTTGATGTCAACCACGATCAGGGCACGCTCCTTCCAGGCCTTCTTTGATGTGCTACCACCGTCTGTAGTAGCTTCATCGCCGCCATCAGTGGTAGTGGTGTCGCCATCCATGTCCCCCATCTCCTCATCACCCGACGACATATCCTCGTCCGCCTCCATCTCGTCGCCTCGCGGAACAAATTCTGGGTCGTCTTGGGATTCCATCTCCGCCTGCTGCTCCCAAAAGGACTTCTTGCTAGAAGGGCCCTGCTCCGCCGACATTTCTAAACACACAAATAAATGGAACTAATAAGCACATAAATGGAACAGAAATGAATCAACATTCCGGTGAAACATTGGCAACTCAAAAAAGAAAAACATGCACAAAAAAGCCTAAATAGGCACAAACACAACCATTTTGCTGCCAGCATACACAAACACATCCATACACAACTTGCTTCCAGCAGCATACAAGAAATCTGGACAACATACAAAGGTAAGCTTTTATGACCTTCTCTGCACATGAACAAACTAAAAAAATAAAGAAGCAGAAGCTCGTTCACAAAAAAGAAACTGAATCTCAATAACCAAAAGGAACAGAAGCTCAATATTTATTTTATTTGCATGTGCACCGTTTTATTTTAACATCATGGAGAATTTGGTAGCCACACTCTAGCGTATGTTCTTATACAGTGTTTGGCATCAGTCTTAGCATCCTTGGCAGCCAATTATAAGTTCCCTAGAAAGTGCATCACAATGGCCAACTACCAAAGAATAGCTACCACTATGTACACTCCAGATGGAGGCATCACAGCGGAAGATATGCTAGCAGCATCCATAGATCTTGGCTAAACCAGAGAAGCATCCAACTGCGCATAAAACAATTTCGGGTAATCTCAAAGCTACCTCTAATCATTCATGTCTCACAACTGAATTCAGCAAGTCAACCTAGCAACAAGTTATTTTAAGCCATCAGTAAATACATGTCTACAAATCCACTAACAAGAATCAAGCAAATAAAAGATGGAACTATAAATGCCTCACTCACAAGTTCAGAACCTCTGCAAGCTATATTCCTCACATGCTTTTCCTGACTACCTTGAGATATATTGCACCTATAGCTTGCTCTAATTCTTGAATAACATTCAAGGAATCTAAAACTTGTAGTACTTCATTTTTCTCTAAAATAATACTAACTATGGAAGGGATGAATGATCACCATACTTTATACTATCCCTGTTGTTGCTTTCTGATGAACATTGGGATCAAAAACCTCTAGTGAACACTGGCGAGTTGTGAGGGGGGAAATGTAGAGATATGGGTTCAAGTACTATTAGTAAAGATGAGATGTAAAACAGAGCTGCTTCTTAGGAGATGTTTTCCGCACCCAATAAACCTTCTGGTGGTGGTTACTTACTAACAGTTACACACACTTCATTTCTGGCCAAGTCAAGCAGTGTGCGTGGTGGAAGCAAGATGCTTTTTTATCTAGTGTATGGTCCAGGTAAAGCTTGTGACAAATGTAGTAGAAACTCAATAGAAAAATGTCAGATGGGTACATGATGAAGTGCTGGTTTCAACAAGGAAAGGAGAACATGTGTAAGGGTAGGCACCACAGCTAGATCGTGGGGCCTCTTTTATGCAGATCTAAATGAACTATGACGCAAGTTTTTCAAGTGCAACTAAAGGATAAATATGTTAATCTCGGCTCATGTTTCCAGCATGTAGCTCTCACTATCCACCATATTATGTTCATGTCTTGTGTACTGAATACCAGCACTGACGAAAATGCCACACCCAGAGACCTTAATATAGATACAGACATGCACAATGAACATCGTGAGTACACACACATAAAACATCCCAAGGTCTAGACATATGAATTACACCGAGTCAAAAATCTAGCCAAAGAATCTACTTCGATGACGACGGTTGATGTCTATGTTGGAGATATGCCCAAGAGGTAATAATAAAAGTGGTTATTATTATATCTTTGTGTTTATGATGAATGTTTACATCCCATGCTATAATTGTATTATTAGGAAACACTAATACATGTGTGTTTTGTAAGCATAAAAGAGTCCCTAGTAAGCCTCTTGTTGAACTAGCTTGTTGATTAGTTGATGATCATGGTTTCCTGATCATGGACATTGGATGTGATTAATAACAAGGTTATATCATTAGGAGAATGATGTGATGGACACACACCCATAGTAAGCGTAGCATAAGATCAAGTCATTAAGTTCGTATTGCTATAAGCTTTTAAATGCATAGTAACCTAATCCTTCGACCATGAGGTTGTGTTAATCACCATTACCGGATGGGTACTTTGATGACATCAAACACCGCTTCATAACTGGGTGGTTATAAAGGTGTCATTGGGTATTCTGAAAGTATGTGTTGAAGCGCATGGACCAAGATTGGGATTTGTCCATCCATATGACGTATAGATATGCTCTGGGCCCTCTCGGTGTAATGTCAACTAGTTAGCTTGCAAGCATGTGACTGGGTCACAAGGGATGACATAACATGGAACGAGTAAAGAGTACTTATCAGTAACGAGGTAGAACTAGGTATGGAGATACCGACGATCAAACCTCGGATAAGTATAGTATCGCGTGACAAAGGGAATTGGTTTCGTATGTAAATGGTTCTATCGATCACGAAGTCATCGTTGAGTATGTGGGAGCCATTATGGATCTCCAGGTCCCGCTGATGGTTATTGATAGGAGATGTGTCTCTGTCATGTATACATATGCACGAACCGTAGGGTGACACACTTAAGGTTCGAAGTTGTTTTAAGTAGATATGGAATGTGCGTTGGAGACCGAATGTTGTTCGGAGTCTCGGATTGGATCCGGGACATCACGAGGAGATCCGGAATTGTCCGGAGAATAAGATTCATATATTGGGGATCATTTTCTGAGTTAGGAAATGTTCCGGAGTATTTGTATGAGGATTCTAGAAGGTTTCGAAATGTTCCGGAAGGTTCTGGAAGATTTCTTGGAGTTTGCTTGAAAACCAAGAAAGGGATCAAGGAGTCCTTGTGGGGCAAGACAAGGAGTCGTGGGGGAGGAGGACTCCTCCCCCTCCCCAATCCGCCGGCCAAGGAGGGAGGGGAGTCCTACTAGGACTCCCCCTCCCATGGCGCCCTCCCTCCTTTAAATAGAGGGGTGGAGGCGCCACCCCCTGGCCCCCTCCACCACTCCAAACCCTAGCCGCCTCTCTCCTCCTCCTCTCTTCTGCTCAGGCTTAGGCGAAGCCCTGCAGAATTCTCTACTCCACCACCACCACCACGCCGTCGTGCTGCTGGGATTCCGTGGAGAAGATCTACTACCTCCGCTGCTCGCTGGAACGAGGAGAGGAAGGTCTGCTTCGACTCCGCACGTGTGACCGACTACGGAAGCGTTGCGGGAACGCGGCGCTGGAAGGATCGTCCACTCGATCTTGAGATCGGCAAGTGATCGACTACATCAACCACGAGATCCAATCTCGTAACGCTTTCGGATCTACAAGGGTTAGTATAGATCTATCTCGTTGCACATGTCTAATAGATTAGATATTGGCTTTTATCTAGATTAGATCTGGGTTTTGTTCGTTCTTGCGGTAGAGATTTTTTGTTTTCCATGCTACAAACCCATCAGTGGTATCAGAGCCGTGTCTATGCGTAGATCTGTTGCACGAGTAGAACACAATGGTGTTGTGGGCGTTGGTGCTCGTGCCGTATTTTGCTTTGTGTACTTTGCATCTTACGGCATGGTGGGATGAAGCGGCTCGGGCTAACCTTACATGTCATCGCACATGAGACTTGCTCCACGCTTGACGTGTAACTTGCTTTGCACAAGTGGCTTTGTGGGTGTCTGTCTCTCCCACCATAGTATAGATCTAATTTACACTTTGCACTTGATAGCACTTGTATCAACGTTGTGGTTCAGTTTCGTAGGTAAGATCCGTTCTTGTTCGAAAGCCCCAAACCACGTAAAACATGCAAAGAAAATTAGAGGCGTCTAACTTGTTTTTGCAGGGGTTTTGTGATGTGATATGGCCATCATGTGATTTTGATTATATTTGATGTATGCAATGATCCTTGTTGTAATATGGCAACCAGCAGGAGCCTAATGGTTGTCTTTAATTTTGTTAAGACTTGCGTGTCTATTCATCTTGTAATAGCTTTATTCCAAGTAGTTGTAATAGTTGACCTTGAAGCGGCGCCACTGACCTTGACGCAATGCTGGTGATGATGGAGATCATGTTCGTGCTTTGGAGATGGAGATCAAAGGCGCAAGAAGAAAGGGCCATATCATATCACACTAATTATGAATTGCCTGTGATGTTAATCCTTTATGCATCTTGTATTGCTTAGATCGCGACGGTAGCATTATAAGATGATCCCTCTCACTAAATATCAAGTAATAAAGTGTTCACCCTTAGTTGGCACCGTTGCTAAGACTCGTCGTTTCGAAGCATCTCGTGATGATCGGATGTGATAGATTCTACGTGTGCATACAACGGGTGCAAGCCAGATTTGCACATGCGGAACCTAAGGTTATCTTGACGAGCCTAGCATGTACAGACATGGTCTCGGAACACGGAATACCGAAAGGTAGAGCATGAGTCATATAAATGGTATGATGAACATGAAGATTGTTCGCCGATGAAACTACATCTTCTCTCGTGAAGATCGGACTTGGTGTAGTGGACTTGGTTCGTGTAATCACTAAAACAATGTGAGGGATGTTGTTTTGAGTGGGAGTTCACCTAGTTAATTTAAGAATTAAATTTGAACTCAGTTTATCATAAACTTAGTCTAAACTACTTGCAAATTTGTTGTAGATTATGGCGACCCCCTCCATCAATTTCAATGCGTTCCTAGAGAAAGAAAAGCTTAAGAACAATGGAAGCAATTTCACGGACTGGTTCCGTGGACTGAAGATCGTCCTCAGGGCTGGTCAGTTGACCTATGTGCTCGAAGCACCGCTAGGTGAACCACCTGCAGAAGATGCCACCGATGACGTAAAGAATGTTTACGCCACTCGGAAAAATCATTACTCCACAGTTTAGTGTGCCATCCTGTACGGTTTAGAAGCGGAGCTCCAGAAGCGTTTTGAGCACCACGACCCGTTCGAGATCATTAAGGAGCTCAGGCTAATTTTTTAGACTCGCGCGGCCATGGAGAGCTATGAGGCCTCCGAAAAATTCTTTAACTGTAAGATGGAAGAGCGAAGCTCCATTAGCGAGCACGTGCTCACCATGTCTAGGTACGCAAACAAGCTCCAAGAGTTGGGGATATCGATTCCTAATGAGTTAGGGATTCACCGTCTCCTCCAATCACTGCCACCGAGTTATAAGAACTTTGTGATGAACTACAATATGCACTACATGAGTTGGGGATATCGATTCCTAATGAGTTAGGGATTCACCGTCTCCTCCAATCACTGCCACCGAGTTATAAGAACTTTGTGATGAACTACAATATGCACTGCATGAACAAGACGTTGTCTGAACTATCGTCCATGCTGAAAACTGCTGAAGTGGAGATCAAGAAGGAGCACCAAGTGTTGATGGTCAATAAGACTACCAATTTCAAGAGACAGGGCAAGCCTAAGAACAAGGGCAACTTCAAGAAGGACGGCAAGAAAGCTGCCGCACCTGCAAAGAAGCCCAAGGCTGGTCCCAAGCCTGAAACTGAGTGCTTCTACTGCAAGGGTGCTGGTCACTGGAAGCGTAACTGCCCCAAGTACCTGGCGGATCTGAAGAATGGCAACATCAAGAAGAAAGGTATATTTGATATATATGTTATTGATGTGTATCTTACTAGTAATCGTAGTAGTGCCTGGGTATTTGATACTGGTTCGGCTGCTCATATTTGTAACTCGAAACAGGAGCTGCGGAATAAACGAAGACTGGCAAGAGACGAGGTGACGATGCGCGTTGGAAATGGCTCCAAGGTTGATGTGATCGCCGTCGGCACGCTCCCTCTACATCTACCTTCGGGATTAGTTTTAAATTTGAATAATTGTTATTTGGTGCCTGCGTTAAGCATGAACATTATATCTGGATCTTGTTTATTGTGAGACGGTTACTCTTTTAAGTCCGAAAATAAAGGTTGTTCGATTTATATGAGTAATATCTTTTATGGTAATGCACCTGAGATGAATGGTTTATTCTTACTGAATCTCGATAGTAGTGATACACATGTTCACAACATAGATGCTAAACGAACAAAATTGAATGATAATTCTACATACATGTGGCACTGTCGTCTTGGTCACATTGGAGTGAAGTGTAAGAAACTCCATTCTGATGGACTTCTTGAATCACTTGAAAGATGCGAAGCATGTCTAATGGGAAAAATGACTAAGACTCCATTCTCTGGAATAATGGAGCGAGCTACAGACTTATTGGAAATAATACATACCGATGTGTGCGGTCCAATGAGTGTAGCATCGCGTGGTGGATATCGTTATGTTCTCACTTTCACGGATGACTTAAGTAGATATGGGTATGTCTACTTTATGAAACATAAGTCCAAAACTTTCGAGAAGTTTAAGGAATTTCAAAGTGAAGTGGAAAATCATCGTAACAAGAAGATTAAGTTTCTGCGTTCTGACCGCGGAGGTGAGTATCTAAGTTATCAGTTTGGCATGCATTTAAAGAAATGTGGAATACTTTCGCAGTTGACACCACCGGGAACACCACAGCGTAATGGTGTGTCCGAACGTCGTAATCGAACTCTCTTAGATATGGTTCGGTCTATGATGTCTCTTACAGATTTACCGCTATCGTTTTGGGGCTATGCATTAGAGATAGCCGCATTCACTTTAAATAGGGCACCATCTAAATCCGTTGAAACGACACCGTACGAATTGTGGTTTGGTAAGAAACCTAAGTTGTCGTTCCTTAAAGTTTGGGGTTGCGAAGCATATGTAAAGAAGTTACAACCTGATAAGCTTGAACCCAAAGCGGAGAAATGCGTCTTCATAGGATACCCTAAAGAAACAATTGGGTATACCTTCTATCATAGATCCGAAGGCAAAGTTTTCGTTGCCAAGAATGGATCCTTTCTTGAGAAGGAGTTTCTCTCGAAGGAAGTGACTGGAAGGAAAGTAGAACTCGATGAGGTTATTGAACCTTCTCTCGGATTTGAGAGTAGCGCAGCACCGGAAGATGTTTTTGTGCCGCCTGTACCAATTGGAGAGGAAGCTAATGATAATGATCATGAAACTTCAAACGAAGTTGCTGCTGAACCTCGCAGGTCAACGAGGGTTCGTACCACTCCTGATTGGTATGACTCTGCCTTGAACGTCATGTTGGTGGACAACGCTGATGACCCTGCGACGTATGAAGAAGCTATGGTGAGCCCAGATTCCGACAAATGGCTAGAAGCCATGAAATCCGAAATGGGATCCATGTACGAAAACCAAGTATGGACTTTGGTGGACTTACCGGATGGCCGTAAGGCTGTCGAGAACAAATGGATTTTCAAGAGAAAAACAGATGCTGATGGTAATGTTACCGTCTATAAAGCTCAACTTGTTGCGAAAGGGTTCCGGAAAATTCAAGGAGTTGACTATGATGAGACTTTCTCACCAGTAGCGAAGCTAAAGTCTGTGAGGATTTTGTTAGCAATTGCTGCACATTTCGATTATGAGATTTGGCAGATGAATGTCAAAACGGCGTTCCTTAATGGTGACATTGAGGAAGAGTTGTATATGGTACAACCCAAGGGTTTTGTCGATCCTAAAGATGCTGACAAGGTATGCAAACTTCAGCGCTCCATTTATGGATTGAAGCAAGCATCCCGGAGTTGGAATCAACGTTTTGATAAAGTAATCAAAAACTTTGGATTTATACAAACTTATGGAGAAGCTTGTATTTACAAGAAAGTGAGTGGGAGCTCTGTAGCATTCCTAGTACTATATGTAGATGACATATTGTTGATTGGGAATAATATAGAACTTCTTAATAGTGTCAAAACCTATTTGAATAATAGTTTTTCAATGAAGGATCTTGGCGAAGCGGCATATATTCTAGGCATCAAGATTTATAGAGATAGATCAAGACGCCTAATAGCGCTTTCACAAAGTACATACTTAGACAAAGTTCTAAAGAAGTTTAGAATGGAAGAGAGCAAGAAAGGGTTCGTGCCCATGTTGTCAGGTAAGACCTTGAGTAAGACTCAAAGTCCAGCTACGGCAGAAGATAGAGTGAAAATGAATAATATTCCCTATGCCTCGGCCATAGGTTCTATCATGTATGCCATGCTGCGTACAAGACCGGATATAGCACATGTTGTTAGTTTGACTAGCAGATATCAAAGTGATCCTGGAATGGAGCACTGGACAGCGGTCAAGAATATCCTAAAGTACCTAAAGAGGACTAAGGATATGGTTCTTTCTTATGGAGGTGATGAACAGCTTGTTGTAAACTATTACACCGATGCTAGTTGGAACACCGATCCGGATGACTCGAAGTCACAGTTGGGATACGTATTTATTTTGAATGGTGCTGCAGTGAGCTGGAGGAGTGCCAAGCAAAGCGTTGTGGCGAAATCTTCAACTGAATCGGAATACATAGCTGCTTCGGAGGCTGCACAAGAAGCCATATGGATGAAGGAATTCATTGCTGAACTTGGCGTGGTTCCCAGTGTGTTGGACCCGATGGCCATCTACCGTGACAACACAGGTGCCATAGCTAATGCACAAGAGCCAAGGTCACATAGCAAGATGAAGCACATCACGCTACGTTTCCACGCTATTCGTGAGTATGTCCGAGATGGTGACATAAAGATTTGCAAAGTACACATTGATCTGAATGTGGCAGATCCGTTGACTAAACCTCTCCCTAGAGCAAAGCATGACCAGCACCAGAACACCATGGGTGTTAGATATATTACCATGTAATCTAGATTATTGACTCTAGTGCAAGTGGGAGACTGTTGGAGATATGCCCAAGAGGCAATAATAAAAGTGGTTATTATTATATCTTTGTGTTTATGATGAATGTTTACATCCCATGCTATAATTGTATTATTAGGAAACACTAATACATGTGTGTTTTGTAAACATAAAAGAGTCCCTAGTAAGCCTCTTATTGAACTAGCTTGTTGATTAGTTGATGATCATGGTTTCCTGATCATGGACATTGGATGTGATTAATAACAAGGTTATATCATTAGGAGAATGATGTGATGGACACACACCCATAGTAAGCGTAACATAAGATCAAGTCATTAAGTTCGTATTGCTATAAGCTTTTAAATGCATAGTAACCTAATCCTTCGACCATGAGGTTGTGTTAATCACCATCACCGGATGGGTACTTTGATGACATCAAACACCGATTCGTAACTTGGTGGTTATAAAGGTGTCATTGGGTATTCTGAAAGTATGTGTTGAAGCGCATGGACCAAGATTGGGATTTGTCCATCCATATGACGGATAGATATGCTCTGGGCCCTCTCGGTGTAATGTCATCTAGTTAGCTTGCAAGCATGTGACTGGGTCACAAGGGATGACATAACATGGAACGAGTAAAGAGTACTTATCAGTAACGAGGTAGAACTAGGTATGGAGATACCGACGATCAAACCTCGGATAAGTATAGTATCGCGTGACAAAGGGAATTGGTTTCGTATGTAAATGGTTCTATCGATCACGAAGTCATCGTTGAGTATGTGGGAGCCATTATGGATCTCTAGGTCCCGCTGATGGTTATTGATAGGAGATGTGTCTCTGTCATGTCTACATATTCACGAACCGTAGGGTGACACACTTAAGGTTCGAAGTTGTTTTTAGTAGATATGGAATGTGCGTTGGAGACCGAATGTTGTTCGGAGTCTCGGATTGGATCCGGGACATCACGAGGAGATCCGGAATTGTCCGGAGAATAAGATTCATATATTGGGGATCATTTTCTGAGTTAGGAAATGTTCCGGAGTATTTGTATGAGGATTCTAGAAGGTTTCGGAATGTTCCGGAAGGTTCTGGAAGATTTCTTGGAGTTTGCTTGAAAACCAAGAAAGGGATCAAGGAGTCCTTGTGGGGCAAGACAAGGAGTCGTGGGGGAGGAGGACTCCTCCCCCCTCCCCAATCCGCCGGCCAAGGAGGGAGGGGAATCCTACTAGGACTCCTCCTCCCATGGCGCCCTCCCTCCTTTAAATAGAGGGGTGGAGGCGCCACCCCCTGGCCCCCTCCACCACTCCAAACCCTAGCCGCCTCTCTCCTCGTCCTCTCTTCTGCTCAGGCTTAGGCGAAACCCTGCAGAATTCTCTACTCCACCACCACCACGCCGTCGTGCTGCTGGGATTCCGTGGAGAAGATCTACTACCTCCGCTGCTCACTGGAACGAGGAGAGGAAGGTCTGCTTGGACTCCGCACGTGTGACCGACTGCGGAAGCGCTGCCGGAACGCGGCGCCGGAAGGATCATCCACTCGATCTTGAGATCGGCAAGTGATCGACTACATCAACCACGAGATCCAATCTCGTAACGCTTTCGGATCTACAAGGGTTAGTACAGATCTATCTCGTTGCACATGTCTAATAGATTAGATCTTGGCTTTTATCTAGATTAGATCTGGGTTTTGTTTGTTCTTGTGGTAGAAATTTTTTGTTTTCCATGCTACGAACCCATCAGTCTAATGGGAGGGAAGAGGGGTAGGGGACACCTTTGATACAAAACCGAAGGTAAATAACCAAGAACATAGATTTTTGCTTTGACAGCAAACCAAGAACTCCAATTACTATTGCCAACAAAAAAAGAACTCCAATTACTGACTGATGCTAAGCGAGCTATAATAATATGGTTGATTTCGGATTTGGAGGAGATGCACCGGAGGCCTCCATTTTACAAAACCCCTTCTCCTCTGTCGTCAGGCAGAGAAGAAGGAAACATGGGAGGCCACGCCGCGCATTTCCTCAATCTTACGATTCCAGTAGTAGTCTACTTCTACTTGATACTACCGGTACTACTAGTATTACTACGCGAACAAACTGCATCTAATCACTCGCTACTCCTTAATAACCTATGGATCACCGACCTAACTGATAAAAAGCTGCCTGGCATTGGCACTGCCATGAACGCTCGCACGTCCGCGTTCTTGGATTTTTTTCAGAGGGGAGGGAAGAGGGGTAGAGGGAAGGGGAGGGAGAGGGGAAGGGGGTCACCTCGACGACGGTGGACGGTGGGCACGGATGGCGGTAGGAAGGGGCGATGACGTCATAACAGAGGAAGGGGCAGCACGAGCGGGCTCCTCCTCCTGGGCGCGGGCGGGCTCCTCCTCCTGGGCACGCGGGTGGAGCAAAGGCGACGACAGCAGCGGAGCAAAGGCGATGGCAGAGCGAGGAGAAGGTGTTGCACAGCAGTTTCGTCTGATCTAGAGAAAAAGTGAAAGAGGAAAAAAAAAGGCTCCATCGACCAGCTTATGCGAGGCGCATTTTCAAATATGCGAGGCGTATGTGGCCAGAATGCGCCTCGGGTATTCTCTAGCACTAGTCAACTAGCGCAGTGCGCTATATCTGTCAACAAACTGACCCTAGCCCATTGGTTTTGTCCCTTGTCCTAAACTAAAGCCTAGCCACCCAGGTTCGAATCCTGGTGGCTCAAATTTTTTGAAAACTTTTTTTTGAAGGCTATTTATCATGTAAAAACATTGTCCAAACACAATATGAACTATAAAATATACTGTAACTATTTTAAAAATTCAAATATTCCAAAACAACAAAACTGATTATTATGAATGTGTCTCGTCGATACATAATATTCTCAATGCAATATTATAACATACAACAAATGATAATTATGAATGTTTCGATACATAATAGTATGCCACACACACACGACGGTTCTTGACAATGGTCGGAGCATGCTAGCGTTTCTTGACAATGGTCGTCTCTTGCCCTTCTTTGTTGCTGTTGCATAGGTTAGGTCCAGGACATCTTCACTACTTCTTTTGAACGGGAGTCCTTTCTTAGGAAGGGTTGTGGTGTACCGTGCTTAGTTGCCGTATCTGTCTTCCATCTTTGGGTCACCGTTCTGGTCAAAGTCTTGCTCGTTGGCGACTCCGACCATTCCAATGATGTTCCTTTTGCCTCTCCTGACGACAACCCGGCTAGGCTTTGATGGGTATGTGATGTACCATCATTGGTCGACCTTGCTAGCTAGAACCCAAGGCTCATTTCTCGCGGGTGCATTCGCGCTGGTGGTCTTTGACGGTATAACCATGGTGGTGAAATATCGGTCTTCTTTTTTGACGCTCTTGGCCCACCTAACACGGAACATCGGCACCTTCTCCGTAACGTAGTCGAGCTCCCAAAACTCCTTGGTCCTTCCGTAGTATCTTTCTGGGATGTTGCCGGTGTAGAATATCCCCGTAACCCCTGAGTTCTGGTAATCGCAGTTATTGTCCTTTTCCTCTGTATAGAACGTGTATCCATTGATATTGTATGCCTGATAGGTCATCAGGTTGTGCGAGGCGCCCCGTGACAAGGAGAATATGAGTATATCTTCCTCCGAGTACTCGCCCTGTGATACATTGCAAATGTATCTATAATTTTTGATGTTCCATGCTTGGTTTTATCTACTTTCTTATGTTTTGTTCCAACTTTGGAGTACTTTTCATATGATTTCTTGGACTAACCTATTAACAAAGAGCCACAGTGCCAGTTGCCTATTTTCTGCTGTTTTTGGTTCCAGGAAAGTCAGAAAATTAATATTCTCAGAAAATTATCTACTTTCTCTTTGAGTTCTCCTTGATCATTTGAACTCTTTAAAGGAAGTCCTACAGTAGCTTGTGTTTTAATATAAGTTTTACTTGTGTTGAAACTGAACCAAAAGACTTATTATCTTAAGTACACTAATGTTGCTAATGAAGATTGTGTGAAGGAAATTTTCAGGTGTAGGGAAAGAATGATGTAATGAGATGAAGAATGGACAAAAGCTCAAGCTTGGGGATGCCACCCCATATTACCCCAAGAAATATTCAAGAGGTACAAGCATCAAAGCTTAGGGATGCCCAAGGCATCCCATTTTCATCAATAAAAATCCCAGGTCTTTCTAGACACTTCGTTTTTATTGTTTCATGCACTGTTGTGTTGTTCTTGGAGTGTCTTTGTTTTTGTTTTTAGTTTTATTTTGCTTAGTTTGCTTGAATAAATTGGTTGGACCCCCTCATTCATGCATTAGTTTTCAAATAAAGTTGATTTGGATTGGTAAAGAGTAGGAAAGTTCATGCTTAAGTGGTATAAAAGGAGCTTGTTTTTGACTATGACTTAGACTTTATCATGTCATTCTTGATATTATTTTGGCTTTATGCTTAGTGATTTTTGTTGTAGCATGACATGTTATAAACAATTGAGATTGCTTAATGTGCCTTGAAAGAATCATGTGTTATTTTAGCGTATTAAAAGCATAATATTGTGGTATTCTCCTTTAAATGCTTTATTTGGGTTGACTTGGCGCATGCTCACACCATGTTAAGACTATACCAAGTCACCATAGCCTTTATGATCATTTAGTTTTCGACTTGTAATATCACTTTATGCTTTAATTAATAATGTTTTGTCACTTTGCATGATTATGGCCATTATTGCTCTCTTAGTTGGTCGCTCCCAGTATTTTGCTAGCCTCCATACCAAGTATGAGTTCCACTCATGCATCCAACTCCAAATAAAACCAAGTTATTCCAAAGAGTCCACCATATCTACCTATTAGCATTTGCTATTCCAAGTATATTCATGTTTTTATCTACCTTCTGAATTAAACTTATTATGTGAAAATTAGTGATTAAAGCTCTCACGAACTTGATGGCACACTTTACTTTTCTTGCCCCTAATAAACTTGAATCATTGTGTCATCTGTGTTGTATATGCTTGCACTTATATGTTGGGAATTAGCAGAACTATGCTGTCATGGGAAACGCTTTCAACATTGCACTTGTACATTGTACCCAGTTGATATCATGCTCTTTTGTTTATGGATGTCGTCGGTGTGAAATGAAAGGGGAGCTTGTAAGTCCATGGAGTTATGTATGTGTGTTAGAGAAACGCATGGGCGGCTGGTCTAATTCATGTCTAATCATGGTGGAAACCTATAGCGTAACCATAATGAGCAATCTATGAAGAATTCTTCTTATAAAAAAGAGATAGAGATTGAGAAAAAGGAAAAAAATATGAGAAAAAAGGAAAGAGAGAAAAAAAGCACCATTTTCCCATGGTAAATAAGAAGATTGCTGAGATGCTTATTGTCTGCTTGCCTTGTCATTTTGATATGGGGATTCTTCCGTATCATCGGGCAAGGGGTACCCTGTTGGCGGTTCTATATGATACACATGTACTTACTATGACAAGAACTTACCGGTAACTAAACTTGAGTAGCATGTGGAGCGGCCCTGTATTCAAGGGACATGAGATTGTCAACTTATACTTTGTCAAGCATATACTCCATAGTTTGTTCACTTTAACCTTAATCACTTCAAGATGCTTATGATAGGGGTAATGAGAGCTGAAAGCTAATAAGTACCATATCTTTGGAAGCTCTTTATGAGACTTGAATCCTTGTTTCCTTCTATGAAGGCCTTTCTTTTACTTTTATGTTGAGTCTCCATCTTCTATCTTTATGCACCTATTAAGAGAGCATAGTGGCCATTCTTAGTTTAATGTGCATTATCCCAAGACTTGTTGATTGATGCATAACTTTGATATTGCTTGTTCTTAAACTACTTGTATCTAGTCACCCTTATGAACTTTAAAGGTGTCCTATGTATTTATGTTTTGCTACTCTATGAGGGACAAGCTGAATACCATTCTTGTGTTTTCTATATGTGAAACAGACAAACTTATTTCAATGCATTGTTATTCATGATCTTTGTTTGTATCCTTTCATGTTGCCAACATAGTTGTTATGTCTTATTGTTAGAACTATATCTTTCATGTTATGTTAAAGTACTATGATCTCAACTATCAATGTTTTATAAATACCTTGATCAAGATTGTGATGGTGCATGTCACCTCAAAAATTATTCTTTTCTTTTTATCACTTACCTACTCAAGGACGAGCAGGAGTTAACCTTGGGGATGTTGATATGTTGCAAACGTATCTATAATTTTTGATGTTCCATGCTTGTTTTATATCTACTTTCTTCTGTTTTGTCCACACTTTGGAGTACTTTTACACATTTTCTGGAACTAACCTATTAACAAGATGCCACAGTGACAGTTGCCAGTTTTCTTCTGTTTTTGGTTCCAGAAAAGCCAGAAAATGAATATTCTTGGAATTGGATCGGACAAAAGCCAAAGTCGATATTTTACCGGAAGACTCACGGAGCCAGAAGACGAGACGGAGAAGGGCCAAGGGCTGGCCACACCATGTGGTGGCGCGGGTCCCCCTGGCCGCGCCACCAGGTGGTGTGGGCCCCTGCTCCACCCTCTGACCTCGCCTCTTCGCCTATACGAAGCCTCCCGATGAGAAAACCCTAAATAATCTAGCCTCTAGCCACGAAAGCCTCCACAACACCGTCGCCACCAAAGGGGAGATTCGGGGGACAGAAAGTGTTTGTTCCGGCACCCTGTCGGGACGGGAAAGTGTCGCCGGAGCCATCTCCATCAATCTCCACCACCATTTGCATCGCGGTTGCTGATTCCCATGATGATAAGGGAGTAGATCTTCCTCGAGGCTAAGGATTCTACCGGTAGCTATGTGTTCATCTCTCTCTATGCATGATCATATTGTGATCATGAGCTTTGTAATCAAGTAGATCTACCTTGCTACTCAAGTGCTTTAATAGATCTCTAGCTCTCCCCGCGTGTGTGAAAGTGATAGCGTGCACACCATGGTGGCACTTAGGCTAGAGATTACGAATACTTGTTATGAGTTGGAGTTGGATGTCTCTATGAAATTGTGGTGTTTGTTGGAACCATCTAGTGCTCAAGGTGACAGTGTGGGGTTATCTAGATGGGGAAAACGAACTTTGAGGAGTGCTATTATAGCCCTACCATGGATTAGAGTGTCCAACCGGAGAGTAGTTCAGAGTAGTATCATAAAGAGAAGATATTTATATGAGAGTGTTCACTAGTGAAAGTATGATCCCTAAGTCTTGTTTCTAAGCATTGAAACACCGTTTGCAACTAGATCTGTTACATGTTTGCTTGCTTCCATCTTTATTTCAGATTGCCTTTAGTTTCTTCCTACCCGTCAAGCTCTTTTCTGGCATGGTTACCACTTATATTATCCATACCACTTGTATTTCACTATCTCTTTGCCGAACTAGTGCACCTATACACCTGACAAGTGTATTGAGTGTGTTGGGGACACAAGAGACTTCTTGTATCTTGATTGCAGGGTTGCTTGAGAGGGATACATTTGACCACTTCCTCCCTGAGTTCGATAGACCTTGGGTAATCCACTTAAGGGAAACTTGCTGCTGTTCTACAAACCTCTGCACTTGGAGGCCCAACAACTGTCTACAAGAATAGAAGTGCGTAGACATTAGTCTTCCACAGTGGCCGCCTCATCTTCGTCTTCTGCTCGCGGCCGCCCATCGTCCTCCTCATTGGCTCTGGTCGTCATCGACCTCGAGGATGATGAGGACGAACTCAACACCGATGAGGAGATCGAGAAGTGGCTAGGCGAGTGCTAATGGCAGCGGTGACCTCGACGGTGGTGACCTCGATGGCAATGGCACCGAACGGAGGCTACTATTAGCTTTAGTTTAAGTTTAGGTTAAATTTCATCTATGTTTTAGTTAAATTGTATGAGCTATGTATGAAATTGGTTTGAAAACCGTCAAAATATATTGAAATCTATGTTTAGTCATTTAAGTTATTGGGGTTCCAATATCACGGCCACTTTTTAGAGAACTTAAATTTTAAGTCCAGCTTTTAGTCCGGTCGAAAGTCCTCTAAATTTTTTGCTATCGGTTAGAGATGCTCTAAGTCCCTTTTTTCCTATATCTCCATCTCCTATTAATTTCTCCTTGTATCTCTCCTATGTATTTGGCCTGCTCTTTCTCCGCTACTCGGTCCTAGCGAGCTCGCCACCCATCGGTTGTCTTTCTTCCTCCTCAAACCAGTTGTGGTTGCGTTATGTAGTTGACGTTGTCCCAAACCGACGCAAAGCCAGTTCATTTCCCACCCCTATTTGCCGCTCCTATAAGACCGACATGACACACATTGCTCGTTATGCGCCACATGTAATAAGATCGTCACCGCTAGTTTATTATTATCGCACTGTCGGTGTCGAGGTAGACCTCCACCCCCACCCTACCCTTCCTCTTTCTGATGTTGCTCCTCCTTTTGCTTCCCATCCTCCTCGGTGTTTGGATCTAGCAACAGTAGCACACATTTGTCTTGTTGGAGACTTGGAGGTGTTGTTTCCGGAGGACCAACCTTTTTGCCCAAGTTTTCTCAAAGGAGGGGAAGGACCTGTCGACTCTTGATAGGTGTCATGGTCACTGCGGTATGACAATTTTCATGTTACATTCTATGTTTTTCCTCTTTCTTTTGCGTTAAGGAAGAATAACATAGATGCATCCTCAGAAATTTTAACATCATGTTGTTGTACTAGAGTCCGAGTACATTTGTGTACCATGTTGATGCTTTATTATAGTTAATGTTGTCATAGGTTTGAAGCAAACTAATTAAGTTGTTCTTGGTAATGTTGAAGCTTGCTGGAGGAGGACCGGTGGTGGTAGTAGCAGGGGCAGGTCGCTAGCGGAGCGTGTACCTAGCCGTAGCGAAGATAACTTTGCGTGCTGAGTGACCAAAGCTGCCTTTAACCCTTGCACGACGTACGCAAGCAGCTAGCTGTTTCTTCAGGAGAATGGACGTTGCAGGTATCAAGGACACGGTAGATTGTTTTTCTTAAAAGAATGAAAGAGAAGAAGATGAAAAGGTAATCTTGTGACGGATCAATTGGAGCTTCTTTGTTAACAGTGATAACCGTACTGTTGGAGAACGATGTTAGCAACAACTGATGGAATCAACCGGATCTTTAGAGCATGATCAGTATCAGTCACTTGGTTGGTGAGATCAACGGCCAGAAGGAAGTTAACTAAGAGCTTCACAATTGCGGAGCCTGTCATTTTTAGGAAATTTTCAAGAGTTATATAAAGTAGATATTCTTGCGAACTTGCGAAATTTATGCTCTCGCGGTACCAAATCAGAAGGGCGCCGCCCACAGACGCCTCACATTTTCTTACTCCCTCCGATCTATATTATTATTCTCAACTTGTCTAGATTCAAATGCATCTAGTCTAAATACTTAACTAGATATATTTAAATCTAGATAAAGTTGAAAACAATAATATGAACCGGAGTGGGGAGGGAGTAGTTGGATTATTCAACAAGTGGCCACAAAACGTGCGTGCAAGACCACAGCGTGTAGCCTGCCGCGCTATCAACGCCGCCCTCCAGCCGTCTAGCCAGCCATCTACACGTACGGTACGGGGAGGAGAGCAGAGCACCCCCGAATCCTACAATTGTTTTGGCCGAACAGAGCAGAGCTTGACGCCAAAACGTTTTCCGTCTCTCCTTTTGATTAGCCAGAATACTGATAGTCTAATCTTTTGGTTAGCTATAGCTAGCGAGTCGTGGGCACTGCGTGGCCGTCACGATGCTCCTCCTCGCTGCCTGCCAATGCCAGTCCCTCCCTTGTCTAGAGGGCGCATGTTACCGGGTAGGTAGGTGTACGTGCATGGCACGTAGCCGCCATCAATGCGCAAGATAATAAGCTAGTAGTAAGAGGATGTCTTGTGTGCCCGATTTTTTTCTTAATTTAGCTTTGTTCGATTTGACCATATTCGTCTGTCCGTCGCAAACCAGGATATGTACATTTTCCGTTCCAGCAAACAGCTGGCTCGTGAGCCGTGTCCCTGGCTGGATATACAGAAATTTAAAAGGCGTTGACATTGTGTACGGGTGCCCGTGCGTTGTCGCTTGTTCAGCGGTATGCAGGAGCTGTGTTTCCCAGGGAAACAACTTCACGGAGCACGAGTCCAGTCTACGACAGTACCAGGAGCTGGCTATGTATCCAAATGAGACAAATTTACAATCAGCTTGGCTTAGCTTTGAGGATCAATAAAAACAAATACTACGTCCGTTCCATAATATAAGTCCCTTTTTAAAGCTAAAACAGCTGGCTAAAATGCCTTATATTATGGAACAGAGGTATTTAGCTTTCTAAAAAGCTTATATTATGGAACGGAGGTAGTAGCATTTTTGAGAGTTACGAGAGATGTCCATTGATCAGTAAGAGACTCACATGACTCGATTTATTAGAGAAAAACCAGGCAAAAATATGAACCACGACAAACCACATCTAAAGCAACACAAGACATAAACTGTCGGGCACTTGAGCGATACGAGCCACTACCAAAGTGCACACTGAAATCACGAGCATTTTCACCAGTCTCGTCGATGTCAGAGGGATGACATGCCCATAAGAGGAGGACATGTGCCTCTTTGAACCGAGGAGCAAGACCAAAGTGGCTCACTCGGCGCTTCGTCATTGTGGAGATTGCTTTGGCCGGCCCACTAGTGCCACACACCTCCATGGACCAAAAGTCCCTCTCATCGGTTCCACCTCCACAAACAATGATCCCGAGAGGGAATGCGACACCCAACGATGCTTAGCGTCGACATTGTCGATATGGAAGATCATATCTAGAGAATGTCAGAAGGAAGGTGAGTTCCACTCCATCGACGCCCCCAACAAGGGCACGCCGCACGAATGCATTGAGAACACGATTCCGGCACAAAATGAGTACGACTTTCATTGGTATCCTCATTTGCCAATCCTAGGAAGACCGACCAACCACCACACATGGAACAGTGGCCCACAACCTTCTATTGCTCCTGCCTCCACGATCGACCGCATTAGTCCCTCGAGGTGTTGCACCTGCTGCCACGACTAGCCACGATGCCCCCTGACGGCCGCAAATATGCACCACACACGCCAACAGCTAGGCCGTGTTGAAGTAGCATTGGGCAGCCCCATCCCCATGCAACGGCCACAAACCGCGCCCCTAGGTCGGCCCCTCTTGTGTGTAGCCGTCGTGTACACGCTCGCATCCATCTCCACCAGCGCCAGCCAGCGCCTGTTTGGCACCACCACCTCTCCGATCTGGTACCACCGCACCCGTTGATGGGCCAACCTACCTTGCCTCGCCATCCACCAAGTCAACGCCTCTCCCCGCACATAGATGGCACTTAGGGGTTAGCTCTCCTCACCCTCTGCCTTCTGTGACCAAGCGACACCACCATCGCCAGGTTGGCCGCGACAGTGGCCAGGGAGTTGGATGTGTGCGTGGCGTGGGGGATGCTTTTAATTTGGATTTGGGTACCCCTTCATAGCCACCTGCGCGGGCGACTTGGTGGGAGCCACCCAAAGAGATACCATGTCTGGTTCTAAAAAATAATCTTTTTTACTATAATCCACTGTTTTTTAAACGGGATAGTGGTTACACTCTGGCTGGATCACCTCGATTCAAAATCCAGACATTACATCAAAGAGAACATGTTAGAATTGGATTTTTGTCTCTCCCTCTTTTTTTACTTTTGAAATTGTGATTCTGGGTTGAAAATTTCTATTTCTCTCTTCGTAAACGAGGTTGGGCTTTAGTGCGTGAGATTGGGCTTGCAACAAACGGTGGCTTAGCCCAGCAAACGCTTTCTCTTCTGTTTTACTGGAAAAGCCTTCTGTCCCGTGGGCAGATGGGTTTCTTCAGTTCATAACATAGGGAAAATGGCCTGGTAAGCACGGAAGTGGAGTTGGAAACAAACAGAGAAATAGCCCAGTCAAAGTCCTCTCTGTCGTTCTCTGTTATGGATAGCTGAAAAATTCTTCTCAGCCCAGATAATTCGGGCCCAACTCATTTTTTCCTTCAAACTTTCCTCCTGTTTTCTCCAACAAAGAAAATCTTCCTTCTGTTTGGGGTCCTAAAATAAATGAAGATCTTCCAGATCTTTGGACAACCTTTTTATCTTCACCTGAAATACTAAGATTTTTATTTTTGGCAGGACTTGAAACAGGAAATTAATTGCGGCAACCTTTGAGATATGCTACGTATACTACTTATATTGTTTGAACGCGGAAATGAGAACGGAAACGCGTAGAATTAGGGATTATATAGTCCATTTAAATGGACGCAACAATGCTTTTCCTTTTTTGTTCTCCAATTAATAATCCCAATTATTGCATCCCTGCGAATCAAGGCAGAAGGCGAATCCCTAGCGATTGGGATGCATTAATTGGTAAATATATCATGGAAGTGTAGCAAGATTTTCTTTTAAATAATTCCATGGTACTAGTATCAAACCAAATCAATCGGATGCATTTATCAGCAAATTGCGGCGCGAGATCATAAATCGTTTCGCCGCGTGCGGTTCGCCTCTTGCGGAGATCGAGGGAGATCGATCCACCGACCCAGGCCTCTCGCGTGCGTCACACACCCGCGTCGCCTTGCATGCGTCGATCGGCCCGTCGGCGGGCCATGGTGGTGGCGGCGCCGCCTCCCGTTCCGGGGAAAAACCCTAGGGCGATCATGCCCGGGGACCGCCTCTTCGCCGCGCTGGCCCACTACGTCAGCTTCACCGACCACCTCAGGATCCGCGTCGTGTGCCAGACGTGGCGGTTCTTCTCCCGCCGCATCGGCCGCCCGCCGCCGCCCTTCCCGTGGCTCATGCTCCCGGAGCCGGCCCCCGCCTCGCCCTCCGCGCCCGCGCCGGTCACCGTGCGCCGCCAGTTTTACGACATCCCGGGGGGTCGGCCCTACGCGTACGACGTCCCCGGGGAGGGCTACCACCGCTGCGTCGCGTCCTCCGCCTGCGGGTGGCTCGTGTTCGTCGCCGTGGACGCGCCGCGCCGCCTCGTGCTCGTCAACCCCGTCTCCGGCGCGCGGCTGGTCATGTCGTGGCCGTTCGGGGAGAAGACCCCCAACCCCAACGGGCGGTTCCACGCCGCGCTGACGTCCTCGCCTGCCGACCGCAGCAGGGCGTGCTTCCTCGTCGTCGCCACGGACAGGCTCGTCGCCTACTGCCGCCCAGGCCAGCAGGACCAGGCGTGGCGCACCCTGCGCGCCCCGGGGTTCCGCCACGAAACCCCCGCCAGCGACATCGTCTCCATCGGCACCACGGTGTACCTGGTCGACGGCAGGAGGAAGGTCTGGCGCGCGGACCTCGCCGACGCAGAGCCCAAGGTGCAGCGCCGCAACACGGCGTGCCCGCTCCCGTTCGGGGACGGGGAGGATACCATTATGCGCCACTACCTCGTGGGGTTGCTCGGGCACGTCCACATCGTGATCACGGACGAGCACCACGCGCGCGTCGCGCTCTTCCGGCTGGACTGGGACAAGAGGATGTGGGTGCCCGACCGCGTGCCCGGGGACCGCGTTCTGTTGCTGGGCCGCGGCTGCTCGGCCTTCGTGCCGCCGGCCGCCGGAAGGCCACCTGGCATGGTGCTGTTCGCGCACCAGCCGTCGTTAAGTGACGTGGACCGTGGCCGTGCTGCGGGGCTCGCGTGGTTCTGGGTGGAGTCGAGGCTGAACGACGGGTCGGAAGACGTTCTGGCGCTCAAGAAGACGATGCAGCACCGGCAAGGCGAGTTCACCGCCGGTGACTCGTTCTGGTTCTTCCCCGCATTTGATCCAGACGAGACCGCTAGGCCAGAATAGCTAGTTGGAACATGACATTCTCGCTTCTGGTAGGCTGATGTGGTCCTGAAGTACGTACTCCAACTGAACTATAATCGTGTAGAGCAACGTACGGGTCCTGTTAAAGCTGTACCTTAGATTTCTGTTCTTTTTTATCGAAAGGAACCAGTAAGCCTAAAAATAGCAAATCATTTACTTCAGCTTTCCCAGCCCAAAAGGACTGTTATAGATTGAAAACATTTGGCTGGAATTACTTAGGATTTCTTACATGTGCCTTGCTTTCTTTGTAGATTTTGAAACCATAGAGAATTTACGGCATGCACCTAATAATAAGGAAGTTGCATGTACTTTTCATATGGCACAACGAAAGCATCTATTACACATCTTGAAGGCATTTTTGATTTGTAGGATATGAAAAACGCAGGATTAGAGTGTCATGTCTAGCTGAGCAGTGTTTGAATCATAGGAAAACAAAGGAATTTATAACATAAGTTTTGAGTGGATGAAAATTTTCCTCCAAAACATAGTGCAATACTATCCTATGAGAAATTTTCCTAAGGATCTAATCCTACGAATCAAACAATATCCATAAGAAAATTGATTAGAATTGGCTATACATATCCTTGAAACTCTTTAATCCCCAATTTCTATCATCATTGAAGAATGATGTTGGCGACCACCGTGTAGCCACCGTGCTGCAACCATCGCGCCAAATGTTCCACCCTCAAGCTCCATTGCGTCTCTGATCCAACCAACAACAAGTTGTTGCTACTTGTGAATGCAACATGACCATCACTGCCAATCGTATATATGTATTAATTATCTATATTAATATGTGATATATATTTCTATTTTTTGTATATAATTAAAAAATGGAACAAGGATGTATAGGGGGGCCAAGGCCCTCCCTTGGCCAGGTAATTTTTTTGCCAAGTTTTTGGTATTGAATTGAATAACACTTTTGAAAGGGAAATGGACGTCGCCTAGAGGGGGGGAGGGGAGCGGGGTGAATAGGCGTTTTAAAATAATTACGGTTTAGGCTCAAATAAATGCGAAATAAAACTTAACGTTTAATTTATCAAGCCAAAACCTATATCCACTAGTTTCACTAAGTGCACCAACAACCTATGCTAAGCAAGACAAACAACAAGGAGATAGCAAGATATAGTACTTCAAGCACGAAGGCTATCACAATGTAAATTGCATAGGTAAAGGGCTCGGTTGAGAGATAACCGATGGACGCGGAGACGATGATTTGTTTCCTGAAGTTCACTTCCAAAGAAGCTACGTCTCCGTTGGAGAGGTGCGGGGGCGCAATGTACTTCGAACGCCACAAATGGCTCACCTCGAGGTGTGGTGGCTCGATGCTCACCCAACGCCACACAAGGCCTCACCAAGGATGCGAAGCCACGCAACTCACCGACGCCACAAAAGGCTCACCCTATTCTCCCGTGAGCTCGCCACAAAGGCCTACTCACGTTCCACTATGGGACACTTGAGGGCGGTCACCGAACCCGTACAAGGTTGGGGCAATCTCCACAACTCAATTGGAGGCTCCCAATAACAATGCCACAAAGGCTACAAAGCCACAAAAGGCAACAAGACCACAAAAGGCAACAAGCTTGAGGAACCTCCACAACTCAATTGGAGCCCCAAGAACACACCACAACTCCACACAACCGTCTAGGGTTCCAAGAACCCAAGAGAAACAAGCCCAAGGGCTTGAACTCGCCGAATCTCCGAGGAGAACTCAAACCTATGCACCAAATGCAAGAGGCAAGTCCTTCTCTCTCAAATTCCACCAAAGCTACAAAAGCTATTGGGGAATAAGGGAGGAAGAACACAAGAGGAGAACACAAAACTCTCCAAGATCTAGATCCCAAGGATTCTTTCACAAAGAAGGGATTTTGCTTGGTGGGGCTTGTAGATCTAGATCTCCTCTCTCAAATCCCTCAAAAAGATGCAAGAATCATAGGAGGGAGAAGGGGAGAGAGCAAGCTCTTCAAGGTCAACAATGGAGGAGAGAGAAAGCCAAAAACCGAGAAGAACAAGAGTTGGGGCCGAAGGGGAAAGGGGAGCTCCTTTTAAAGGGCTTCCCGATCTGCCCGTTACTCACAGATTCGCGCACGGCCGGTAGTACCGGTGGGTGGCCGGTACTACCGGTGGCACCAGCCAACGGTCAGAAAACAGCGAGAGAAAGACCAAAAACGCGAGCCTGGCCGGTACTACCACCGCTTCGCCGGAACTACCAGTGGCAAGAATGTCCTAGCGGTACTACCACCTGAAATACCGACAGAAGTACCGTCAAATAGCACAAACCAGGCAGAGAGCATACTGAACCAAAAATGGGTTCACCGGAAGTTGGGCCGGTATTAACACCGGTACTACCGGCGGTATTTCTGCCCGAGCGGTACTTCCGGCGTCTGGCCGGTACTTCCGGTCAGAGAAACTTCAGAACCAGAAATGCCATAACTTTTGCATCCGAACTCCAAACAAGATGAAACCAATTTTGTTGGAAAGATAACGACGTGTAGAATCCAACAAAAACACAAGGTGTGGATATCACCAAGGGAGAAAATACCATGAATATATATGTGAGATACCTCCCAAGGTGTGGAGCCAGAAAACCCGCAAGATAAAAAACACAATGAGATATGCAAGGGAAATCCGTTTTTGATAAACTAGAGCTTGTTATGAAGATAACCACAAGCTCTAGATCCTCACATGGACAAGAACCATACAACAACCAAGAAAGATGATGCTATGTATGCAAAGGTTTGAGCTCTCTCCGAAAGATACGAACGAGTCACCCACTCGAGAGCCCCTCTTGATAGTACGGCTATCTATCCTAAACCCGGTCTCCCAACACTACACGAGACCGGTAAAATAGAAACCCTATCAAGATCATACCTTTGCCTTGAGCGTCCCACTTGAGCTTGATGTAGACGGTCTTGTCACCTTCAAGATGGAACACCTTTCTTGTTTGCTCTTGTTTGCTCTTGCTTGCTCTTGCTTGATGAAGACTTGCGAATGGCTCCCCCATACTCCATGGGAAAACCACTTCTTTGACCTTGTCTTCATCACCCATGAGGAACTCCATCTTCTTCTTCTACTTCTTCTACTTGATTCCAATAGGCACAAAGCCTTTGGACGATGCTTCTACTTTTTCATCCTTGAAACCAACACATGGTCCAAGCGATGCCAATGGACAAACCTACAAGTGAAACTCAATTTGCACATTAGTCCACATGGATTGTCATTAATTACCAAAACCACACATGAGGGCATACATGCCCTTTCAACTTTGTATACAACCTATCAATCTTCCATAACTATGCTTACCACTGTTCATTGCAACGGTCTTAACTTTTAAAAGAAAAAGTTATTAGCAAAACACCGTGAATGTGAGTTCGTGAAGTTATTTACATTTGAATCTCTAGCTCTGGTATACTAAGCTATATGAGTATATCTACTACAGCCAAAAGGAAAACACATATAACCATGTTTATGTACATAAGACAATCCATGGCATGCATTGCCGATTACAACAACGATGCCCGTCCCACAAGCTGTTATGATATTTACATGTATAAAGAGATCACAGCTACCACCTAGTCCTTGTAGGTGTGGGTCTTCATGAGTTTGTTGACCTCAAACATGTGCAAGGCGGATAGAGAATGGTGCCGATTAGATAGTAGATGGTTGTGCTAAAACTCCCGAGTGAATAATAATAAGCCAATCCGATTAATTCAAGTGAGACAAATATATACACAACATGAAAATGATAGACCATAGAAAAGAAACATTTCTAACTCAAATGAAAACAAGTGTTGTATACTATGTATATATATTCCTAAATACTATGCATAATTTTAAAAGTGGAACCGGGGTATAGGGGGACCTAAGCCCTCCCTTGCCCTCATATATATCCGCCCTTGCAAAGATTGTAATGGCTGTTGTGATTAATTCAGGAATCTTGCAAAAAATGAAAGGAAAAGGTAGAAATATGAAAACCAAAGAAATAATTTTAAAAGAAAAGACCAAAGAAAGCCAAAAAAAAGGTGCAAAAGAAGGATTTGAACCCAAGATATACTATGTCCATACTAGACTAGACTCTAAGGTTACTTCTTAATAGTTTGAATCAGTCGTTTATTCATATTATACATGATGAACATGGCAATACATATAATTTGTTTACCTAGTTTTTTGGTATTGAATTGAATTACACTATGAGTACAACCTATGTATCTTGCAAAACCATGTTTTCCACTGTATCTTGCAACTTGATGAGGAGGTTCACTGGTGAAGAAATAGTTATTTGAATGACACCATGAGTAAGACCTACACAACACAGTGCATCCATTGCTGGCCCTGATTATAACATGTATGCACCTGCAAAATACCATGCAAAAAATATGATCAAATATGACGTGCACACAAATAAATGCAATTACAGGAATTACAAGCACTTTTTTCTACTTAATGAAAAGATCTCCTGCCGTTTGCTCGAAAAAAGGGCAAAAAATTAACTTATTTCTTCACCAATGCAATTAGAGTCACTTATATTTTTATGCACGACACATTTGATCATATATTTGCACGATTGGTTGCAAGTGCAAAAGTTTTATTATGACGGACATCTCTTTGATATCTGAAAGCCTTGCAAAATGCACAAAGTATCTAAACCCCAAACTCAAACACCACGACTTGCGTTTACCAATAACGAACCTAATTAAATGGTATAATGTTGTGACAAGCTGAGTCACAGGGATAGGCGCAGTCAATTGCTTGAGCGGCGTCTCTTTCAAAGTACCAATTGCCGACCAGCTCTGCAATTGTCTGAAACTCCAATAAGATTTTAGTGTCCATTGCTAAAATGCCGCAAACATACAGCTTGTTATCATAAATTAATTATTATCAGCACCTCATTTTGTAGTGTTGGAGAATTTGGTGCAAACCATGTGTCCTGCAGCTCGCTCTGGCAATGTGCAAAGCAAGAATTGACGAACATCCCCACCTTTGGTTCATCTTCAAACGATTTCAGAGCTGTTAACATCGCACTTCTCAGGCCTGTAGACAAATTCCTTTAGACAGTAACTTAATGAAGAATCTTTCACATTACACCCATTGGTATGCACATTGCACGGATTTGTATAAAGCGCAAAACGGAACCTTGGAGAGTTGCAATTTGGGATGTGCTGCATGCGCTAGGGTCTGCCTTACAGTGACTCCATTGACCTCTAGGATCAGAAGAAGGAGGCACAAAGATGTGATGGAACTGTTCAACGGAATATCATTAGTAGTGGTCAGATGCTGAAAAGTATTAAGCAGTATGTTTTACTTCACCTGATATACGTCGTAAGCTGAATTCAAGATGAAATAGGGGGTTTTAATGTTTGGAAGCGCGTATTGCGGGAAAAAACACTGCAAAAAGGGTGTGGAAAGTATTAAGTAAACTGCAGCAGGAATGATGTGGCTAGGAATGCAGAGAGCCCTGACCTGATAAGGATCGAGTGTCAAATTCAGACAGTCTTCGTTCAAATACTTCTCAGCTCCCTACATAAAAATTATAATTCAAAACACACTTTTAGGAAAAGATCAGAAAAGCCGTAAAGTTCCCAAAAAAAATTGTGAAGAGGAGGTTGGCAGGTGATGAAAACCTGCAAATCAACTAGGCTGCTAAAGAAAGGCCTGATGGTGTTGTTGCCAGAAATATCATCCCTGCAAGATGCCATGAGTTGTTTCAACGCACTTGATTAAGAGCTCGGCCTTCCAAAAGTAAATAAATTTATTTGTTTGATTAGCTTCAGCGTTACACATCAAGGAAAAACCCGGCGTCGCTCATGCATTTCACCGTGGCGGCGCCTCCAAGACGCTCCTGGAGGTTGTCACAGTGGAAGAATGTAGCCAGGCCTCCTGCTGAGCAGCCTGAGAGCAGCACCTGAAGTATTCAGAATTTTGCTCAAAACCATGATCTACTTATACTGTTACGCAACTAACTATCTATCTATCTCGTAGAGTGATTTGTGTTGCTAACTGAAACTCAAGCACTAATTATAAGGACACCATTACTGAAAAAGTGAAAAACATGCAGAAAGCATACAGACTAGTGATGAGATCTGCGGAAAAAACCTTTTCGGCTTTGTCGAGGCCTTTCTGGCAGAGATCTGTGATGATAGCGTCCCATATCCTCTGACCTCTCATGTAGATGACTGAAGACTGCATATATTGTGGCAAACACCAAGCAGTCAGCAATTTTCATATAGGTACGCAGTACACCGCCCAGTAACTTGAGATGTGATCTTAAGAATACGCACGCCATTGCTGAACTCTGAATCGCCTGCGAAAGAGCCACCGTCACAGTACCGCAGCTTCACACGATTCCAGTTGTAAAAATCTGCTCGAATTGTTAGCAAGCACCATGTCAGAAATATCTCAGATTAAGACGAGAATCAATCTGAAACTCTGAATTTTTTGGAGCAGAAAAATTTCGCAGCTGGCCTGATGCAGATATGAGTTAATCATTCTTGTAGTAGGGCCATCAGCTTGAATTGGCAATGGAGCAGGATGATAAAGCAAAACCGTTGGCGCAGCTGCTACCTACCGGATTATTGTGATCTGTTGACTGGCTGTCACCTTTTTGCAAAAGCCGACAGTACCACCATGAACGGAAACATGCAAAGGTTGTGTTGATCATCACATCATCTACTACTTGGCGTACAAGGTACGTGGAGACCAAGAATGGGTGGGTAAAATGTCTTGCTGAGGAGTTCTGAATCGCGTTTTTCCAAAACAATAGATTGAACTGGAAGAGCAGCACAGATTGGGGTACTACCTGGGTTCATGGCTGGATCGTTGCTGAGCACGCCGGAGAAGACCTCGAGCTTGTTCATGAGGCTGGTGGACCCTCGGCGCGTGCTTGCCCTCTCGGCGCACAACGGCGCGCTGTTGCACCACCCGCCGCCCTCGAACTGGAGCAGCCAGCCGCGAGCGCCGTCGCCGGAGCCGCGGTGGAGGTGGTACGCCGGCGGGCTCCCGTCGAGGCAAACTGCAATTCAATACATTCGTACCATTCCGTACGCACGTCAGGCTTAGGCAGAGAGAACGAGGGCAATGAGCGGGCCTCTGGAGAAGAAGAGGGGATTAAAGGCGGCGTGGACTTGCCTGCTCCCGTCGACGCGGCGTCCGGGACGAGAGTCATGCCCACCATGAGCCTCTCCTCAACTGCAGCGGCCACGACGAGCATCGCCACCGCCGCGGCGACGCCTGCTGCCCACGTCAAGGGCCGCCGCCGAGCCATGACGACAACGGCGGCCGGCACCGAGAAAGGATCAACAACGTCAAGAAGAGGCGCCGTGCACGCGGCAGGCGAAGGAAACTTGTGAGAGGCTTTGAACTTTGCGTGTCAGATTGCTGCAGTCCAGGCCTGTCTCGTGTGCGTGCATGTACTTATGCTCTGTACAGCCAAAAATGGCGGCTGGAAAACGAGACGACAAAGGGCTTGTGAGGATGAATATCTTTTCTTTTTGTAAAATAGGGTAGTGCGGACGAATGTCTTGCGTCGGCCAGCGTCAGTTCCTCCGTTCGTTGGGGTAGAATGGACGGTGGATAGACCACGGTTTCTTTGCGGCCACGGACTAACGGGCCACGGGCTGGGCCTAGAAGGCACATACAGCAAGTCACGCATGGTGGGTGGCCAACGCCTGCTTACTACTGGACCGGCCCAACAGCCGAGTAGGCCATGCGCCCATGTCTTCCATCCAGAACTTTCGCCTGCGGCCTGCGGGTCGCCCCTCTTGCACCCTAGTCCCTTTACCTTTTCACTATCTCACTCACGTCCCCAACGAAGGCGCCGCAAGTAGATTTTGGAAATCGGAATCTCCATTTCGTTTTCGTCAGCCGCCAAGAAGAATATTTCCCTCACTCCCTCACACCGGACTACGAGGCAGATGCGCGGGGCCTGAGGAATCGATCCAGTCCACTCCCCCTCCTGCCGCGCTGGTCTGCTTCTCGTCGACTGCAAGGTAAATGGCATTTCTCGGTTCCTTTCTGGTTGATTCATACCGAAGCCGTGCTGCCCCTGCATCGCTTGTGGGTGCGGCGACTGGCTGTAGATTTGGGCGCTGGCGCTTGACCAAGGTCGGACTGGCTTCCTGATGCGTTTCCTCAAGAAATGCGGGTCGGATTTGGTGCAGAGCGGCAGCCTGCAGATGTTAGGAGCGGTTTTTTTTTTTTCTGCTGGTCTAGTGATGGGATTTGACTGACTTCCATGTGGAAGAGTTGGATGTTCTTAGTTCATTCGATGATAATGCGCTGTGTGACCCCAAAGTAGATTTAGATTCATTTTTGCGTTTTAGCGTCCCGCTGCTGCTCCTCTTGAAACTTGGGTATTGAAGTTGTAGCGTATGGGTCTCTGAAAACTCTTTGTTCTTTTGGAGTAGATGTGCTGTGTGTGTCTTTTGTTGGACGGATTTGATGCGTAGGACAGGTTTAGACTTTAAAGATCGAATAATATTTCTACTGTCGAATTCGTTACATATAAATATAATGGTTGCCTTGTGTGTGTTTTCTTGGATATGGGCTGCTGCCACTGTCATGTTTTTCATGTTCTGAGGTGAGCAATGTATTCTGCTTCGAATGCAGGTATCCAGCATGGGGAATCGCTCTCGACCGAGTGTAGCGAAGGAAACCATGGAACCGATTGATGAGGAAGCAGAGAGTCCTAGCAGGGAAGCACAACCGAGCAGACATCATCAGTTGAAGTGTTCCGATGGAAAATCGGGGGAAATGTACCTCGACTGGATACCAAACTTCCATTGCAAAAGCCTGCCTACAAGGCGACTTGAAGCAAACTCAGAAGATAGCATCATGCATAGTCGTGGTTCTATGTACCAGAGCTCCAGTGATGTTAGCAGACTCAGGAAACTCCAAGAGGGGAGGGGGAAGCTAGATTCTGGATACGGAAGAGATGCATTTATGTCATTTGGGACTGCCGATTCGTCCTCCCAGCCTAGCACAAGTGGAGCTTGCTTGGTTCCTGAACGGAGCCGTTCAGGCAAGTTGAGGTCTTCAATGAACAGAAGTCGTGAATCTAATCGAGATGCCAGGGAGTTTCTGGACATTTCTTCGCGTGAGGTTCCTAATGAGAACTCAAGGACTGGAAGGCCACGAAAGGACTGCAATTTGTTGACAGCTGATGTAATGGATGGTTTCCGACAATTATCTGTCGAGGAAGACACCGCTAAACGTCCCTGCTCAAATACGGCTCCTCATTTGCTAGAAGGTACTGGTAGTCAAGGTGCAAGATCAAGTTGCCAATATCCTGTTGGTGTTCATCCTGATGCAGTTAACCATGGTGAAAGTAATTTGGTGAGTAATCTGCCCAAGTCCTTGTCAGCTAAGGCAGGTGTTTTTGATGCTGCCTGTCCATCAGAAGGTGTTGATGGTAAGAAAAAAGCTCGATCTAATCCATTCAAAAAAATTATGGATCCTTTCATGAAGTCCAAGTCTATGAGGAATCCCTCCCGCATGGAAATGGAAGATGAGAAATGTGGTAATGCACCAGCTAGAGGAAAAGATAGTGCACTGCGCAAATCTTTGTTGAGTGGTATCTCCAGAACGGAACACAGCTCCGCACCTACATGCCAGACAAGTGCGGAAGCCCATCCTATGACCACTACTTCATCACCAACTCACCTTCATGCTGTTCTCAAACTGGATCCTGATGAAGGTGCTTTTGGTTTCGAGTTTTGTACCAAGGGTCTGGAAGAATCCATTTATGCTAACACTTGGAAATCCGGAAACGAACTGAACTGGATTTACACTTTCCATAGCGCTGGCAAACGGTCTAGTGCCGTGGGAAGGACCTCCAAGGATAGGCGTGGGTGTCTGCCTCCAATTATCGGTCAGATGCATGTGTCTTCCTATCTGTACTCTGAAGTTGAAGAAGATGGTGTTTTGAATAACTCGGCCACTAGCGAGTTTGTTTTGTATGACATTGCTCATGCGCGACGGAGCTCTGCTGTCGAGATAACTCAACGTAAAGATGCCACCCTCCGTAATTCAATCTCTAGAGAGTCTCTAGAGAGAAATAATCTGATGGAGCGGAAAAGTACTGCAAGAAATAACTCAGATGCATTGGCATCTTGTCTTTGGTCCCAAGAAGATCTTCATCCTCATTTGGAGGTTGCAGCTGTTGTGATCCAGGTGCCGTTTCATAAAACACGGTCCAAAGAGTTGACAGGTGGCTCAGCACCTGGTACAGTCAAAGTGGTTACAACAGGCGGGGCACACGGGGTACCAAGGGATGATGAGACCAGCCCGTCACCGTTACTTAACCGTCTGAAGAGTGGTGGACAGTGCGACTGCGGCGGATGGGACATGTCATGCCCAATCGTTGTCCTTGACAATTCATACGATAGTTATTGGGTTGATTCTGTGGTGAATGAAAGCAAGCATCCTATGGAGCTATTTGTTAAGGTAAACCCAATAGTCGCTATGTTCTGACACCACTTGTATTTTCTTATTGCCACGTGCTTGCATATACTCAAAGAGAGTAGTAACAAAAAAAATTCAACAAATGATTCAGTTTCACAAACTTGGTTAGCACATCAAAAGAAATATCTCTCTATGTAGTTCAAATGTGGTATTGTTTTGCGTTACAATACTGCACTAGTTAAAATTAATTAAATGTGGTATTTCATTGTGTACCTCAACTGTTGAAGCAGGGTAACCAAGAAGTTCTCCCTGCTCTTTCGATGAAAGTAGATGGGAAAGGAGATCTCTCCGTGGATTTCCACGCACGATTATCAGCACTACAGGCGTTTTCAGTCTGCATTTCTTTGCTTCACTGTTCTGAAGCTTCTTCAGCCATTGGTGTAGAGAAATTCAAGCACAAGCTGTATTCCAGCTCATTGAAGATACTCCTGAAAGAAGAAGTGAAGCAGATAATTGAATCGGTAACAGGGAAAGAAAAGAAGAAAGTGAAGAGGAGGAAAGGAAAAACTCCATCCATCGTCAACGGCCCTCCCTTCTCACCCATGGGAAGAGTATAACAAGATTTTTTTCCATCATGTTCAGCTTTTTGGTGTTGATCATGCTTTTTTTTTGTGAGATCAAATGGGAGATTTATCTTGTTCATAAGGATGGGAGCATCTTAGCATCAGGTAGTTGTTCATAAAGACATAAAGCATCCTGTAGTTTTATAGCAGTGACCTTTAGCTTTTTTTATTAGCAACCTAGGTTTAGGAAGGCCATAGCTGCTGTTGCAATTCTGAAGAGAGAACTTGTTTAGGACAAACCTTCTTCCAAGATCCATGAAGATAAATAAACTGGATTATTACCACTGCTTCTTATACAACCTCACCTTTTTGGACTGCAACTACTACTTTTTCTCATCTTTCATTCAGCCTGAAGGTCACACAAACATACTACATCTGTGCAGTATAACCAATGTTGTTTCTCCTGCTTGTTCCTTGATATTGCATTGCTCTGCTCCAGCAATTTTGAACTGGACTCTTGAGGCAAGCGTTGGAACTGGTAACATGACAGTCAGTTTCAGTTATTGCGTTGCTTGCTGTCTTGTGTGCATACATATGCTGGTTGTAGTAATTAGGAACTTGGTGGTGTTTTTACTGTACTAGTATGAGATGTACGATTATAGGAGCTTGTAGTTGACACAACGCCAAGTTTTGGCCGGTTCCCATGTGTTCATTTACAGTTGCTGTCTTGCTTGCTTCATCTAGAAGTTGACTGAAACTTATTTTTAGTGAAATCTTGGGTGCTTCCCTGCCAGCTTAGGGACCTGCAAACTATCTGGACCATGATTAAAAACAGGTTTCCTGTATAAACATCTTATTTTTGGCCTCAAACTTTTCTTGCAAGGACACTAGGCGGCTCACTTCTAGTATAAACAATTCAATTTGTGGCATTGCCGAGGTTGGATCTGCAAAATGTGGTTGTCATCTGCGCACCTGGCATCTCCACCTGCTGAGCCCAGGCAAAGATGGGCAACAGCTGACACTGGCAGGAACAGGGTTTGGACCATCTCCAGTCTTTTGCCCATTTCCCTATTTTGCCCATTTCCCTAGGCCATTTTATAAGGATTCGGCGAGAGCATCTGCCCTGCAGCCACCATCACATTGTTTAGATCTCATGTGGTAAATAAATCTCCCTAAAAGGTGTGGTAAATGAATAAATAATGATATTGAAGGTAAAACTCTTGAGTCACATTGCAATTCCACCCACACTACAATGGAAAATGGTGTTCCTCACGACTGGATTAGATGCTGGAATAGTCTCGGACATGGAGATGCTGTGTATCTACTTGTTTATTACTCCATTCGGGGCAAATTAGATATCACAGATTATAAATAGATTTATCTAAATTTGCTTATATCTATACATAAACGTGTTTTGATACGAACGAATTTAGCAAATCTGATACATATAATTTGGGACTGAGGGAGCATCATCGTTGTCACGTCCCTTCACCCGCTAATTCAGTAAAGAGCAACTCTAATATAGCCCTAAAAGAAGTAACTCTAACATATGCCGTAAAAAGCGTTCGCCCGTATTTTTTCGGCCTTTTTCAGTCTCTGCACAAAATTTGGGTTGAAATAGAATCTGAACTTTGGCCCGGACTTTTAAAATAAGTTCGGTGCATTGAAAATCGTCCTACACACGCGCTATATGTATCGTGGGGGAGGGAAGGATACAAGCCGAAAACTGGCCAGAACCGTCGTCCCCTCCCCTCCCGCGTCGGTGTCAAATCGACCGTGCTCCATTCGCAGATCATCCCAATCAGCAACGCGTACAAGCCGAGGACGTCGTCCACTGGAGTAGGGGTCGGCGGGGTGGCCGGTTCGCACCCACGTGAGGTTGTGGCACCCCGTCAGCCGTACCCCCACACCCGAGGAGGAGGAGTGGAAGCACCACGTGGCGTCGTTGGGGGCGAGGAAGCGGGTGGCGCACCGATACACCAACTACGACAAGGTGCTACCGGCCTCCCTGTGCTAGTGGAACTACACCCGCAACGATGGAGAGACGGGGAGCTCACGGAGGGGAGCGTGGTGGGCACCCCCACCACGAGTCGAGGAGGAGGAGGAAGAGGAGGACTGTGGCGGGCACGTGGTGGTTCCGTCCGACTACGTCAACGACGATGACACGGAGGAAGCCGCCACTGGCTTCATGCTCCGTTGCTCGGAGGTCGTCGCGGAGGAAGCCGCCAGGCGCGAGGCGGGGGAGTAGCGTGCAGCCATCCCAGCGGTAGCGGCATTGCAGGACAGGGAGCGGGAGCAGTCGACACGTCGTACCAAGCTTGAGATCGTCGAGCGGGAGGTCATCCAGGTCGACTCCGATTGACTCCCGCGGCAACCCTCAGGCTCCGGTGAGGAATCTGGGCCACTTTTTGGTAGAATAGGGTTAGGGTTAGTGGCAGAAATTTCTTTTACTTTTTAATCCGTGTATGATCGTCTGTAAAGAGCTCTAGAATGGTCCTACACATGATCAGTTGTCCGTCTGAATTTTGCCGAGAAGGCATCACTCTAAGTTTTAAAAAGTTCGGTTCGCAATTTCAGTATATGTTCTGTCTAGGCAAGTTCAATGCACATTATCAGAGTTTCTAAGAGTCCTTTTATGGGATCTGTTAGAGTTGCTAAGCCTGCTCAAATGGTGACTTTTTTATGGTGAGCTTAAGTGGTGAACTGCCCCATCTTTTTTGTTTTTTAGGCCTTGGTGTCCCATCTTGTTGATTTTCTTTTGTGGGGATCCCACCTTGTTGGTAGTGATCTCCCCTGGCTAGTGTGTTGTTTCATGGCCTGGTCCATCACGAATCCACAGACCAGATAAGGCTCATCCCAATTTGTTCATCTGGCAGCCCGTTCTGGCTGCCCTCATAACCAGCCCACACAAGGTACAGCCCAGCCTACCGAAAGAAAGGACGCAAAATCGCATGGAACACGTGGACGACGGGAATGACGTGCGAAATTGGTTAAGTATTGCCAAGACAGCCAGGTGCGTGGATCCGGGAGGGATATTCCTCCCCAAGATTCCGATGCGCTTTTTGATGGGCAAGACCCCCGGTTCCGGCCGGTCCTTGCAGGTCGAGGTAATTGCATATAACACCATTTGTAAGGGTATTCGTTGCACAAAACTATAACTTTTGACTTTTTATTGCACAAAACATCGATGTTTCTTAATTCGTTGCACAAAACATAATATTAGTAATTAACGGTGATAATAGCTAATTAATTAGATGGAACCGCTGTTAGGAGGTAGTCATCGAACGAAAAGAAATATTTTGTGCACCGTTAATTACTAATATTATGTTTTGTCGCCAATTAATTAGTTTAAAGGAAAGTTGTTGGGGCATTTTTTCTTGCATAAAACCACAACAATGAGTTTTGCGCAACGATTAGTAATTAACGGTGCACAAAACTTTCTCGTTGACTACCTTCTGACAGTGATCCCCTCTAATTAGTTGGTTATTAACACCATTAATTACTAATATTGTGTTTTGTGCAACAAATTTAGCAAATGTTTGTGTTTTGTGCAACAAAAAGTCATAGTTGTGGTTTTGTGCAATAGATACCCCAACAAATGGTGTTATATGCAATTACCTCTTGCAGGTTGCAGCCCCGGTGCCGGTAGGTCCGTCTCCTTCGTTTCCTTCCGAATGATGATGAAAAAGAAAAGGTTAGACGGACGTACAGTACGAGCGATCGCTTTCCGTCTCATGTACTCGCCCAGTTACGCTCCAGATAAGAAGCAAACAATTTCATACGAAAAAAACGAGATAAAAACAAATTAAGTAGTACTAAAAAATGTCTACTGCGTGTTTCTTCTTCTCTAAAGAAAAGAAAAGTCTACCGCGTGCACCCGTAGGTGGACGTGACATGCGACTTGCTTCGATCCTCAAGCTGGAAAGGCGGCTCATGAAGCTTCATCGCGATTCGCGTATGCTTAGCTGCAGCTGGGCAAGGATAACAATTTATTAGTGCAGCAGGGAAAATGACTGAAAACGGCTGGCCCTGGCCGTGGCCGACCTTGGCTGTCATCCAAGACGGCGAAGGATAACATGCTTTCCCCACCAGTTTTCATTTCTGTTTCTTTTCGGTCCAGCCTCTCCAATAACGGTTTAAGCTCAGCTGCTCACGTAATCATCTAGTACTCCCTCCGTTTGGAAATATAAGACATTCTATCTTTATGAATCGAATATCTAGACATCTTTTAGTGTATAAGTTTACTCCAAACCTCTACAAACTTATACACTAAAAGATGTCTACATACATTTGACTCACAAAGCTAAAAAGTCTTATATTTTCGAACGAAGGAGGTAGCAAATAAAAAACCTCTAAAAAGTTCTAGTCTAGCTCTTTTCGGGTTGTGTCGTGTGAGCCTGTTGTCTGGTATGTCTCACGAAAAGCATCTCATACCCATATCCTTGAACCGTATATGAACTCAAAACTACTTCCGAACATCCTAAAGTGCTAAAAATCACAAGTGTTTTCTAGGGATCCGTACCATTCTAAATTTTAGGAAGATGTTATTTTTGTAAGTTCTGTGAAATCTCGAAAAGACATGCACATATATATTAAGTTCAAACTTACAAATGTATTTTTTGGTAGAATAATACTTATGACCACTTAATAAGCTTCTAGGTTTTGCGACAACTACAATTGTCCTAAGTGAGCTGTCTTTGGGTTTATATTTGTATTTTCTTTGTAAAAAAACCTAGCCCCCGCGTCGCTCCCGCGAGCAACCAGGGGCTCCCCTGCGCTGCCACCCCTTCCCCCTCCTCGTCTGCACCCCTCCCCTCGCCGCCAACGAGTAGCGCCGGCGGCAAAGCCGCTCGGCGTCGGTGGCAGCGGGGCTTCCCTCTCCCCCTGCTCCCGGTGCCCGGCGCGGGCCGGACGAGACGAGCGGCGGCGGCGCGCGGTGCGGCGTCCTAGCGGCTGCTGGCTTAGGTCGCGGCGGAGGCGCGACGCGGTGGTGCGGAAGCTTGTAGCACTCCAATAAAACCACTACTAGAAAATCGCTTGCTATTTCTATTTTGTGGTTCATCATGACCGCATGCTCATGTCATCATGCCACATTGCTTTTGAGCATCGTCATGTCATCATGCATATGTTTGCATAAAACTATTTTCCAAGAGTCTATCTTTGTTTTCTAACTACCTCTGTCTTTGTTTCAAATTAAAAACCCGGCTGACCGGATATTTTGTTTTATCTAAAAACTATTTACAGAAGTCTATTTCAAATAAAATAAATAAATAACTAAAGTAAAATGTTTTACCGGGGGAGGCCGCCAGCCTGCCGGGCCGAAAGCCTAGCAAGCCAGCAGCCTACTACCCCACAAAACCTAACTCTAATCCCTACCTATTCGTACTCCCTCCACCCGCCGCCAGCCACACCCGGTCCGTCCTGAAACCGTCCACCCCCCCCGCTGCACAAGCACTATGGCACGTCTCGCCGCACGCAGTACCCGTGCAGCACACAACACGCACACACACACCACACCGCACCTGCCGCTGCGCGCGCAGCTCACGCGAGCAAGCAACGTTGCAGCGCGCCGCACCGACACGCCCGCGCACGACCCAATGCCCACCAACCCCACACTCCTGAAACCGTCGCCCGCATCTGGCCTCACCCCGCACGTCGATGCGACCCCAACGCCACCGTCCCTCGCCTCATGATCCCCTCGCCCCCTCTGCTCGCGAGCAACCGTCACCGCCACCTCCCCCCCAGGCTCGCGCGCGCCGCCGCCTGGACCTCGCGCGGCCCATGTCACCGACCCGTCCTCTCCTCCGGCCGTCTGAGCCCCTCGCTGGCGCCATCCCACGTGACCTCGTCTGCCAGGAGCCTGCCGCTCGACCAGAACAACAGCACCGCTCCACGACCCTCCTCTCCGGCCGCGGGCCCTCCTCTGCCTCACCCCGTCTCCTTCACCTCGCCTTCGACCTCGCAGGCCTAGACCCTCCATCCCTTCGCGGCAGCCCCGTAGAGCTCCGCCGTTGGCCGTCCTTTCCTCGACGCCCTCATCCGCTCCGGCCTCGTCGAGCCGCCATCTTCCTCCCGGACCGCATCGAGCCCTGTTCCACGCCGCGTTCCTCGCCGCCGTGGCCGTACATGACATCGTCATCCCCAACCCTGCCGCCGAGCACGTGATGTTGCATCCCTCCCCGAGCATGGCGTCGCTGCTCCCAGCCATCCTCGCCCTGGCCGCGCACCTCCCAGCCAGACGAGCTCCTCCTCCTCCCTGCTCCTCTTGATCCGGTCCTCACCGCCTGGAGATCCCGCGAGCAACGCGACCACGCCCCCGAGCATGCCAGGCTTCACCTCCCCGTGGCCTTCAGTCGGCGCCCCTGCCGCTTCTCTGCTGCTCCGCGTCCACGTCGTCTCCCGTGAGTCGACCACGCGTGGGTGTCCATGCTCACCTCTTGTTTGTTTGATCCTAGTACCATGTTCTATGCCGATAACTGCAGTGTACCGTGCTACAGATGCCTCTCTTGTGTTACGATGTGGTACTGCCAATCCTGTGCTTGTCGACAAGCTCTTCCCCGGCAATCGAAGACCGAACCCGGTGCCTTCTCCCTCTCGGATCCGAAGACCGATCCCCCGAACCTTCCGAGGCCCAAGACCTTCGCTCCGATGTGATCCCCTTTCTAAGACCCTTATTTTTATAATATTGACATCTACTTGTTGCACATTAAATCATCTATACTCGCATACATGTTTATTTGTTTGGGGATATTTAGTCGATTCACCTCATAATTAAATATGGAGACTATATGTGGACTATTTTAGTCTTATATATCATCTCCATTTAAATTTGTGTAGCAAACTGATACCATGTTTCTCCTTGTTAAGACAACATTTGAAATGCGGGGTACCTAAACAACATAAACTATCTAATTAATTGTCGGGACTCTAGTTCCGCTTAATTTTGCATAGTTGCATCACATCTTTGCCATGCCATGCATCATATCATAATTATGCCGGATCTTTTGCTGTAGTATTAAATAGTGTATCCGGTGTTTCTTCTAGTGCTTTGCTTCTTCGCGGATTAGGCCGATGAGTTGATGCGAGTGTCGACCTGATCTTCGGATGAACCTTCGGCAATGTTTCCTAGGCGAGCGATCTCCCTCTTTCTACCTATTTTGTGTTTATAGTCTTTACTTCCTCCTGTTGCTCTATTGCTATCCGTGTTACGATGCTTTAGTTTCTGTGCACCATTTATATTCCTTGCAGCCTCTATATTGCCTTGGACACATCCTATTGCCTGTTGATTGATAGACATCGTTGATAAAAAGTTGGTACATGCTTAATGATGGAGATGCTTAATGGTGGAGAGGGTCATGGCTTTAATTATAACTTGTCAATTAAAATGCTGGGAATAGATATAACTAATGCAGAGGCATCGGTGGGCAATAGATGTTATTTGGTTTTTCCACGCTCACTTGTGTCCCGTAGGACCCCGAGTACTTGATACCTGTTCCTTGACTATCGCACTATGCGCATGCGGGACCATGAATCCCCTTAGCCAGAGCTTGATTCATTTCTTATTTCTTGGGGTCACAAACTAGTTTGGGGCTTTATTACTATCCTGTACTTATGCCATGCTTTACCGCTTTATTTACGATTATGCGTGGAGCACCTGTACTATTTTGGATCGTGACACGTTTTCGCTGTATTGACAAGCCCAGTCACACTTTCGGGTTCCCAGTCGTTTACCGCCGTCTATACAAACCCTGGGTCCGTCTCAGAGCCGGCCAACTTCGTCGCGGGTAGCTTAGTGGGGTGGCCCCCTGAAATACTTTATGAATCCTGTGATTGCTTTGTCGTGAAAGCCTCGTTGGGTTTTGATTTGGTTTTTCCGAGGTTGATCGTGCGTGTGTTGCTATTTGTGCACCCCTGCAGGGTAAATCTTTCTGAAAGCCGTGTCTGCGGTTATGGACGACTTGGAGCACAGTATCTCGATCATAGACAAGCATAACTAAAGTAGTGCTATAAATTTGACTTAATATGTGACTAGTAATTAGCTTCACTATAATGGAATGGATAATAAAAGTGCCAACAACTAGTGGAACTGGGGTGTATCGTGTCATGTTATATCTGCCTAGTAAGTATCGCAACTCTAATGGAATGAAATAAAAGTGCCAACAACTTCTGGGTTGGGATGTCACATGCTAATTGTATCTGACTAGTAAGTACTACAACTACAACTGAATGGTTAACTAAAACTGCCCACTACTTATGCTATCTGGATGACTCATGCTATCTATATCTGACTAGTAAGTGCTTCAACTATAATGGAATGAATAAAACTGCCAACTGTGTGAGTTCCTCGGTTTGACTTCCTCGTTTGGTCTCGAGGGGGAATACCAGGATGGGTATGATTGGTGTTAGTATAAGGTTGGTTCCCAATAGGTCTTTCTTATCCCTCTCTAATAGCCGACAGTTGAATCGAGTCTCTATAGGTTTTTTAGTGCATGCTTCGCTGCCGCTTCAGTCCACCATACCTATGTAGGCGAGAGCCGCCGAATTCTAGCCTCGCCGTGTACTGGCCTCAGTACTGATGCTCCTCCTTTTCCCTTCGCCCTTTGTCGGCACCCCTTTTGTTTAGCAGGTACGAGTTCGACGTCGTTAGCAGGGTTACCCTTCCGGCTTGGCCTGGGCAGGGTTATGGACGCCATGGGTTATTCTTCAGGGCTCTTAGCCCCATTTGCATCTTATCCGTACTCGGATGTTGTATCGTTTTCGAGGTGATTTGGGTATTTGTACTGTATATCTGTATCCTTGACTCGATGAGTCGTTGTTGTATATATATGTTGTTCTGTGGGTCCCATTATGGACTATTGTGTAATGATATTACTTCGTTTTCCACCTGCACACAAGTGCCTGGTGGGCATCTTTGAATCGTTTCTATGCGGGTTTGGTGGGAATCATTGAAACTTGCATAGGGCCGATTCGAGGGTGTTACAAAATGGTATCAGAGCTCAGCAGTTGCGATACCCCACTGGTCCAGCCTGTAGGATAACCTAGCTAACGGTCGATGTAGAGTGTCAAAACTATTTTACAAAATCGGTTGGATAGATCTAATTAGGTCTAATTTTACTCCTTACCTCTATGCTATTCTCCTCTTACCTCTACGTGTTTTGAATCTGCTCTCTCATCTTTTCTTCGAGTATAGGAATTATCGTGGTTTGGTTTTCGTCGTACCTTCAGGGTTTCGATTCCTTTTACAATGGTGTTTCCACATCTGGTCTTTGTGCTATCTGAGTACCCTTCATCTGTTGTACCTTTCGGTGGATCAAAATCCACTGAAATCATTCTTTGTATCTTCCGGTGTTTTTCAACGGGACGGCATCATCTATGCTAGATCTGATGAAGGTCTGTATAAATCCTTTGTTTCTGAACATCACTTCTGAAGATCTTCAGTCTAAATTCTAAGAATGGGTTGCATGAATTTTCTACTGTATATGCAGAGTAATAGTTTAGGTGCGTGATGGATTGGCCCCCATGCCGACTACTCATTCTATTCGCTCTTGTATATAGAAGTGGATTAGATTGCACTTATTCTCTCCTCTCACGGAAGTTAAAGGTGGCCTTATCTTTTGATACCTTTATCTTCGTACTTTGTCCTCCGAAGTGTTCTGTCGATGATAGTGAGCAATGACTCCTTGTTGGTGGTGTCGCCAATTTCAAGATGGAGCAAGAATATTTGTTAGTGGTGTCGCGAGGATCTACACGAAGCAAGAAGATTCAGATCATCAGCCGTCTTCCCTATACCATGAGGCGGATCTCGAGGGCGAGATCCATTGTTAGTGGTGTCGAATTGTAGCACCCCGATAAAACCACTACTAGAAAATCGCTTGCTATTTCTATTTTGTGGTTCATCATGACCGCATGCTCATGTCATCATGCCACATTGCTTTTGAACATCATCATGTCATCATGCATATGTTTGCATAGAACTATTTTCCAAGAGTCTATCTTTGTTTTCTAACTACCTCTGTCTTTGTTTCAAATTAAAAACCCGGCTGACCGAATATTTTGTTTTATTTAAAAACTATTTACAGCAGTCTATTTCAAATAAAATAAATAAATAACTAAAGTAAAATGTTTTACCGAGGGAGGCCGCCAGCCTGCCGGGCCGAAAGCCTAGCAAGCCAGTAGCCTACTACCCCGCAAAACCTAACCCTAATCCCCACCTAATCATACTCCCTCCACCCGCCGCCAGCCACACCCCGTCTGTCCTGAAACCGTCCACCCCCCCGCGTTGCACAAGCACTCTGGCACGTCTCACCGCACGCAGCAGCTGTGCAGCACACAGCACGCACACACACACCGCACCTGCCGCTGCGCGCGCAGCTCACGCGAGCAAGCAACGTTGCAGCGCACCGCACCGACACGCCCGCGCACGACCCAGTGCCCACCAACCCCACACTCCTGAAACCGTCACCCACATCTGGCCCCACCCCGCACGTCGATGCGACCCCGACGCCATCGTCCCTCGCCTCACGATCCCCTCACCCCCTCTGCTCGCGAGTAACCGCCGCCGCCACCTCCCTCCCAGGCTCGCGCGCGTCGCTGCCTAGACCTCGCGCGGCCTGCGTCGCGGCCCGCCGTCTCCTCCGGCCGTCCGAGCCCCTCGCTGGCGCCATCCCACGCGACCTGGTCTGCCAGGAGCCTGCCGCTCGACCAGAACAACAGCACCGCTCCGCGACCCTCCTCTCCGGCCATGGGCCCTCCTCTACCTCACCCCGTCTCCTTCACCTCGCCTTCGACCTCGCAGGCATGGACCCTCCGTCCCTTCGCGGCAGCCCCACAGAGCTCCGCCGTTGGCCGTCCTTTCCTCGACGCCCTCATCCAGTCCGGCCTCATCGAGCCGCCATCTTCCTCCTGGACCGCATCGAGCTCTGCTCCACATCGCGTTCCTCGCCGCCGTGGCCGTACATGGCGTCGTCATCCCCAACCCCGCCGCCGAGCACGTCCTGTTGCCTCCCTCCTCGAGCATGGCGTCGCTGCTCCCAGCCATCCTCGCCCTGGCTGCGCACCTCCCAGCCATACGAGCTCCTCCTCCTCCCCGCTCCTCTTGATCTGGTCCTCACCGCCTAGAGATCCCGCGAGCAACGCGACCACACCCCCGAGCATGCCGGGCTTCACCTCCCTGTGGCCTTCCGTCGGTGCCCCTGCTGCTTCTCTGCTGCTCCGCGTCCACGTCGTCTCCCGCGACTCGACCACGCGCGGGTGTCCCTGCTCACCTCTTGTTTGTTTGATCCTATTACCATGTTCTATGCCGATAACTGCAGTGTACCGTGCTACAGATGCCTCTCTTGTGTTACGATGTGGTACTGCCAATCCTGTGCTTGTCGACAAGCTCTTCCCCGGTGATCGAAGACCGAACCCGGTGCCTTCTCCCTCTCGGATCCGAAGACCGATCCCCCGAACCTTCTGAGGCCCAAGACCTTTGCTCCGATGTGATCCCCTTTCTAAGACCCTTATTTTTATAATATTGACATATACTTCTTGCATATTAAATCATCTATACTCGCATATATGTTTATTTGTTTGGGGATATTTAGTCGATTCACCTCATAATTAAATATGGAGACTATATGTGGACTATTTTAGTCTTATATATCATCTCCATTTAAATTTGTGTAGCAAACTGATACCATGTTTCGCCTTGTTAAGACAACATTTAAAATGCGGGGTATCTAAACAACATAAACCATCTAATTAATTGTCGGGACTCTAGTTCCGCTTAATTTTTCATAGTTGCATCGCATCTTTGCCATGCCATGCATCATATCATAATCATGCCGGATCTTCTGCCATAGTATTAAATAGTGTATCCAGTGTTTCTTCTAGTGCTTTGCTTCTTCGCGGATTAGGCCGATGAGTTGATGTGAGTGTCGACCTAATCTTCGGATGAACCTTCGTCAATGTTTCCCAGGCGAGCAATCTCCCTCTTTCTACCTATTCTGCGTTTATAGTCTTTACTTCCTCCTGTTGCTCTATTGCTATCCGTGTTACGATGCTTTAGTTTCCGTGCACCATTTATATTCCTTGCAGCCTCTATATTGCCTTGGACACATCCTATTGCCTGTTGATTGATAGACAGTCGGCCTTGCGAGTCGTAGTTGCTTGCTCAGGTGTTGCTTTGCGTCGTTGTCGTTCCACCGTTGATAAAAAGTTGGCACATGCTTAATGATGGAGATTCTTAATGGTGGAGAGGGTCATGGCTTTAATTATAACTTGTCAATTAAAATGCTGGGAATAGATATAACTAATGCAGAGGCATCGGTGGGCAATAGATGTTATTTGGTTTTTCCACGCTCACTTGTGTCCCATAGGACCCCGAGTACTTGATACCTGTTCCTTGACTATCGCACTATGCGCATGCGGGACCATGAATCCCCTTAGCCAGAGCTTGATTCATTTCTTATTTCTTGGGGTCACAAACTAGTTTGGGGCTTTATTACTATCCTGTACTTATGCCATGCTTTACCGCTTTATTTATGATTGTGCGTGGAGCACCTGTACTGTTTTGGATCGTGACACGTTTTCGCTGTATTGACAAGCCCAGTCACACTCTTCGGGTTCCCAGTCGTTTACCGCTGTCTACACAAACCCTGGGTCCGTCTCGGAGCCGGCCAACTTCGTCGCGGGTAGCTTAGTGGGGTGCCCCCCTGAAATACTTTATAAATCCTATGATTGCTTTGTCGTGAAAGCCTCGTTGGGTTTTGATTTGGTTTTTCCAAGGTTGATCGTGTGTGTGTTGCTATTTGTGCACCCCTGCAGGGTAAATCTTTCTGAAAGCCGTGTCCGCGGTTATGGACGACTTGGAGCACAGTATCTCGATCATAGACAAGCATAACTAAAGTAGTGCTATAAATTTGACTTAATATGTGACTAGTAATCAGCTTCACTATCATGGAATGGATAATAAAAGTGCCAACAACTGGTGGAACTGGGGTGTATCGTGTCATGTTATACCTGCCTAGTAAGTATCGCAACTCTAATGGAATGAAATAAAAATGCCAACAACTGCTGGGTTGGGATGTCACATGCTAATTGTATCTGACTAGTAAGTACTACAACTACAACTGAATGGTTAACTAAACTGCCCACTACTTATGCTATCTGGGTTATGGATGCCATGTCACATGCTATTTTTCCCTTCGCCCTTTGTCGGCACCCCTTTTGTTTAGCAGGTACGAGTTCGACGTCGTTAGCAGGGTTACCCTTTCGGCTTGGCCTTGGCAGGGTTATGGATGCCATGGGTTATTCTTCAGGGCTCTTAGCCCCATTTGCATCTTATCCGTACTCGGATGTTGTATCATTTTCGAGGTGATTTGGATCTTTGTACTGTATATCTGTATCCTTGACTCGATGAGTCGTTGTTGTATATATATGTTGTTCTTTGGGTCCCATCGTGGACTATTGTGTAATGATATTACTTCGTTTTCCACCCGCAATCAAGTGCCTGGTGGGCATCTTTGAATCGTTTTTATGCGGGTTTGGTAGGAATCGCTGAAACTTGCATAGGGCCAATTCGAGGGTGTTACAAAGCTCGTGAGGGTCGGGTGCGACAGGCTCGGGCCTTGGCGGCTCCGGCAGGGCTGGTCCCGGCACTCCGACAGGCTTGGCCAGTGGCGTTCCGGCATGGGACGGGTGGCGGCACGGCGGCAAGCGCCGCCCTTGGCGGTGCAGGCGACAGAGGTCTGGATTGCTGCTGGTTGCTCCCCCCAGATCTGGGCTCTCTGGGCCTTGGCGTGCCGGATCGGTCCCTTCTGTGTCGGCTCTAGTTGGACCTAGGTAGAGTTCGTGGCAAGGGTGGCTGCGCTGGCACTGCGTCTACTGTAGCAAGGCGGCGAGAGCTTCATGGGCCCGCTCGGCCCGACCTAGGGCGCTGAACATGGGTAGTGGTGGCTGGCCTACGTGCTGCAGCATGGTGGTGAGGGCTTTACGGACCCCTCTTGGCTCCGGCTGGGCCTCCGACCTGGTGTGCCCTGGCTACCGCGTCCGGCCGGCACCCGCTTTACAGCGGTGGAGGATGCCCTCCAGATGGCTTTGCGGTTGCCTCCCTTCGACTCCCAGTGGCCAGGTCCGCTCTTGCCACTGTGTCTGGCCGGCTATCGTCTATGGCGGTGGAGGTTGTTCCCTCCCACGTGATTGCGATATGGTCGCTCCTTGCCTATGGTTCTTTGCTTTTGGTCCAGTCGGCCTCGCAATGTTTGCCTCAGGGAGACGGCAATGGTGTCTTCAAGACTATAGTGGTGCATGTTGGTGGACGAGAAAGCTTGGTGGAGCGCTTCGGTCTGTCAGGGTCGTGGGTTCGAGGGTCGGGAGAAATCCCTATCGGCATTGTCGGCACCGTCGTGGTGACGCCTGCAGGCGCCACCTTCCTAGTGCAGGGCGTCAGGTGTACTCCCGTCCACTCCCCTCGTGTACCGTGAGAAATCCTAGGACCATTTCGGGCAGCAGCGTCGTCATTGTCGCTCTCCTTCTTGAAAGTGCTGTTTGGTACATGGCGGCTCGAAGGCATAGGTGCGTGGTGGAATTCTCTAGAGGGCACAGCGGTTGCAAGGCACCGGCGCTTCTGTCGATCTGGTGTTGCCGGCATTTCTTTCTTTTTTCTTTCTCTTGTTTTTCCTTTTGGGCTTTTGTTGTGTTGTCTGCCCCAGCAGTGGTCTTGTGGTTGTACCGGTTTGTCCTTTGGGAGTTGTGCTGTCTAGCCCAGCAGTGGTCTCACATGTGTGCTTTATTTATAAAGCGGGGCGAAAGCCTGATTCGAGGAGGAGGGTTTCTTAAATATTTCAAATAAAAAATCTATGTGCATCATTTTGATAAAGAGGCTTGGGGGTCATCCTCCATTTCAAGAAAACAATAAATTTAAGGAAAATAAGAATATTTTTTCATAAGTAGTGATATAATAATATAAAATCGATACAATTACACCCCTGCCCTTGTAATAACATGATATCAAGAAACTAGTCAAGATATCCAGCATGCACACATCAAATTATAATAAGATGAGAAAAAAGAATAGGAGCATTAGTCATCCACGACGAGCAACAAATGTCATTCCTCTCGAGCAGAAGACATACCCTAGGTTTCCACAGAGGAAAACAACATACTTACTACACCTTATTCCGATGAGGAAGTAAAAAAGGTTGTTCTCCAAATGGAACACAACAAAACCCCTGGTCCATATGCTGAGTTCTACTAGAATTTTTGAGATGTAATCAAATCAGATATTCTAGAATTGTTCAGCTTTCTACATGATAGACACCTAGAATTCTTTCATCTAAATTTTGGTGAGATAATTTTACTAACAAATGTTAATGAAGCATAAATGATCCAACAATACAAACCCATCTATCTTCTTAATGTTAGTTTTAAGATTTTATTAGATTTGCAATAATCAGGCTAAGCATAGTGGCTGATCATGTGCTTTATCCTTTTAAGACCACTTTCATGTAAGGATGTATTCCCTCCGTTCAGAAATATAAGACTTTTTAGCTTTGTAAAATGAATGTATCTAGACGTTTTTATTGTATAGGTTCACTCCGAACCTCTACGAACCTGTACACTGTTGATGGCCCAAATATATCGAGCTCGTTGGGGAACCCCAAGAGGAAGGTATGATGAGCATAGCAGCAAGTTTTCCCTCAGTAAGAAACCAAGATTATCAATCTAGTAGGAGCAAGGAAACACCCCAAAGGGGTAGCTAGCTGAACGTTGGCAGGGCGCACTACCGGTGCCAGTAGCAACATGGAGACCTGCACAACACAACCACAAAACTTTGCCCCCAACTTAAGATGAGGTTGTCAATCTCACCGGTTTTGCTAAAAACAAATAATTAAAGGTATCGAATGGAAGGAAGTAATAGTTTGCAGAAAGTAAACACAAAGCAGTAAACAGTTTGTAGATTGTATGCAAAAGAAAGGACCGGGGTCCATAGTTCACTAGAGGTGGCTCTCCTTAAGATAGATAACATGCCGGGAGAACAAATTATAGCGGGGCAATTGACAAACACCGAGAAAGCAATACATGCATATACTAATCATCTTGACTCCTTTGGAACTTGATTGGGCATTACAACATTATACATAGACCGCCATCCAATTGCATCTATGACTAATAATCCACCTTCAGATTATCATCCAAACCCGCTCTAGTATTAAGTTGCAAGCAACATATTATTGTTGTACGAATTGTGTGTAATGTAAACAATGCGATTGTTCTATGAACAAAGGATTGTTGTTTTCTCCCTAGTAGCAACATCACATCTAGTACCTTAGAGATTTCTGTCACTTCCCCAGATTACCAGAGGCATGAACCCACTATCGAGCATAAATACTAACTCTTGGAGTTGCTAGCATCTACTTGGCCAAGATAGCTACTAACAATGGAAAGCATGCAAGATCACAAATAACAAAGACATGATAGAATCAATAATCAATCTGAAATAGCATCTCAATATCCATCGGATCCCCGCAAACACAACATGTAGAATTACAAATAGATGATCTTGATCATGAACGGTGCTCACAAGATCTAGACATGAAAGCACAAAGGAGGAGAACCAGCCATCTAGCTACTACATGGACCCGTAGTCCAGAGATGAACTACTCACGCATCACACTAGAGGCTTGCATGATGATGAAGAAGGCCTCCAGGGTGAATTCCCCTCTCCGGCAGGGTGCCGAGAAGAGCTTCAGATCCCTCCCGATCTAGGGATGGAGATGATGGCGGCTACAGACTCTTTCGTGGATTTTTGATCGGGTACTTAGGGTTTTCGTCCCGAGGGAAATATATAGGCGGAAGGAGAGGCCGAGGGGGTGCTGGGGTCGGCCAGACCACCCCCTGGCACGGGCCAGGCCTAGCGGCGCGGCCAGGTGGTGTGGCCGGCCCCCAGCTCTTCTCCGTCTCGTATTCTGGCATCTGATGACTTCCGGGAAAATAGGCACTTTGGCTTTTGTCCCGTCCAATTCCGAGAATATTCATTTTCTGACTTTCCTGGAACCAAAAACAGCAGAAAACAGGCAACTGGCACTGTGGCTCTTGTTAATAGGTTAGTCCAATAAATCATATGAAAAGTACTCCAAAGTGTGGACAAAACACAAGAAAGTGGATAAAAGCAATCATGGAACATCAAAAATTATAGATACATTTGCAATGTATCGACATCCCCAAGCTTAACTCCTGCTCGTCCTCGAGTAGGTAAGTGATAAAAAGAAAGAAATAATTTTTGAGGTGACATGCACCATCAAAGACTTGATCAAAGTATTTGTAAAACATTCAAAGCTGGGATCATAGTACTTCAATCATGGCATGAAAGACAAAGTTCTAGCAATAAGACAAAGAAACTAAGATGCAACATGAAAAGGCACAAACAAAAGATTCATGAATAACTATGATTTGCAAGACGTTTGTTTGTTTCACATAAGAAAACATAGCATAATAGTATTCAGCTTGTCCCTCATAGAGTAGCAAATATAAATGCATAGGACACCTTCAAAGTTCATAAGGGTGACTAGATACAAATAGTTCAAAACAAGCAATATCAAGTTATGCATCAATCAACTAGTCTTGGGACAATGCACATAGAACTAAGAATTGCCACTATGCTCTCAAAGTAGGTGCATAAAGGTAGAAGGTGGAGACTCAATATATAAGTGGAAGAAAGGCCTTCATAGAAGGAAGCAGGGATTCAAGTCTCATAAAGAGCTTCCAAAAATTATGGTACTTATAGCTTTAAGCTCTCATTGCCCCTATCATAAGCATCTTGAAGTGATTAAGGTTAAAGTGAACAAACTATGGTGTACATGCTTGACGAAGTATAAGTTAGAAATCACATGTCCCTTGAATACGAGGGCCGCTCCTCATGCTACTCAAGTTTAGTCACCGGTAAGTTCTTGTCATCGTAAATACATGTGTATCATAGAGAACTACCAACGGGGTACCCCTTGCCCGATGATACGAAAGAATCCCCATATCAAAATGACAAGGCAAACAGACAACGAGCATCTCAGCAATCTTCTTATTTACCATGGGAATATGGTGCTTTTTTCTCTCTTTCCTCTTTTCATAATCCCTCGTTTTTTCTTTTTCTCTTTTTTCTCAATATAGGACTCTTTTTTTATAAGAAGAATGCTTCATAGATAGCTCATTATGGTTACGCTGCAGGTTTCCACCATGTCAGCATGGATTAGACCAGCGGCCCAGGCGTTTCTCTAACAGATATACATAACTCCATGGACTTACAAGCCCCCCTTTCATTTCACAGCGACGACATCCATAGACAAAAGAGCATGATATCAACTAGGTACAAAGTACCCGTGCAATGTTGAAAGTGTTCCCCATGATAGCATGGTTCTGCTAATTCCCAACAAATAAGTGCAAACATATACAACATAGACGACACAATGGTTCAAGTTTATTAAGGGAAAGAAAAGTAAAGTGTGCCATCAAGTTCGTGAGAGCTTTAATCACTAGTTTTCTCATAACAAGTTTAATTTGGAAGGTAAACAAAAGCATGAATATACTTGGAATAGCATATGCTAGTAGGTAGGTATGGTGGAATCTTTGGAATAACTTGGTTTAAGGAGTTGGATGCATGAGTAGAACTCATACTTGGTTGTGGAGGCTAGCAAAAGACTGGGAGCGACAAACTAAGAGAGCAATAATGGCCATAATCACGCAGAGCGACAAAACATCATTGATTAAAGCATAAAGTGATACTACAAGTTGAAAAATAAAGGATCATAAAGGCTATGGTGACTTGAGATAGTCATAACATGGTGTGAGCATGTGCCAAGTCAACCCAAATAAAGCATCAAAGGAGAATACCACTATACTATGCTTTAATATGCTAAAACAACGCATGATTCATCCAAGGCACATTAAGCAATCTCAATTGTTTATAACAAGTCATGCTACAACAAAGAATACTAAGCATAAAGCCAATACAATATCAAGCATGGCATGACAAAGCATAGGCCACAGTCAAAAAACGAGCTCTTTTTACCACTTAAGCATAAGCTTTCCTACTCTTTTCCAAACCAAACCAAACTATTTGAAAACCAATGTATGAAAGAGGGGGTCCAACCAATTTATTCAGAAAACTAAGCAAACAAAAGTAAACTAAAAACCAAAACGAAAACAAAAAAGAAAACGCTCCAAGAACAACACAACTGTGCATGAAACAATAAAAATGAAGCGTTTGGAAGAAACCTGGGATTTTTATTGATGAAGAGGGGGATGCCTTGGGCATCCCCAAGCTTTGACGCTTGTATTTCTTGGATATTTCTTGGGATGACACACGTGGCATCCCCAAGCTTGAGCTTTAGTCCATCTTTCATCTCATTACTCATTCCTTCCATACACCTGAAATTTTTCCTTCATACAAAACTTCACACAATCTTTATTAGCAACATTAGTGCACTCAAGATAATAAGTCTTAAGGTTAAGTTCTAACACCAATAAAATTCCATTAGAACACTAGCTACTGAAGCACTTCCCTCAAAAATCTCAATTCCCCAAAAGAACTCAAAAAGGAACCAACAAGAAGCAAATGCAGAAAATGGCAGAAATCTGTCAAAACAGACCAGCAGGTAAAGACGAATTTTTTAGAAGACCTTATGTTGCTCAAATCAAAAAGTGTTGAACTAACTAAAGTTATATAACAACATGGGTCAGAAGCACAAAAATTTACGCCTCAAAAAGATGTTCAGAGAGTTTACACGAATTTTTACGGTGAAGCACAGAAATCTATTTCGGGACAACAACTTTCCCAATCATTACTTCTCTCTCATTAGAGGTTACTCTTGGCACAAAAAGCAAATAAAAGTAATAACTTCCAAGACTCATCTAAAACTTTTGGATTATCTCCCAATAAGTACTTTTCTTTAACGCCTTTAAGTTAGGCATAAGAAGCAAGAAAGAATCAAGTGTTCTCAAATGAAGAAGCATTAAGACCAAATTTTGTTTTCATAGGAGAAGCAAAAGAAATATTCACTCTCTTCTTAGGGAAGTGTTCTATACCTTTATTGAGTGGGAGTTGATATTTAATGGTTCCTTCTTTCATATCAATAATGGCACCAACAGTTCTAAGAAAAGGTCTTCCCAAAGTAATAGGACAAAAAGCATTGTATTCAACATCCAAAACATAGAAATCAACGGGGACATAGGCATTGTTAACCATAATAAGAACATCATTAAGACTCCCCATGAGTTTCTTTTTAGCATTATCATCAAGTGGGACATTCAAATAACAATCTTCAAGTGGAGGCAAATCAAGCATATCATAAATTCTTCTAGGCATAATAGAAACACTACTATCAAGATCACATAAAGCTTTGAAATCAAAGCCATTCACTTTCATATTAATGATGGGTTCCCAACCATCTTCTTGTTTTATAGGAATAGAAACTTTATGTTTCATCTTTTCTTCTTTAATCTTTATGAGAGCATCAGTAATGTGTTTTGTAAAGGCCATGTCCATGGCACTAGCATTAGGACTTTTAATCAAGCTTTTGTAGGAACTTAATAACTTCAGAGATATTGCAACCATCAAGATCAAAATCATAATTATCATTTAAAGTAGTAGAACTATTACTAGCCTCAACACTAGTGGTGGTGATAGTAGAAACACTAATGTTTCTAGCAATTCATCTTCTCTATCCCACTTAGCATGTAATTCAGCTAATAGTCTAAAATTTTCATCAATTCTTCCTTGTATGGCATTAGTAGTTGCAAAGGGGTTATCATTAGTTTCAGGTTTAGCAGCCATTTTATTCAAAGAAGTTTGAGCTTCAGCAAGTGATGCTATATTTCTTTCAGCATTAGAGAGTTTTTCCTCAATAGTTTTATTGAAGGCAGTTTGTTTACTAATAAAGTCTTTAAGCATAACTTCAAGTTCAGAGGGTGCACTCATATTATTGTTGTAGGAATTTCCATAAGCATTACCGTTGTTGGGAGGATATGGCTTATAATTGTTGTTACCAAAATTATTCCTATAAGCATTATTGCCAAAATTGTTATTTCTTATGAAGTTCACATCAATTTGCTCTTCTTGAGCAACCAAAGAGGCTAAAGGAACATTATTTGGATCAATATGGGCTTTCCCATTCACAAGCATAGACATAATAATATCAATCTTATCACTCAAGGAGGAGGTTTCCTCAACAGAATTTACCTGCTTACCTTGTGGAGCTCTTTTAGTATGCCATTCAGAATGGTTAACCATCATATTATCCAGAAGCTTTGTTGCAGCACCCAAAGTAATGGTCATAAAGGTACCTCCAACAGCAGAATCCAATAGGTTCCTTGAAGAGTAGTTCAATCCTGCATAAAAAGTTTGGATGATCATCCAAGCAGTCAGTCCATGAGTGGGACAATTCTTTACTAAAGATTTCATTCTTTCCCAAGCTTGAGCAACATGCTCATTATCAAGTTGTTTAAACTTCATTATTTCACTTCTCATAGATATAATCTTAGCAGGAGGATAGTATTTTCCCATGAAAGCATCTTTGCACTTAGTCCAAGAATCAATATTATTCCTAGTTAAGGAATGTTGGGGTTCGCAGCATAGAAAAAAAAATTCCCACGATGAGAACTATATGCCAAGATCTATCTACTAGATACAGAGCAACGGGTGGATATACATCCATAGAGAACTTACCCTCGAAGACAACAAAGCTTTGTTAACGAGATGGAACTCGTGGATGATGTAGTCGTACACCTGCCAATCTCAAGATGGTGATGAAGTCTAGCAGGTCTGGCTCCAACACGTCCATCAGATCCAGCTCCAGCATGTCCAGCACCACCGAGTCCAAGACCGCAAAGCAACGGTGCATCCGTGATCACACACACGTCCGGTACCCTGGCAACCTCCGTACCTCGCTCCAGCAAAGCAGCGGAAGCAGCAACTCCTTTCCAGGTAAAGCCACCGGGAACATGTATCTCACTAATCCAAGACCATGGGGAATAACTAGAGGGGGAGAGAGATCCTTCACGAGGAGGTGCGAGTAAGAAGGAATGAGAGGGGCCTTTTATAGTAGGAGGGGAGGGTGTCCCTTCACCTTCCCCATTCATGTGGTGGTAACCCCCTCCACCTTAAAATGCCCCTTCACATTCTCTTTTAAAGTCTCCACTTTAAATGCATTAAATTTCTCCAAATTTAATGCTCTCTCATTTAATAAAACTCTTTTATTAATTTATTCAGAATTTTGTTAATTACTTTAATTAACAAACATTCACATAAAACCCCCTGCAATATTTCAATATTACATGTAGAACCAATTTCAGCAATTTCACCCGAAACAGTTTCGGTGTCTATTGAAATAATTCCAGCGCTTTCTTAAATATTTATCTAAAACATATTTGCTCCAAATGGTGTCGGTATCCCTTAAGTGTGTCACCCTACGGTTCGCTAATAATGCAGACATGATCGAGACCCCTCTCCAATCAATAATCAGCAGCGGGACCTAGAGATCAGTACTGACTCCCACATATTCAACGATGACTCTTGTGATCGTGTGAACCTTTAACGTCGTAACTAAACCCCTTTGTCTCGCGATATATTACATGTCCGAGATTCGATCATTGGCATCCAAATACCTAGTTTGATCTCGTTACCGATATGCACTCTTTTCTCGTTCCCGTGATATAACATTCTAGTGATCACATCACTTGCTTGCAAGCTATTTCAATGTGATATCACCGAGAGGGCCCAGAGTATATCTATCCATCATCGGGATGGACAAATCCCACTCTTGATCCATGAGCCTCAACATAACACCTTCGTAGCACTGAACCCACCTTTATAGTCACCCTGTTACGGTGTGACATTTGATGTTATCAAGATACTCTTCCGGTGTTAGCAATTAACATGATCTCATGGTCTAAGGACTAAGATTACTTCGTATGATGTTATAGCAATATAACCATAATGACTTTGATCGTAATGCTATACTTCGGATGAATGTTCATCACATCATTCCACCAATGTTGTGACCTCGTTATTAACAACATCCAATGTCCATGATCAGGAAACCTTGATCATCTTATTAATCAACAACTAGTTTATATGAGAGGCAGTACTAGGAACTTTGTATTTTGTTTATTAAACACACATGTATTAACGTTTCCAATTAATAAAATTATAGCATGCAAAATAAACATTTATCATAAACATGGAATAAGATAATAACCACTTTATTATTGCCTCTCGGGCATATTCCCTTCAGTCTCCCACTTGCACTAGAGTCAATAATCTAGTTTGAAAAACTTTGCGTATTGAACACCTATGGCTTTCTGGTGTTGCATATACGCGATTGCTAGTGGTTAACATAATCTCCGAATCTGATAGTTTCAGGTCCGTGTGTATTTGCATGTCTTTGCGTCTCTACGCATCACTCATTCTCAAATGAGATGGCATTGTATAAATTTTGGACCTTTGGTGAGACCTTTAGTTCGTTCGGGTTAAAATATGTTGATATTATTGTCATACAATATATCTTGATAGTATTAGCCCACTTTGAACCACACCTAGTTTGATAACAAAGTCCTTAACACAAATTCCCTCCTTTGCTGCCACTATAGCAGTCATATACTTAGCCTTTTGCTGTAGTATCCGTCACAATGTTTGAACTTTGGAACTTATCCAAATCCATCATGGAACATCCTTTCCATTACATTGTGCCACCCATAGTCTAAATTGAGATAAATTTAATTTGTATCTTGTGACAAAGCTAGTATCAATGTAACACTTTACAATGAACTACGTTTAACTATTTGTCACTTATACATGGTATATTCTTAGTTCTTCCAAAGATCATAAGAATATCTTTACTATTGTCCAATGATCATCTTATGAATCATTCTGGTATGTGCTCATAAAATTTAGAGCATAGGACATTCTGGATATATACATATCACGGTATAATCGATCAAAATCTTCATGTGATTTTACTCACCAAGTGTTGAAACACTTGAATCTTGATACAATCCTTTCCATGCAGCAAGAACCTTTCTTGTTGTTTCCATATTGAACCCTTTCAATATCTCATATATGTATGTCTGGCACAACCATATTAGCGCCTCAATCTATCCATATAGATATTGATGCCAAATATTCCGGTTTTGCCCAAGTCTTTCATCGAAATCTTATTTTAATGAAATTCTTAACTTGTGTCAATACAAGATACATCATTTCCAATCAACAATATGTCCTCTACATAATGTATTAGAAATATGTCTCAGCGCTCCCACTTAATTTCTTGCAAATGCAAGCATCTTCATCATCTCCGATGAATTTAAACTCTTTTAACAGTTTCATCACGGTGAAGATTCCAACTCTGCTATGCTTACTTCAACTATTGAAGTTTGCATGCCCTTTTAGCACCCTTTGAATTAATAAAACCCTTCGGACCGTGTCTTGTACACGTCCTAGGTAACCATTCTATTAGAAGAACATTGTTTTGTTTGTTCAACTACCATACATCAAATTATATGTAGTGGTTGCTACTTTAATCCGTCAAGACTAAATATCGCTATGAAATATCAAATCTTATCATAGTAAACTCCTTGAACATTGTCGTAAACTTCTTTCCGACATGTCGACTATTTCATAGATGTTTAAACATCCATGTATATTTCTTTATAGATCCAAACACGACCGATAGGCTTCACGCCTTTCCGGAGGGTCATGTAAGTTCAGAAACTTGATTTCTCGTGTATGGATACTATCACGGATTATATGACTTCTAGTCATTTTATGGAGTCAGGGCCCATCATTGTTTCTTTGCATGTAGTCGGTTCATCATTTTCAAAACAATTACGACTGGCTTATCAAATCACACTATTTGATTCTTACCGACCCACACGGTTCAATAGGAACTCTAATCTCCGAGATCACAACCTTTGTAATCACGGGAGCCATGAGCATCGTGGCCGCCACCGGGACACTTTCCGGCGCTGCGCTACTTAGAACATATAGCTAAGGTTCAACAACCTTATCCAAGTTCTATTGTCCTCCCACTTAACTTTTCGCAAAAAATTCCTTCTCAAGAAACTTGACATTCCAAGTAACAAACTCTTTTGTCCTCGGTGTTATGGAGAAATTCCCAACAAATTCTTTGGGATAACCTACAAAGACGTGCTTATCCAACTTTGGTTGTAAACATTTTACTTATGCATAGCATACCAATATTTAAGAAAAGACAATTTTGGTTTTATCCCAAACCATAACTTATATGGTGTCATTTCAACGGATCACGATGGTGCTCTTTTTAGTGTAAAAGTGGTAGTCTCTAAAGCTTTAATCCTTAAAACATAATGGCAGTTTTATAAATGACACCTTTGATCTTACCATGTCAAACATGGTTTGATTTCATCTCTCGAATATGCCATACTCCTATGGTTTACCGGAAAACACAAATCATGGAACAATTCCTCAAATCTTAGGTGTTTTGCTAAACATGTAACTCAAATATCTTCCTTTATGATCAAATCATAAACTCTTTTATTTTCTTGTTACAATGATTTTTCACTTTATCTTGAAAGTCTTTGAACAATTTTCAAATGTTTCATACTTCTTCCTTATTAAGTAAATATATAGATATATTCACTTAAATTTCTGGAGAAAGTATATGAAGCAAAAAAGATCCACCGCATATGGCTACATATAATGGACTATATACATCAATATGTATAATATCCAATAAGTTAGTCATCCGTTCCTCTTTGGCCTATGGACGGAGTTTCAATTATCTCGAGGAAATTTTCACAAGCGTCAATTGATCAAAATCAAAGACTCCAAAAATCCATCAACATAGAGTTTCTTCATGTTTTCTTTCCAATATAACTTAAACAGCGATGTCACTTCATAAGTGATCTTTTCAATCATTTGTCTTGTGACATTTTAGCAATAGTGTTTATGGATGTGATTTCTCCCACTAGACTTGTAAAAGTTCATCCATCCTTTATGGAATACGGTAATTATTTGAACAACCATTGTTCTCATAATACCGGAACAAAATAACAATTATTAAAACAAATCTTGAAGGCTAGGTTTGACGACAACGAAAAACACAATAACACTTTATTTGTTTTAGATGATCATCATCACTTATTCTCTTGCTAGTTACTTAGGCCATTGCAGTTCATGAATTGCATTGTCCTATATGACACTTCATACCAACCAATTCGGTATCCAATACCGGTATCCAATACCTAAGAACCACATTGTTTAACAAGCAAAGAATACAACCATAACATGTATATCTTCTATATACCTAAGATGGACATTTCCAACTTTTTCTTTTCTGCCAAATATTTTATAGATTCTCTTTCAGCAATTCCTTTTCCTTCTAAAAGAATCTGTCAACATCAATTGTGGTGTCATTCACATGACACATAGTACAAAGCGTATATAGTCAAATACTAATACCTTTGGACTTTAACTTTGAAGTGAATAACCATCATCAAATGTTTGGTGTTCTTTCAAAAATCCATTCTTTAGTAATCTTTTAGTGTAGTAAACATTTTACTTACATATTCTATTCATCCTTATCATGACAACTTGCATGATCAAGCTACTATAGCCTATAAGGAAGAATGATGAGTATAATTTTAGTTCCCTAAACCTTTTGGGAGATTCGGATGCCTAGCATCTCAATCCTTCACAAATTCTCATACAATATGAGAACATGTATTTTGCTAAATTACACTCTATCATAATGCAACCAAAAACTTTGTTTCAGATATCACAATATCTTTCATACATGATGGTTTCTGAAACAATTCTTTCAGCTCCTAGATAACCTCGATATAAAAACAACTTTTGAATATCAAGAATCATGGAGGCAAACATGATACTTTAGATACTAACATTGGAATTCTTACTCTTGATTTAATACTACTTATTAAACTTCACGGAGTAAATAGAGTTTGCTGAAAGTTTGCAATAGGATTTCTAAACTTTAAATTGACATTCAAAACAATACGATACCAGTTCGTAAAGTAAATATCCAGAATTTTATAGTTCTATTATCTCAATTAAAACTAAGCATAAGGTAGTAAACAGATGCCAATGACTACAACAAATTATGCAAATTCACTTCGATTTAGTTTATGACAAATTGAGTTCGACTATCCAAATTAGAAATGAACTCCCACTCAAAAACGACATCCCTCGTGCCTTTTTGGTGATTACATGTGAGACCAGGCACATGGCTTAATAGGATTGATATGATACCCATATCAACAAGTTGCAACTTCTTTTTCGGAAGCTCATTCGAAAAGAACTCTAAGGTTAAGCGTGCTTGGCCTAGAGCAATTCTAGGATGGGTGACCGACCGGGAAGTGGATAACCGGGTGCGCACGAGTGAGGACAAAGTGCGTAGAAAAGACTAGTGTTGGTCTGTGGGGCCAGTCTAGATATCCTATTAAGCTGCCAGGAGTGACACCCCCCAGGCCCAGGAGTGGACGGGGTGTTACATTACATGAACCAAATCCACTACACCAAGTCCGATCATCACGTGAGTCGGTGTAGCTTTAAAGGTGAGCATCAATATGGGCATCACATCAACTAGATGACTCATGCTTAACCTTTCGGTCCGTGTTCCGTGGCCATGTATGTACATGCTAGGCTCGCCAAGTAAGAACCTTAGTATTCGCGTGTGTAAAACTGTCTTACACCCGTTATATGAAAGCGTAGAGTCGAGTACACCCGATCATCACGTGATGTCTGGAAACACGATCCATACAACGGTGCATACTTAAGGAAGAACACATTTTTATATGGATATTTAAATGAGGGATCATCTTATAATGCTACTAAAATGCCAAACTAACAATATAAGATGCAAACATCTAATGTGTAAAGTAGGATGATATGGTCCAAGCATTTGATCTCTATCATATGCATCACTGTATGATCTCTATCATTCCTTTGTGTGTAAGGCCAGGTCTATGGAACTTACACGTTAGGTATGTTGTAAAGGTATCAACTATACATCAACTTACAACATCATATCATGACACTAGCCCAGCAACGATCTAAACTAGACGCCTCTAATTTATCAATTGCAAGTTTTTATGTGGCTTAGGGCTTTCGAAGATAGAACCGGTCTTACCTATGAACATGGAACCACAACGGTGATAACTAAGTTATTAGCAACTCGTTGTATATTAGATATTGACTATAGTAGGAGAGACAGACACGCGCCAGCCACTTATGCAAAACTAGTTGCATGTCAGTCATGGAACCGGTCTCATGTGCGATGACATGTAAGGTTGGTTCGGGCCGCTTCATCCCACTATGCCACGAATATCCAAAGTACATATAAGAAGCAATAACATGATCATCACCGCCCACATATTCTTATGTGTTCTACCCGTACAAAGCACCTACGCATAGATTAGGCTCTGATACCACTATTGGGGTTCGCAGCATAGAAAACAAAAAATTTCCTACGATGAGAACTATACGCCAAGATCTATCTACTAGATACAGAGCAAGGGGTGGATATACATCCATAGAGAACTTACCCTCAAAGACAACAAAGCTTTATTAACGAGATGGAACTCGTGGATGATGTAGTCGTACACTTGCCGATCTCAAGATCGTGATGAAGTCCAGCAGGTCCGGCTCCAGCACGTCCATCAGCTCCAGCTCTAGCATGTCCAGCACCACCAAGTCCAGCACCGCAAAGCAGCGGTGCATCCGTGATCGCACACACGTCCGGTACCCGACAACCTCCATCCCTCGCTCCAGCAAAGCAGCGGAAGCAGCAACTCCTTTCCAGATAAAGCCATCGGGAACATGTATCTCGCTAATCCGAGACCATGGGGAATAACTAGAGGGGGAGAGAGATCCTTCACGAGGAGGTGTGAGTAAGAAGGAGTGAGAGGGGGGCCTTTTATAGGAGGAGGGGAGGGTGTCCCTTCACCTCCCCCATTCATGTGGTGGTAACCCCCTCCACATTAAAATGCCCCTTCACATCCACTTTAAATGCATTAAATTTGCTCTCTCATTTAATAAAACTCTTTTATTAATTTTATTCAGAATTTTGTTAATTACTTTAATTAACAAACATTCACATAAAACCCCCTGCAATATTTCAATATTACATGTAGAACCAATTTCAGCAATTTCACCCGAAATAGTTTCGGTGTCTATTAAAATAATTCCAGCGCTTTCTTAAATATTTATCTGAAACATATTTGCTCCAAATGGTGTCGGTATACCTTAAGTGTGTCACCCTACGGTTCACGAATAATGCAGACATGATCGAGACCCCTCTTCAATCAATAATCAGCAGCTGGACCTGGAGATCAGTACTGACTGCCACATATTCAACGATGACTCTTGTGATCGTGTGAACCTTTAACGTCGTAACTAAATCCCTTTGTCTCGCGATATATTACATGCCCGAGATTCAATCATTGGCATCCAAATACCTAGTTTGATCTCGTTACCGACATGCACTCTTTTCTCGTTCCCGTGATATAACATTCTAGTGATCACATCACTTGCTTGCAAGCTATTTCAATGTGATATCACCGAGAGGGTCCAGAGTATATCTATCCGTCATCGGGATGGATAAATCCCACTCTTGATCCATGAGCCTCAACATAACACCTTCGTAGCACTGAACCCACCTTTATAGTCACCCTGTTACGGTGTGACGTTTGATGCTATCAAGATACTCTTCCGGTGTTAGCAATTAACATGATCTCATGGTCTAAGGACTAAGATTACTTCATATGATGTTATAGAAATATAAGCATAATGACTCTGATCGTAATGCTATACTTCGGATGAATGTTCATCACATCATTCCACCAATGTTGTGACCTCGTTATTAACAACATCCAATGTCCATGATCAGGAAACCTTGATCATCTTGTTAATCAACAACTAGTTTATATGAGAGGCAGTACTAGGAACTTTGTATTTTTTTATTAAACACACATGTATTAACGTTTCTAATTAATACAATTATAGCATGCAAAATAAAGATTTATCATAAACATGGAATAAGATAATAACCACTTTATTATTGCCTCTCGGGCATATTGCCTTCAAGGAATTCAACCATTCTTTAGATTTTCCTCTCAAAGAGAAAGGAAACAATTTCAGCTTAATAATATCACCATCTATATCCCTATGCTTCTGCATCTCACAAATTTCAACAAAGTTATTTAGATGGGCAACATCATCTTCATTACCAGTACCGGAAAATTGTTCTCTCATAACAAGATTGAGCAAAGCAGGTTTTATCTCAAAGAAAGTATCTTCAGGCATAGGTGGAGTAATAGGTGTGCTCATAAAATCATGGTTGTTGGTGCTAGTGAAGTCACACAACTTAGTGTTTTCAAGGGTAGTCATTTTTTTGTTTTTTTTGATAAAGAAAGCAAACTTGTAAAACTAATTTTGTTGTCTTTTTTGATAAATAAAACAAGCAAACAAAGAAAAAAAGAAACTAAGCAAAACAAAAATAACAAAGTAAAGAGATTGGTTATGAGGGACTCCCCTTGTGAAGATGTCCTTGACTCCCGGGCAACGGCGCCCGAAAAAGTTGTTGATGGCCCAAATATATCGAGCTCATTGGGGAACCCCAAGAGCTCGGTATGATGAGCACAACAGCAAGTTTTCCCTCAGTAAGAAACCAAGGTTATCAATCTAGTAGGATCAAGGAAACACCCCAAAGGTGTAGCTAGCTGAACGTTGGCAGGGCGCACTACCAGTGCCAGTAGCAACGTGGAGACCTGCACAACACAACCACATAACTTTTTCCCCAACTTACGATGAGGTTGTCAATCTTGCCGGTTTTGCTGAAAACAAAGGATTAAACGTATCAAATGGAAGGAAGTAATAGTTTGTAGAAAGTAAACACAAAGCAGTAAACAGTTTGTAGATTGTATGTAAAAGAAAGGACCGGGGTCCATAGTTCACTAGAGGTGGCTCTCCTTAAGATAGATAACATGCTGGGTGAACAAATTACAATGGGGCAATTGACAAACACGGAGAAAGCAATACATGCATATACTAATCATCTTGACTCCTTTGGAACTTGATTAGGCATTACAACATTATACATAGACCGCCATCCAACTACATCTATGACTAATAATCCACCTCTAGGTTATCATCCGAACCCCCTCCAGTATTAAGTTGCAAGCAACATATTATTGCTTTACGAATTGCGTGTAATGTAAACAATACGATTGTTCTACGAAAAAAGGATTGTTGTTTTCTCCCTAGTTGCAACAGCACATCTAGTACCTTAGAGATTTCTGTCACTTCCCCAGATTACCAGAGGCATGAACCCACTATCAAGCATAAATACTAACTCTTGGAGTTGCTAGCATCTACTTGGCCAAGATAGCTACTAACAACGGAAAGTATGCAAGATCACAAATAACAAAGACATGATAGAATCAATAATCAATCTGAAATAGCATCTCAATATCCATAGGATCCCCGCAAACACAACATGCAAAATTACAAATAGATGATCTTGATCATGAACGGAGCTCACAAGATCTAGACATGAAAGCACAAAGGAGGAGAACCAGTCATCTAGGTACTACATGGACCCATAGTCCAGAGATGAACTACTCACGCATCACACCGGAGGCTTGCATGATGATGAAGAAGGCCTCCAGGGTGAATTCCCCTCTCTGGCAGGGTGCCGGGAAGAGCGTCAGATCCCTCCCGATCTAGGGATGGAGATGACGGTGGCTACAGACTCTTTCGTGGATTTTTGATCGGGTACTTAGGGTTTTCGTCCCAAGGGCAATATATAGGCGGAGGGAGAGGCCGATGGGGTGCTAGGGTCGGCCAGACCACCCCCTGGCGTGAGCCAGGCCTGGCCGCACGGCCAGGTGGTGTGGCCGACCCCCAGCTCTTCTCCGTCTCGTATTTTGGCATGTGATGACTTCCGGTAAAATAGGCACTTTGGCTTTTGTCCCATTCAATTCCGAGAATATTCATTTTCTGACTTTCCTGGAACCAAAAATAGCAGAAAACAGACAGCTGGCACTGTGTCTCTTGTTAATAGGTTAGTCCAAGAAATCATATGAAAAGTACTCCAAAGTGTGGAAAAAACACAAGAAAGTGGATAAAACCAAGCATGGAACATCACAAATTATAGATACATTTGCAATGTATCATACACTAAAATATGCCTAGATACATTCGATTCACAAAGCTAAAACGTCTTATATTTTAGAAGGGAGGGAGTAACATCCTAGATGGAGTGGTTATCCTGGATGAAACAATACACAAACTACATATGAAAAAGTTGAATGGGGTCATTTTAAAAATTAATTTTGAGAAAGGCTATGACAAAGTCAAGCGGTCTTTCCTCCAACAGACTCTCGGAATAAAAGGTTTTTCTACAGAGTGTCGCGCTTTAATCCATAGATTTGTGTCATGTGGTAGTGTAGCCATTGATGTCAATTATGACGTTGGTAACTACTTATAAACAAACAAAGGGCAAAGACAAGGTGACCCTTATCGTGCATGCTATTTAATATAGTGGTTGATATGCTTGTCGTCATGATTGAGCGTGCAAAGCTCGATGACCAAATTCAAGGTGTGATTTCTCATCTTATTGATGGTGGATTGTCTATCCTATAATATGCCGATGATACAATCCTATTTATGGAACATGACATCAAAAAATAAAAAATTGAAGTTAAGTATATCAGATATTGAGCCATTTTCGGTCAAAATCAATTTCCATACGAGTGAATAGTTTTTCTTCGATGAGGCTTAAGACAAGGCTAATCTGTATGTCGAGTTATTTGGTTGTATACAATGTCAGTTTCCAAATAGGTATTTGGGTATTTTGATTAATTATCAGAGACTTACAAATGTTGAATGGAAACTTATGGAGGAGAGACTACAAGTAAGACCAAGTAGTTAGAAAGGTAAACTATTATCCTTGGAAAGGAAGATTGGTTCTCATTAACTCAGTACTATATAATGCGGTGACCCAGCATATCACAAAATGGTGTAGTATGCAAGTCGTTGACATAACACCAATAAAATACCATTGCATCAGTATTACATCCCTCAAAGTGGTATAACAGAAACATCGCAGGTCCAAGACATGACTACAGATTACAACATAATACATTATAAAATATCTAGAGAACCTCCTCGATATAGCGAGGAAAATATATTTACAAAAGAAAACCATAAATAGAAACTTGAAGACTATTCTATGAATAAGCTTACTAATAATATTTATTTGGCTTGCGATTTCTACTATAGCAATGCTCTTTAGAAGTAGATTCTAGCATCTAGGGATTCATCTATTGTATACTCTTTAGCTTCACTTACATAGCCATTGATGTAGTCGCCGAATCCATTGATCCGCTAGATAACTTCAGCTCTTCAAAGTAGCTTACCTCTTGATGACGTCATTGATTGCTTTGAGATCTAGCAATGGTTAAGAAGTTATGGTTGAGTACAAGCATACTCAACAAGTTCATTAAAAAGTATTGTTTGATAAACTATCTACAGCTACAAACCATAGTTCATAGACTATGCAGGTTTTTGTAAACATTTTTTCAAAAATTGCTTTTATTCTATGTCCGTTAGCCTTCATTGGTTGATTAGAACTTCGTGAAGTTCCTTTCCTGCAATGTTTGCAGCTCCTTCCTAGAATACGGAGTAAGATGTCACACTTTTTTACACTCCGCAAAGGTATGTTGCTTTACCCATGAGAGATCCTTATCCATATTGCACAAACCCGAGCGGCTAACCCGTTCACACTTCATTGGTATGGGGCCCGATATAAGGACCCAAGCTGATCTCGGCCCTTCTCCATAACCCCGCATGCCCACCCAATTTTGCAAGTAGCCCTATATCTTCAATACCCCCTTACATGCAGCTATAACTCTGATAGACCCCTTGCAGACCCTCGTAGACACCAAGTATCGAGAGGCACTAAGGAGTCCCACCCATATGTTGGATCCTCAGCGAGGAATCTGTAGTGTCACGATACTGTCGTATGTTGACATGCGAAAGTAAGAAGATCTAGCCGACTTACCTAGAGCCATATAAATCTCATGGTTAATGTGCAATATACGATGCACGAATTACTGGTGACATTTTTTGTTGATCCTAGATGATACATTTTCGTGTAAATGGAACCTCCACCAACCACATATATCATATGATGGTTTCATTTTCCCACCATACTAGATTATCACCACTCGGTCCGATAACCAATTAGTCATATTATTATGAAAATAGTATTTTATGCCATCATTTTTGATATGCAGGTGATAGCAATAGTAGATTGCAAATACTTGATAGAAAATAATAAAAGGAAATGAGAAAGTATGAACTTGTCTTTTTTATTGCAAGATTATGCAACCAAGGTCTTCTAGTCGATATAAACTTCAGAATCTGAAATAGCATCATTGGTATGATAAAGACTAATGTTTAATGAATAAATATAATATTATGCATAAATAATGATATGCATTTTGTATAAACCCCAAAGCAAATTCCCATGTTTGAGTATGGATTGAGTTCGGGTGATTTTTTAAAGATTTTGTTTATCTTCAAGTTTACTTCACAACCAAAGGTTTTTCTCTTAGACTTGAAGAATTAATAGACAAGGTATAAAATTAAAGTATAATGACAACAAATGATTGATGTTGATCGCTGATGACTACAAGTGCACAGATTGTTTGTAGCTAGTTTCGAAATAAAGATATCGATCCCACAGGGAGCAGGAGTCTAAAGTCTAATAACTCTTAAAATAAATATTATGATAGAAATGTTAGATAAAGTTCTAAGTGACAAGATAGAATGTGAGTATTGTGTAAAAAGGTGTTTTAGGTATAATATCAATAATAAAGTAAAGTAAAATAACTGAATACAGAAAGTAAGTATCGCGTATGTAAGAGAGATTGGAACTGCAATAGAGAAAAAGCCTTCTCAGGGAGTAGCGGATACACCACTAGCATTATAAGGATCTAAGATAAAGATTGTCATCATGAACATTCTCAACTATGTATGTGTGAGAGGAACTCCGTATTTGGACCGATAGGTAGCAACAACTGCTCACATCATCCTCATAACCACAACAGTCAACAATTGACATCAATCGAATTACTGTGCTATTAAGGGATGTAATCTCGTAGGACGTATCCCATGACATGGATTATGTTCCGTGAGTTTCCTCAGTTTCCCAAGTTGATACGTAAGGGGTGCCAACAACTTTATAGGCACTGTAAGTACTAGCACGCCTCCGTCTACCAACTAGTAGTTCCCTCCATCAAGTCCCCATGAGAGGCAAATATTGAGAGGTCGACTTCTCTCAACATCAAGATGTAGAAAATCTAACACATGGTCACAGCAATGAATATCATAATAGACTTTATCTTATTTCAATCTCATACTAGGGTTTCTCCATCTCCCCAAGAACTAGAGATCTAGTCAGACATGGAGGCAATCAACATCATGCCAATAGTAATGGAAACAATCATAGATGAATAGTACTTGTATAAATCCACAACGAGTATGGGAATTACAACAAGATCTAGAAAAGATGTAGATGGGATGGATGGATATGGTGGTGATGAAGCAGTGGATGATGAAGATCGATACCTTAGCCTCCCGGATCTGCACAGGGCGAAGATAGATCCCCGGTGGATGAGTTCCCTCTCTAGATGCCTTCCGGAGGTGAGGTTTATGTGATTTCTGGGTGTTCTAAATGTCGTCTCTCCAAACCAGTTGCATGAGGTGAAATTTTTTGAGGAGGCCGAGGCGGCGCCAACTATACGGCTGGAGCTATACGGCCGGAAAATTTGCTTCGGTCGTATAGTTAGTTGTTGAACCTTCTGCCTCCTTTATTCGCTTCTAGTTTTCTTCTAGTATTATTAATATTTCCCAAATAAGCGATTTACGTTGTTTTTACTCCTTTTCTCCATAGTACAACTTCTCCAAGAATTGTATCCATTGGATACATCATCTATCCTGATCCTGGTGAAAACAGACATAAAATATGTGTGCGAGTGCCGTAAAATACCAAGATCCTACATCTACAATGCAAAATAATATTGTAAAACATGATGCAAATATGCACTCATCAACTTCCCCAAGCTTAGACTCTTGCTCGTCCCGAGCAAGTATGGATGTGATCCTCATATTCATGAAGCTGAGTTAATTAAAATAAATGAGGCAGTTGAAGCATGTGTTTATGATATACAATACATAGGAATAAATTTGTGAATAGAACCTTACTCGAACCATCTGAATATTATTAGCAGGCTTCCACACCTTGGTGATCAACAGTTCATAAAAGATGAATCTCAACATAATGTAAAAGTATCCGGTTCAACTAAATGAGTTAACGAGGTAGTTCCAAGTGTTTTAGGATCAACGTATTCACTTGGGATTCAAAATCTCAAAAGTGTTTCTTTGCCATACTACAGTACAATGGATTATATGCCTATTTTCTCTTTGCACACTCACTCCTTTTCTTCTTTCTTTTCTTTTCTTTTGCATATATGCTCACACTTTTGTTTAAGTGCTGTGCAAAGGAGATATCCATATATTCCACCTTATGTACGAATTTAAAGTTTAACGATCTCAATTATCAAATTCCAACTGTATAAGCATTCTTATGACTTGGAGATTCTACCTTAACTTGTTCTCAATCTATTTTGATAGCACTTTCATGTTCCTTTGTTCAAGGTTTCTTTTTCAACTTAACTGTATAGATAATTTTTCTTTGTAAATCCACCATAGACTTACATCATATTGACCAAATTATATTTATGTATTCAATTAATACCAATGGTGTGGAAGACTCCTACTGCTATCATCAAGTGCAAGTAAAATTATACTCAAGCCATTCATATATCATTAAAGCAAACACAAACTCAATATTGCTCCATATATAATAATAAACTCAGAATTTTATTAAAGGGATAACTATTCCTGAAGAGAATTCTAATGATGCAAACTTTATTGTTAGTTTGAACTAATGCAATAATAATAATAATAACTTATAAGATAGATTACAAGGTCTTAAAGATCTCACCAAGCTTGGAATCAAGCTAGGCGGGATCAAATAATCCCTTGCGATTATTTGATACCGTGATTGTTGTAGGTCACTATGGCGTCATGGCATGTAACACCACGGTGCATAGCTTCTTGTTGGTCTCCTCCAGAGTAGTTATGCGGCTGTAGCACCTGCGCAGATCAGATTGCAGAGTGCCCACTCTATCTACGAGCTTAGTCACCAATGGAAGGAGGTCTTCCTTCTTCTCCATATCATTGAGACGGTGACGGACTTCAATGCGATGGAGTAGCTCCTGCTTTTGATATATCTCTAGTGCCCGCACGCGATCCTTGGTCCTGGGGACAACTTCTTCTTCGTCATCCATAATTGATGGATTGGGGAAGTGGAAACCGTACATCCACTCTTCTTGAGGCTTAGCTTTATACGAGCACCAATGGTTGGCTTCGAGAGTGGTGCCTTCGCTCCCTCACTAGCACCTGCACCAATATTAGATAATTCCTTATGCTTGTGTGGCCTTGGATCCGTGGTGATGAACTTGCTGTCTCCACACGCCCTTTTCCATGTGGCTTGTGATCTTATCTCTCTTGTTGAACTTTCTTCATCACCGCCCAATTGATCTCCGGTGGATCATAGACGTCACGGCGGATGTAGACGTCAACCACATCATCATCGGAATCGTTGTTGAAGTAGCTTGGCTTGATGTACTTCTTGTACCTCGGGTTAACCCTCTCCACCTCCTCATCATCGTCCTCCATGGATGGGCTGCTGGAGCGGTCCCTGGAAGGAGCAATGAGCCCCATGGGTTTTCCATGGCCTGAGGCGGGATAGCGCATTTCTAGATTGGTTCCTGTAGATTATGATTAGAGAGAGACAATGGCAGTATATAGGGGGGGTCAGAGGTTGGTAAAACTCGCGAGAAACACCAAATTATTGTTCAAGAAAAGAATCTTAATGATACATGGAAAGAAATCACAGATATGGAAGAGTCCTGCCACGTAACGACCAACTATACGGGCCCCGTATAGCTCTGGCCGTATAGTTGGTTCCGGGCAAATATTTCCAAATGTCTCGAGTCTAGGTCGATTAAATCATGACTCGAAACCGACAATAACGTTTTTTTAGATGAATAAATGAAAAGACAAACAAAAAGTGTCTGAGAGTTTAATGACCAACTATACGACCGGAATTTTTGCTTCGGTCGTATAGTTGCGACCGTATAGAAACAAACACCGAAAATCAAAAGTGTCTGAGAGTTTAACGACCAACTATACAGTCGAAATTTTGGCTCCGATTGTATAGTTGCGACCGTATAGATACAGAAACCAAAAAGCAAAACTATCTGAGAGTTTAACGACCAACTATACGACCGGAATTTTGACTCCCGTCGTATAGTTGTGACCGTAAAGGCTCAGATATCGAAAACAATTTCACAGAGATGATATAGATAGTTTAACGACCAACTATACAGCGGGGGCTTCCTCTTCGGTCGTATAGTTCCGCCCGTATAGTGGATAAAAACCCTCTAAAATTTCAAAAAAACACAGGAATTCAAATGCAGAATTTTTAGGAGTAAAATTTGTGAACACAAATCACTTATTTGGGTAGGAACACTTACCTTGCACTTACCATTTGTTTATTCGGTGATGAAAAGTTCCTCCAACAACAAAGACTTCTTCTCTCTTTGGAGGAATTGAACTTAAATTTGTTGAAAAATTCTTGTAAACGAAAATCACCAGGACTAAAGTTCCTCTCAACAAGATTGGTGTCTTGCTGGGCAATCATGGACACTGCATCTAATATTTTTATTTCTTGCCTCTGCATAATCTGCAACTCAAATTCTTGAAGTGACAGAATCCAACGGATCAGTCTTGGCTTATGGTCTTTCCTCTCAAGGAGTTCTTTTAAACCATCACGATCCGTATGAGCTCTTACCTTTGCATCAACTATGTAAAAACGAAATTTATCACAAGAGAAAATACAGCAAAAAGTTCCTTTTCTTCCTTAGGGTAATTCTTCTGAGCACCATTTAGAGTTCTACTAGCATGATGTATAATATTAAATCTGCGACCAGTATGTTGTCCCAGAGTTACTCCTACAACATCATCACTAGCTTCACATATTAAGTCAAAGCTTGTATCCCAGATAGGTGGTTTAATGATGGGAGAACGGGATAAAGCATTTTTGAGTTTATCAAAGGCTTCAAGACATTTATCATCAAATGTAAATCTTACTCCCTTTTGGAGGAGGTTAGTCAAAGGTTTAGATATTTTAGAGAAATTTCTAATGAACCTTCTATAAAAACCCACACGACCAAGGAAGCTTCTTATACCTTTAATATCCCTAGGTTGTGGCATTCTCTCTATTGCCTCAACCTTAGATCTATCAACTTCACTCCCCTTACCTGATACCTTGTGTCCAAGGACTATACCTACTTTGACCATAAAATGGCATTTCTCCCAGTTTAGAACAAGATTAGTTTCTTCACAACGCTGCAAAACTCTTTTTAGATTATCCAAGCAACTAGTAAATGAAGTTCCATAGACAGAAAAGTCATCCATAAATACTTCCATTATAAGTTCTATGAAATCCGCAAAAATAGCAGTCATGCATCTTTGAAAAGTAGCCAGAGCATTACATAAACCAAAAGGAATACGTCGGTAAGCATGTAAACCATAAGGACTAAAGAAAGTTGTTTTAAGTTGGTCATCAGGATGAACAACTATTTGAGAAAAACCAGAGTATTTGTCCAAGTAACAAAAATGAGTATGGTTTGCTAACCTTTCTAAAGTTTGATCTATGAACGGTAAATGATAGTGATCTTTCCTAGTTTATTTTTTTAATTTTCTAAAGTCTATGCACATCCTATTCCCAACAATAGTTCTAGTAGGTATCAATTCATTATTTTCATTAGGAACAACAGGGAAACCGTCCTTCTTAGGGACACAATGAATATGACTTACCCATTCACTTTCTTTAACATGATAGATTATACCTGCGTCCAGTAGGCATACAATTTCTTTCTTACCACTTCTTTCATTTCAAGCTTCAATCTTCTATTAAATTCTGCAACTGGTTTAGCACCTTCCTCCATGAATATTCGATGGACGGCTATCCTGGGACTGATGCCCTTCAAGTCATCCATTGAGTACCCAAAGGCCTTCCGATGCTCCTTAAGTATGTCCATAAGTTTTTTTTCTTCTTTTCTTGAAATTTTAGCACTGATAATAACATGAAATTTATTTGTATCATCTAGAAACCTGTATTTGAGATTATCTGGTAGAGTCTTCAACTCTAGGGGTGGTAGTTCCTCGTCCCCTCTCTTTTTGGCTCTTCAAAAGCCTCATCAGTTGGAGGTCCCATTATAGGAAGTGAATCGAATTCATCTTTTAGTTCTCCTAGGGACTTGTCCTCCATAACTATTTCTTCATAATTTGGATCTTCATTTATTTCTTCTTCTTGATTACTAAAGAAAAGAGCCATTTCCTCAATAGTTCTCTCTTCCTCTTCTTCTTGTATTTGTGGAGGCCTGTCTTTAAATTTGGAAAAGTGGAATTTATTTTCCTTTCCCTCAAGCTTAAGAGACACAATATCCTTCTTGAAATTAACATAGGCAAAAGTTCCTTCCAAATACAATTGGGCAAAGAGTGTCAGCTGGCATATCAACAACTACAAAATCGATAGGAAAGTTTTTATTGCCAATTGTGACAGTTGCATCTTCAACTACTCTCATTGGAATTCTAAGATTTTTATTGGCTAACATAATTGCCATATCAGTATTTTCAATTGTAGCCGGTTCTATTTCCTCTTTTATTTCTAAGTAGAAATCATAAGATATAACATTAACTTCAGTGCCAAGATCACATAAACCGTAATGCGAGGTTTCTTTAAATATGCAGGGAAGAATAGGCTTACCCACATCTTTTACCTTTTTTTACCTTCAACCATTATGGAAGTCTCTTCATCAAGTTCAACTATGTTACAATGTGTGTACATAGCCATAATTGCTTCCTTGGTTACCTCTTGAGCTTTGGTTTCTTCTAGATGTTCCACGACTTCTGGCATACTTTATTCTTCCTTCTTATCCTGTACTGCTTTGACCTATTCATATTCAACAATATGCTTTTGTGAAGTGTTAGGGAAAGGCATCTCATCTATTGGTTCTAAGGAGGCCAATGTTGCTTTATCTTCTCTTTTCTTCTCAGGTTCGGGTGGTGGATCATACTTGACCGGACCTTCTTTTGGAGCTTTGATATGTTCTGTAAAAGCTTTAACAACTTGCAACACAAGATCTGAATCCAAATAAAGTTCCTTAGATAATTCTTTTACATGGCCTTTTTTATTATAGTCATGAATACAATCATGTTCTATTTCTACGCCTCCTTCCCTTCATAGACCAAAATTCCATGAAACTCTATGATCACATATTTATTAAGTAAACCCCAAGCTTTAGGTATAAGAAGATTCATAAAGGCTCCTTCCGCGAAAGAGTCTAGTTCAATTTTATTAGGTTCAATTAAACCGCCATAAAAGATATGCAATAAATACCATTCAGGTAAATCATGATGCAGACATAGTCGTAGTAAATCTTTAAATATGATATAAGCTCTTACTAGTCCTTCATTAGAATGGTTTTTCCAAGTCATTATAAGATGCCTGACTCCAATTTTTTTTGACAATGGATAATATTTTGCTAGAAATTCACAAGCTAGATTATCCCAAGTAGTAGTGGCTTCAGGTGGTAGAGATCTATACCATGAGAGAATTGTACTTGTCAAAGTCTCACTAAAAAGTTTAACCCTTACCTCATCAGCGGTATATCCTGTCAATAGAAAAGTGCCACATATATCTTTGAAACATGCAATATGCTCATATGGATAAAAAACTTTCTCCATTTCCAGTAAATGTCTTCTTGTGTAACATACCAAGTAGTAGAGGATTTATTTCAAACCCCCTTGTCTTCTCATTGGAGTTGTCACTTTTATAAATATCATAAGGCTTCCCAAAGCAGTTGAGTGGGTTAGCACTAGTCATAAGCTCAAACTCCACCATGTTGGTGGAAACCTGTAACTCGAAACAAAATTTAGCAAGAAAAAAATAAATAAGTAAAAACTAAAAGACCTATAACACTTAGCGCCCCAGTAATGGTGCCATAAAATAGCTTGATGACTGCAAGTGCCCAGATCGTTTGTAGCTAGTTTCGAAATAAAGATATTGATCACATAGGGAGCAGGAGTCCGAAGTCTAATAAGTCTTGAAATAAACATTATGATAGAAATGCTAGATAAAGTTCTAAGTGACAAGATAGAATGTGAGTATTGTGTAAAAAGGTATTTTTGGGTTTTAGGTAGAAGAGCAATAATAAAGTAAAGTAAAATAGCTGAATATAGAAAGTAAGTATCGCGTATGTAAGAGAGATTGGAACTACAATAGGAAAAAAGCGTTCTCAGGGAGTAGCGGATACACCACTAGCATTATAAGGATCTAAGATAAATATTGTCATCATGAACATTCTCAACTATGTATGTGTGGGAGGAACTCCGTATTTGGACAAATAGGCAGCAACCGCTGCTCACATCATCCTCATCACATCAGTCAGCAATCGACATCAATCGAATTACTACGCTATTAAGGGACGTAATCCCGTAGGACGTATCTCATGGCATGGGTTGTGTTCTGCTAGTTTCCTCAGTTTCCCAAGTTGATACGTAAGGGGTGCCAACAGTTTTATAGTCACTGTAAGTGGTAGCACGCATCTATCTACCAACTAGTAGTTCCCTCCATCAAGTCCCCATGAGAGGCAAATATTGAGAGGCCGACTTCTCTCAACATCAAGATGTAGAAAATCTAACACATGGTCACAGCGATGAATATCATAATAGACTTTATCTTATTTCAATCTCATACTAGGGTTTTTCCATCTTCCTAAGAACTAGAGATTTACTAAGACATGGAGGCAATCAACATCATGTCAATGGTAATGGAAACAATCATAGATGAATAGTACATGTAGAAATCCACAACGAGTACGGGAATTACAACAAGATCTAGACAAGATGTAGATGGGATAGATGGAGATGGTGGTGATGCAGTGGTGGATGAGGAAGATCGATGCCTTAGCCTCCTGGATCTGCGCAGGGCAAAGATGGATCCCCGGTGGATGAGTTCCCTCTCCAGATGCCTTCCGGAGGTGAGGTTTCTGCGATTTCTAGGTGTTATGTATGTCGTCTCTCCGAACCAGTTGCACGGGCTGAAACTATTTTAGGAGGCGGAGGCGGCGCCAACTATAATACCAGAGCTATACGGCCAGAAAATTTGCCCCAGTCGTATAGTTGGTCATTGAACCTTCTACTTCCTTTGTTCGCTTCTGGTTTTCTTCTGGTATTATTAATATTTCCCAAATAATCGATTTACGTTGTTTTTGACTCCTTTTCTCCACAGTACAACTGCTCCAAGAATTGTATCCATTGGATCCATCATCTGTCCTAATCCTACTGAAAACAGACATAAAATGTGCGTGCGAGGGCCATAAAATACCAAGATCCTACAGATACAATGCAAAATAATAATGTAAAACATGATGCAACTATACACTCATGAATCGCTAACATTTATATTTCATTAAAAAATGTTTTAGGTTGGTGAGACTTAACAGAAATACTAATGTTTTTGTTTGATGTGGCAAAAAGAATCACTATTGAGGAAAATGTTTCTTATACTAAGTTAAGCAATTCTTAAGTTTATGAGGATGTAATCAATAGGTATTTGTATCGCCCTAAAGATCTTAAGTTAATAAGATTCTTGCTGATGGAGTCTCAAACCAAAGTTAACAATAAAATAAATTAAACTTAAGACATAGTATTTTTTATAGCACTATTGAATTCTAGGGTTCTCCTAATCATGATCAAATACGCGAGGTTATCCCCTCTCAATGTAAGTGAATAATAGGTTCAAGTTAGCTGGTAAGTCATGAACTTGCAATTGGTATAGGATTCTGAAAGAGTATTACTTGATCAACAATAATCATTTAGGTTCTATTATAAGCTATGACTATGGTCCTAGGTTTATGATATATGGATCTCATAGGTTAGGAGTATAATATCACTTAGTAATATTAATAACATAGTTGAGATGAAGAGTGATGATGTCAAATGATGACTTGGTTTTACATCATTATATTAAAGGGATTTCTATTTTCGTACCCTCGGTTCGTTAGTTGTACTCAGTTTTCCCCACCCGCTTAGTTTTTCCTCACTTTTGCCCATCTCCTTGTCGGAAACTCTCACATGGTCTGAAACTAGCAGTCCGTCAGTCTTGCCATTACGTGCTGACAAGTGGGGCCGTGTTTAGTCGGGTCCCATAGTGGACCCTCGCCGTTACGTGCTGACGAGTAGGGCCGCGTTCTGTCGGGTCCCGTAGTGTACCCTTGCCGTTACATGCTGACAAGTGGGGCCGTGTTCAGTCGATTCCCATAGTGGCCACCTCTTTCAACTTATCCAGATCAGCATCGGACCCACAGCTTATCCACGTGAGCTCTGGACCCATAGCTTACCTTTGCAAGATGGGACCCCGAACCAGCCCCGCGCCCGCACCCGTGCCGTTGCTTTATTTTCATATAGTGAAATGTAATGCTTATACGAAAATTATACAGCTTTGAACTCTTTTAAATTGCACTTAGGACATGATAATGTTGTGCTGATAAAATCCTGATCATTTATCATTTCCATGGAGTGAAATGTAATGCATAAACTTGCGTATACAAAAATTATATACCTTTGAACTCTTTGAAATCGCACTTAATACGTGATAATGTCGTGCTAAGAAAATCTTGAGAGATTGTCATTTTCATAGAGTGGAATGTAATGCACAAACTTGCATATGCGAAAATTATAAACCATTGAACACTTTTAAATCGCACTTAATACATGATAATGATGTGCTAACAAAATTTGGAGAGATTATTATTTTCTCCCCCATTTTCGTAGAGTGGAATGTAATGCATAAACTTGCATATACGAAGTTTATACACATTTGAACTCTTTGAAATTGCACTTAATACATGATAATGTTGTGCTAAGAAAATCTTGAGAGATTATCATTTCCATGGAGTGAAATATAATGCATAAACTTGCGTATACAAAAATTATACACCTTTGAACTCTTTGAAATCGCACTTAATACGTGATAATGTTGTGCTAAGAAAATCCTGAGAGATTACCATTTCCATGTAGTGAAATATAATGCATAAACTTGCATATACAAATATTATACACCTTTGAACTCTTTGAAATCGCACTCACTTAGGTCATGATATAGTTGTGCTAATAAAATCCTGATCAATTATCATTTCTGTGGAGTGGAATGTAATGCATAAACTTGCGTATACGAAAATTATACACATTTGAACTCTTTGAAATCGCACTTAATACGTGATAATATTGTGCTAAGAAAATCTTGAGAGATTATCATTTTCATAGAGTAGAATGTAATGCACAAATTATACACCTTCGAACACGTTCCCTTTAAATTATATTCAAGTTCATTTGTTTATGGAGTTAAAGTACCGGTGGCATACTCGTTATTTTGGATGGATAGAGGGGTGCCCCTCGACAGATATAGTGGTTATCCTGTCCGCTAAATCACAGAGGATCAACGGTTGGTGGGCACGATCCGCGTGACAATTGTCTCGACCAATCAGAGCGTAGCAGCGAAGATAAGCATAGGTGCGAGAGATGGATACAAAGAGAGGGGAAAACTGAGTAGCACTTAAGAACCAAGGGCAAAACTGAGTAGAACTTAAAAACCAAGGGGCAAGACTGATAAAGAGATTTAAATATAAAATAGAAAAGGATTTAAAAAATGGAAAATGCATCTTTTATACAATAAAATACATCTTAGCATACATCAAACTATTTGCAATTCAAATATACACCAGTTGGACAAGTATTGCCTCATTTAGACAAACTATTTTTTGGGGAGGGATGTTTTGGGAAGAGGCTTGAGTAGAAAGCCATGAACTTTCATAGATAGTAGGTGATTTGAGAAGTGATGATTTAGGTTAAAAATTGGTTTATATACAATTCTTATGGGGGCAGGTCACATAATAAGACTCACCGGGTAGATGCCACTGTGTTTTGCTCTTTTTGAATTTGTTGTGCATAAAATGACTCAATTAGCTAGCTAAAACCTATTCGTTGACTCCCTATTGACCAGCCACCGGGGGGTAAAACTGATTATATTGCACACGGTAGTGTTAGTACTGGAGAGAAAAACTAAGTACAACCAAATTGCCAGTGTTACACTCGAGGGAAAAACTGAAGTACAACTAAATCGCCAGGGTTAGACATGAGGAAAAAACGTGACTCGCGGTATGTTTGTGTGGTGCACGAGCGGTAGCAGACACGTGTGTCCGTGCACGGTGTAGTAGAGTACGTGGTGCACGGTAGTGCAACGAAATGTCGCTTCCCTTCTCCTTTAATAGAGGCCTCCCTACTCTCACTCATCACTCACTCACTCGCTCACTCAACTGTCTCCACTATCCCACCACCTTCTGCAAACCCCCAAGAAAACCCCAACCACGCCGGCGATGGAGAAGAACGGCGCGGTGGCCATCGGCGCCTCCAAGGCCACCGGCGAGGAGGCCCCCGTCCCCGTCCCCGCATCCACCATAGTCGCCGGCGAGGAGGCCCCCGCCAGTCTCGGGCAGATCCCGCTCGGCTGGGACCCCTACGAGGAGGTTGTCTACATAAGGCCGAAGAACCCTACGACACTAGCATCCGACCCATGGTCGGAGGTAACCAGGGTTTTCTCCCCTTCCCTTGTTCTTCCTTCGTTCCCATCGTTGGATGCTAGATCGTATGTTATTAGGGCTCGGCTGTTCGTATTTTTATAGTAGCTAATCCTCTTGTGTTAGATCTCGTATTTTGATGAATCCCCCTGTTTGTATTTGAACCCCCTGTTCGTAGTTGGGATCAGTAATCGATTTGGGGAATAATCAAGAGATCTCAATCAGTTAATTTATGCAAATAAGAAATACCGATAATCAAAGTATCTCAATCATGTCCTTATTGCACTCTACTGTTTTTTTCCAACAGAAGGATAGCAGCGACGACGAGTCCAAGGACACCAAGACTCGTCATGTGCTGAGAAAGCTGAAGTCTGGCCAGTACAACAACTTCTTCACCATCGACGTGTACAGGTGCCCCTTCTGCCCCACCAGGAGGCTCTGCGCCACGGACTTCAACTCCCTCGTGAAGCATGCCGAGGACGTGAGGACCTACGGACTGTTTTTGAATGTCCACGACTTCATAGCCAAGCACCAGGCACTCGGTATTCACCTCCGCAACCTCCAGAAGGTGGCTATCGAGGAGGATCGCATGCCCCCGATCAAGCCCAAGGTGCCCAAGGTCAAGGACTAGGCAGCAAGAAGTGGAGGAGGCGCCAGAGGGAGGAGGCGGAGGCCCTCCCGGCAGAGGCCATGAGGGGCCACTGATCTGCTACTATTATTGTTGTAAAGCAGCTTCTTTTGTTTTGTGTGTGTTGAACTTGTCAGCTGCTGCTGAGTAGCCTAATTGTCGAACCTCGTTAAGTACCGTACTCTATAACCTATATTAGCTGCTTTATCTACATCTACTCTGTTTACTGAATTTATTTATGGTGCGGATTAGTTTTGCTGCTCTATATTTGCTACTGGATTGGGGAAAAACAAGGCGAAAAGGAACAATGAATGAAGAGAGAAACTGCTCTAGATTCGCTACCTTTTTGGGCAAAAAAACACAACTGTTAGCGAGAGAGGGGAAAAGGCGCTCTTAAAAAGGCCAATCATAAAAAAACTTCCAATTTAGGCGACAGGGTGCACGTAACCACCAAAAGCGCCCCACATGGTCCCACACCACATCTCCCATAATCAGCGAGAGATGGATGGTTGGTCCACTGTGTATCCTAGCCCCACTTGTCAGCATGTAACGATCGACGCGACGTAACGTAACGCTCAACGCACGACTCGCACCAATGCGGTCCCACCAGTCAGCATGTAATGGTCAAGCCTTTGACCTGACGGTATCTCCTATTCGAGCGCATGTGAGGGTTTCGGAATGGAGGGAGGGCAAAAGTGAGAAAAAACTAAGCGGATGAGGAAAACTGAGTACAACTAACAAACCAGGGGCACGAAAATATAAATCCCTATATTAAACTTAGGGTTTACCATTGGTATAACTCAAGGTTTAAGACTTGTTTACTTCCATAATCCTATAGACAAGATTGACTTTATTTATGGTTGTATAAATATATGACTCAAATATTTTGTTATGGTTCTAAGCATTTAGATAAAGTTGAGAATCTAGATTATTGCTTAAAGAATTAGTTTCATAAAAAATTCTACATGATTTAGTTTTAAAGAATCACAAAATTCCATTGTGTATAATAATGCATTAAAAGTAATGGTTTAAATTACTTATCCTTCTTTGTGTGTTTTACCTAAGTCATTAGGGTAAAAGAAATTTTATCCTCAATTAAAATGATTTAAAATTTTAAAAGTATTTTATTTTAATTTAAAGACAAGCATTACATTTATGTATTGGGATTTCTATTTTCGTTCCCCTAGTTCCTTAGTTGTACTCACTTTTTCGCAGACACTAAAATTTTCCTCACTTTTGCCCAATCTCTTGTCTGAAACTCTCACCGAGGTTGTCTATCAGCCTTACCATTACGTGCTGACGAGTGGGGTCGTGTTGGTTGGGTCCCGTAGTGGACATCTCTCTCCTCTTATCCAGATCAGCGTCGGACCCACAACTTATCCATGTGACCGTTAGGCACACAACTTACCTAGGTTAGCATTGCAAGATGGGAGCCCGAGCCAACCCACACCCGTGCCCGTTCTGTTGCCTCGCCTTTCTTTTTCTGCACCCCATTCTTCTTCTTCTCCGACGACAACAACCCTTCTCGGTCGGTGAGTGATGTAGAGCTTCACTTCAGCCTCCCGGTCATACCAAATTGTTCTGATTTCTCTCTATTTCCTTGTTATTCCCTCGAAATTTGGGATTTAGGGTTCATGTTGTTGTTTTTAGATCCTATAGAAATGCAGGCATTTCGAGCAGATCAGTGTGTACATTGATAGGCTGATTGGAGGAATCAATTGGTGAAACTCGGGAGCTCAGGAGGGCTTGCTGTGGAGAATGCGCTGACAGAGGAGCCATTCCGATGATTCCCAATGCTAGTTTGGGTGCCTAGGAAAAATGAACTCAAGCCTTTGCTATGAGATGAAAGTTGAATTTTAATATTGTTGTACATTTAAATTCAAGGGATCCCTAAATTCAATTTGTTTATCGAGTTAGTGTCTCAGGTGTAATCAAGTGAATCTATGAGGTGAAAGTCAAACTTTAAGATTTAGGGAGATGGAAGTATAAGAAATAAGAAAATGACACAACTCTTGAACACTTTCAAATTAAAAACATTACACAACTTTTGATGTAAAATAGGGTTTATCATTTTTAGAGGGTGAAAAGTACTGCATTCACTAAAATCTTTATCTCTCATGCATATACCAAAATTATACAACTCTTGAACACTTTCAAAATTGGGCATGATAATGCTGTCCTAAGAAAATCTGAAGAATTTGAATTTTCATAGAGTGAAAAGTAACGCATAAACTAAAGGTGTCACTAAACTGAAATCTTTATGTCTCATGCATGTACCAAAATATACAACTCTTAAACACTCTCAAATTACACTTTGGACATGATAATGTTGTCCTAAGAAAATCTTGAGAGTTTTTCATTTCCAGAGAGTGCAAAGTAATGCATAAACTAAACGGATCACTAAACTAAAATCTTTATGTCTCATGCATATACCAAAATTATACAGCTCTTGAACACTTTCAAATTACACTCCGGACATGATAATGTTGTCCAAAGAAAATCTTGAGAGTTTTTCAGTTCTAGAGAGTGAAAAGTAATGCATAAACAAAAGGGATCACTAAACTAAAATCTTTATGTCTTATGCATATACCAGAATTATACAAGCCTTGAACACTTTCAAATTTCACTTTGGACATGATAATGTCATCCTAAGAAAATCTTGAGAGTTTTTTATTTTTAGAGAGTGAAAACTAATGCGTAAACTAAGGGGATCACTAAGCTAAAATCTTTATGTCTCATGCATATACCAAAATTATACAACTCTTGAATACTCTCAAATTACACTTTGGACATGATAATATTGTCCTAAGAAAACCTTGAGAGTTTACCATTTTTAGAGCGTGAAAAGAAATGCATAAACTAAAGGGATCCCTAAACTAAAATCTTTATGTCTCATGCATATACCCAAATTATACAACTCTTGAACACTCTAAAATTACACTTTTGACATGATAATATTATCCTAATAAAATCTTGAGAGTTTACCATTTTTAAAGCGAACTAAAGGGATCCATAAACTAAAATCTTTATGTATCATGCATATACCAAAATTATACAACTCTTGAACACTCTCAAATTACACTTTGTACAAGATAATGTTGTCCTAAGAAAATCTTGAGAGATTACCATTTTAGAGCGTGAAATGAAATGCATAAACTAAAGGGATCACTAAACTAAAACCTTTATGTCTCATGCATATACCAAAATTATACAAATCTTTGAACACTATAAAATTACATGTTGGACATGATAATGTTTTCCTAATAAAATCTTGAGATTTTCCATTTTTAGAGCGTGACAAAAATGCATAAAGTAAAGGGATCCCTAAAATAAAATCTTTATGTCTCATGCATATACCAAAATTATAAAATTCTTGAATACTTTAAAATTACACTTTGGATATGATAATGTTGTCCTAATAAAATCTTGAACACTCATGCGTATACGAAAATCATACACCTTTGAACACATTCCCTTCATTTGTTTATGGTGGTAAAGTATCGGTGGCACATATAGAGAGGGGTTATCTTGCCTGTTAGATCACATAGGATCAACGGTTGGTGGGCATGATCCGTGTTACAACTGTCTCAACCAATCAGGGCATAGCAACCAAAGTGAGCACATGTTTGGGTTTTTATGGGAATTTGTGACTAAGCGAGAGGGCAAAACTGAGCACTATAAAAAAACCAAGGGCAAAACAGACTAAGGGATTAAAATAGAAAATAGAAATTGGTTTAAAATAGAAAATATTTGTTTTATACAATGAAATACATCTTGGCCTACATCGAATTATTTGCAATTCAAATATACATGAGTGTGCCAATTATGGTCTCATTCAGACAAACTATGTTTTTAGGAAGGATGTTTTGGGAAAGGGTTTGAGTAGAAAGCCATGCACCTTCATAGCTAGTAGGTGATTTGAGAAGTGGTGGTTTAGGATAAAACTTGATTTCTCGATGTTTCTTATGGTTTCCTAGGTGGCATGTCACATGAGAAGACTCCATTAGTAGGTGCCACTATGTTTTGATCTTTTTTTGAATTAGTTGTGTATAAAATGACACAATTAGCAACTAAACCCAATTCGTTGACTCTATGGTGACCAACCACTTGAGGGTAAAACTGAGTATATTGCACACTACTGGCTCGTGGTTGATTTCGAGCTCGTTGGGGAACCCCAAGAGGAAGGTATGATGAGCACAACATCAAGTTTCCCTCAGTTATGAAACCAAGGTTATCGAACCAGTAGGAGCAAGGAAACACCTCCAAGGTGTTGTTTCCAACTTGGAATCCTGCACAACACAACCACATAACTTTGCCCCCAACTTATAGTGAGGTTGTCAATCTCACCGGTTTTGTTGAAAACAAAGGATTAAACATATTGTGTGGAAGAAAGTAATAGCTTGTAGAAAGTAAACAGAAAACAGTAAACAGTTGTAGATTGATGGTAAAAGAAAGGACCGAGGTCCATAGTTCAATAGTGGTGATTCTCCTTAAGATAGATGACATGTTGGGTGAATAAATTACAGCGGGGCAATTGACAAACATCGAGAAAGCATACATGCATATACCAATCATCTTGACTCCTATGAGATTTGATTGGGCATTACAACATTATACACAGACTATAATCCAATTGCATCTATGACTAATAATCCACCTTCAGGTTATCATCCGAACTCCTCTAGTATTAAGTTGCAAGCAACATATAATTGCATTAAGCATTGCGTGTAAAGTAAACAATACGATTGTTCTACGAACAAAGGATTGCTGTTTTCTCCCTAGTAGCAACAACACATTTAGTACATTAGAGATTTCTGTCACTTCCCCAGATTACTAGAGGCATGAACCCACTATCGAGCATAAATACTCCCTCTTGGAGTTGCTAGCATCTACTCGGCCAAGATATCTACTAACAACGGAGAGCATGCAAGATCACAAATAACAAAGACATAATAGAATCAATAATCAATCTGAAATAGCATCTCAATATCCATCGGATCCCCGCAAACACAACATGTATGATTACAAAAACATAATCTTGATCATGAACGGACCTCACAAGATCTAAACATGATAGCACAAAGGAAAATAACCAACCATCTAGCTACTACATGGACCAGTAGTCCAAGGATGAACTAATCACACATCACACCAGAGGATGTAACGGTGATGAAGAAGGCCTCTAGGGTGAATTCTCCCCTCCGGCAGGGTGCCGGGAAGAGCTTCAGATCCCTCCCGATCTAGGGATGGAGATGACGGCAGCTATAGACTCTTTCGTGGATTTTTGATCGAGTCCTTAGGGTTTCTGTATTGGAGGCATCTTATAGGCGAAAGGGGAGGCCGAGGGGGTGCCCTAGGCGGCCGCACCACCCCCTGGCGCAGGCCAGGCCTGGCCGCGCGGCCAGGTGGTGTGGCCGGCCTCTGGCCCCTCTCCATCTCGTATTCTGGCTCTGTGTCCCCCTCGGTGAAATATTAACTTTGGATTTTGTCCTGTCCAATTCCGAGAATATTCATTTTCTGACTTTCCTGGAACCAAAAACAGCAGAAAACATGCAACTAGCACTGTGGTATCTTGTTAATAGGTTAGTTCAAGAAAGTGTATAAAAATACTCCAAAATATGGACAAAACATAAGAAAGTAGATATAAAACAAGCATGGAACATCAAAAATTATAGATACGTTTGCAACGTATCACACATGCCAGGGTTAGTATAACTAATGCGCGATTGTTATTCTCGAGGGGATAAATGAGTATGCCTAATTAACACGTCAGGGTTAGATTCGAGGGAAAAACGTGATGTACTATATGCGTGTCATGGTGCACGGTGTAGTAACAAACGTGTGTCACGGTGCACGATGTAGTAGCGTATGCGGTGCACAGTTGTGCAATAAAACATCCCTTCCCTTCACCTTTATAGATCCCCTCTCCCTCTCCCTCTCCGCCTACCCACTCTCACTCACTCACTCACTCACTCTCTCACTCATGCAACTGTCTCCACGGTCCCATCACCTTCTGCAAAACCCGAATAAAATCACAACTGCATTGGCAATAGAGAAGAAGGATGTGGTGGCTACCATCGCCACCAAGGCCACTGACATAGGTATGATTACTCGGATGCTTGTGATTTGCTACCCTCTATTGGGTAAAAGGCTTATGGCCCATGAAGGTTTCGGATGACAGCCCAAGGAAGCAACCGACAAAGGCTTTGATTGTATTAGGAAAGAGAGTATGAACCGACATTGTGTTGGTATTGTAAATTACGCGTGTATTAAACCTATCCGCATACAGCTTTGAGACCCGGCCTATTATATATAGGACAGGAGAAGCCCAAGTGAGGGTAACAGAAATCTAGAGGCAACTTGTAGTAGTGCAATTTTCCAATATTCAGGCGACTTTGACTCCATTGTTTTCCTGACATCCGATGAAATCCCCAGCATTCTCTTTTCCACGAAACCCTAAGTCCTTCACCATGGACATTGCCGAGGTTACCCCTTGTCAATTGGCACCGTTTGTGGGAAGCCTGAACACTACAACCATGGATTTGGCGGACCGCTCTCCACCAAGCATCAACCCGACGAAAGCAGATCCCCGCCTGCCCACCCCTGTATTGGTACCCGCCGATTTCAATGGCGGATCTGATCCAATCATCGGAAGTTTCCACTTCCAAGTAGAGGACCCGCAAGAATCGCACCCTTCGGCCCTAATCACATCAGAACCGTCAGTGCAAAAACCTATGCCTACAGCGGTACCAGCATCTTCCGTCGGATCCTCCATGGACGTCACATCACAGATCGAAGAAGGCAAAGAAGCCGAGAAAATCGAGATGGATCTGGGGGACCTTGATGGCCTTCATGGTAATCTATCCCTCGGGTCAGGTCCTCAGCCAACTCCACCATGAGAAGCAAACCCGACAAACTCAGAACCCGAAGAAAGCAGTGAAAACGTCGACTTCGAAGAAAGGATGGCGAAGATCTATCCAGAACTACAATCTCGGAATACTATCAACACATACTTTGAAGCATAAGATGACGCCATCGTCCCACGTATAACACGCCACCAAGTGTGCATGATCAACGGGGATACCTCAACACCACGTGACTCTAACGGTAATCCTATCCTCAACCCCAATGATATTTTATCAGATGACAATTTAGAAAACCACGAAAATGAAGGAGACCATGGAAACAAAGGAGAAATAACAGATAATCACATAGTCCAAGGAAGAGGCGGAGAACCGCACGGAGGAGAAAGGCAAAGACTTCGGCTACCAGCATCATCATGGCAAAAAGCAAGGAAAGCAATCTCGGGAGCAGTTCCGATGACAACGGATGCTTCACATGAGGATCTATTAGCATACCAGTATCTGCTTCACCACAAGAAGAGAGACCTACTTAGGATGCATAGGCAACTCGACGAAAGAAAGAGATTAGCCGACGAACCCAGCTTACGACGGGCACAGTTAAGCTCTACTCATGGATCAGGGAGCTTAACAGGAGGAGCACCACCAAGAAGGGCAACATCTCGACTGCAGCATATCCCTGCAGCAGAAAGAAGTGGACTCATACGAGATCTCGACCTATCATTCATGTCGATTGACCAAGCAGGAAACATCAAGGCAAAAACAGCCGTTGTGGCCGCGCAAAAATATCTGATCACAACTCAGCGCGCACCCGACAATCCGCGTGCAGCCCTCCACCGCTCCGCTCTGATGAACCTCGACATGGTGGGAGCCTCTCTTGCGGAAGCAGAGCAAGGAACCACGCGACAACCCGATTGATCCCAACACCGTCATAGCAGTTCTCGGCATGTGGGACACACCCGACGATCTCGATCGCCACACCAGGCGCATCTCGTAGGACCTGAGTCGTGAAGCAACACAAGAAACGACAACGCGCAACACCGGAGCAATGGATCAAGAGATGAAAACCACAGCCGGTGATACCATGATGGATACAACAAACATGATTACGAGCTATGCGGGGCCAACTGTTTTACGCAGCAGATTCACAAAACCACAGTACCTAAGGACTTAAAACTTCCACACGACCGCCACAAGTACGATGGATTCCAGGAACCCAAAGCATGGTTAGCAGATTATTTGGCCACTATTAAATTACAAGGCGGCTCCACAACTACCACAATGTAGAGCCTACAACTACATCTCACTGACGCCGTAAGATCATGCCTCATGCAGTTACCCGAAGATTCCATCGGTAGCTGGAACGACCTGGAAGATAAGTTCATTTAGCACTCCCAATCCACGTTTAAATGACCAGCATCCTTGGAGCAGTTGCGAGCATGCAAACAAATATTTGGGGAATCAATAAGAGCATTCATCCAACGATGGAATATCATCAAAAACTTAGCTGAGTCCATATCCGACGAAAGGGCCATCGACGCCTTCAACTACGGCCTCCATCGCCGAGAATCCATAGAAGAACTGGGACGTGTTAAACCCAAAACAATCTCACAGCTAATGGAAATGATAGAAGAAGAAGGAACAATGATGGAATTCATCGTTGGGCTGATGGGGAGGACGCACTGCATAATAAGCATACGTGATCGCCCGAAGAAGATAGGGATAAAAGCAGCAATGATAGAAGAAGAAGGAACAATGATGGAAACATGGGACCAAGTTATGTCGTAGCCGGTTTTGTCGGGTGAAGGTAACAACAGAAGCAACGACTACAACGACGGATATCGCCAGAGCCGGGACAACGTCGGAGGAAGCCAGTCAACACAACGGTATCAGCCAAGAGCATGAGATCCACCTATGTCCGCGATCCAAATACTGGAAGGACCCTGTAATATGCATTTTTATGTCGACTCAGGGTACACATCTACAACTACCGAACGTTCCTGGAGATGTAGGAGCTATGTAATTCAAAGGCAACCGAAGCGGCAAATCGAGGATACGCATCTACGCCTGGCACACTAGCCATCGGCGCACCACCACCACCACCAGCGGCACCACCAAATAACACAAATGATCAAAACAATGAGTACCCTAGGTCAAAAGGAGCAATGTCCATGATTTAGAAAGGGCGTCCATCCAACAGAACTCAGAAGCTCATCACAAGACAAATCAATATGGCGAAAACAACAACATTAGCCACACCCGAATATCTCCACTGATCAGAGCAAGAAATCACATTCAGCAGAGCCGATCACCTGCTTCGGGTCCCATGACAAGGTCACTCAGCCTTGATAGTCGAAATTGACAGGTTCGATATGAGCAAGGTGTTCATTGACGCAGGAAGCAGCACAAATCTGATCTACGCAAAAACACTAAGAACAATGGGCTACCCCCTGGACAATCTCGTGCCAACAGAAACATCTTTCCATGGAATAGTACTAGGTAAAGCCAAAATTCCTTTAGGAAAAGTACTTGACGTTGTTTTTGGTTCCAAAGTAAATTTCAGGCGAGAAAAACTTGAATTGAAAGTCATGGATTGGCCATCACAATATCATGCGATCCTAGGACGACCAGCCTTCGCACGGTTTATGGCAGTGCCGCATTATGCGTACCTAGTCATGAAAATTCCAGCACCAAAGGGAATCATCACTGTAAAAGGAAGCTTCACACGTGTCGACAATTGCGATCAGGAGTTCAACAAAATTTCTGAATCTTTCGAGATGGCAACGAAGTTCGAACAACTCAAAACTTCAGCAATCACAGAATCACTAGAAGTAGCGCGTGTCAATCCCGATCAAGCTTTTGACATGGCAAAGGACACAAAAGAAGTACAGATCCACCCCGTCGACCTGATGAAAACAACATTTGTGGCTTCCAATCTTGATCCCGCATAGGAAAGCACGCTCGTCGAGTTCCTCCGTGAGCACTGGTAGATCTTCGCATGGCTACCTTCTGACATGCCGGGGATTCCCAGGGAACTCGCTGAGCACGCATTAAATTTGGATCCAAAGGAGAAGCCAGTAAAGCAACCGCTTCGCAGAATCAAAGCGTAAAGCCATTGTAAAGGAGCTCCATCGCCTTACTGATGCCAATTTTATCAAAGAACTAACAAAAGCGGAGTGTGTCGCAAACCCAGTATGTGTTCCAAAGAAAAATACTACAGAACTTCGGATGTGCATCGACTTTACTGCACTGAACAAACATTGTCCAAAAGACCACTTCCCATTGCCGTGAATCGACCAAATAATCGATGCAACCACGGGATGCGAACGTCTTTCTTTTTTGGATGCTTACTCAGGATACCACAAGATTAGGATGAAGGAAGAAGATCAGGAGAAAACGGCGTTTATCACGCCTTATGGTGTATTCTGTTACACAACAATTCCCTTTGGCTTAAAGAACGTTGAAGCAACATATCAGCGGATGATGTAGAAATGTTTGGGAAGCCAAATAGGCACAAACGTACAAGTATACATCGATGATGTTATAGTTACAACAAGACAAGGATCTGCGCCCATCAAGGACCTCAAAGAAACATTCAAAAATCTCGACAAGTTTAGCATCAAGATGAACCCGAAGAAATGCTCCTTTGGAGTCCTGGCAGGGCAACTCCTTGGATATTTAGTATCAGCCAGAGGAATCGAGGCTAATCCCGAGAAAATACAAGCAATTCTAACAACGAAGAAGCCAACAAATCTACATGGCGTACAACAGCTGGCAGGGCGAGTAGCGGCACTCAGTCGTTTTATTGCAAGGTTAGGAGAAAAAGCATTGCCATTTTACGCCCTTATGAGGAAATCAGAAAAATTCGAATGGACAGAAGAAGCTCAGCGTGCCTTTCAAGACCTCAAAAGGACACTTTCAACATCTCATGTCATCGTGTCGCCAAAAGAGAAAGAGCCTTTACTACTTTATATTGTTGCCACAAATCAGGTGGTCAGCACGGTCTTGGTCGTGGAGCGACCCGAAGAAGGGAAAATCCATGGTGTGTAGAGGCCAGTCTACTTCCTAAGCAAGGTATTATCGCCATCAAAACAAAGGTACTCACATTACCAAAAACTAGCATATGGGGTATTTATGACAGCACGAAAACTACGCCATTATTTTTTGGAACATCCGATCATAGTGGTCAATGAAGCACCTTTGTCAAGCATCATCAAGAATCCAAAACAACTGGGCGTGTATCTCTATGGGGCATCGAATTATCCCCTCGAGATATCACGTATGAGAAGTGCAAAGTAATCAAGTCACAAGTTCTGCCGGATTTCATCGTAGAATGGATAGAGTTGCAATGTGCGGGTCCACCAGACCTTTCTAGTGCCTGGACAATGTACTTTGATGGATCAAAAAGAATGGAAGGAGCAGGAGCAGGAGTCATACTAATATCACCAAAAGGCGAAAAAATGCATTATATACTTCAGATGAGCTTCGCAAACGCGTCCAATAACGAAGCTGATAACGAGGCCTTGTTGCATGGCATGCGAATGTCCAAAGCTTGCGGTGCAACTCGCCTCAAAATCTTTGGAGATTCCAATCTTGTGGCACATCAAGCAATGAACAAGTGCGACGCCATCAGCAAAAATATGATTGCTTATCGCAATCTATATGGCATTATGGAAGCTCAATTTGATGGGTGCGAAGTATCGCATATAGGGAGAGAAAGCAATGAATAAGCCTACAATCTAGCAAACATCGGATCCTTGTGCTTACCAGTACCACCTGGAGTTTTTTGGGAAGAAATAACGGAGCGATCGATTAAAGCAAAAAGAGTCTTTGAGGTTGTAGCACCAAAAACAGGGAAAAAGAAACAGCCGCAAAAAGACTTGGGGGCTCCATCAGAAACCAAGAGTATAGAGGAGGCCACCGAAGAAGAGGACCAGGAAATTGGAGAGGTCATGCTAATTGAGCCTACCTGGATGCAGCTGTATATAGCATATATGACTAAGGGAGAACTACCCGAAGATGTGATAGAAGCCCGGCGAATCACCCGAAGATCGAACGCCTTCAGAATAATCAAAGGGGAGTTGCATACCACCCGAAGAAGGAAAAATCATACTCAAAGATATACATGAAGGAGTTTGTGGTCACCATGCTAGTAGCCAAGAAATTGCTGCGAAAGCATTCAGGGCAGGATTTTACTAGCACTGCAGTTAAAGTTGCAAAAGAGGGTGTCAAAATATGTGAAGCATGTCAAAGATTCACAACAAAGCCTGGAGCACCCGCTGCTGAGTTGAATCCTATACCTTTGGCTTGGCCTTTTGCTCAGTGGGGACTCGATATGGTGGGAAAACTTCACAAATCATCGCCAGGAGGACATGTCTTTCTGCTAGTAGCAGTCAACAAACTTACTAAATGAATTGAAGCAATGCCTATCACAACTCAAGACGGAACTTTGGCTGTGAATTTTATTAAATCCATAGTATTTCGGTTTGGCGTCTTGAACAACCTCATCATAGACAATGGGACCAACTTCACTTCCAATGAGTTCAAAGAGTACTGCTAGGAGATGGGTATCAAAGTAAGCTACGCTTCGGTAGCTCACCCGCAAACAAATGGACAGGTAGAAAAAGGCAATAGACTAGTTACTGCTGGACTCAAGAAAAGACTACTAGTACCGCTTGACATAACAAAAGGAGCATGGGTTGATGAATTACCATCTGTCTTATGGATTTTACGTACAACTCCAAATAATTCAACACAAGAGATACCTTTCTTTTTGGTCCACGACACAGAAGCCGTGCTTCCTGTTGAGGTGTCACATGAATCCCCAAGAGTAGCTGCATATGATAAAGAGGAATCAAGATAAGCACTTGAAGATGATGTAGATGCACTTGATGAGATGAAGCCCTACAAAGAGCAACTATGTACCAGCAAAACTTACACAATTACCACATTAGAAGATTGCGGCCTAGGCCTTCGCAGTAGGGGACCTAGTTCTTTGCCTCAAGCAAGATGGCCATAATAACTTAGAATCACCATGGGAAGAACCATAAATCGTCACATAAGTTATTCCCAGAGGAGCATATCGACTACAAGACAAGAAGACATGAGTAAATTACTCAAATCTATGGAACATAGCACAGCTGTGACGCTTTTACGCATAAGTTTATTTACAATATGATAAGAGTTACAGTTCAGCTTCTTAAGCCAGAATATCCAGGCCAATGGCCAGATGCCATCCGTCCAAAGAATAATGTATCATCGATTTTTCGTCTTATGTATAAAGAGATGAGTTTGTTGTACCTTAAGCTCTTTATTATTGTTCAAAAGATCTATGTTTTCCATCAAGCTAATAACAACTATGAGCCTATGTCCAGATACAGGCATCTGAACATATCCTTGGGCGCTACTCCCATCGAGAGTGCTAACGCACACCCGTTAGAAATCCAATTGTGTATAAAATGAAAATATTCATGATTGAAAAAACCTTTGAGTTTTACATCAATGTATCCTCAAAATAAAGATTACTTCCATCGGGAGCCAGTATAAAGCACTAAAACTATTTGATAAATCAACCCAGCAGGGTAACCACTGAAAAAGCCAAAAATCTCGGATCGCGCTCAAACGCGACAAAAATCCGAATGCCGTGTTAAGAAACATGAAGGTAAGACCCCAGAATTCATCCTCTGTGGCCTGGTAATCGCACAAGAATCGCTAAGCCAGTAAAATATCCGTATCAATGATACGATGAAAAATCCCGACGGACATGTTGGGTACCCGATAAAATATAAGCTAGAATTCAGTATTCGGTAAGACCTCAGCGGCCCGAACTGAGTTACGCCAGTAATAACTTCCGAGTTTAGGCATGGGGACTTGAATTTGATGTAGGACACCCTTATTTTTTTCCCAAGAGCAATTAACTGATTCCCGATCCGTCGAAAGCATTAGACTCGTTGTACCAAATCCCTATGAAAAATAAAGAATAAAGAAATAAAACATTAAGGAAAAGAAGGAAAAAGAAACTTTGAGACTCAACCTGAAACTGTGGTTCAAGTAGAGTCTCGGGGGCTACTAAGATAGGTATGATTACTCAGATGCTTGTGATTCGCTACCCTGTATTGTGTTTAAGGCTTACGGCCCACGAAGGTTTCGGATGACAGCCCAAGGAAGCAAGTGACAAAGGCTTTGATTGTATTAGGAAAGAGACTATGAACCGACATTGTGTTGGTATTGTAAATTATGCGTGTATGAAACCTATCCGCATACATATTTGAGACCCGGCCTATTATATATAGGACGGGAGAAGCCCGAGCGAGGGTAACAGAAATCTAGAGACAACTTGTAATAGTGTGATTTTCCAATATTCAGGCGACTTTGACTCCATTGTTTTCCTGACATCCGACGAAATCCCCAGCATTCTGTTTTCTGTGAAACCCTAAGTCCTTCTCCATGGACATTGCCGAGGTTACCACTCATCAGCCACCGACAAGGACGCCCTCCTCTCTATACAGGCCCCCGTCGAGGCATCGAAGGTAGCCGTTGTCCCTGTCCAGGCCCCTGTCCCTGCTTTCGACGTAGCCGCCGGAGAGGAGGCCTCTCCCGACCACGAGTAAATACCTCTTGATTGGAACCCGTATGAGGAGGAGTATATCTGGCGGGAGAACCCCTACGACACTAGCATCGTCAGCCCATGGTTGAAGGTAACTAGGGTTTGCTCCCCCTCCCTTGTTCTTCTTCCATTCCCATTGTTGGATGCTAGATTTTATGTTATTAGGGTTCGACAATTCACATTTCAATTGATGGATGCCAGATCAATCTTCTTACAATAGCTAATCCTCTTGTGTTTGATCTTGTGTTTCGATGAATCCACTTGTTCGCATTTTCATCCTATTTTATTTGTTCTTCGAGTTGTAGTAAAGGGATTCCCTAGTTAATACTAGAGCTAATCTGTAGTTGGAATCAGTATTTGTTTTTGTTTGAGATTTGGGGATTAGGGAATTTAACCCACTTGGTTAATTTATGGAAATAATCATGAGATCTAAATCAGTTAATTTATGCACATAATCAATGCCGATAATCAATGGATCTCAATCATGTCCTTATTATCATGCACGCTACTATTTGTTCCAATAGGTGTAGAGCAGCGATGTCTGTATCGATGTCTGCAGCAACGATGAGTCCAAGCACACCAAGACTTGCCAGGTCCTGAGGAGGCTGCAATCCAGCCAGTACGATGCTTACTTCTTTGGCGATGTCTACATGTGCCCCTTCTGCAAAAGGAGACTACGCGCCACCAACTTCAACTGCCTCGTGACGCATGCCGAGGATGTGAGCTCCTGCAACCCCAATATCGGCAAGACCGTGAACGTTCACGCCTTCTTCACTAAGAACAAGGCGCTTGACATTCACCTCCGTAACCACCAACAGGTAGCCATCATAGAGGATCACATGCCTCCGATCAAGCCCAAGGTGTCCAAGATCAAGGAATAGGACATGAAGAAGTGGAGGAAGCGCCAGAGGGAGGAGGTGGATGCCAGGAGGCGCTAAATGTATGTGTTGCTGCTGTAAAGCAGTTTTTTTTGTTTCTATATATTGTGCGTTGGCTGCTGAGCAGCGAATGTATGGAATCTTATTAAGTACCCTACTATCTATCGCTAATATATCTAACAGTAGCTCCTATGAGTAGCTTATCTATATTTGTTTTGTTTTTTGAATGTATGTATGCTGGTAGTGTGATTTGGTGCTCTAGATTTGCTACCAGATTGGACAAAACAAGGGCCAAAAGGAACAAATTATTGAAAAGCGAAGCTGCTCTAGATTTGCTACCAATTTGGGCAAAACAAAAACATAACTGTTAGCGAGAGAGAGGAAAAAGACTCTCTGAAAACTGCCAATTAACAATAAAAAATACACCCAATTTGGGCGAGAGAGACAAAACCCACTCGTGCGCACTACCAAATGCGGTCCCAACCTACCGGCCTCACACAATCCGACACGATGTGGCCCCACGCATCAGCATAACACGGTTCCGATCTACTGGCCCCACATAGTCCCACATGGCGCGGACCCACACATCAACATAATGGTCAACCTAACGGCAGTTGCCGTTCGAGCTCTTTGTGAGAGTTCTAGACAAACAAATGGGCAAAAGTGAGGAAAGTTTAGCAGGTGGAAAAAACTGAGTACAACTAAGAAAACAAGGGCACACAAATAGAAATCTCTTCTATATTACAATAAATACTAGGTAGTTTAATAAATCTAAAACTAGTTTGATTTATAGATGATAAAAATAGTTTTCTTTTATTTCAATAAAAAGGAATTTTATAATATTTATTTTTTACAAATACCAAAATGACTTAGAATCTCATCTTTAGCATTTTTCTGGGATAGTAGATTATTTTTAATACACAAAAGTATTTTTTTTATTTTTAGGCTTTTCTTATTTTTCTTATTTCATTCAAAGACTTAATGGCTTCAATTTTTTGTTGCATTTTATTTAACTCCAATAAGTAATTTTATTTTTTCTTAGATAGATCTTATTTTTGTGAACATTTTGATATATAATATGTATTTTTAGGAATTTTTGGTATTTTCCTAGTGCTCTTAGAATTTATAGTGTTAAACATAATTATATTTACTAATTTCTTTTTAATTTTTCCTTTTTAAATCAGACTCGACCCACAACCTAGACCGGTCCGTAAATAAATCCACTAGGTTGGGTCAAAGCTAGATCCGTGGCTTGCTCGGCCCATCCGGTTCACTCACTCCTCTCGCTCACTCTCGATTCTCCTTCTCTCATCCTCACCCTCTCTTTGACGACAACGATGGCATTGCCATGGATGCGCTCGATTTTGGCGACTCCGGTCACCCTTGCCACCGCCGCCGGTGGCTATCGACGTGGTGATTCATGATCTACATCATGACCTTGATCAATGTGACCCTTGCTTCCTCTACCGCTCGCCCCCTTTTCATCTACGGTGCTAGGGTTTCGATGATTCGATCTTGCCTTGCCCTGGTGGTTCCAAGGTGGCGTGCTGAGGGTTTGGTGGTGTGGTGGTTATCTGCTTCCGTCCTTCTTGTCAAGGTCATGCCACTAGCATGGCTCGACATAGGGCTAGCGCCTAGGTGCTCCTCGTGCCAGGTCATCATGGCTGGTTTGCTTCCTCCACTCAAGTTACTCCGAGGACGCCGGGTAAGTTCCCCCTTTCCTCTCTCTAGTATTTCTCTTCCTCCTAGTAGCTAATCCTAATTAGGGTTCCTCCCTGATGGTTCTATCAGTAGATTTCCGAGGCTTGTTCAATTATGTTGTTGAGCTTGTCTTTCTCAGCATGATTTAGGCTTAAAGTTTCTAGTGGTGGTGTTTATCAACTGTTAGTGGCTTGGCATGGCTTGGTATTGTATCGTGTTCATCATGATAGAGACTATTCTTATAAAATTGATATAGTGAACATATTTGAATTCAAACCATTTGTTTGAATTCCAAGTCAGTAAACACTTAGTGTCTTATGATGGAATGATGCTTTGTTATAATCTACTAAAGCTTTTCTTTAGTGTGTTGTTGTTTGAATTTACTGTAACTGTCAAGTATGATAGTGGAGTGTTACTGATACATTATGTTTAATCCATGACTTGGGTTGACCTTGTTGCTTGTCTAGACTATCAATGCATTGGTTTGGGAGATAATTCATAGATACCTGACTAGGAAAATGATTTATCTCTTGTGTAGATATGCTCTACAACATAGTTTTCTTGTGCTTTTAATTCTGTCAATATGATAGTGAACTATAGAGTTGATTCCCAGCGGTTCAAGTTAGGAAGATGATAGAAATATTTTGGGCTTATGGAAAATTTATATCCAAATTAAGTGGCTATTTGTTTTAGTGGCTTCTATGATTAAGTAAATCACTGTGGTGCCTTCCTAAGGAAGTGTACAAAGTGGTGAAGCTTCATCATATGATCTGCTGTATTATTGATAGCTAAAGATATTGAAAGTGCATGTGTGCCTCATTTGTGGTTTTTGGTAATTAATGACAATCTCTATGGACTAACAGTTGAATTGAATTTCACTTGTAGGATGTGTCCACTGGCATCACTTGGGCCATGTGTTGGTTTCAAGGTTGAAAGAAGAAGAAAACAAGATCAAGAGTGTCTTGAAGAATAAGATGGAGCTCCTCATGTGTATCTTCAAGACATCATCCTTATGAAGTTAGAATATCACATGCTTGAAGCTTTCCATTCTCGGTGATCATGGATTGATGAAGACAAGTTCAAAGGCACGGGATTTTCCCTGCCATGACTCCGATGGCGGCAAGGGGAGGAGGAAGGTTGGGAAGGGGCAATAGCTAGCGACGCGGTTGCCTCCGTGCCACCTAGGGTTAGGGTGACACGAGGGGAGAGAGATCTGAAGGCCACCAAAGAAAATAAATGTGAATAACCTCTAAAATGGGGGGATTTCACTTCCCCTGCCTCTGCACAAACTAAGGATGCACACAACTATTAAGCATGACTGCCAGGATTTTTAACTTGGTTAAGCACCAAACCTGACCCTCAGGATAAATTGCATGAGTACCAGGATAGTCTGATCCTCAAGTATAAATAGGAACCTAAATTCGCATTCGTGGAGATTTGAACTTAGGTGTTGAGTTTGTACATCCACTCTCTCAACCAGTTGAGCTAGGCTCACTTCCCTGCTTTTAATGGGGGATAGTTTAACTTCCCCATCCTCTATAACCAGCTAAGGATGCACACAACCTTTTAAGCATGACTACCATGATTTTTAAACTTGGAAAATACCAAACATGGTCCTCGGGATAAATTGCATGAGTATCAGGAGAGTCTGGTCTTGAAGTATAAATAGGAACCTTAATTTGTGTTCGTGAGGATTTGAAATCAGGTGCTGGGTTTGTACATCCACTCCCCCAAACAGTTGAGCTAGGCTCATTTATGGTCATCTCTATAACGTGTAGAGGATGACGACCTGTTTATGGAGGTGTCTACACGATTGGAAGAGACGACGAGGGATTGTTTAACCCAACATGGATGATAGCGTAATCTTGGATTGGTCCTCCACCACCTTAGGCATTTTGCAATTTCTTATTACTAATAGTTCACGTTTTTATTTTTTTCCACTTATACTTGTGTCGGATGTATGCATACTAGTTATGCAGAGGCTGGGTGTAATACTTAAAACTTCTTTAAGTAATAAAACTACCTTTATCAAAAAAATATCATCCCTAGATAACATATGGACTTTTTAAGAATGGTTTTCCAAAAACATCTCCGTCACGAAGGGAACAACGTGCAAGAGTTGCATTCACCAGATAAAACCACTTAAGGCCAGATCATTGGTTTTAACCTAGATGATTTGAAAGCACCCCCATTGTCATGTACAGCCAATAAAGTGATTTTGCTACACATATGGGTAGCTACACACCCATGTATTTCCCATCAATTCAAGATGTATAAATCCCCTTTTAGCTTGTTTTCCTAGTAAAAACAGAAACCTTTGTATAAAAGTGGATTCAGAATTTTGTTAGTATGGTTTTGTTGAAAAAATGACATTTCCTTTGTCCGTATTTTTTGAAGCCACTTTTGTCTGTATTTTCTTGTATTGTTTTGTCGAATGATTGCCTTTTTCGTTTGTGAGTTGACTTTGGCCAAATAATTCATACGAATATTATGAAATCACGTTCGCAACCAGGAATTTATGCCCTACTTGCAAAACAAGCTAGAATGGGTTCATACGGCTTGATCGCCGTATAATGCATGGGTTTTACTTTTTCTCTCCTTTTCTTTTGTTATCTCGTTCAACTTATTAGGCTAAAACTAGTATGGAAGAATAAATCGATGGAGCAACATTGAAAAATTGCATAAAACCCTAAGCAACAAAATAAGCCTAACACAAGATTACTCATGTATGCAACAAAATAAAACATCTATACGACAAATCTACAGAAAGGCCGGATAGTTCGTACTTACACAACAACTATTTAAGGGGCACAAAAACCGCTTCCAACAAAATTCACCGGCATATCCAATATTTAAAAACTCGCATGCGCCCGCAAAGAAGTTCTCATTTTTCATCATCTCTTTGCCAACTGACCGAAGAAACATTTCAAACAAATTTTGCCAACATATCTAACATTATGAAAACTCAAACGGAGCGCGGAAAGATAAGCGCCCTCAATAATACAATTTTCTTAGTGCAAGTGGTGATATATTGATGATCAATTTGTCATATTTTTTGCAGAACCCACTAGGCAACTATGACAAAGAGATATGCTTGATAAATTGGCAAGGCAGGAGACGTTGAGATATGTTTTCTAAATTATTGTTGACAATGCTGCTGGAAGGATAAGAAAAGGGTACTATTGATCACCACTAGCACTAAAAAAACAGTATTATTGAGCACGAGTTTAGCTCGCAAGTATCATGGTGACGCTGGAGGACCCGGAGCCAACGTACCGCCCAAGGTCGTGTCGGCGCCAGCCAAAACCAGCCCATGATCCGTCGACGTCAGAGCCGATTCAGCTCCAGCTCGGCCGGCCAGTCCCCCGGCTCTACTCACGTTACGTACAACTCCCGTTCCCCATGTGTGCGCCGTGCGCGCCTGAGTGTAATAAGATTTCGGGCCCAGGCATCGATTAAAAGCGATCCAGCCGTTTGGGAAAGGAAACCAGCCGGGCAGGGCAGGGTTGATGTGAGTGTGACGGCCGCTCGCTTGTGCGCCGTCATTTCGGAGGGAAGACGGGGGTGGCGGGGGCTGTCTGCTGCCTGTCGTTGGCGCCTTGCGCAGCTAGCGTTGGTGCCGCTGCCACTGGCTAGACGACGAGGCTGGCGCGTACGATTTTGTTGTGGGGTCAAGTTATCCTGTCGGCTCGGTGATTCCAGCCGTCCAGGTCGCACTCTTTGCACGTGCCGAGTACGGACACCTTCTCGCTCTCTGATTGGTGCATTGTGTTTAATCGGTACCTTCGTTTAATTTATAATCCGCCGCGGTCCTCGCCTTTGACAATTGACATATCCGGTCCCTGCTCTCCCGGTTGGGTCGTTCTGCTTTTCTTCTTCCTTCTTCTCCGGTTCTCCCTCCTCCCTTCCTCTTGAATTGTGTTGCGTGGTCTTCTTGTCTTTGTTTGCCTGTTTTATTTTTCTTTGGATTTGGACAGTTTTGGTTTGAATATGTCTTATTTTGGATTTCTATCTGCAGCCATAGAATTCTCGTGTCTATTTTTTTATCCTACTTTGTTTTTATTTATGAAATACAATGGCGCTAATTTGGTTTCATTAAGAGGAGAATATACATAGAGATACTAACGTCATCAATATCTCATTGTCTCGTCGCTGGCCGATGGCAGATGTCCTCCAACTTAAACCTTAGATTTTTTTTTTTGGAAATGAGCATATATTAATATCACACGGGTACCAATTACATCCAGCCTCTGCAACAACGCATACCCTAATGGCAATACGGATGCACACAGTCGAAAAAAGAAGAATTACAAAAAAGAAAAGTCCCGTTGCAGGAATCCGATCCTTATCAACAGCGACACTACCACCACCAAAACAACACCAGAAGTCCAACCCCTCCAAAAGCGACACCTCCAAGAAGGAAACAGTGCACAAGCGTTGTCATCGCCCGATCAAAGATCTTAGGTTTTCACCCTGGAGAAAGTCCTCGCTCGCAAATCAATGCCTTTTGCAAGGCCATTGCCAGGCACAACCAATGAAGGCCAGACCTTGGGTTTTCACCTTGCAAGGTAAGACTATGAACTCCTCCTGTGATGTCGCCCCCTCTAACAGACGCCGCTGCGAGTCACAGATATCCAAGCCAGATCCTCATCGCCATAAAGACTCAATCCACCATAGCTCGCCCACATGTCTCTGCCTTCATGACATTCTCCGCATCTGACTTCACCATGTGTATCGTCAAAGAGATGTTGCATGATGGTAACAGGTAGCAGAGCTTCATCGCGCTCCCACTGAAACCAATCGGCCAGCAAAAAACATAGGTGCGCATGACCGAATTCCTTCCGATCCAGCAAGCTCTAGGCATATGCGTCCATGGGAGTTCGCCGGCGGAGCCTTCCGGAACCAGACACTCCGGCCAGATCAATGGAGACCCGCATCAACTAGATCTTCGTCTTGGTGCGAGATAGATCAGAGGACCGCCCCCTTTATTGAAATTGAGCCATCGGCCCCCACGCTACCCGCCGGAAACTAGCAGGATCCGCCGCAAAGCGGTATGATCACCCGGCCGACCTCTCAGACGGAGAAGGAAGTCACCACCACCATGCTAGGGGCAATAGCCCCAAGCGCCCTAGTTCCGCGAGCATGGCCCGGAGATCCTGAGTGCCGGCGTCGGCGACGAACGGAATAGATCTCGACCCGTAGGCACGGATTCCCGCTGCCGCGTGCAGCCATCTAGACCAAGGACCCCTAGCCGCCGCCGCCACGCCAGATCGCAGCCAGGGTCGCCGCCGCTGCCACGCTGCCAGATCTTCGCCCGGCGACGCCCCGGGCGGCGGCGGCGGCGGGCGGGAGGATCTTGAGGGGAGGGTCGGCCGGGGAGGAGAGGGGCCACCCAGCGTGGCGCGGCGCCGCCGCACGGGTGCGGGAGAGAGGGTTGGGAGAGGGTGCAGGAGAGACTCAGAAGAGTCTCATCGTGCCTCTAAAATGGAGGGAGGATTTTCACTTCCCCGGCCTCTGCACCAACTAGGGATGCATACAACCATTAAGCATGAGTATCAGGATTTTTAAACTTGGTTAAGTACCAAGCCTCGTCCTCGGGGTAAATTGCATGAGTACCAGGAGAGCCTGGTCCTCAAGTGTAAATAGGAACCATAATTCGCTTCCGTGAGGATTTGAACTTAGGTGTTGGGTTTGTACATCCACTCTTCCAACCAGTTGAGCTAGGCTCACTCCCTAAACATTAGATCATGTTTGATCTCAATCGAAATTTCTCACAAAAGGTGTTGGGTTTGTACATCCACTCTTCCAACCAGTTGAGCTAGGCTCACTCCCTAAACATTAGATCATGTTTGATCTCAATCGAAATTTCTCACATGCAATCATGCACGTGCAATAATTTCGTCCGCACAAGTGTTAGCTTCCTTGTTGTAGGTTATAATTTTTAATGATGACGTTTTTGGCATCACAGATTTCAATTTTTTATTATGTACGAACTTTTGGTGCTCTCTAAAGCAGATTCGGTTGATCACACTTTTGTGACATACCACCCTTCATGTGTTAATATTACTTATAGTAAGTGTAACCCTAAAATGACTATGATCCTTGTACGTAGTACTAAATGGCAGAGCTACGTGCTACTCCCCTCCCCCCGAGCCCATGAGATTTTTTCAATCACGGTGAACAGTAGCGTGAGCGGGAGAAACACTCGCGGGTGGACGCGTGGGCCTAGATTTCTTGCTGGTCCGGGCTAGCCCTCTCGGCCCTGGGTGGCGGTGGGAGCTTGAGCTTCCCAGTACTAGGAAACACCCTCTTCAGTGACGCATGAAAATACCTTTTCTATAAATAGTACATTGCACATATAATAGATGAAAACTGACATATAATACAAACACATGTATAATATCATCACACTTAGAGCCTGATCGAGATACATAGATAGTGTCAAGTGTCAAATTTTTACACAAGTGCCAAATACAAAGTTCATATCATCTCACATTACAAATATGAAGTGGTCACCGCCTACACTAGGATCAAATAGAATACACTTATGATGATGGTGAGCAAGAGCATGTGGCCGACCAATATCTTCATCCGGTTCTTCTTCCATAGTTTGTTCCTCCACTTGGCTACCGCCCCCTCTCTAGTCGCGTATCCTTTATAGTTGTTGCCGTTGAACTTGTTCTCTTGTTTGTAACAGTCATCCCACTCCTCGTAGACTCCTGGAACCCGACCCATGTACAACACATACCACCTCGTCGGCATCTCTATATACGACAAGGCATAGTAAAACATTCAACGAAAAGAATTAATAAAGGGTTCACATGCATATATATATATGTTCACAAAATATAAAACAAAGGATCCATAAACCTAAAAGATAGCATCACGGTCATCATAGAAGTAATAAGTTCAACGACAACACGACCACAATATAGTAAAGTTTATGACACACACTACAGGCGTCCATCGAGAATATACACACACTCGATCATGCTAGGCACACATCGATCATGAAGACTTCTTATTCTCACTCGTCTTCAGGAACAGTTGATAGCCCTCTTTCGTCATCCATGTCCTTGTGTCACCTTGCTTACGGAGGCGTTCTTTGATCTCCCTCTTACTCAACCCTCTCGCTTGTTGTAGCCCCCCTTGAGTTGACATCTTCAATGATGATTTGCGACAACTTCATCTAAATGCGATGGAAGTCTTCTCTAAGATCATCATCGTCGCTTCGTGCCAAAGTTTCGGCCCATCCTCGGAGACTAGATGGCAGCGTTAGGTTCTGGCAATCCCGAACATAGCCTTTAAGGTGATGGAGGATGTAGAAGGCCTCCTTGGCGCTACCAGTAGCAGGCTGATTGATGTAGGGGAACTCGAGCACATGCTTGAACCCGTGTTTGCCATCCTTGATACATTCCTCCTTATCTACGAATGTGCATCCCTTCTTGGCATAGCCCTCGAGAGCCTCATTGAGAACTCCCCTTATTCTGGTGTAGTCTTTCTTCTTCGTCAAACTCCCCGAGTCGAAATACGTGGCTAGCGAATGCCTCGGGGCAAGGATGATGAGTATGCAGTATTTGTCTCTACGCAACACAATTGGAACGAAATGTTGGAAAAAGAGCAAAGGAAGAAATCTATAAGAAATGTATAAGGTACGGCGGCGAGCGAGTGTGTACTTACTCGGGAAAGAAAGGCAAAATAAGTGTGTCGTTCCTCTTGTTGTCCACCATGAACTTCTCGAGGTACACCGTTGTCTTGGTCCGTGTCTCTGATCCTTCGACCAACTGGTTGTCCCGCATGTAGTAGATATCCACTATCGTGACTTGCGGGGTACTCTCTCTCTCTTGATCTTCATCGCCAGATTGTGCGCGTATAGACAGACCAAGTTATAGTCCAGCCGTTTCGAGAGAAACAGCTTGAAGATGTCCTCGTACGCTATGAAGAATAGATCCGCGGGGGCTTCATCGACGAAGCCCACGTTCGATGGCACCTTGGCCGTGAAAATCGGGTAATTTGGATCTTTGTCTTTAAGAAGGATGCCCTCTAGTGTCTTGACACCCTCATGCAAAGTAAACATTGGTCCAACCGCGATGTGGAGCAGATCCGGAGTCAATATCGGATCACCAGCTACATGCACTCGGGGCAAGCCATATTGTTTGGATGGCACGACGACGGTGTTCTGAGCCCGGATCCTCTTCTGAGGAGGCTGGCTCGTAGCCTTCTTCTTATTATTATTACCTCTCTTCCTGTGCTTCTTCTTCGCAACAAGGTCCTCCACTGCCATCTGCTCATCGGCCACCTTTCGGAGTGTGTTAGGGCTGAAAACCAATCTCGGTTTCACCTATGGTGGATCGGTGGCCGGAGACCTCTCTTGAGAAAAACCATGGAAGACCAGGCGCTGCGTGCATGTATTGGGCCGACCAGCTTGATGGTCACGAGCTGTGAAGGGTTCTTCATCCACAGAAGGCATTTACATTCCTTTGTCGGTGTCGGTGTTGATGAAGTCGTCAACGTTGACCAATTCATCATCATCTTCATGGGTGCCATCATGTGGTGGTGGTAGCGGGGGTGATGACGGTTGCGGCACAACGTCTTTTCGATGGGGCGGTACACATGCTACCAAGAGTTGTTGGTGACGGCTAGTGGTGGTGACAACGGTGGCTACTAGCTTCCGAGGTGGTGGCCGGGCGATCGATCGAGAGGTGGCGCCGATGCTCCCCCCTCGCAAGACAAATCTGGGTCTTCGGCCATGTCAAGGGCTAGTTGTAGCATTCTCCAAGGGTCTTGTGTTCGTCAGCTCCCTGAGGTTGAAAGAGGGTCCATGTTGTCGCACCCTGGCAACACCCGAGCCAACCTGACCCTCATCACGTCATCATCCATTGGATTGTTATGCATCGTGCAGCTCGCCGATTGTATGAGAGTGCCCTTGGCAACATCCTTCAACTCACTGCCAACATCTTTAATCAGGAGTACACAAGAAGTGTCCTAAGGCAAAACATGTTGTTGGGCATCATGAGATGGCAGCAGTCATCAAAGGATAAAGGAGATGACGTGCACTAACTAATTAGTTACCTTGGTGATGGTGTTGCTAATGTAGAGACATGGCCGATGCCAGCGGACGGCCTATCATCATCTGCATTCTCCTGCTCGGGTGCATCACGAAGCACCACCGTCGCCGGCTGCGCCTTGGTATCTTTGGCAGGAGAGGGCATCGGTGCGACCAAAACGAGCGGTTGCGTCCCGACGTTGACGGCCAGCGGGGTCACCAGGTCTGGCGACACGTTAACATTGATGCTCGAGTTGCTGCCGCTTAAGCTGGGAAGATCTATCGGCCCCTGTCGACCTCCCGCATTCCAAGTAGTTAGCCCCTTGAAAAACTCAGGGGGATCATCGCATGAAGCTTCTCTTCCACTAACTTCTCCACTATTTTCTCGTCCATTGCTTTCTCCTCCAGTGTCTGCACCTTCATCTTCAGCTCTTCAATAGCGGATTTTCCTTAGCCGCTGACTGGTTCTTCCTCTCTCTTCTTTTCTTAGTGTCATCTTTGTAGTACTCCTTGAACTACATGCTCGTACCAAAGCCGGACACACGGCCAGCTAAGGACTGCGGCAACCCCTTGTCCCTCTTCTTGTAAGCATTTGTCGCCCTGTTGAAAACTGTGTCCCACGGCTCCATCGAATCTTGTGACGACTCTTCGGCAGGAGCATTCAGTTCATCCTCCTACAGAGACAAGGAAAGGTGAACCCATTTAGATTCTTGGCTTCATTATTTTAATTAGAACGCAATAGACTTGATATCGGCAGTAAATTCCTTACCAGCTTCTTCTCGAATTCCTTCACCTCCGGATCATCGGTGACGAACTCCCCTGTTTTCGGGTCCAGGTAGTAGCGGGCCTGGACAAAGTTCCTATGCTGCAAGTCCGTGATTTTAAGCCAAGGGTTGTCTTTACCTAGGCGTTCAAGCTCAGTGTCCTCCTTTTCCCAAATGGCATGTTTACCTCTGTAACCACCGCTTCCAAGCCGGTGGTTACCTATGTGCTGTTCCCGCATACTCCTGCCCCATTTAGTCCATTTTATAGCACCATAGGTAGCTATATCCGCCTTGAATATCTTAAACTCCTCTTCATCGAGCATTGGATTTTTCTTACTAATAACCTCCCAGCTTTCACCTTTGTCAATGCTATTCTTTACCTGGATTTTCTAGCCGCTCAAGGCATTGCTCATCTTCGTGAGGGCTAGATTGTTCACCGGGTTCTTTCTCTCTAGGTTTCTGAACTGCTTTGGGAATCTGTATCACTTGTGAAGCTTCTTAAGGAGGTTATCAACCAAAGCTGCATTGTCATCATGTGTAATCTACTTCGTGTTGATCGACATGCTTTCTCGGACGATGCACCCGAGTTGCAGGCCATACCCTTTGGCAAACGCATTTGGTGCAATGGGTAGGCCACTTTTGGTGACTTCAGTGAAGTCATCGCAGACGGTGGCGAGCACTGGCACCTTCCGATCCTTCCTTTCCTTCTTCTTCTTCTAAGAAGCGACTAGGTTGTTGCTACCACCATCCGTGCGCTCGTCGCCATCAGTGGTGTCATCCTATTTGCTACTGCCTTCACTAGTTTCATCGTAGTCGTCTTTGTCCCCCTCGTAATCAGCATCTCCTCCCTCATTGCCCCCAACAGCTCTAGCGGCGGTCGCGTCCTCCTCCGGCGGTGGTGTATCCTCATCTACTCCTTCTCCTCCTCCTGCTATTGGGACCCCCGCCAGAATGACTCGTTGGCATGTCTAGCTTGTTCTTCGACGCTCTGCTTAGAAGGGTCGGCCTCGTTGTTGCCCGACATGTTTGCACTCTATTAAAAAGAGGCAAAAAGTTAGCACAAATCTTGGCCAAAAAATTCGGCATGACCTGTGCTAATTTTTTGACCTAGGAGTGCCCATTTCTCAACCGAAACAGAAGTGAATCGACACTTCAAGAGAAACAGGAAACTCAATTGAAGAAATATATCCCTACAAGACAAAACACCCCATCCCCATATTGACAGCCCTATGCATTGACCCCATCATCCATCATCCATCATCCACATGTAGTATATATATAACAGATACATATGTATAAATACACTCCAGGTACACCATCAGCTGCAGTATTTTTGAAGAATATAGATACAACAAGGTACAATAAACTTAAAAATTTAAATTGAGTTATGTTATGTTACATCAAGCTCCAGGTACAGCAAGGTACATCAACCTCAAGGTACAGAAAGGTACATCAAGCTCCAAGAATGTACATCAAGGTACATCAAGCTCCAAGAATGTCGATACAACAAGGTATAGCAAGCTCCAGGTACCATCATTTTTATACTCATGTTATGTTACTCCAGTAGCATTAGTGTTTCCCCCTGTCATCCATCATCCACTAATGCATACAAACCTACTTTGCTTGTGTATAGGGATGTTTCCCTCTGTAACATGCAAACAATGAAAATAGAACACTCCTAATACTGCTGCATATTAGTAGCCTGGTTGAATGCCATGATTGAACACTGCTAGTACTGCTGCAGATTAGTTGGACTAGGCAGGAATCATATAGTCAGCCAAACAAAATAAAGACTGTCCCAAATGCCAGCACACTTAATTAGTCTACACTTATCTTCACTTAATTAGTCTACACTTTTCAGTTATGGCTTTTGGTTTCAATGTACAGAGGCTGTGTGTCAAAATACTTGTGGAGGAAGGTCCATACATTTCTCTCCTATATACATGCCAGTAAGTTTTTTTAAGGAAACATGATGATATTTTTCTAGTATTTGAACTTAACTTATATAATTTTTATAAAGATTTTTCTCAATACTAGATAAACAGCTATACCCTTTGGCAAATGAATTCTGAAGCAAATGTGTGTGATCTAAAAATTCTGAAGCATATAAATGTGTGTGATCTAAAACATTCTGAAGAAAATGTGTGTGATCTAAAAGCATATAAATAGCTAAAGATTTCTAGTAAGATTTGAATTCTAAAGCATGTGTGTGATCTATAAAATTCCAGGATTTAAGCATATGAATTCTACACACTGCTAGATAAAAGCATCCTGCACTTCACAGCCACCGGCACACTACTGCCACCTACACTTCACAGCCAAATGTGTGTGATCTAAAGCAAGACTAGCCACCACCACCTAGGTAACAACGAGAAGTTTAAGAACAACCTATTAAGGATCCTACAATCAGTTTCCATCGAGTGAAATCACCATTTCATTGCATACACATGAACCCAAAAATAGGAATTGTTGCACAAAACAGACCTTTTGGAGCAAGTAAGAGCAGAGTCAGTCTTGTTGTAGACATATTCCTAAAATATATTCAGCCAAAAGCACTAATTAATCATCTTATCATATTCTCATTTCATATCAGCACAAGTAAATCAAATTTGTACTTCTATTGGGGGCAGAGAGTGTCAATATCAGCACAAGCAAATATCAGCACAAGCAAATCAAATCGGCACAGAGAGAGTAACAAATTGGGGGTAGAGAGATCGATGTACCTGCTGCTGCAGTGGTCGTCGATGATGAGGGTGGTGGCAGTGCTCCTGCTGCGGGGTGGGCCTCCTCCTCCACGGGCACCAGCATGGCGGTGGTGGGCCTCCTCCTCCACGGGATCCGACACGGCGATGGCGGGCCTCCTCCTAGGTCGCAGGTGGCTCGGGGCTCTCCTCCACGCACGTCGGCTCTCCTCCTCCTCGACGGGCTCTCCTCAACGGTGACTCCAGCGGCGAGGGCAAGGGTGAGGCTAGGGCGGCAAGGCTAGGGTTTGCGTGCGGGCAATATGAGGGGAATTGAAGAAATGGAGAAGGGGGATTAGCAGGGGAGGCCAAACCATTCATTTGGCTAAGTGTGAAACTTCTGTGGCACATTTCTACAATATGCGCCACCGAATTTTCAACTTCTGTGGCGTATTGTCGAAATACGCCACAGAATCTTTGTACATAGTACAAAACACCGCGGCGTCGTAGTTTGACAAGATCACACACATGTCCTAGTGGTCTTGCTTTCCATTCTAAACCTGGGGTGGCCAGGTTCTAATCCTGGCTGTCTTGGACTTTTTTTCTTTTAAAAAAAATACTTTTAATTATATATATTTTTAAAATAAAGCAAGAACATATACAAACATGCATATTTATTCAAAAAACTCTCTCTCCAAACATATACAATCACGTTATATGTTTCAGTCTAGCTCTAACTAATATATATATATATATTGCGAGCACAAATGTGAATTAATACACAAAAAAGTCACACAATTGCTAGTGTCTCTTCACAATCTTATGCCCTTTTTCATCGCGGTTGAATACTTTAGCCCGTGCACTTTGAGATTTCTTCTTGTGAATGGATAACCTTTAGTAGGTAGTGTGGTCTTCTTTCTTACTTTAGTAGTAGTAGGCATGTCGAAGTACTTGTCGAATTCCTCTTCGATCTTCGGATCGCCGTGCTTGTCGAAGTTTTGGTCGTTGGCGGCTCCTTACGTTCTGATGATGCTCCTCTTGCCCCTCCTAACTACAACACGGTTGGGCTATGACGGGTCATTAATAAAAAACATTGATCAACTTGGCTAGAGAGTACCCAAGGCTCATTTTTGTGGAGGCGTTCTTCGTCGATTTGGCATCTGGTATAACCATTGTGGTGAAATATCGGCCTTCTTTTTCCATGTTCTTGGCCCATCTAACACGGAAAATCGGTACGATCTCTCCACAGTAGTCGATCTCCCATATCTCCTTGATCCTTCCGTAGAATCTTTCTATGACAGTAGTCTCGTCATCGGTGAAGGATAAGATAGTTACTCCTGAGTGTTGATATTTGCTATTCCTGTCCTTTTCCTCGGTGTAGAATCTATAACCATTTATGTCGTATGACTGATAGGTCCTTAGGTTGTGCCTTGGACCCTGTGACAAGGAGAATATGAGTTTTTGATCTTCTGTAGAAGGCGTCTGTGGAGGATTGTCCAGTAGCCTTTTATTGAACCAACCCGTGAAGCTAGAGTTGTACTCTCTGGTTACATCGCCCTTCTTCCTCGGTTAGCCCTGATCGACGTACTCCTGCTCGATTAAGCTTCTATGCTTTTCCACCCAAGGGCCAACCAATTCAATGTGCTATAGCACGACTCGGTGTGCCATGTCAAAGTCGGTGCATCGACCATCAATGCCGACATGCAGTAAGTGGTATCCTTCGCGGTGACCATATCTAGCGAGCCTGCCGAGGTGCTTCTTGGTGGGTATTCCAACATCCTTGTTCGCGGTGGTTAGATAATTCTGGCAAAAGGAGATGCACTCGTAGATCAGAAAGCCCTTGGCTATGCTTCCATCTGGGTAGGACCTATTGTGAACGAATCATTTGATGACACCGTTTAGCCTTTCAAACGACATCATGTTGTGCAGGAATGTCGGCCCGAGTTGGATGATGTCATCCATGACATGCACAAGCAGATGCACCATGATGTCGAAGAATGCGTGCGGGAAGTAAATCTCGATCTCACATAATATCACCATGATCTCTTCCTATAGCCTGTCGAGCTACTTCACACCGATCGACTTCCTAGATAATGTCAAAAAAGTTGCAAAGGCCAAACAACGTCTCACAGACATGCTCGTCCATTATCCTGCGGTTCGCAACGGGGAGTATCTACGTCATCAGCACGTGACAGTCGTGAGAGCTCATACCGCTGAACCTTTTCTCTGCCACGTCCAGATATCTGCTTATCTTCCCCGAGTAACCATGAGGAACTTTCACTCCTAGGAGGCACCTGAAAAACTACTCGAGCTCCTCCTGACTCAGAGTGAAGCAGGCAACGCGAAGCACCACCTCATTCTTCTTAACTCTTTTGCGGCGACCTTGAGTCCCTTTTGTCTGTTCATCATCATCATCATCATCACTATCAGGGTACTGAAGATCTTTCTTGATGCCAAGCAATTTAAGGTCCTTTCTTGCTTTCGGCCCATCCTTGATCCTCTCCGGCATGTTCAGTAGAGTGCCAAGCAGACTCTCGGTAACGTTCTTTGTGATGTGCATTGCATCGAGGCTATGGGGAGTGTGGAGGACCTTCCAATACTACAGGTCCTAGAACACAAACCTTGCTTTCCATACACCCAGTAGTGGCTTTGTCCTCGGTCGTTTTTCCCGGTGCAGGGCAATCTACCCAATTATTCAAAAGCTCCTCGATTTCTTCGCCGTTCCTCGGACGTGGGGCTCTTTCGAGCTCGTCCTTACAATTGAACAGGTCACCACGTTTTCTCCAAGGGTGATCCATGCGGAGCCACTTTCGAGTACCTTGGAACACGGTTTTCGAAGACCTGGGATCCCTTGGTAGCTGGAGATGTGGTGTCTCATCCATGCACTTGACACATGCATTGTGTCTGTGGTTCACCTGGGCTGATACATATGCGTAACTAGGATAGTCATGTACCATCGTGAGCAACGCGACTCTCGGAGGGAAATATTCTTTAGTGTAGGTGACTTGGGTATACCCTACAGGTACTCGAGTTCAGTATATACGGTCCAGATATGGTGGAAGCCCACGGCGTTGCCACGGCCCGATGAAGACTTCGAGTGGCCCACGGACTCTCGATTACTTGCAAGACAAGAAGAAGCTTAAAGATAGAAAGTTTAAAGGGAAAACCCTAATATGTAACCAACTCGACCAGCTACCCGAGACCTAGCCTATCTATATAAAGGCTAGGAGGGGGCGTCGAGGAGGACACACGCAACCCTAGTTTCCATAATTCTCGCCAGATTGCATCTGCGCACCCCTGTAATCTCCGATTTCTCCATTAATTCCAAGAGCAGACAAGCAGGAGTAGGGACCTCTACAAGGCCTAAACCTGGGCAAACCTTGCGTCCCTGTGTGCTTGTTTGCTAGCCGACTGATGCCTCCAGCGCTCCCTCCTTCTCCAAAACCCAAGTCCATAACAATGGGCATTGATGAGTTAAACCCTCGTCAATTGGTGCCGTCTGTGAGAATTGGGTGTGCTGATGTTGTGGCTTCTTCTGCCCCATCAACCGCGATCTACAACTCTGCAACAGCGGAGATTCGCCAGCTCTTCGACGCGTTCGAATTTACCGTCCACACGCCAGCCACTCGCCCAGCTTTCGAGTCCGTGGGCGATGGAATCAGCCTGGCGATCGGGAGCTTCCGCTTCCAAGTTGGTCAGATGGGCACACTTCGCATGCCTGATCAGCCAACAACATCCACGATTGCTCCAGCATCATGGTTCCCGCCACCAATCGGCACCCTCAGCGAGCTCAACACCTCAGCAGCAGCTGAGAGCACGGACAGCGACAACAGTCGCGGATCCGATCTGGGTGACCTAGCAACAGAAGATGGAGCCTATGGCTCCAGATCCGAAAGTTGCGGAAGCACCAGCTTCCCCAGCCACTTCATGTGCGCCGTCATCAACACCGGCGAAACCAGCGCCAATCGTGAAAACAGTGGCAACGGTCCTGATACCTAACGGCGGATCACCCAACGGTGGCCCCACCAACGGCGGCAATGGCGCGCCCGTCAACAATTGAGGGGCAGTCGAACCTCCAACCATGGTGAATGAACACACTGGTGAACGTGTCATGATCAGACTCAACGATCTCGAGTGGGCCTGTTGCCGAGAAGCTCGACAAGGCAATCCTCTGCCCCCGGCACGCCACAAGACCTGCTGAAGGGCTATCATTGGCTACTAAAGGAGGAGTACAGACGCAGTTACAAACGATCGCACAACTCGAAGCGTGTAAAATGGCGGCGGGCGAGTCAAGTCTTCGACGGGCCGGCTCTCCTCCCACGAAGGATCCTCCTCCAAGGGCAACGAGTACGTGGCCAACAAGAGGCGATCTCGAATGGCCCACCTCACCGAGCAGGAGCGCATAGAAGCTACGAAAGTCCTCGACTTCAGCTGTATGACAGTCGACACACGGAGCAACATGGTACCAAAGACACCGCAAGCTGTGGTAACGACGGCCACCATGTACCTCCTCAACAATCAGTCGCTGGCCGGAGATCCTCGAGCCACCATGCACCGATCTACGATCGCGGACTTGGGGTTAATCAAGGCCGCTCTGGACAAAGAGATGATCCCAGAACCGAAAAAGGCAAGGCTCTGGCAAAACGCTATTCCTCACCCTCGACTTGTCTCGATGTCGCCGCTCACGGCGGCACGACCTGTCTCGACATCACGACCTGTCTCGACATCGCCGCTCACGGCGGCACTACCACGATTACGATGCACGTGATGACCTCACACAATGCAAAATCGATAAGTCAAGGGCACGACGTGCCCGTTCGACTGACTCATAGAACGAAGACGTGGAGCTCTGCGGCGCCAGATGCTTCAGCAGAGATATCAGGCAAAAGCGAATGCCCAAGGGGTTCAAGTTCCCATCGGAGAACCCAAAATTTGACGGCCTGCAGGACCTGAAAATCTGGTTGGAGGACCAAATCTCCTCCGTTAGGCTCCACAGCGGGATTCGAAGCACGACCATGCAATGCCTGCAGCTACAGCTACAGGGCGCCGCCCGAGCATGGCTCAACAATCTCCCGCGCGGATCCATTCGCAGCTAGGAAGAGCTGGTCTACAGCTTTGTGCGCAACATCGAGGGCACCTACAAAAGGCCCGCATCAATCGAAGAACTGAGGTGCTGCCAGCAAAGGTCGGGCGAATCGCTACGCTCGTACATCCCGAGGTGGTCCATCATCAAGAACTCCGCAGAAAACATCTCGGAAGATCGTGTAATCGACGCATTCAACGGCGGTGTTCGCCGCATAGAGCTCAGGGAAGAGCTGGGCTGCTCGAAGCCCAAAACAATTGACCACCTGATGGAAATCGCGAATCGGTGGGCAGATGGAGAGGACTCGGTGAAAAACCGTGTTCACTCTGATGACGAAGCGGAACTCGAGCGCAGATGCGATCGCCGAAGCAAGCGTCGAATACGCAACTACGATGATCGCGACGACGTCAACATGGTCGCAGCCGGCTACGCCGACAGGCGTGATGACAACCGCAACAGTGACTATCGCAGCGGTGGACACCGTGACTATGGAAAACCACGCAGGTATGGCAGCACCGCACTCGCGAAGAGGCACTCGTAACAACTATCGAGGACAAACTGTCCGGGCCATGCAACGTGCACTTCTACATCGACAAGCACGACGGCAAGAATAAATCCAGCCACCTTCTCAAGGACTGCCGCGAGTTCCTCAAACTCCACGAGGAACTAGCTCGGATGAATCGCGACGCGATCAATAGGGCTACGGAACTGCCCTAGGCACCGTGGCACATGGAGCTCCTCCACCACCGCCCGGACCACCACCACCCGCGGCTGCGCCAGATCAGCACCACGGAGGCAAACAGTACCCCCGGGCCGTAGGTAATATGATGATCCAAAAGGGACGCCCCTCAAATCGGGTGCAGAAGGCCATCACTCGCCAAGTTAACTTGGCGACAAACTCCCTGCCCTCCACCACTGAGTACCTCAGCGAAAGCGACTCCTGCATCACCTTCGACAAACGCGACCACCCGTGCCAAGTCCCTCGTCCAGGCCACTGTCCCCTCGTACTCGAGGCACAGATCGGAGGCTTCAACATGAGTCACGTCTTCATGGATGGCGGGAGCGGCATCAACCTCATGTTCGCAAATACCTTGCACGCGATGAGGATCCCTCTGACATGTCTAGAAGTCTCGGACCCGATGTTCCATGGCATCGTCCCAGGAAAGGGCATATATGCCCTGGGCAAAATCAACCTCGACGTCATCTTCGGCACGCTGCAAAACTTTCGACGTGAACGCATAGACTTCGAAGTCGTCGACTGGCCCTCACAGTACCACTGCATCCTTGGACGCGTCGCGTTCGCTAGGTTCCTGGCAGTGTGGCACTACGCCTACTTGCAGATGAAAATGCCAGGCCCAAACGGCGTCATCACAATCAACGGGAGCTTCGAGAGGTCCGACAGCTACGATAGGGAATTCAACAGAATCTCCCAGTCCCTCGGTATGTAGGAGGAGCTCGCAAGGTTGAAGGAATCAACAGACAATAGTCTGGCTCCCCTGAGTAGGCCATGTTCACCCGACCTATCCTTCGATTTGTCGGTGCACACGAAGAAAGTCCAGGTCCACCCATCGGACCCGACCAAGACGACCCTCATCGCCAACAACTTGAGTTTCACATAGGAACTTGCGCTCATCGAATTCCTCCGTGAGCACTGGGAAATCTTTGACTAGTGTCCAACGGACATGCCAGGGGTTCCCAGGGAATTCGCCGAGCATGCACTCAACGTTAACCCAGACGCCATGCCAGTCAAACAGACAATTTAGTGACTGTCCGAACCAAGAGCAAAATAGGTAGAAATGGAGATCAACAGACTCCTCGAAGCCAAATTCATACGCAAGATCAAGGAAAGTACTTGGCTCGCCAACATGGTGCTGGTACCTAAAAATGACACAGGTATCCTGCGGATGTGCGTGGATTTCACCTCCCTGAATAAGCACTGCCCAAAGGATCACTTCCCGCTGCCGCGAATCGACCAAATCATCGACTCCACCGCGGGATGTGAGCGCATCTGCTTCCTCGATGCCTACTCAGGCTATAATCAGATTCGAATGAAGGAGGAGGATCAAGAGAAAACAACATTTACAACGCCTTTTGGTGTGTTCTGCTACAACACAATGCCCTTCGGGCTCAAAAATGCAGGAGCCACCTATCAGCGGTGCATGCAGGCTTGCCTTAAGAATCAACTTGGTCGCAACATCCAAGTCTATGTTGACGACATCGTCATCAAAACCAAAGAGGAAGACTCGCTAATCGACGACTTACGTGAAACCTTCGCCACTCTCGACCGCTACCGGATCAAGCTCAATCTGGACAAATGCGCCTTCGGCGTACCATCTGGGCAACTACTCGAGTATCTCATCTCCGCGAGGGGGATTGAGGCAAACCCGAAGAAAATAAAAGCCATACTGGCCATGGAGAAGCCGAAGAACGTAAGAGGCGTCCAATAGCTGGCTAGGCGAATTGCGGCGCTCAGTCGATTCATCAGTCAAATGGGCAAGAAGGCACTGCCTTTCTACCAACTTCTCTGCAAAACTAACAAGTTCGAGTGGACCGACGAGGCGCAGGAAGCATTTGAAGACCTCAAGCGTCTATTATCCACCTTGCCAGTACTAGTGACTCCACGAGAAAAAGAACCATTGTTCCTATACATCTCCGCCACCAACCAGGTGGTCAGCTTGGTGCTTGTGGTGGAACGAGCCGAGGAAAACAAGGTCCATGGGGTGCAGCACCTAGTCCACTACCTCAGCGAGGTGCTCATGCCAACAAAGCAGTGGTACCCGCACTACCAGAAGCTAGCATACGACGTCTTCATGATAGCCAGACGACTGCGCCACTACTTCCAAGAGCACCCAATCGTGGTGGTCAACGACGCCATGCTTGGGCATATCCTCAACAACCCCGATGCCACCGGATGAGTCACGCTTTGGGGAATCGAGCTGTCTCCACGAGACATTACATACGAGAAGCGCGACGCGATCAAGTCACAAGTCCTCCCTGATTTCCTCGTACACTGGATGGAGAACCAGCTCCCTAAAAAATCAGATATGTCTTACCTCTAGAAAATGCACTTCGATGGATCCAAACGAAAGGACGGGGCTGGCGCGGGTGTCATAATGATATCGCCCCAGGGAGACAAGCTGAAATACATTCTGCGAATGCAGTTCACTGCCTCCAACAATGAAGCTGAATACGAGGCCCTGCTGCACGGGATGCGGATGGCAAAAGCATGCGGCGCCAAGAGGCTCATCATCTACGGCGACTCCAAACTGGTCGTCAACCAAATGATGCACAAGTGCGACACGCTGAACGACAATATGATCGCCTACCGCAACCTCTACGACACACTCGAACGGGACTTTGACAGCTGTGAGTTGTGGCACGTAGGCCGCGAAAGCAATGAAGAGGTGGACGCACTCGCCAACATTGGCTCCACCTGCGCCCCCATAACACCTAGGGTATTTCTCGAGCGTATCTGCGAGCGCTCCATCAAGCCAAAGGCCGTAGAGAAGAAAACAAGCGCAACAACGGACTCAGGGGCTGCGCCACCACATGAGCCAATGGCACTTGACGACTTAGAGCTTGACAAAGGACTCGAGGGACCAATAGGGGTCATGATGATCGAGCCATCTTGGACTCAACCATACATCACATATCTTCTCAGCAAGAGGCTGCAGGATGACCTGACTGACGTGCGACATATCGCACGGTGATCCAAGGCATTCGCCATCATCAATGGTGAACTATACAAGCACAGCATCACAGAAGTACTCCAACGGTGCGTCTCCAACGTGGATAGAAGGGCCGTCCTCCTCGACATCCATGAAGGGACTTGTGGGAACCATGCCGGCAGTCGCGCCCTCGTCGCCAAAGCTCTACGAGCCAGATTCTATCGGCCCACGGCCATGCGTGATGCCAAGGACATAGTCCAGAATGCAACACTTGTCAGCGATTCGCGGACAAACCGCACGCACCTGGCGCGGAACTCCGGCCAATACTATTGGCTTGGCCTTTCGCGCAATAGGGACTCGACATGGTCGGCAAGTTCCCAAAGTCCTCACGAGGAGGCTACGCCTACCTCTTGGTCGCAGTCGACAAATTCACTAAGTGGATAGAGGCCATGCCGGTGACAAACCAGTCATGAGCCAGTGCCGTCAAGTTCTTCGAGTCCATTGTCTATCGCTTCGGAGTGCCACACAGCATCATCACATACAACGGAATGAACTTCACCTCTAAGGAGTTCCAGGGCTTCTGCGAAAACCTGGGAATCAACGTAAGCTATGCCTCTGTAGCTCATCCACAGACCAACAGTCAAGTCGAAAAGGCCAACGGCCTCGTCTGCAGTGGAATCAAGAAGCGACTCCTCCGATCACTCGAGCAAGCCGCTGGCTGTTGGCCAGACGAGCTACAGTCCGCACTATGGAGCCTGCGCACAACCCCAAATAGCGCCACGGGATATACCCTGTTCTTCATGGTGCACGGTGCCAAAGCAGTGCTACCCGCACAAGTACGCTTTAAATCCCCATGGGTAGTCGCGTACAGCGAGCAGGAGTCAACACTTGCACTCGAAGACTCCGTCGGTCTCCTTGACAAGGCATGGGATATCGCAGCAGAAAGATCGACGATCTACCAGCAGAACCTGCACAACTACCACAGCAGAAGGCTACGTCCTAGATCCTTCATCAAAGGAGACCTGGTCCTGCGACTGAAGCAGCAAGGGCACCTCAAGCTCGAGTCCCCTTGGGAAGGACCATACGTGATTACAGAAGTAATCCCAGGTGGCGCCTATCGCCTCAAAGATTTTGAGATAGGAGTCGCATACTCCAACCCTTGGAACGTCACGCAGCTGCGATGCTTCTACCCTTAGTCGTCCTTTTTTCTTCTTACATTACAAATAAGGCTATTCAACCAGGCTACTTAGCCACACATTGTACCTCGTACTGATTCTGCAAATAAATAAAGCTAAGTGCCCCGAAACTCTATGTTTTCCTCATTTTTCTAGCAATTTTATCACTCGGGGGCTACGCCACCCTTTACACCCTCGTTCTATGAACAAATACACAGTATACCGAGTAGCTGACACAACAACAATTGAACTCTTGATACACCAACCCAGTTGCAACGCACCTGACAGGTTGGCAAGGCGCTGAGATAAAATAAGTCAGGCTAACGAAAAGGAACTGCAGAGTACAAAATACACTCACAAAACATATAAGCTAGCAAGCTCTTTACATATCAATATCAATCTATTACATACAACATACACATACGAACTTTACAACACTGGTATACCTATGTGCAGGACACAAATCAAAACTACTACTGTAGCAGAAGAACGTTTGTTTGTTCCTCAAAGAAGTTGACAATTTCCTCTGCTGGGCTGTCCACCACCGGGTAATGCGGAACCATGTTCCAAGTCGAACCTACCGGTGGAGTCGGCGGCCCAGCAGCAACAGCCGCAATGTCCACATCAGGCCTATGCAGTCACACCAACGAGAGGGAAGCCTTTGCACCAGCCACTAACTGCTGCCGCACGCACTCACGAACTGCACCCAAATCCTGGAATCTCGCCAGCAGGGCCAACAGGCTTGAAGGGATAGCGTCTAGTGGAAACATTGTCTCGTAAATGTGCATGAGGTACGACTACGCTTTTCTTCAAAAAATGAAGCACTCGAGAAGCACGATCCTGCAGGGTCACAAGTGTAATTGCACGGTCATGATCCACCCAGAAGTACCCACTCGCCTGCAGTTTCTCCTAGGTCAAATCATTCATTCGAACAGCGATCCGATCTTTTTCATCCTGCGGATGACGAGCACTGACAACTACACCACACAAAAGCAAAGTGTGAAAGATAGGCATCGCTGCGACTGACTAAAGGAAAAGATAAGAGGATAGAAGGCTAACAGCTCACTCAGCCAGGCTACCTCCTCCAATAAGTACTTCTCGCGAGCAGAGGCTTTCTCCGCCTTCGACCTCCATACATCAGCGCTACCGTGGAGGATGGGCAACTCACGCTCCAGTTGTTTAATACGCTCGCACAATTGCGAGAGAAACGACAACTCCTCCACCTTCGAACGAGGCTACGCCAAGTTCTCATCAGCAGAAGGAGGATCACAAGGATCACTCGAAGGAGCACTCGATGTACCCTACCACGAATCAAGTAAAAGGCAAATAAGAGACCAAGAATACATTTGGAAGGGCATATATGCATTCAGGCAAAGGAAAAGTTTCGATTGACACACCCCCACAAAATCATTGTTCCATAAAGCAAAAGGCTAAGCCACTACAGCTATTACAGAAGGAGACTAAGGTGCAGCATGTTTCTTCAACTTGGACTTGGGCCTCGGGGGCTTCATCGCATTTGTGGCTGTCTCTGACGCCACGGACTTGTCGGCAGTACCCCCAGAAGTCGCAGCCTTCGCCTGACACCGCTCTTCAGAGTACTTGGCGAGTGTCTCGATAAGCTGGGGACCGTAATTTTTGCATTTACCAGCATAGGGAGCAAAAACTACCCGCTGGCCTCCAGCGTCGATAGACATCGCCTCAGAGATAGCTATGGGATCCATCTCTGTAACACCCTCAAATCGGCCCTATGCAAGTTTTAGCCCTTTCTGCCAAACCCGCATAGAAACGATTCAAGGACGCCCACCAGGCACTTTCGTGCGGGTGGAAAACGAAGTAATACCATTACGCAACAGTCCTAGATGGGACCCACAGAACAGATATATATACAACAGCGACTCAGCGAGTCAAGAATACAGATATACAATACAAAGATTCAAATCACCTTGAAAACGATAGAGCGTCCGACTACTAACAATATGCAAATGGGGCTAAGAGCCCGAAAGAATAACCAATGGCGTCCATAACCCTGCCCAGGCCAAGACGGAAGGGTAACCCTGCTAACGACGTCGATCTCAAACCAGCTAAAACAAAAGGAGTGTCGACAAAGGGCAAAGGAAAAAGAGGAGCGTCAGTACTAAGGCCAGTACACGGCGAGGCTAGATTTCGGCGGCTCTCGCCTACATAGGTATGGTGGGCTGAAGCGGCAGCGCAGCGGCACTAAACAACCTATAGAGACTCGGTATCACTGGCGGCTATTAGAGAGGGGTAAGAAAGACCTATTCGGATCCAACCTGAAGCTAACACCAAACAAACCCATCCTGGTATTTCCCCCTCGAGACCAAACGAGGAAGTCAGATCAAGGAACTCACACAGTTGGCAGTTTTATTCATTCCATTATAGTTGCAGCAATTACTAATCAAATATAGATAGCATGAGTCATCCGAAAGCATAAGTAGTGGGAAGTTTTAATTACCATTCCGTTGTAGTTGGAACATTTACTAGTCAGATATAATTGTCCTGAGGAAACCCAAAACCCAGCGGTTATTGGCACTTTTATCACATTCCACTGGAGTTGCAATACTTACTAGGCAGGTATAACCAACATCCCAGATCCAGCAGTGGTTGACATTTTAATATCCATTCCGTTATAGTGAAGCTGGTTACTAGTCAGATATATTAAGTCAAATTTATAGCACTACTTTAGTTATGCTTGTCTATGATCGAGATACGGTGCTCCAAGTCGTCCATAACCGCGGACATGGCTTTCAGAAAGTTTTACCCTGCAGGGGTGCACAAATAGCAACACACACTCGATCAACCTCGGAAAAACCAACTCAAACCCCAACGAGGCATTCACGACAAAGCGATCACAGGATTCAGAAATATTTCAGGGGGCCACCCCACTAAGCTACCCGCAACAAAGTTGGCCGGCTCCGGAACGGACCCAGGGTTTGCGACGACGGTTGTAAACGACTGGGAACCCGAAAGTGTGACTGGGCTTGTCGATACCGCGAAAACGTGGCGCGATCCAAAGCAGTACAGGTGCTCCACGCACAATCTTAAATAAAGCAGTAACATGGCATAAGTACATGATAGTAATAAAGCCCCAAACTACTTTGTGGCCCCAAGAAATAGAGATGAATCAAGCTCTAGCTCAGGGGGGTCCATAAGGCCTCCCGGATGTGGATAGTGCGAATAGTCAAGAAACAGGTATCAAGTACTCGGGGTCCTACGGGACACAAGTGAGCATGGAAGAACCAAATAACATCTATTACCCACCGATACCTCTGCATTAGTTATATCTAGCATTTTAATAGTTGTATTTAAAGCCATGCTCATCTCCACGAGTAAACATCTACACCATCAACATCTGCCAGCATTCCAACAACTTGGGTACTTGTCAACACGAGATCACAACTGAGCAAGCGACTACGACTCACACGGCTAGCTATCTACCAAACAACAGGTATTAGGAGGTGTCCATGGAAATATAGAGGCTGCACGGGGTATAACTGGTGCACGGAAACTAAAGCATCGCGACACGGATAGCAATAGATCAATAGAAGGAAGTAAAGACTATAAATGCAAAATAGGTAGAAGGGGGAGAGATGCTCGCCTGGGAAACACTGCCGAAGGTTCACCTCCGGAGAACTTGTCGATACTCGCATCAACTCATCGGCCTAATCCGCGAAGAAGCAAAGCACTAAAAGAAACACCGGATGCAATATTTAATACTACGGCAGAAGATCTGGCATGATTATGATATGATGCATGGCATGGCACAGATGCGGTGCAATTAGGCAATATTAAGCGGAACTGGGGTCCCGATAATTAATTAAACGATTCAAGTTATTTAGAACCCCTGCAATTTAAATGTTGTATTAACAAGGCAAATCATGGCATCGGTCCGCTACACAATTTAAATGGAGCCCGGAATAAGACAAAGACATCCCGCAGATGGACTCCATACTAATTATGAGGTGAATCAGCATAATTCCCCCAAACCATAGACAACCATGCATGCATGAAGAATTAATTATGCGACCGTTGATAATGTCATATTATAAAAATAGGGGCTTAGGATCACACATCTGGGTTCGGAAGATCTTGGGCTCCGGGGGTCCGGGTCTGGTCTTAGGGTTCGACGGGGACAGCGAGGTTCGGATACAAGATGGAGAACTTGGGTTCCAAGCGGTCAATCTTGTCGTCGATGGCGAACTTGAGAGGATCGAGTACCGGGGGTCTTCGGATCCGTGTAGGAGATCATGGCGTTCCGAGGAGAAGACCTTGACGTCCTGGTTCTCGGAGAACTTGGCGTCCAGGGAGGAGTACTTGTCGCATATGTGGTCTTTGGGTCCGGGGTCTCGGACATCGGATCCGTGGTGAAGCACTTGTCGTTCCAGGAAGAAGAGCTTGGTGGTCTTCGTGCTCAGACTTCACCTCCGGGAATAGGGTCTCGGCGTCCATGCTGAAGGTCATGCCGATCCACGGGGTTCGGTCTTCGGGGCCGAGGAAGGTCTTGGTGTGCCGGGGTTCGGTCTCCATCTTCAGACTCCGGGGAGAAGATTTTGATGTTCGCGTCGACGGTCTTGTCGATGGTTCCTCGAGTGGTGCCGGCGTGGATGAACTTGGCGGTTCTCGACAGTCTCATCGTCGATGAAGATCCTCAAGGTCTTGGTCTTGCGGATAGCAACACATCGTCATCGAAGATTGCATAAACAACAAAGCTCTTACGTCACGTGGCCACTGGTTACGTCTATAGCACCAAAACAGACGAACAACACATGACATGTGCAACACGAGGGCTTACGAGAGCGGAGGCGAGTGCACAACAGCCAGCATCAGCACATGCTCGCGGCTAGAGGACGAAAGCAGGGGCACTCGCCCGGGCAGGGGTACCTGTGCGTCGCGGGAAGGCACCGCTGCAGAGAGAGAGGCGGCGTGTGGGCTTGCTTGTGGGGCAAGGCGGCAGAGACCAAGTGGAAGAGCTCGGGCGGGCCTGCAGGGAGAGGGCGGCGGAGGCAGGCCGCGTCGAGGTGGAGGACGGCTTCAATGCGGGGTCGCGCAGGTCGGAGGTGACAGGGCGGAGCACGAGGGAGGAGAGGGGCAGCCTTGGGCGGGCGGCGGTCGAGGGCGGCTCCTGCTGTAGGGGAGGTAGGGACGCGACGCGGTGAAGGAGGAGGGCCGGCCGAGGCGAGGGCGACCCTGGCAGCGGAGGCGGTGGTCTGAGGAGGCGGCCAGGGGCGGAGAGGCGGGGCCGGCGCGGCGGGCTCAGCTCGCGGATCCCCATAGAACGACGGTGGCGGCAGCCTCGCGGGAGATCGAGGGGGAGGTGGCCGTCAGTTGGGGAAGGGACAGGCTCCGGTGGCGGCCTGAGCGGGCGGTGGAAGACGGACTGGCGGCAGCCATGGAGTGAGGCAGGACGGCGGCCGCCGTCGATCTGCATGGGAGAAGCGAGGTGAGGGATTCGGGATGGTGAGGGGATGGCGTGCGGGCGACGCGTACGTGCGCGGGTGGGGCCGGGGCGCGGGGAACGGGGTGGCTTGTCGGTCGTGGGGTGGGGATCCGTTGCGAGGTGGGGTAGGTGGAGGAGTGCGGCAGGTGGCGGTGGGGATTGGGGCCAGGTGGTGGGGCCGGGGGGATCTGGCGGCAGGTGGTGGTTTTTGGAGGCTGGTGGGCGGGAGATGGTGGCGGGAAAAGGAAGTGTGGCGGCGGCAGGGTAGGGAGTAGGCGGGGTAAGGCAGGTTTTGGGTAGGGCTGTTTAGGCTAGGGTCTGGAGGTGGCCGGCCAGCGGGCTGCCTCCTAAAAACAATTTGAAAATTTTATTTATTTTAAATGGGGATTTTGCAAACCGTATTTAGACAAACCAAAATATTCCGGAGGCCTGGGTTTTGTATTTGAAGAAAGGCCAGGTATTTAGAAAATAGAAATAGGGTTTTATATTTTTGAAAATAGTTTCAGACAACAGATGCATGATGATGACGATGCTCAAATGCAATGTGGCAGGATGACATGAGCATGCGGTCATGATGATGAAATGCATAAAAACACCGTGATTTTCTAGTAGTGGTTTTGCGGGGCGCCACAATTCGACACCACTAACAATGGATCTCGCCCTCGAGATCCGCCTCATAGTACCGGGAAGAAGGTCGGCGATCTGAATCTTCTCGCTTCGTGTCGATTCTGGCGACACCACTAACAAGAGGTCATTGTCCCTGATCGTCGAGAGAACACTCCGGGGACAAAGGGCAAAGGTAGAGGTATCAACAAATAAAGCCACCTCTAGCTTTCGCGGACGGAGTAAAATTGCTGGATCCCCCGATTCAATGTACAAGAGCGAATGATAAGAGTAGTCGGATGGTGATCAGTCCATCGCGCACCCAAACCATTACTTTGTACATGAATAGGAGAATTATGCAACCAACTCTCGGAATCAGACTGAAGATCTCGACAATCGAGGTTCAGAACAAAGGAGGTAAGCAGACTCTGCATCAGATCTGGCGTAGAGGATGTCGTCGCGTTGGCAAACACCGGAAAGCACAAACAAGGAACAAAGATGGTACCTCAGATAAAGGATCACTCAGATAGCATGAAGACCGGATGTAGTAACACCGTTACCAAAGGAGAAGACGAAACCCTGAAGGTACGACGGAAACAAAACCACGATAATTCCTGGACTCGAAGAAAATATAAGAGCAGATTCAAAACACGCAGAGGTAAGAGGAGAACAGCAGAGGGTAAGGAGTAAAAGCAGACCTAATCAGATCTATCCAACCGATTTTGCAAAATAGTTTGACACTCTACTTCGGCCGTTAGCTAGGTTATCCTACAGGCTGGACTAGTGGGGTATCGCAACTGCTGAGCTCTGATACCACTCTGTAACACCCTCAAATCGGCCCTATGCAAGTTTTAGACCTTTCCGCCAAACCCGCATAGAAACGATTCAAGGACGCCCACCAGGCACTTTCGTGCGGGTGGAAAACGAAGTAATACCATTACGCAACAGTCCTCGATGGGACCCACAGAACAGATATATATACAACAATGACTCAGCGAGTCAAGAATACAGATATACAATACAAAGATTCAAATCACCTTGAAAACGATAGAGCGTCCGACTACGGACAAGATGCAAATGGGGTTAAGAGCCCTGAAGAATAACCAATGGCGTCCATAACCCTGCCCAGGCCAAGCCGGAAGGGTAACCCTGCTAACGACGTCGATCTCAAACCTGCTAAAACAAAAGGGGTGCCGACAAAGGGCAAAGGAAAAAGAGGACCGTCAGTACTGAGGCCAGTACACGGCGAGGCTAGATTTCGGCGGCTCTCGCCTACATAGGTATGGTGGACTGAAGCGGCAGCGCAGCGGCACTAAACAACCTATAGAGACTCGGTATCACTAGCGGCTATTAGAGAGGGGTAAGAAAGACCTATTCGGATCCAACCTGAAGCTAACACAAACAAACCCATCCTGGTATTTCCCCCTCGAGACCAAACGAGGAAGTCAGATCAAGGAACTCACACAGTTGGCAGTTTTATTCATTCCATTATAGTTGCAGCAATTACTAATCAAATATAGATAGCATGAGTCATCCGGAAGCATAAGTAGTGGGAAGTTTTAATTACCATTCCGTTGTAGTTGGAACATTTACTAGTCAGATATAATTGTCCAGAGGAAACCCAAAACCCAGCGGTTGTTGGCACTTTTATCACATTCCATTGGAGTTGCAATATTTACTAGGCAGGTATAACCAACATCCTAGATCCAGCAGTGGTTGGCATTTTTAATATCCATTCCGTTATAGTGAAGCTGGTTACTAGTCAGATATATTAAGTCAAATTTATAGCACTACTTTAGTTATGCTTGTCTATGATTGAGATACTGTGCTCCAAGTCATCCATAAGCGCGGACACGGCTTTCAGAAAGTTTTACCCTGCAGGGTGTAGCATCCCAATTGTCTAACAATTGTAATGCTACTTGTCCTAGTAAGATATTGGCTACTTTATATATATTATTGTTGCATCATAATGATATCATGCTCATGTCATCATGCCACCTTGCATTTGAGCATCATATAAAACTCATTTTCTTTTGGTTCTTCTATCACATGCATTATTAATTGTATTTGCCTCTTGATATTGTATTTGGTTATTGATATATTGTTTAAATGCCCAAGTTGAGTTGGGGGCATATCTTTTATTTCCATTCCACCACCTTTCTTTCTATCACTTTATAATTCCACCATCCTACTAGATCATGAGCTTGTTGTTTTTATTTGGGGTTTTATTTAGCTCATGGGCAATAGGGTGGATCTAGTCCCTTAATTCTTTTGCATGGTTTTATTCCACTTCTTGGAAATGAAAGAGATTAATGCCATCATATTAATATTGTTTTCACAAAATAATTCATGGCATTATTATTTTGCATGGGCCATGCACCATCCTTCACCACCTTTTTGCTCCTTTGGTTTTCCTTTATTTTAAGTGGATCTTTACTTCATGGGTCATCTTTTTCCTTCCCCCATTCCAAATCCTCATCTATATCTATTTCTTTTATTTTATTTTATTTTTCTCTCATGCATGAACCACATGAGGCTTATGCCACCATTCTTTTCTTTTTCTTTTCTTGGAATTCTTTTTCCCCTCCACCTCATGTCAATTCTAGCACTCACCATGTTCCACTTGGGATGATCTTACCACATTCTTCTCTTTTATTTTCTATTTATATACATGCATGAGCCATGTGTGATCTTTTCCACCTAATTCTTTTCTTCCTCTTTCTTTCTTCCTTTCTTGTTATCTTTCCACTTTAGCTCATGCAAGATCAAGCCCATGTGTCTTCTTGTTTTCGCCTCATAATCAAAAATTAAAATCTAAATATCTAATTAAAACCTAATCTAGCTAAGTCTATCTCTCTCTCTCTCTCTCTCTCTCTCTCTCTCTCTCTCTAGCTTGGCCTCCATGCCAAGCCCCTCTCTCTACCTGACCCACCACCCCAGCCACTCCTCTCTCTAACCTAGCTAAGCCTAACCCTAACCCTAGCCATGCCCTAACTAACCCGAGCTCAACCAAGCCCCTTCCCTCTTTCTCTCTCTGCCGAGCGGGCCTAGCTGCACCACCATCGCCAAGCCCCACCTGCAGCCACCCTACCTCGCCCAGGACCAGCCCCAGCCAGCGCAGCCATGTGCTCGAAGAGGAGGAGGAAGAAAAGGTGGAACCGAGTCCACCTTTATCTTGCCGTGCCCCAGCTGCCTCCTTCCCCTCTCCCTCCTTTTCCCCTCTCGCACGCCTCCTCTGGCCTCTCCAGATCCACCCCGAGACGCCCCCTTCTTCCCCTCCTTCCTCTCCGGCCACCAGCAGCCGACGTCGGTCGCCGCCAGCAACCACCCTGCCCCGACGAACCGGCCGAGCCACGCGACCGTGAAGTGGCTGAGGAGATCCAGGACAACCCCCTGCACCACCCTGACCGCGCCTAAGCGAAGGAGAAGCTCCCCAGCATCCCCGCGCCTCGCCGCCCTGCAGGAAACCCTAGCCGACGGGACGCCAGCGACCTCGCCGTTTCGCCGCTCCTCGCGCCGATCCAAGCCCACCAGCGAGCCCGCGGTGAGCATCTCCACCTCTCTGACAACCTCCGTCTCGCCGTGCCGCCATAGAGCCGCCGACCTTTTCATCGAACAGTCACCGTGCGCCGTAGCTCGTCGTCTTCTGGAGCTTTTCCCACGCCACGCTCGCCCTATCTAGTCCCCCGCTACCCTCCTGTCAACTCCCCCGAGCCAGCCGCACTGGTTAGCCACCCCGGAGCGCACGCCCGCGTCCCAGGTTCGAGTCCCCGCCCCGCGCCGCGCGCCGGATTAGCGTCAGACGCACGAAGACGATAAACAGTAGCCCCGTGGTCGTTTTGCAAAAAGCCCCTCCCCTTTTTAATTACTGCAACCCGCACTCCAAACGGCCCCACCTGTCTGTCGCCCTGGCCTTCTTGCAGAAACCACCCCCAGCTTTCCTGGCCGTAACCCGCGGTCCAGCTGGTGCCCCACCAGTCAGCCACTGGGGCTCTCCCCACTGGCACGTGGCCCCAGTCCGCGCAGGCCCACCAGTCAGCGTCTGGGGTTGATATCGCCTGGGTATAAAAAGTTTATGCCTGAGTCTGTTTTTACTCAAATCTTTTTCAAATTAATTTAAATTCAAATTCTTTTCAGATTCAAATAATTTTTAAAATACAAATCCAAATAATACAAATAATATATGTTTTGGAATCAGAAAAATGTGAGGAATCCAAATATGCCCTTCAAAATATATTTTGAACACTTTAAATTTTCGAGTTGATTAAAATTACAAAAAAATGCCCTTTTACTTGATTAAGTAATAACTTTTGTTTTACAATTCCAAATTTGGCAAATAATATGTCTAAATCGATCAGCGCGACGAGCCCGTTCTATTTATGCAATCCTTGTTCTGAATTGAAGCATGCATCATGTCAACTTTTAAATTCTGAACTGTTTATGACAATAAAACTTGGGCAAATAAATAATAAAGTGCTTTATTTCTTGTATCCACACCTCACCTTTGCCATGCTACTTAAATGCCATGCAAATTGTGCATCATTCATCATGGCATGCTTGTCTGCTTGTCGCATTTTAATTCATATGCTTGTGCACTTTATTTATGTTGGCCCTTGTTTGTTTGGTTCTTCTTCGGATAGACGCCCAGCAGGAGAATTACCAGGAATCCCAGGAGTATTACCCAGATCCATCTCTCGCTTCAACTGAGCTGCCAGGCAAGCACTACCACATGCTTGCATACATACAGTACCTATTGCCTCTATCTTATTCTTGCATCATTGAGTCGCGATTGCATTAAATTGAATCCCAAGTACTGCATAGCCTTTACTTTTAAGCCACATTAAGCCTGTTCTGGTCCCATGAGCCATTACTACAGGAGTTGTTTGAGCCATGCGAGTCGTAGAAAAGCATGAGTAGGGTATGTGAGTGTCTGATGGATAACGGGGTACCTAAACAACATAACCTGAGTAGTAATGGGATAACTAATGAAAGAGGCACCGGTGAGCAATATCTGCTATTTGGTTTTTCATGCTCACTTGTGTCCCGTAGGACCCCGAGTACTTGATTCCTGTTCCTTGACTATTCGCACTATCCACATCCGGGAGGCCTTATGGACCCCCCTGAGCCAGAGCTTGATTCATTCTTATTTCTTGGGGCCACAAGTAGTTTGGGGCTTTATTACTGTTCTGTACTTATGCCATGATACTGCTTTATTTAGGATTGTGCGTGGAGCACCTGTACTGTTTTGGATCGTGGAATGTTTTCGCGGTATAGACAAGCCCAGTCACACTTTCGGGTTCCCAGTCGTTTACAGCCATTGACACAAACCTTGGGTCCGTCTCGGAGCCGGCCAACTTCGTTGCGGGTAGCTTAATGGGGTGGCCCCCTGAAATATTTCTGAATCCTGTGATTGCTTTGTCGTGAATGCCTCGTTGGGTTTTGATTTGGTTTTTCCGAGGTTGATCGAGTGTGTGTTGCTATTCGTGCACCCCTGCAGGGTAAATCTTTCTGAAAGCCGTGTCCGCGGTTATGGACGACTTGGAGCACAGTTTCTCGATCATAGACAAGTATAACTAAAGTACCGCTTTTAAAATTGACTAAGTACTTGCCTAGTACATAGTGTAATACTCATGGAATGGTTAATAAAACTGCCAACGGATGATGGGGGTTGTTCGTCCGCTTACTCGTTGGTAAGCGAGGAGGAGGATGGATCTGTTAATTATACTGTTATAACTGTTGTTCTTAATTCACGGACTTCCGTCTATCATTGGTTAGGCGGAAGGTTAGCGAGTCTCTATAGAATTGCTAGGTATTATCTTTTGCTGCAATTGCGTCACCCCAGGTTGTGTCCCCTTTAGTGGCATTAAGACTTGCTGAGTACCCCTAGGGTCTCACACGATAAATTGTTTGATTCAGATGAACAGGTGTACCCGCAAGATGGATACTGGGTGGAAGAGACGGATGATGTTGGCAACGATCATTCGGTGTAGAGATTCTGGGAACGGGGATCCGTGTGATCTGTGGGCGGGATGTGTTTATTTATGGGGCATCTTATGCCAATTTGCTTCTTATCCGTACTCGGATCTTGTTTCCGCTTCCGCCTGATACCCTGATGTGTGCTGTATGAGGAGCTATCCTAAATTATTATATCTATCTAGGATGTTTGGATCTTGCCGTATGGCGTTGCAATATTTCTATTTCTTTTAGATGGAATGGCTCTGATGTACTGTTGTATGTGGCTTGCATACATACCCACTTGTGTATGTAGTTGATCCCTTCGCCTGCCGATTACGCCGCTCGTTCTTGTCCCGTTGTTTGAAAGTGGTTAGGACGGCCGAAAGGTCTACTGTGAGTGGCCCTGGGCCCCGCCGTACTATTTTAACCACTTTCGTTCATCCAGGCATTAACTAAGAGCGTAATTCACCGAGGTAGTTACATAGGGGTGCACAAATAGCAACACACACTCGATCAACCTCGGAAAAACCAACTCAAAACCCAACGAGGCATTCACGACAAAGCGATCACAGGATTCAGAAATATTTCAGGGGGCCACCCCACTAAGCTACCCGCAACAAAGTTGGCCGGCTCCGGAACGGACCCAGGGTTTGCGACGACGGTTGTAAATGACTGGGAACCCGAAAGTGTGACTGGGCTTGTCGATACCACGAAAACGTGGCGTGATCCAAAGCAGTACAGGTGCTCCACGCACAATCTTAAATAAAGCAGTAACATGGCATAAGTACAGGATAGTAATAAAGCCCCAAACTACTTTGTGGCCCCAAGAAATAGAGATGAATCAAGCTCTGGCTCAGGGGGGGTCCATAAGGCCTCCCGGATGTGGATAGTGCGAATAGTCAAGGAACAGGTATCAAGTACTCGGGGTCCTACGGGACACAAGTGAGCGTGGAAGAACCAAATAACATCTATTACCCACCGATGCCTCTGCATTAGTTATATCTAGCATTTTAATAGTTGTATTGAAATTCATGATCATCTCCACCAGTAAACATCTACACCATCAACATCTGCCAGCATTCCAACAACTGGGGTAGTTGTCAACACGAGATCACAACTGAGCAAGCGACTACGACTCGCAAGGCCAACTATCTACCAAACAACAGGTATTAGGAGGTGCCCATGGCATATAGAGGCTGCACGGGGTATAACTGGTGCACATAAACTAAAGCATCGCGACACGGATAGCAATAGATCAATAGAAGGAAGTAAAGACTATAAATGCAAAATAGGTAGTAGGGGGAGAGATGCTCGCCTGGGAAACACTGCCGAAGGTTCACCTCTGGAGAACTTGTCGACACTCGCATCAACTCATCGGCCTAATCCGCGAAGAAGCAAAGCACTAAAAGAAGCACCGGATGCAATATTTAATATTATGGCAGAGGATCCGGCATGATTATGATATGATGCATGGCATGGCACATATGTGGTGCAATTAGGCAATATTAAGCGGAACCGGGGTCCCGATAATGAATTAAACGGTTCAAGTTAATTAGAACCCCCGCAATTTAAATGTTGTATTAACAAGGCAAATCATGGCATCGGTCCGCTACGCAATTTAAATGGAGCCCGGAATAAGACAAAGACATCCCGCAGATGGACTCCATACTAATTATGAGGTGAATCGGCATAATGCCCCCAAACCACAGACAGCCATGCATGCATGAAGAATTAATTATGCGACCGTTGATAATGTCATATTATAAAAATAGGGGCTTAGGATCACACATCTAGGTTCGGAAGATCTTGGGCTCTGGGGGTCCGGGTCCGGTCTCAGGGTTCGATGGGGACGGCGAGGTTCAGATACAAGATGGAGAACTTGGGTTCCAACCCGTCAATCTTGTCGTCGATGGCGAACTTGAGTGGATCGGGTACCGGGGGTCTTCGGATCCGTGTAGGAGATCATGGCGTTCCGAGGAGAAGACCTTGATGTCCTGGTTCTCGGCGAACTTGGCGTCCGGGGAGGAGTACTTTTCGCATATGTGGTCTTCGGGTCCGGGGTTTCGGACATCAGATCCGTGGCGAAGCACTTATCGTTCCACGAAGAAGAGCTTGGTGGTCTTTGTGCTCGGACTTCACCTCCGGGAATGGGGTCTCGGCTTCCATCCTGAAGGTCATGCCGATCCACGGGGTTCGGTCTTCGGGGCCGAGGAAGGTCTTGGCATGCCGGGGTTCGGTCTCGATCTTCGGACTCCGGGGAGAAGATCTTGATGTTTGCGTCGATGGTCTTGTCGATGGTTCCTCGAGTGGTGCCAGCGTGGATGAACTTGGCGGTTCTCGACAGTCTCATCATCGATGAAGATCCTTAGGTTCTTGGTCTTGCGGATAGCAACACATCGTCATCGAAGATTGCATAAACAACAAAGCTCTCACGTCACGTGGCCACTGGTTATGTCTATAGCACCAAAACGGACGAACAACACATGACATGTGCAACACGAGGGCTTACGAGAGCGGAGGCGAGTGCACAACAGCCAGCATCAGCGCATGCTCGTGGCTAGAGGACAAAAGCAGGGGCACTCGCCCAGGCAGGGGTACCTGTGCGTCACGAGAAGGCGCCGCTACAGAGAGAGAGAGGCGGCGTGTGGGCTTGCTTGCGGGGCGAGGCGGTAGAGACTAAGTGGAAGAGCTCGGGTGGGCCTGCAGGGAGAGGGCGGCGGAGGCAGGCCGCGTCGTGGTGGAGGATAGCTTCAATGCAGGGTCGCGCAGGTCGGAGGTGATGGGGCGGAGCACGAGGGAGGAGAGGGGCAGCCTTGGGCGGGCGGCGGTCGAAGGCGGCTCCTGCTGTAGGGGAGGTAGGGACGCGACATGGTGAAGGAGGAGGGCCGGCCGAGGCGAAGGCGACCCTGGCAGCGGAGGCGACGGTCCGAGGAGGCGGCCAGGGGCAGAGAGCTCGGCCGGCACGGCGGGCTCGGCTCGCGGATCCCCATCGAATGACTGCGGCGGCGGCCTCGCGGGAGATCGAGGGGGCGGTGGCCGACAGTTGGGGAAGGGAGAGGCTCTGGTGGCGGCCTGAGCGGGCGGTGGAGGACGGACCGGCGGCGGCCATGGAGTGAGGCAAGACGGCTGCCGCCATCGATCTGCAGGGGAGAAGCGAGGCGAGGGATTCGGGATGGGGAGGGGATGCCGTGCGGGCGACGCGTACGTGCGCGGGTGGGGCCGGGGCGCGAGGAATGGGGTGGCTTGTCGGTCGTGGGGTGGGAATCCGTTGCGAGGTGGGGTAGGTGGTGGAGTGCGGCAGGTGGTAGTGGGGATTGGGGCCAGGTGGTGGGGCCGGGGGAATCTGGCGGCAGGTGGTGGTTTTTGGAGGCTGGTGGGCGGGAGATGGTGGCGGGAAAAGGAAGTGTGGCGGCGGCAGGGTAGGGAGTAGGCGGGGTAAGGCAGGTTTTGGGTAGGGTTGTTTAGGCTAGGGTCTGGAGGTGCCCGGCCAGGCTTTCGGGCCTGGCGGGCTGCCTCCTAAAAATAATTTGAAAATTTTATTTATTTTAAATGGGGCTTTTGCAAACCGTATTTAGACAAACCAAAATATTCCGGAGGCCCGGGTTTTGTATTTGAATAAAGGCCAGGTTTTTAGAAAATAGAAATAGGGTTTTTTTTTGAAAATAGTTTCAGACAACAGATGCATGATGATTACGATGCTCAAATGCAATGTGGCATGATGACATGAGCATGCGGTCATGATGATGCAATGCATAAAAACACTGCGATTTTCTAGTAGTGGTTTTGCGGGGCGCCACAATCTCCACGCCATGGGCCTGCACCATTGCGAGTGCCATGGTGGCGCCGACGGAGCACTGCGAATTTTTGAAGTCCGCAGGGATTCCTCCAGCCAGGGACTCCACCAGGTCGCTGAGGTTGTCGATCATCCCAGCCTTGGGAGTCAAGTCCTCACGGATGCGACTGAGCACATCCTTAGCCTTCCCCAGCGTCTCTTGAATAGAAACGCTGCGGTCCTTGACTGCAGCGATGGCACCAGCCAAAGCATCTGCGTGGCGCAGAGATTGGGCATAGAAACTCAAGCCGCTGGTGATACATTGCAAATGTATCTATAATTTTTGATGTTCCATGCTTGGTTTTATCCACTTGCTTGTGTTTTGTCCACATTTTGGACTAATTTTCATATGATTTCTTGGACTAACCTATTAACAAGAGCCATAGTGCCAGCTGCCTGTTTTCTGCTGTTTTTGGTTCCAGGAAAGTCAGAAAATGAATATTCTCAGAATTGGACGGGACAAAAGCCAAAGTGCCTATTTTTCCGGAAGTAATCAGATGCCAGAATATGAGACGGAGAAGGGCTGGGGCCCAGCCAGACCAACTGGCCGCGCGACCAGGCTAGCCCGTGCCAGGGGGTGGTCTGGCCGACCCTAGCACCCCCTCGGCCTCTCCTTCCGCCTATAAGATGCCCTCGGGATGAAAACCCTAAGGGCCCGATCAAAAATCCACGAAAGAGTCTGTAGCCGCCGTCATCTCCATCCCTAGATCAGGAGGGATCTGAAGCTCTTCTCGGCACCCTGCCGGAGAGGGGAATTCACCCTGGAGGCCTTCTTCATCACCATGCAAGCCTCCGATGTGATGCGTGAGTAGTTCATCCTTGGACTACGGATCCATGTAGTAGCTAGATGGCTGGTTCTCCTCCTTTGTGCTTTCATGTTTAGATCTTGTGAGCTCCATTCATGATCAAGATCATCTATTTTTAATTCTGCATGTTGTGTTTGCGAGGATCCGATGGATATTGAGATGCTATTTCAGATTGATTATTGATTCTATCATGTCTTTGTTATTTGTGATCTTGCATGCTTTCCGTTGTTAGTAGCTATCTTGGCCAAGTAGATGCTAGCAACTCCAAGAGTTAGTATTTATGCTCGATAGTGGGTTCATGCCTCTAGTAATCTAGTGAAGTGACATAAATCTCTAAGGTACTAGATGTGCTGTTGCTACTAGGGAGAAAACAACAATCCTTTGTTCATGGAACAATCGTATTGTTTACTTTACACGCAATTCGTAAAGCAATAATCTGTTGCTTGCAACTTAATACTGGAGGGGGTTCGGATGATAACCTGAAGGTGGATTATTAGTCATAGATGCAGTTGGATGGCGGTCTATGTATAATGTTGTAATGCCCAATCAAGTTCCAAAGGAGTCAAGATGATTAGTATATGCATGTATTGCTTTCTCGATGTTTGTCAATTGCCCCGCTGTAATTTCTTCACCCAACATGTTTTCTATCTTAAGGAGAGCCACCTCTAGTGAACTATGGATCCCGGTCCTTTTTTCTTTACATACAATCTATAAACTGTTTACTGCTTTGTGTTTACTTTCTGCAAACGTTTACTTCTTTCCATTCGATACGTTTAATCCTTTGTTTTCCACAAAACACGGTGAGATTGACAACCTCATCGCAAGTTGAGGGCAAAGTTTTGTGGTTGTGTTGTGCAGGTCTCCACGTTGCTACTAGCACCGGTAGTGCGCCCTGTCAAGTCGCAGCTAGCAACACCTTTGGGGTGTTTCCTTGCTCCTACTGGTTCGATTAAACCTTGGTTTCATAACTGAGGGAGACTTGCTGCTGTGCTCATCATACCTTCCTCTTGGGATTCCCAACGAGCTCTACATCAACACCGCACCAGCATTTTTCTGGCGCCGACACTGAGCCATCACTGGCATCTGCATACAAAAAGCATTAGTGCAATAATCATACGTCAAAACACAGAAGAACAAGACGGATCCAGATGAAAAGTCATACCTGAGAGGGACTTGGCAATTGAGATAAGCCGCTCCTCGAACATCTTCTCCCTCTTAGAAGTGGAGGCAAGAAGATCCTGCTCTCGCTTCCGCAAGTCCTCCAAGGCTGCGACTGCCTCGTCACGATTCTTTGTCGCCGTGGCCAATGTCTTCTCCAATGCAGCAGCAATGCGAAGTAATTCATTATGCTCAGCTGCAACAAACAAAGAGTGTTACTAAATCAAATCAATGGTATTCGCAAAAGATAAGGACGAAGTAAAAACTTACTTTTGACAATGCGATGGCGATTGTCTAGTCGCGCATGCTGTTGACCCATGTTAAGGACCTGCTCCGCCAGGCGCGCGGCTTCCTTCACGATGAGCTGCATGAAAGACATTCCAAGTTCAAGTAAAAGCACACCAGGATTAAATTCGACTACCAACTACAAAGATACTTACATGATCCTCCATAGACTCTGAAGAAGCCTATTGCACAGTCATCCGGGTAACCATCTGATGCTCCCTAGCATGCGGGGAACTCGATGAGTTATGCCCGGAGTGGGCCGCCAATGGAGGAGAAGGAGACCGCGAGGCCACCTTCTTGGACTTGGAGTCCGCGACTCCGGACTCCTTCAAAAATTGGACGTCATCAGAAGACGACGTCGCCACTTGACTGAAATGCACAATCAAACAAGAGCTTCAAGACAAATGACAACTCAAAGAAGAAACCAAAACAAATTCGTGAATACAGGACTTACCAGTCAAATCTATCAAGATCGAAGGACTGCTCCTCCGACTCCGACGACTCCTTCGACAGCCACATCTTCTTGCGAGCAGATGGCACCATGGAGCTTACAGGAACAACATGAATCGGATCCTCTGCACCAATGGATGGGCCTCCTGGAGTCGACGGAGAGGAAGGATCCGAATCCTCACTGCGAGAACGCTTGCTAGTGTCCGGACCACTGGACTCAGGGGCTTCCTCCTCCTCTTCAAGTGGGACGGTCGATTCCGACTCGTCCTCTTCATCTACCTCGCGAGGAATAACCCCCTCAGGAAGAGGGGGAAACATGGGAGACAACTTCCAATCCTGCATACATAAAACAGTTCAGTATACGTCAAGCAATCAGAAGCAATCGACAAATAAAGCTACTTCATAGCACAATCATACCTCAGGAGGAGGGTTTGAGGCATCGAAGGGAGGCGCGACTGGTTCGCTGGGGAGAACATCCTTGGTGGTGTACTTGGTCACCAATTGCATCCTCTTATCTACTTCACCTGCGGAAATGCCATCGGCAGATACGCGAGTAACATCGTCCGCACCAGCCCATTGGAACATGGGGTGGACTCTAGCCTGCAGAGGCTGGATGCGACGGCACAACCATGTGCGAATGAGGGCGGCACCTCCCTCCTCTTTACCCATGCAACTCTCGAGGTCGTAGACGCGCTCGTACAGCACTTCCGTCTCCTCGGACTCGCCAGGCATAACCATGTTCTTCCTAGAACGCCTCCTCCTGCACGGCGTCGCGGGGTCGAAAGGCGCGAGTCCGTAGTGCTCTCCGTCGGCCTTCTGGTCGCGGATGTAGAGCCACTTGTCTCTCCACCCTTGGACGGACACCGTGAGCTTGATGTCGAAGTAGGTAGCGGAGGAGTCGACATGAATCTCGCAGCCGCCTACATCATAGACTAACAAGCCAGAAGCCGACTGATGCTACAGCTTGCAAAGCCGCTTGAAGAGACCGAAGTGTGGCTCGACTCCGAGCCAGCACTCGCAAAGCGTGATATAGCAGGCAATGTGAAGAAGAGAGTTTGGGACAGCTGGTGCAGCTGGAGCCCATAGAAACAAAGAAGGCCCCTGACAAAGGGATGCAGGGGCACAGACAGACCACGAATGATGAACGCGAGGAACATCACCTGGAAACTTGATGGAGGACAAGGGGTTACCTCGTCACTAGGCACTCGCGCATCGTCTTCGGCGCGCGGAAGAACTCCATCTTAGCGCAGAAGACGGAGTTCAGAAGCCTTGATGGTAGATGCACGCCACGCGCCATTGGTGACACGAGTGCCCGTGCCTTTCTTCTTGCCAAAGCCGGCGGTGCTGGTGCCCACGGCAGCGGAGCTACCCTTCTTGGCGACGGAGGTGGCGGCAGCAGACCTAGTGGCGACACCTCCCTTCTTTTTCCCCATCTTGTGATGGCGGTGCGAGTAGAGGAAGTAGCTCGGAAACACGCGGAGTTGGTCCAGCACCGTGAAGAGGGCGAGCTCTAGGAAGCAGAGAGCAGCGGCAATGGCGATGGAAGAACAAGCAGAGAAAAGAGCAGATGGGAAAATTACCGCAGCTACGCTGCTACTTAACCACAAGCAGAGAAAAGAACAATCCAACGGCCAGCAGAAACCCTATTGGACGAGTGGCGCACATCGTGGTCGACACATGGAGAGGCCAAAGCACGAACCGTCCCCCACTATCTCCATTATGCACGGAAATCGAGGAGGCGCAGTTAAAACGAAAGATTACGCACGCCCGATCAAATCAAAGTCAGAAAATGGGACCCACCGCTCGTCACGTCCCATCAAAGCCGCTCACGCGGGCAACTGAGATCACCACATCGTCAGCACTGATGTCATCAAATTAAGCACTATAAGACTTCGACAACTTTAGTCTTTGCTCGAGTCTTCGACTCCACCAAGCACTCGGGGACTACTCCCATAGGGAGCGCTGGTCGCGCACCCTACCATTTTCTTTTTATGCAGGAATATGGACATTCAAAGCATACCCAACCACTCGAATCTACGATTTAACTATGGAACATGGGTTACTCCCATAGGGAGCGCCGGAAGCAAATTCGACTGAAACAAGTAAACAAAAGACGACAGCAGTCGCAAAAGTTCTTTAGTCCCTGCCTGAGTCTTCGAGTCAAACAGGCACCTGGGGGCTACTCCCATAGGGAGCACTGGTCGCGCACCCTATGATTATTTATACATCGTACTGTGTGTTAATAACATCCACAGTCAAAGTCTATGGCGACACCGTCTCATATTTTTGCCTACAAAGAGACTGCGTCTCCTGGGCCACCCGAATCATCTCCGCGATGATAAAAATCCAGATGTCGCGCTTGCATCATGAAGATAAGACCTGAATAAGGCATGGCAACACATTTGTTGCACACTACCATAAATATATCCGTGCCTACAGGTACGATGAACATGCCTTGACGGACTCATCGAGTGCTCACACCCATATACTGGAATTTGACTCCTGTAAGACCTCCGCGGCTTGAGTCGAATTACACCAACACTTTTCTGAATTCGAGTCCGGGGACTCGAGTTTGAGTAGATTGTGTTGTTTTACCCTAAGGCAGTTAACTGATGCCGATACATCGGTTAAATCAGGCACGCATATCAACAATCCCTATGACATAGACAGAACACTCGAAAAAAATACTCAGTCATGCACTTGAAAGGCTTCATAAAGTCCCCAGTCGAATCTGCGATTCCACTGGACACTCAGGGGATACTGACATGGGTATACCCTACATGTACTCGAGTTTAGTTTATACGGTCTAGATATGGTGGAAGCCCACGGCGTTGCCACGGCCCGATGAAGACTTCGAGTGGCCCACGGACTCTCGATTACTTGCAAGACAAGAAGAAGCTTAAAGATAAAAAGTTTTAAGGGAAAACCCTAATCTGTAACCGACTCGACCTGCTACCCGAGACCTAGCCTATCTATATAAAGGCTAGGAGGGGGCGGTGAGGAGGACACACGCAACCCTAGTTTCCACAACTCTCGCCAGATTGCATCTATGCACCCTGTAATCTTCGATTTCTCCATTAATTCCAAGAGCAGACAAGCAGGAGTAGGGACCTCTACGAGGCCTGAACCTGGGTAAACCTTGCATCCCTGTGTGATTGTTTGCTAGCCGACTGATACCTCCAGCGCTCCCTCCTTCTCCAAAACCCAAGTCCATAACAATGGGCATTGATGAGTGAAACCCTCGTCAGTAGACGTCCCACGTACGGGCCGGCCTCTCCCACAAGCTGGCTAACTCCTCTCTCAACAGCCCGAGATACAGATGCATATCGATACCTGGTTGTTTCGGCCCCTAAATAAGAATGCTCATGTGTACATACCTTTGCTTCGTGCACAGCCACGGGGGGAGATTGTACGGCCATACGAACATGGGCCAGGTGTTATGCATGCTACTCTGGTTGCCAAAAGGATTGAGTCCATCGATGCTCATACCCAGCCTGACATTCCTTGCATTGCTCTCGAACTCTTCGAACTCGATGTCCATTGCATTCCACTGGCTAGCGTCTGAATGGTGTGTTAGGATCTTTCCCTTCTCCGGATCATCTTCGGGTTTCTCCCTTTCCGCGTGCCATTGCATGAGCTTTGCTTCCTTAGGTCTACGAAATATCGCTGCAGACGGGGGGGGGGGGGGTGATAGGAAAGTACCATACAACTTTTCGAGGAACTTTCTTATTCCCTCTGTTGTACCATCCTTGGCCACACACTGAACATGTGGTTCTCTCCACGTACTCGCTCCGATAAAGTGCACAATCATTGATGCATGCGTGGTATTTAATGTGTGGTAGGTCGAGAGGGCACACGATTTTCTTGGCCTCCTCGATACTTGTTGGCAATGTGTTCCCCTTATGAAGTCGATCGTTCCAGTATTCCATGTTCGCGTTGAAGCTCACATCGGTCCATTTGTGTTCAGCCTTCATCTCCAGAGCCTTGAGCGTTACACTCAATCGTATATCCTCGGAGTGACACCCAGGATACATTGGAGTCATCCTGTCTATCTCCATTTGGGCCAACTTGACTTTCTCGCTGGCTGCAGCTTTAGCGTTGCTCGTCTCCTTGAGGAGCGGTTCTTGAACATTAGGGTCCTACAAGGCCGAAGTTAGCATCGTCAGTGTGTTCGTGTCTTCTCCTTCTTCATGATGATCATGCTCGTTGGCATCTCCTTCTTCATAATGATCATGCATGTCGGCATCTCCTTCTTCATGATGATCATGCTGATCATGCCCGCCGGCATCTCCTTTGTCTTGATGATCATGCACGGGAGACTCTTTGTCTTCTCGCCCGCCCATGTCTTCGTGACCACCATGTCTTGTCGGCGCCTCATTGAGGTCGGGCATGAAACCGCGTCTGAGCAGGTAACCCTCCAACTATCCAGAATCAAGGTCGATCCAGCGCTGGAGTTTGCATGTTCGACATGGACATCTTATCATGGTCCTGTTGTTCAAAATCATATCCTCCTTCGCATCTTTCTTGTACCTAGCAGTTCGATCTTCGCTCATTGACGAGGGTTTAACTCATCAATGCCCATTGTTATGGACTTGGGTTTTGGAGAAGGAGGGAGCGCTGGAGACATCTATCGGCTAACAAACAAGCACACAAGGGACTCAGAGATTTACCCAGGTTCAGGCCTCATACAGGTCCCTACTCCTACTTGTCTGCTAGTGGAATTATCAAAGGAATCGAAGATTACAATGGTGCACAGATGCAATCTGGCGAGGGTTGTGGAAACTAGGGTTGCGTGTGTCCTCCTCGCCGCCCCCTCCTAGCCTTTATATAGATAGGCTAGGTCTCGGGTAGCAGGCCGAGTCGGTTACATGTTAGGGTTTTCCCCTTTTAACTTTCTATCTTTAGCTTCTTCTTGTTCTTCAAGCAAAGTCCGTAGGTAACTCGAGTTCTTCATTTGGGCGTTGGCGACAGCCATGGGCCTCTATGTATTCAGGCCGTATATACCAAGCTCGAGTACCTGTAGGGTATACCCATGTCAGTAGCCCCCGAGTGTCCAGTGGAATCGCAGATTCGACTGGAGACTTTATGAAGCCTTTCGAGTGCATGACTGAATATGTTTTTCGAGAGAAGTGCCATGCATGGTCGCCCCCCCCCCGTCCTTTCTTTCTCTCGGTCCCACTAGGGCGTCGTGAGACAGTTCGGTTCCTATCTACCGTTGGTGTTAAAGGGAGAACTGCGACGAGCCAACCCTAGTAGCTGAGATTGTATTTCTCTTTCGAGCGTTCAAAGCTCCCTACTTCAAATGTGGCTAGCTGGTAGCCTAGCAGTAACGAAATTCCCGAGCTTTCCCTAGCAGTAAGTCAAGATCCATTCCATTTATACGAGAAGTGTCGATCCCGAAGTTTAGAATAAAAGGGGGTTTGAGGGTGTCCCAACCGGGCCGTCACAAGGAAAACTATACCCAAAATCCTTTTTATCCGGCATTAATTTGGAACCGCGTGCATCTAAAGTGCGAGTCGGCCGGGTCTTTCCCTCTTGTTCTATTTCCGCCACGATAAAGACGCACGATCCATGGACGGCACCGTTGTGGTAAAGGTCGTAATTCCAGAGGAATCATTACCGCAAGTGATAAAAGAAAGAAGAACTCGTCTTCTTTCTTTTTTGATTACCTTCCTCACGTATGTATAAGACCGAATCCATTCTTTTTCGAAATCGACCGATCTACCGGTATCAGTTAACTACCTTAGGCTAAAACAACGCCATCTACTCAAACTCGAGTCCCCAGACTCGAATCCGGAAAAGTGTTGGTGTAATTTGACTCAAGCCGCGGAGGTCTTACAGGAGTCGAATTTCAGTTATATGGGTGTGAGCACTCGACGCGTCCGTCAAGGCATGTTCATCGTACTTGTAGGCACGGATATATTTCTGGTAGTGCGCAGCTAATGCGTTGACATTCCTTATTCGTCTTATCTTCACGCTGTAAGCGCGGCATCCGAATTTTATCATCGCGGAGATAATTCGGGTGACCCAGGAGCGCAGTCTCTTTGTAGAGAAAAATTATGAGGCGGTGTCGCCACAAACTTCGAGTGTGGATGTTATCAACACACAGTACTTTGTATAAATAATCATAGGGTGCACGACCAGCGCTCCCTATGGGAGTAGCCCCCGAGTGCCTGGTTGAGTCGAAGACTCAGGCAGGGACTAAAGAACTTTTGCGACTGCTGTCGTCTTTTGTTTGCTTGTTTCAGTCAAATTTGTTTCCGATGCTCCCTATGGGAGTAACCCATGTACATAGTCTAACTGTGTTTCGAGTGGTTTGGTTTGCCTTGAGTGTCCATGTTGCTGCAAAAGAAGAAGAAAAATCGTAGGGTGCGTGACTAGCGCTCCCTATGGGAGTAGCCCCCGAGTGCTTGGTGGAGTTGAAGACTCGAGCAAGGACTAAAGTAGTTGAATTCTTCTTCTGCGTAGTTTTGATGACGTCAGTGCTGACGATTTCATGACCTCAGTTGCCCGCGTGAGCGAGTTTGACGGGACGTGACGAGCGGTGGGTCCCACTCCCTGACTTTGATTTGACCGGGCGTGCGTAATCTTTATTTTAACGGCGCCTCCTCGATTTCTGCGCGTAATGGGAGTAGTGGGGGTACCGTTCGCGTTTCCGCTCCTCCACGTGTCTAGCACGATGATCGCCACGCATCCAGTAGGTTTTTTCTGAGCCATTGGATTGCATCTTCCAGGGGTTAAGTAGTGATGCTGCGACGGTAAAATTCACATCTGCTTTCGTTCATCCTTTTCCTTCTTCGCCATTGCTGCTACTCCTCTGCTTTCTCTGCGCTATTGTCCTCCGCGGCACTGGACCATCTCCGCACATTTCCCAGCTACTTCCTCCGATCGCATCGCCGCCGTGTAACGGGGAAGAAGAAAGGAGGTGCTGCGACCGATTCTGTGGCTACCGCTGCTGCGGTGAAGAAGAAGGGCAGCTCCGCCGCTTCGGGCACCAGCACCGCCGTCGGCGGGGAGAAGAAGGGCACGGGCACCCGCGTCACGAATGGCGCGTGGCGTCCATCCGTCATCAAGTCCTCTGATCTTCGTCTTCTTCGCCAAGACGGAGTGTTGTCCGCCGCAGTCGCCGACACACGCGTCGCCAGTGGCGAGGTAATCCCCTCTCCTCCTACCGGTTTTCGAGTGATGTTCCTAGCGTTCATCATTCGCGGCCTCTCGTTGCCCCTGCATCCTTTCTTCAGGGGCCTTCTTTGTTTTTACGGGCTCTAGCTCCATCAGCTGTCCACGTAGCTTGCTACATCACCCTCTATGAGTGCTGGCTCGGTATCGAGCCACATTTCGGTCTCTTCAAGCGCCTTTTCAAATTGAAACGTCAATCGGCATCTGGTTCTATAGTCTACGATGTAGGCGGCTGCGGAATCCATGTCGATCCATCTGCCACCTACTTCGACATCAAGCTGGCGGTGTCCGTCCAAGGGTGGAGGGACAAGTGGTTCTACGTTCGCGACCAGAAGGCCGACGGAGACCACTTCGAACTCGCGCCCTTCGACCCCTCGACTCCATGCAATAGGAGGCGCTCCTAGAAGAATGTGGTTATGCTCGGCGAGTCCGCGAAGACAGATGTGCTGTATGAGCGCGTCTGTGGCCTCGAGAGTCGAATAGGCAAAGAGGAGGGAGGCTGCACCCTCATTCGCACGTGGCTGCGCCGTCGCGTCCAGCCCCTGCAAGCCAGAGTCCATCCCATGTTTTAGTGGGCTGGTGCTGACGATGTCACTCACGTGTCTGCCGATGGCATGTCCGCGAGTGAGGTAGATAAAAGGGTTCGACTGGTCACCAAGTACACCACCAAGGATGTGCTCCCCAGTGAACCAGTCGTTCCTCCGTTCGATGCTGCTAATCCTCCCCCTGAGGTATAGTTATGCTACGTAGTAGCTTAGTTTGTTGATTTCTCTCTGCTGCTTCTTTAATTTTTGTGCTAATTTGTGATCTGTATGCAGGATTGGGTTGTGTCACCCTATATGCCTCCTCTTCCTGAGGGGGTTTATCCCTCGCGAATCTTTGGAAGAGGACGAGTCGGAGTCGACCGTCCCATCTGATGTGGAGGAGGAAGCCCCCGAGTTGGGTAGTCCGGATACTCACAAACGCTCGCGCAGCGAGGATTCCGATGCGTCGTCTCCTTCGACTCCGGAAGGTGCAAGCGTTGGTGCGGAGTCGCAGATCCCTACCATTCATGTGAGTGCCGTGGCGCCCTCTTCTCGCAAGAAGATGCGACTGCCAAAGGAGTCTTCGTCAGAGTCAGGGGAGCCAACCTTTGACTTTGATAAGTTTGATTGGTAAGTATTCGAATCCTCCTTTTTGGTTCTTCTTTGCAGTTGTCTTTTCTTGATGTTGATTTGATCTTGCAGTCAGCCAGCATCGTCGTCTTTTGGCGACGTCCAACTTTTGAAAGAATCTGGAGTCGCGACCTCCAGAGCCAAGAAAGAAGTTGAGCGTGCTCCTTCTCCTCCATTGGCGGCCCACTCCAGGCACAATTCATCAAGCTCTCCCCATGATGGGGAGCATCGGATGGTTGCCCGGATGACTACGCACCAGTCGACTTCGGAGTCACTAGAGGATCATGTGAGTGTAGTTTCTCTTCTTCTCATGCTGCAGTCAATTTTGCCCATGGCATCTGCTGATCTTTGTTGTTTTCTTTTTTGCGATAGCTCCTTGTGAAGGAAGCCGCTCACTTGGCGGAGCAGGTGCTTGCGATGGGTCGCCAGCATGCCATGCTGGATACGCGCTATCGCGTGGTGGAAAGTAAGTGCCATTCACTTCTTCTTCTACTGCCTTGATGTTGTGTAGCCGACTGATATTCTATCCCTGCTGTTCTATTTTCCAGCTGAACATGATGTTCTTCTTCGTGATGCCGCCGCCATGGAAAAGACACTCGCCGCGGTCGTGAAGAGCCGCGATGAGGCAATCGCGGCGCCTGATGAGGCGCAAAAGCGCGAAGAGGGCATGCGTGCCTCCATTACAGCTAGGGAGAAGTTGTTCGAAGAACAGCTTTTCTCGATTGCCAAGGCCCTCTCAGGTACCTTGTTTGGATATCATTATCGTTCTTTTGTTCGATTTTATTGCTAGTGGTGACTTTCGTGCCCATGCGTGGGTTTATGTACAGATGCTGGCGATTGGTGCTTCGATCCTCAGACCCTCCATCGTGACGATGCCTTGGCGGGTGCACTTTCAGCAGTCGAGGACCGCAGCACCGCCGTTCAAGATATGCTCTCCAAGGCCAAGGGTGTGCTCAGTCGCCTCTAGGAGGAGCTGATGCCCAAGGCTGAGCTGATCGAGAACATGGACGAGCTGGTGGAGTCTCTCACTGGGGGTGTCCCTGCAAGCTTCAAGAATTCGCTTCGTGCGGCTGGTGCCTCAATGTCACTTGCTATGGTGCAGGCCCACAGAGTCGAAGTTGATCCTGCGGTGGTCTCGAGGGCGATGCCTGTTAGTGCGGACGGCCTGCAGGTAGTCTTTGCTCCCTTCACGACTGCTTGTGGCAAGTATGGGCTGCAGCTGATTAGCATAGTTGCGAAGTACTCTGAGGAGCTGCAACGAGCCAAGAAGGCGGCAAAGGCTGCGGCATCAGGGGCTGGCGGAAAGTCAGTGGCATCTGATACCCCCACAGACTCGATGAGGACCCCAAAGCCGTCCAAGTCGAAGAAGCCAGTTGCTCCTCAGTAGCTTTGTAATAGTTGATTAGTTTATATCCTTTGTCAAGAACATGCCTGTTGGCGAGTGTATCTGCTGATACTTTTGCTAATCTTGAATGTACTCGAATCTTTTGTCTGTGCATCACTTTGGTCTTCTTATTTTGCTTCTTGTTTGGCTTGTGATAGGGCACGTCAAGTGAACCATTGAGGGAACCTCAAGATTTGCCGCCCCTTGATGATACCTTGTCACCGCCGCACTCGAGGGTGGATGAGTTGTCTCTGCTCTCGCGACTGCATGATCGCGTGAAGCAGTTGGAGCGTGAATTGCCTGTGCTCTGCGGTAACACGGATGTATGGAAGTCAAAGGCAAAGAGGGCCACCGCCCGAGAACAGTATCTGTTGGGGGAGATGACGCAGCTGGGTGACCAATTTAAGTGTTAGTTTGCTTACTCTTATATTTTCCTTGTAGTCACTCGCAGTGGTTTGCTATCCTCACACTTCCGTTGTTGTTTTGTATAGTTGTCAGCGCTCGCCATCCGCAGGATGAGAAAGATAGGGTTGCCATTCGCATGCATGATCTGACCCCAAGAGCAACTTCAGGAGAGTGGATACTTCTAGGTGGACCATGATCGTGCGATCACGCTGGCGACCCTGCATGATCGTGCGTCGCGAGTGCTGCACTTTCTGAAGAAGTCGCAGTCATGCTTGAAGAACATTTATCTGACGATGTTTCCGCTAGATGTTGCTCCATCGAGCCTGCTGGCCCTCCTTGCTAAGTTCCAAGATCTGGCTGCGGTTCGCGAGTGCGTAAGGCAGCGGTTGGTGGCTGGTGCCAAGGCCGCTCTATTGCTGGTGCGATTGCATAGGCCTGATGTGGACGTTGCGGCTATTGCGGCTGGTTCACCTACGCCACCAGCGGGTTCTGCTTGGAATATGGTGCTGCACTATCAGGCGGTGGATCACTCAGCAGAGCAGACCAATGTTCTTTTGTTGCAATAGTAGTTTAGTTTGTATCCTGCACATAAGTGTACCAATGCTGTAAAGTTCGTATGTAATGATGTGCATAATTATTGATGGCGTATAAAGAGCTTGCTAGTGTGTATGTTTTGTGAGTGCGTTGCACTATGCGACTCCTTTTCGTTAGCTTGGCCACGCGCTTATCTCAGTCCCTTGTCAACCTGTCAGGTGCATTGCAACTGGGTTGATGTTGTGTCAAGGGTTTCGATTGATGCGCCAGCTACTCAGGATATCGCGTTTTAGTTCATAGAACAGATGTGTATAGGGTGGCGCAGCCCCCGAGTAGATAAGTTGCGGAAAAATAAAGGAGAACACAGAGTTTTGGGGCACTTAGCTTTAGTTATTCGTGAGACGGTACGAAGTACAATGTGTGGCTAAGTAGCCTCGACTAAGTGCCTTATTTGTGATGTATAAGTAAAAACGACTAAGGATAGAAGCGTCGCAGTTGTGCAACGTTCCAGGGGTTGGAGTATGCGACTCCTGTCTCTAAATCTTGAAGGTGATAGGCGCCACCTGGGATTACTTCTGTAATCACGTATGGTCCTTCCCAGGGGGACTCGAGCTTGAGATGTCCTTGCTGCTTCAGTCGCAGGACCAGGTCGCCTTCGACGAAGGATCTGGGGCGTAGCCTCCTACTGTGGTAGTTGCGCAGATTCTGCTGGTAGATCGTTGATCTTTCTGCGGCGATTTCCCTTGCCTCGTCAAGGAGGTCGACGGAGTCTTCGAGTGCGAGGGATGACTCCTGCTTGCTATAAGCGACCATGCGCGATGCCTTGTACCGTACCTCGGCGGGTAGCACTGCTTCGGCCCCGTGCACCATAAAGAACGGGGTGTAGCCCGTAGCACTGTTTGGAGTTGTGCGTAGGCTCTAGAGTACTGATTGTAGTTCGTCTGGCCACTAACCCGCGGCCTGTTCGAGTGGCCGGAGGAGTCGCTTCTTGATGCCGCCGCAGACGAGCCCGTTCGCCTTTTCAACCTGACCGTCGGTCTGTGGGTGTGCCATAGAGGCGTAGCTGATGTTGATTCCCAGATTCTCGCAGAATTCTTGGAATTCCTTGGACGTGAAGTTTGTCCCATTGTTGGTGATGATGATGTGCGGTACTCCGAAGCGGTAGACGATGGACTCGAAGAACTTGACTGCATTGTGCCCTGATTGATTGGTCACTGGCATGGCCTCTATCCACTTGGTGAATTTGTCGACTGCGACAAAGAGGTAGACGTAGCCTCCTCGTGAGGCCCTTGGGAGTTTGACAACCATGTCGAGTCCCCATTGCGTGAAGGGTCAGGCAAATGGAATTGGCCGGAGCTCTGCGCCAGGTGCGTGCGGCTTGTCCGCGAATCGCTGGCAAGCGTTGCATTTTTGGACGATGTCCTTGGCATCGCGCATGGCCGTAGGCCAGTAGAATCCAGCTCGTAGAGCTTTGGCAACGAGGGCACGACTACCGGCGTGGTGCCCGCAGCTCCCCTCATGGATTTCGAGGAGAACAGCTCTTCCATCGGCCGTGGAGACGCATTGTTGAAGTACTCCTGTGATGCTGCGTTTATACAGTTCACCGTTGATAACAACAAATGCCTTGGATTGCCGTGCGATGTGCCGTGCATCAGTCGGATCGTCCGGTAGTCTCTTGCTGAGGAGGTACGTGATGTATGGTTGAGTCCAGGATTGCTCGATCATCATGACGCTCATTGGTCCTTCGAGTCCTGTGTCCAGCTCCAAGTCATCGAGTGCCATTGGCTCATTGCGCGGCGTAGCCCCGAGTCCGTTGTTGCGCTTGTTTTCTTCTCTGCGGCCTTTGGCTTGATGGAGCATTCGCAGATGCGCTCGAGAAATACCCCAGGTGGTATGGGGGCGCAGGTAGAGCCTATGTTGGCGAGTGCGTCTGCCTCTTCATTGCTTTCGCGGAGTGCTGAAGTCTCGATTGGCTAGCAAACAAGCACACAGGGACGAAAGATTTACCTAGGTTTAGGCCTCGTAGAGGACCCTACTCCTGCTTGTCTGCTCTTGATTGATGATGATCTGAAGGATTACAATGTCACCGATGGCGGTGTCACGCAGATTGGATCTGGCGTATGGGAGATCGTAGATCTATCTATTGTCTATTGCAGCGATCTATCATAGGAGTCGTGATGTCTAGATCTATTGTGGTGTAGCATGTTGCGATTGAGAGATTGCCTTCTCGTTGGACCCTCCTAGCCTTTATATATGAGGAGGCTAGGTCTCAGGTACCAATACGAGTTGGTTACAAGTGAGCTTCAAACTCTAGTATTCAGACTTCCTTGTCTTGTGCGTTTGGGAGTCCGTGTCCATATGAGCTTCATACCACTCGAACAGTCATAGGCGTCATGGACCTTGGCAATTCGTCGAGTGGGCTTTCCGTCGAGCCGCACCAGGTAGGCTGTAGTTGAGTGCCTATTGGGCATACCCATGTCATTAGTCCCCGAGTGTCCATGTGAATCGTAGATTCGGATGGAGACTCAGAAGTCTTGATCTTTGCATTAGGATGTCGGAGTCGACAATTGTGTTGAGTGCGAAGCACTTGCCCAGAAATTCATCGGGTTAGTCGAATTTATAGTAGCTCATAGGGATGATGGTAAACGTGCCTGGTGCGCTCGACGGATCGGGACCAGTTAATTGCTCTAGGGCAAAAACAACACTACCTACTCAAATTCGAGTCCCCAGACTCGAATTTGGAAATGTTCTGGTGTAATTCAACTCAGGCCGTGGAGGTCTTATAGAGTCGAATCCCAGTGTATATGTGAGCACTCGACGCGTCCGTCAAGGCTTATTCATCATACCTGTAGGTACGGATTATTTCTGGTAGAGCGCAGCAGATGCGTTGCCAGGCCTTATTCAGGTCTTATCTTCACGCTGTAAGCGCGGCATCCGAATTTTGTCATCGTGGAGATGATTCGGGTGACCCAGGAGACGCAGTCTCCTTGTAGGGAAAATATGAGGCAGAGTCGCCATAGCATTCGAGTGTGGATGTTATCGACACAGAGTACGATGTACAAGGAGAAATAATCATAGGGTTCGTGACCAGCGCTCCCTATGGGAGTAGCCCCCGAGTGCCTATTCGAGTCGTAGACTTGAGGGGGGACTATAAGTATTTTGCGACTGCTGTCGTCTTTGGTTGCTTGTTTCAGTCGAATATGCTTTTAGCGCTCCCTATGGGAGTAACCCGAAGTCCACAATCAAATCGTAGATTCGAGTGAAGGGTTTTCATGATGCTTGGATATCTTCACAAATTTCTTCGGGTGCGCGACCAGCGCTCCCTATGGGAGTAGCCCCCGAGTCCTTAGTCGAATCGTGGATTCGAGTGAGGATTCAGATTGTATCACTCGAGGGTCTTGTATATGCGCGACCAGCGCTCCAGTTTGGAGTAGCCCCCGAGTGTCTAGCGGAGTCGTAGACTCGGGCAGAGACACGAGACTTGTATCTTGTAGACGCAGTTGACAATCACGCGAGGAGAAACCACGGGTGAGTCGACGATGCGGATGGAGTCGACACAGTCACTTCTATCGGGTGCGCAGCCAACGCCGCGTGTGTGTAGCATCAAGCGATGCAACCATCCGAGGAGGGACTCGACTCGGGTCTTGAGTGTATGTCATAGCCAGTTGTTTTGTTGACTCCTGTTGGAGGACTCGATAGAATAGCTCGACGAAGTCTTGTAAGCTGCATAAAACATTAAGAATTGTGAAGTACTTGTATCTTGTAAAGGATATTTGCATGTCGGTTTGCAAAGTCATATTCTAGTGCCAATCGAGTCGACACTTTTGCACTGCATGCTAGGCCTTTTCGTTAGCCTGATTACCCATAGTCTCAGTGCCTTGCCGAGGTACTCGGAGTTCAAGGATTCGACGATCAGGCAGAATCAGCTACTCGGGCTGTCGCGTATGAGGTGCTCGAGTGTGCAGAGTTGACGGTACATTATGTTACTTGAAGAGGGCACAACCCCCGAGTGTTTCGAGTGCGATTAAATTGGAGAAAGAAATCGTCTCTAAGTAGAGAACTTAGCTTTATGGGTAGTTGTCGTGGACGAAATCGATGTGGACGCGGATGTAGTCGACGCGGTAGCAGATTGCGGGAGTCGAAGGTTGTAGCAGGTCGCCACACCCGATGGCGGCACAGGTTGCCATTGCCGAAGGAGGCAACATCTCGTCGGAGTCGAAGGACGCAGCAAGACACTGGGTCGCCAATGCTGAGGGAGCCTGATACGTCCATTTTGCATCACTATTCTATGTCTTAATTCAGTATTATTCATTGATATATTTCGTATTGAGAGGTGATACTTATGTTATTTCATCTATTTTTGCATGGTTGATGACTTTTCGAGCATGGACCGCTGCAGTCAGGATTCTGATGGAAAAGATGCTGTTTGGAGGCAAAATTCGCGAAGATCAGAAAATCCAGAAAAATATACGGAAAATTCTATTTTTCCAAAAGACTCAGGATGCCAAAAGTTGGAGTGGAGGTGGGCCACAGGGGGCCCACACCATCCCATGGCGCGGGCAGGCCTAGGCCGCGCTTGGGAGTTGTGTGGCCGCCCTGGCACACTCCAGCCTCTCTCCTCTGGCGTATATCATCCCCACGAAACCCTAAGACTCGGGGAGCGACCACAGAAAGATTCCGCTGCCTCTGCAGGGCGGAAAACATCGAGAGAGAAAGATCTCTCCAGCAGACAGATTTCTGTCGGGGGAATTCCTTCCTGGAGAGGGGAGATCGTTGCCATCAACACCACCATCAAGTTGGACTTCATCGGGATCATCATCATCATCACCACCATCATCACCATCAGCACCCTCATCACCATCTCCATATTGCTGTAACAATTGATTGAATCTTGCTATAGTTCATAGGGGAAACTTTCCCGGTGTTGATTACTCTTTGTAGTTGATGCTATTGAGTGAACCATTGAATTATTGTTTATGTTCACATTGTTATACATCATTATTCCATCTCTGATCATGATCCATATGATGTCTTGTGAGTAGTTCGTTTTGTTCTTGAGGACATGGGAGAAGTCTTGTTGTTAATAGTGGAGTTGCGTTGAGAAAGATTCAATAGATTGTTATTTAAGTTGTGGTGTACTTCTTCTAGTGGTGTCATGTGAACGTCGACTACATGACACTTCACCTATATGGGCATAGGGAAATGCATTGTATATTTGGCTACTAATCGTAGGGGTTGCCGGAGTGACAGAAACCTGAACCCCTGTTAGGAAACCATTGCACAAGGACATAAGGGTCTTAGAGTTTAAAGCTGTGGTTATGTTTCTACCTTAATTACTTTCTTGTACTTACGGATGTTTGCAGGGGTATAATCACAAGTATGTATTTAGTCTTGGATGGGGCGGTACATTAGCACAGGTTCACCCACACAACACTTAGTAAGCTAGAGAAGATTAATTGACTATATGAAGCGAAAGCACTTGGCAGTCTTCCCATGTATCCTTAAGAACGTTTGGTCATCTATAGAAGTACAATCGGCTTGTCCTTTGCTGCATAAAGGATTAGGCCACTTGCTGCATTATTCCTACTTTCTTTTATTTACTCGTACTTTGTTTACTTGTTTTATCGAAAACCCCTAAAAATCCGTTTGCTAAGTATTTGCAGAGAATTCCTGATCCATACCACTAGCCAGCACCTTCTGCTCCTTATTGGGTTCGACACTCTTACTTATCGAAAATACTGCGATACACCCGCTATACTTGTGGGTCATCAGAGCCCCAGAATTGCTGGAGTCGAGAACCGAAGCGGGTTGCACGACGGAGTCGAAGGACACAGCGAGTCGCTGGGTCGCCAATGCTGAGGAAGCCCCCGAGTGTAGAGTCGATGTGGTCGAGGTCGACGGACCGGAGTCGTCGTGTCAGGGTCGTCGGATTTTTGTTTGGAGGGAGTCGATGCAGTGGCGAGTGGCGTGGTGGAGGGAGTCGTCTCCACGGCCCTAGTCCGGTTGTATTGATTTTTAGATGTCCATGAGCCTTGTATCGTACGCCTCCGTAGAGGTCGTGGTGTCGTCAGGCCGTACGTACCCTAACTTGCACATACTCACGCTTACTAGGCGTTTGAAGTGTTGATTTATGGTTGTCATGAAATCCATAAAGTACGTACGGTTCTTATCCGATTAAAATATGGCTTTCCAGGGCCGGAAAATCGATGCACATAATTGATATGTCTGGATGTAAAATTCTTGCGATCGTAACTTGCTTGTCTATTTTCTTTAGTCTTCTCTTCTTCTCTTGTTCTCTGAGCTTGACCGATCGACAGGATCTGGTATAGGTCTTTTCCTTTCGCTTTGAATTAACTTGGGATCCTCTGCCGTGTGTCAATAGTCCACGGACTCAGACGCACGCAGCTGCCCGACTCCAGATCACCTAAAAACTGCTAGTACTTTGGGACTTGATGCGTTGACGTGTTCGATTAGGCCTTTTTAATTGATGTGCTGCTGTTGTATCTACTCTCTCCGTTTTAAAATATAAGATGTTTTAGCTTTTGTGAAAGGAGTGTATTTAGATCCTTTTTTATCTAGATTTACTCTAAATTTAAATGAACCTAGACACTAGAAACAGTCTAGATACATTCCCTTCACAAAGCTAAAATATCTTATATTTTAAAACGGAGGAAGTATATATATATATATATA